>JAJKFI010000028.1:5765321-5786854 GCA_029204185.1 Lerista edwardsae | reverse complement strand
AGAGAGAGAGAGAGAGAGAGAGAGAGAGAGAGAGAGAGAGAGAGAGAGAGAGAGAGATTGCCTTTCGTTGGATGTTACACCTTTCTACGGGTCTAGAGTGGACAGGAAATAGGATCACCATTGAAGGTAAGTCACAATTTGATGCCAGGTTCAACATTTCCAAAGATTCTTTTTCTAAACAACAACAATAACAAGACGTTGTCACAACACATACTAAATGTTTGGTCTGCCTTTGAGTCTGTCGGCTTCTTGGTAAAGGTAATCCAGGAATATATGAGCAGGTTCCTACTAGTTGCTGTCCTCCACTTGAAAACCTCAGAGGTGTGCATGGCTATTGCTTCATCCTACATTCAGTCGGGCAATGCTCATACACAAGTTCCATTTCAGCAACTGGTGCATCCATGTGGAGCTGTGCTATCAACAGTCATGATCTTCACTCTTTTTTGTCAAGCCGCAGCAATAGTACAAACTAGTGGTGCAGTTCAAATGAATTAGCAACCGGTTCTATGATGTCATAGCCGGAGCCAAAAAAAATCCGAAGCCAGCTGAGGTAAGCGAGTGGGCGGGGCCTGGCCATTTAACAACCAGTTCTATAGAACCTGGGCGAACCCCCTGAATTTCCCTACTGGTACAAACCCCAGTAATCACATATGCAGGGACTTACTCAACAAGCCAGAGGAGAATCAGAGAGAAGATTGGTGGACTGGAAGGTCTCCAGCACCCTAGCCAGAGGCGGATCTAAGGGGGGGCAAATTGTAAGTTCTGCAAGAAGCCTTACCCTGTCATATAAATCCCTCCTCTCCCTTGCTGCTGTAGCCAGTAAGCAACACCAAGATGTTGCTGTTCCCTGTGAGGATTGGCTAGAACAGTGCAGGAGAGGAGTGTTTTCCACTGCAGGGTAAGGCTTCTTGCAAAACTTACAGATTTGCCCCCCCTTAGATCTGCCTCTGACCCTAGCTCACCATTCTACTCCACACTTCCTCTTCTGCTCCATTCCTGCCTCCAGTACAAGGAGCAGGAAGAGGAGGAAAAATGGAAGTGGGTGGGTAGCACAGGTACTCGCTGCCAATCTGCCTGAAGCAACTGCCACAGTCATTGCTGGGCCAGCCACTTCCAGCCATCACTTGAAGGTACTGAATACAGCCTCATTTTGTGGAAATCAGCCATCTTTTAACATACGAACATAAGAAGGGCCCTGCTGAATCAGGCCAAAGGCCCATCTAGTCCAGCTTCCTGTATCTCACAGTGGCCCACCAGGTGCCTCAGGGAGCACATGAGACAACAAGATGCCTGCGTCCTGTTGCTACTCCCTTGCACTTGGCATTCTGAGGTACTCTACTTTTAATGTAAGGAGGTAGCACCACCATCAGGGACCTGTAGGCTTCATGCTGACCACACTTCAACTACCATCTAGCAAACATTAACTGCAACTCATTGAAAGCAATGTTAGGGCATTTCCCTGTGACTCAGTTCAGCTCCACTGATATATGTAAGAATGAGCTTCTGCAAGATTGTGATGAATCAGTTTGAAGAGGAGACTCTTTAAACTGCCCAACCCCATGCATGGATATATGGACTAAGGTGGTTACACCTCAGACTTCCACCTACTGTAAACAATCCAGAATAGTCTGGAGGAAGCTATGTGTAGTTTGGCTTACACAATTTTTTTAAGCCAGCAAACTTTATGGCTGGGAAGATTTCTTCTCCTGTTTCCATTACTGGGAAAACACATAAGCACGGAAGTAATATTTATAACAGTCAAGGAAAACACTGTTTCCTTCTTCAGCAGGAAATGGCAGTTATTCTCAGGGTCTGAGAAGTGGAAGGAGAAATTAAATAAATCACTGGTCGCATATGACTATTTTATTCCTGATGGTTTCTCGTCTCTGAGTCAAAGCAAACACATTTTGCAATTTTGGGAGTGTTATAAGAAAGAAACATGGGTGGGGAGAGAGTGTTGTTTACCAGCACTGGCGGAATTGCCCATGGGAGTTCATCAAAGTTGCTGCCAGCAGCATCTAAGGTCAGCTTGGAAATCAGGCTGTTAAGATTTGGAATGCAATGATGTTCCAAGGAATTCGGTTCTAGAACCAGATCTTTCAACAGGGAGTAAACAACTGACAGCATAATCCTGTGCTCGTCTACTCAGAAGTAAGTCACAGTAAGTTCAGTGGGGCTTACTCCCAGGTTAATGTGCATAGGAGGTGGTTACATCCCCTTGGACTCACCAAACCCTGGCCTAGGGGCCAGATCTGGCATTTGCCCAAATCCCTTCCTTCTGTGAGCAGGGCATACTGTTCGACTGCTCCATTGCTGCAGTCTTCGTCCAATCTGGACATAGGGACGCTCCGGGCAGTCATGTCTATGGTCATTATACCGTCCAATAAAATGTTCTGATTGTCTGGCTCCGACCCCTGCTCTGTGCTGCAGACCTGGTGGTTCAAGTTCCAGGGAACATTCCTCTTGAGGGCACAATCCAACCCAGCGTCGGACTGGCAAGGCTGACGGGCCAGTCCCAAATCCGATGCTGGGTTGGGGAGGCTGGAGCCTCTCCGTGGCAAGGGAACATTCATTCCCTTACCGTAAGGGAGGCTGTCGGTCCTCGGCTCTGCGCCTGCTAAACACCCTCCACCCACCCACCCCCCTTTACCCACCCACAATTAAAATAGCAAATTGCGGTGTTATTTTTTAAATTCAAATATTTTAGCCCCCAAAAGGTGGTGTTTTCTGCTTTTATTCTACATTCTCATTCCGAGTTCTCATTTGTATTAATTTTAAATGCTTTAAAAGTACACTAGGTACATGATATAGGGATATTGTGTTGGCAGATGCAGCCACAGTATTATTTCTAATTGGAAAAGTAATTTATTTTAATTTCTGGAGAATACCTTAAACACTAAAAGGTGGTATTTTGTGTTTTTATTCATATATTTTAACCCCCAAAATGTGGTACTTTGTGCTTTTATGCTTTTTAAATAATAATAAAAACCCTATCTATGCACAAAATATAGCAGGGTAGCCAAACTGGCTCATGAGCCACATAAAATGTGAGGCTTAATCTTTGACATACAATGTGAGGCTCTTCAAAATATGTTGGCCAAGCTCCTTTTTGCATCACAATTAATATAAAAGGTAAATAAGAAATTGTCAAGTTTTATAATTATTTACTGTTTACAATGAAAGTCCATTGAATTAAAACATAAGTGTAATGTTCATGGTGAGTAAATACAAATACAATTCTAACCTGCCCTGAAACAGGCAGGCCAGCTCACCAGTGCTGCATCCTAATTATTGTTAGGATGTAGCAGCAGCTCAGAGTGGGGCAAGGGGATATGTTCCCCTCGCCCTAGATAAACCCTAGCCAGCCCTATGGGGCCGCTTGGATCTGCACCTGCAAAGCAGCAGGTGCAAGTCCACCCACCCAGGAGCGGCCTGAATTGGGACAGCCTAGCCCGGGAATGGGGGTTAGGATACGGTCCAACAGCCGTGTCTGGTCTGCACCCCCCTCTCTGCCCATTGCAGTGGCCCATTATGCCCCCCCCGTCTGTCAGCTGTGCCGGCACTTGCATAACTAAGCTGGCACACAGCTGGCACAGCTGACAGGCGCAGTGGCACACATGCACCAGTGCTGCTGCTTGCGCCTGCCCCGAGACCGAATCCACGGCACAGATGTGCCCTATGGCATGCTTGCAACAGCGCTGATCTGGTGAAAGCGTGTTGCGTTAGCGCAATGCCAGGTTAGGACAGCACCCTCAAGTATCTTACATACTGCAGCTCTCAAACATCTGAAGTTTATTGTATGTGTTTCTTATGTTAAGCAAGCTTGGCCATCCCTTGATCCATCTAGTTTAATACTGTCTACACTGAGAGTCAGTGGCTCTCCAGGGTTTCAAACAGAGAAGTTCTCCAGCCCCACCTGGAGATGTCAGAGACTAAATGTGAGACCCAATGCTTGCAAAGCAGGTGCCCTTCAACTGAGCTCCCTGATATCTGCTCATGCCTATGAATAGCAGCTTAGCTGCAGGGATGGTGGTAAGTACGGAAAGCACCACAATACACTGTGTAGGTGGCCCCTCCCACTTGGAACCATTCTGAGTGGTAATAGCAATGCTCTGTGCATTTCCATTGCCACCCGGAATGGCTGTGATGGTGAGTGGGAGGAGCGGCTTACCAGGTGCACTGTACATAGACCAGAATGTTCTCCCATTTTACTCTTGCATGTATATACCGACAGTGTTGTTCTGTGTTATCCCAATAAGGTTACACACACACACACACACACACACACACACACCCCAATATGAAATCCAGTCCAGTTGTCTTTACAACCGCCACCAAAGCCATGCATAGAAATGGTACGTTGGATGTTTTCTGTGTTCCAGGTCTGTACATGGTATTCATTTTTGAAGGCCTTAATACAGAATTATAACGTGGCAGAGTTAATAGGAACCACAACGTTTTGAGTTTTCATTTTTCTACATGTTTAAAATCTCAGCCCTTCGGATGCATTAACGGATAACAGACTTGCACATTTTAATTGCCTTGGGAGGAGCCGGCTTCTCAAAATGAAATAGAAAACAATAGAAAACTTGGCTCCCTTATATGGGGGAAAGGATGAGGTAGAATTCTTTCCATAATTACATAATTCTGAGGCTTCTTTTGCACTCCTTGTGGAATTATGACTCCCTTCAAAAACAGTGGACAGCTACGTTGACAGGATCCAGGTTGTCAACCATTTGAATTTGGATACTCTTATTTTTCATAAGTTTGGCATATTAACAAACTAAATTCTTCTCTTATTTGCGTCTCTCATTTCCAATGAACACACCAACATTTTCTGTAGGCAGTTTCATATTTGCAATTGATATGCAATTGTACCAGGAATTTAAAAAGCTACAGGAATGACACTGTACGACCAAATACAGTGTGGCGCCAGCAGAAAATGAGTTTCATGGCGTGTTCCGAGAAGACAGAGCAGTGGGTCATGATTAAGGACTAAGAAACAGACCGAGCTTGAACCTGCCTGGCAAAAACTAATAAGAGAAACTAATAACGCTGCTGAACATTATCCACATGAGCAGCCCAATCGTACCCTCGGAGACGCCTGGAGAAGCAGTGGCGCCAAAATGGTGGCCAAATTACGTAAGTAAATAAGTAACGCCACTGTGGCACCAATGGGTCTCCTCGGCTCCACACCTGCTATTGAGCGGGTGCAGAGTTGAAGGGACCTGTGCTGGGCCTCCCAGCTGATGCAAGCAGTTAGGGCCAGCAGCAGAGGCTGCTGCTGTTTCCACCCCCATATGGGCCCAATCATGGAGGTATTATAAACATGGAGACGAAATGACATCATATTCTTGAAACTTCCGGTCTGGTCAAACAATATGGCTGACGCCATTGTCTGGTCCGTGGTCTGGTCACGTGGTGTGGTCAAACAATATGGCCGACGCAACTCCATGGGTCTAACAATATGGCTGACTAATTATGCGGAATTAAACCTTGGAATTGCATATAAACTCATAATTAGGTTACCAATGATGTTTCTCCACGATCACACGTTATTTTGGTAAGTTTTTACTTCAGGAGTAAACGATTCAGTCCTAAACACTACGCGCAAAGCAATCTGAAATGCTTGGAATCAGCATTTTGAGTACAAAAACATGGCCGCTAAGCCCGCCCCCTCTGGTCTCACTTCGTTCCTATCTAACTGCATGAGCAGGGCCACCCCCTGGGCCCAATCAGCAGCATCATGCAGCCGGAACGCTGGGCCCAATCCTCCCCTTCCTCCACCCTCCCTCTATCCCTAAGTCTCTTCCCTGTGATGGCTCTCTTGGTAAATCACAGGAAATGCTTGGAACTGTAATTTTTCTAGCACTACCAACCATGTCAGTAATGTGGGGAAACTACAATTCCCAGTTTGTTTGTTTTGTATGTTTGGCCGCCATCATGGCATGCCAGGCATCTGGCGGTTGGGTGGTGGTGGGAGGAAAGAGATGCTGCTGGAGCAGAAGTAACGAGAACAAAACATTGTGCCAATTGCACGGGAAAACTGCTTCCGAGCACTCCTCGTCTCTGGCATACAGCCACCACTGTGTGCTAGGCATTGGCTAGGAGGAAAGGGATGAGAAACTGGGGGAACTGTTGATACAATGAGTAGCAGGCTGTTAATGTAATTACAGACAAAAGTACCTGTTAAGATCATAAAGTAACAGCAGATAGCTCATTGCTATATTAAGCAAAAAAAGAAAAAAGAAAAAAAAGGAACCACTTGTTGCAACAGAATAAATGTGAAGATGAAAGGAGAAGTCAGATCTAGAACACCAAGGACCAAACTATGTGTAGTGCAAGACATGTGGGATCAGCAATCCCAATTAATTGTGGCAGCTGCTAATTTGATTGCAGGAGTGGCACTTGGAGACAGGATATTAAGTTTTCCCCTATTTTAAATAACTCCTGGAAACCGCCCCAGGTTGAAAGAAAGTAAAATACAACATGGATGTCTACCTTCTTCACCCCATCTGGGCTAATAGAAGGTTTAAGGAGAAATGTCAGTTAGGTAGATGGTGGAGCTCTGAATTGCAAGTAATTTGCCTTGAGAAACAGAGTACAATCCTAACCTGGATTTAGGCCGGCACAGTTAGGCCAGCAACATTTGGCCGACACAAGGGACACCTTAAAGTATGTTTGGACCACTCCTGGAGGGTTATTCATTACATCCTCCCTGACTCCGAGAGTGGTCCAAATGTGCTTTACG
The DNA here is from genome assembly GCA_029204185.1 of Lerista edwardsae. NCBI lineage: Eukaryota > Metazoa > Chordata > Lepidosauria > Squamata > Scincidae > Lerista > Lerista edwardsae. The sequence goes on along the minus strand of JAJKFI010000028.1, from coordinate 5,780,103 downwards.
GTGTCCCTTGTGCTGGCCTAACTGTGCCAGCCTATCTTCAGGTTAGGATCGTGCTCACAATGTGCTGGAGTCAAAGAAAGTTACTCATGACAACTTGGAAAAGCAAGAGAGAAATCAGTCACGACTAACTTATGTCACAGGAATTTCAAAGGGGACCTGGTTATGACTGACATCCCAATACCAAGCAGCATTGCCACCGGAAGAACACATTTTACTGAAATACCTTCTGGAAGCATATGGAGCCACACTAGGCTGCCACAACAGATGATGAAGAGGACGTCACGCACAGCAACCATGAGGAGAAGGCCTGCTGACTTTGGTAGGTTGGTGGTGTGGGTTGGGTTGGCCAGGGCAGAGGGTTGGCAAATTGTGGTGAAACAGGGGAGAGCCAGGGAATGTTGGAGGCAGGATGGGATGGCACCAGGTGCAGGCAACATGCACTGGATGCTATCCCTTCCAGAGTGAGCTCAGCTGACATTCCCCTTGTCTCCTCAGTCTTGCACCAGCTAAAGAGCAGGCATGGGTCCAATGAGACTCATTGGCAGTCATGAGGCTTACAGAGGCATAAAATGTTTTCCCTTTTCCCTAACAAGCGTCTTGATTGGACCATTCTAGCATACAGCTCAGGCTGTTTTGGCACGGCTACAAACTATTTTGGGGAAAAAGATAGGATTGGGCCTTAACTTTCTTAACTGACAAAGCATCAGATGAAGCACTAAAAGAAATGCCATCAACAAGAAATATATTTGGAATAGTAGAAAAAGACGTTTCAGGAAACACGACGGTGATGTGGCACCCATGATGAGGTTACAGGTAATATAAATAAAATATGGTACATTCCCAGAGACAGAAGAGGAAGAGATGAAGTGCACTCTGCCATCGGCAAAGGTTCAAGAATGTGGGTGTGCAAAACCTTGCCTGCATTCTTCTTTCCAAAAGCTTTGTTAAAAGAACTGACTTTGTTAAATGACTTGGCCAATGCTACTTTCTTCCCAGAACAATTTTTTTTTTACAAGGCTGGAAGAATTCTTTGTTCTCTCGGTTTAATGATATTTTCGTATGCCCCTCGGTTTTAAGGGAACTGGCTTGTGAGGAAGCAGAGGCAGAGGATGTGAACTCCCACAGCCAACACAAAGAAAGGGAGGGTTATTCATTACATGTTCTGCTGAAATGCTTCTCAGGCAGCTAGATACTGCCATAAAAAGTGGAACGTAATGGAAGGCCACAATGGGACAAGGGGAGAGGTGAAAGTTAAACCCGCCCTGGGAGACTAGAGGCAAAGGAGGACAGGGCTTCTATACCATTAACAGAGTGATTATCAACATTTTTCTTTTTATGGAACACTGACCTCTATTATCTTCTCTATGGTCTTTGCCTCTTGTGATGTCACTTCCTGCTTCCATGAGTCTCTTCTGCATTCTGCAGCTTTGGTTCTAGGGCAACTATCTGAGGTAACAGTTGTCTATCCCTATTCCTCTGCTGGCAGAGCCTGCAGAGGAATAGAGACAGACAACTCACAACCACAGGCTGTTGCCCTAGAAGCAGATGAACAGAACATAGAAGAGATTTTCTGCCGTTTTCAACTGCTGTGTTCCAAATTCCCATAGCACACCAGCAGAGCTTTCAGAGCACACCAGTCCGCTAAAGCACACCAGTTCAAAATTGCTGTATTAACATAAGAGCCCTGACAGGCCAAGGGCCCGTTTAGTCCAGTTTTCTGTATCTCACAGTGACCCACCAGGTGCTTCTGGGAGCACATAAGATATTTGGGGAGAGGACTGGATTTTGCCAGGTCATACAGCTTGTTATACAAGGACAAGAACAACTACACATCCTCAATACAGGACTTTTCCCTTTTCCCAACAACCTGGTGCTTCACGACTTTCAACTGAAAAACAGCATGAAGGGAAAGAGTTAACTTCCCCTTCCTCACATGGCGAATCATGCCCTCATAGCTAGGGGTGTATTTTTTGCTGATAGTTCCCCAAAATTTCTTGATTAAAATAGCAAATTGCTGAGTTTTGTGTTTTTATTCTACATTCTCATTCCAAGTTCTCATTTTTATTAATTTTAAATGTTTTAAAAGTGTGCTAGGTAGATGACATAGGTGATATAGTGTCAGTTCACTATATATATAGTGTGCCGCCACAGTATTATTTCTAATGGGAAAAGTAGTCTATTTTAATTTCTGGAAAATATCTTGAACATCAAAATGAAGCGTTTTGTGTTTTTATTCAGATTTTAGCCACCAAAAGGTGGTTGTTAATGCCCCCAAAACACCCCTACCCATAGTTGGGTTTTTTCCTGAAAAAGGACCATTTCCATTTCATACACTCCTTTAAAATGCATTCCTACAGAACCAGGTTGGCTGACAGAATCATACACCAGTTGTATTCTTACCTCTCCTTAAATCAGATTTCAGTGTCCACAAAACACTCTATGTTCACATCAGTCATTCAGGAGAGCAATACTATACCCAAAACCAACATATCCAGTAATGGTAATTTTGCAGCTGCCTTATTCATGGAAAAGCTGTGTACTTGAATGCACACGCATTGTCTCACATGCATTGGTACCTTTGTAAACCAGCTGGAGCTTCTGCACATGATTTTTTTAATCTGTTGCCCGCAGGACACAGGCTTGCTGAATACAATATAATGTAGATATGCATCATGGTTTGCAGTCTTTTATCAGTGGCCCCAAAACATGCTTAATGGGGAAACAAGCTGTTAAAACAGGATACTTTGTAGGTCAGACCTTTCCCAAAGTGTAACACAAAGGCATTTAGTTCAACACCACATTAACGACATAGAAAAACATCAACATTTCAGAGTTGCAGCCAAACTATTCAGGTTCACTTGAGGATTCTCAAGAGCCAGGGAAGGGAACTTGTTTTGCACTTCAGAAGTCCATGATTCCATGGCGATCAACATTTGTAGTAAAGGACAGCGGTTTAGTTTCATTCAGAGTGGCAAAGCTCCTCTACTCTTTGAGGAGCTGTCTCAGCATGTTGATTAGGACATCATTCACCTGATGACCCTGGCTTTTCTTGACTATATTTCCTGTGATGGGAAGGAATCTTGGCTGATTGGTGCAGCAGATATTTGGCATGCACAATTTCCCAGGTCCAAACTCTGGCATCTCTTTTTAAATGATGCTCACCTAGCAGAGATCATGGAGAGTTCCTTATATATGACTGGGAACCCATTTCCAGCTGAAGAAAGAACCCTTTGCAGATAGCAGTACTTGAGTAGACTGAAACTCTATGTGCATGTTTAACTGAATGTGAATATAGCCTGTACCTGTTCACTTGCCCTGGATAGATAAAAAACAGCCCAATCATGCCCTCACCTTTGGCAACAATGCAGACGCTATATGCTACAGTGGGAGAGGCAATCAGGAGGAGATAGGAGGAAAATTATTTTCCCCTTACATCTCCTCAAGGCCTCTCGGTGGCCTATGAGAGTCCTTGGATCTATGCCAGCTGGGGAAATCAGAGGAGTGAAAAGGGGAGGGACAGGTTCAAAGAGAAGGGAGAGGATCCTAGTGTACAGTGATGTGAAAAGCACAAGCAAAGGAAATGAAGGGAAGGGAATGAAGGGAAGTTTGGGGTTCTGGACGAGACATTTGATTGACAAAATACTTGCGATATCATGCCTTCTCCAAGCAAGATACTTTAAAAGATTGACAGACATGGTGCATGTCCTGTGTGAATTAGTGTGAGTTATTTTTCGTTTTAGCAGCACAAATGCACAGCTTCCAATGCGCACACAGTCAAAAACTGAAACCAATTCTTTGAAAGATGGAAGGGTGACAAGCGAGCCATCTGGCCTGCTACAGGCTGCTCTGAAGCACTTGCAGAGAGCTCTGTGCATACTAATGAAAGTCTAATTAAATACCTCTGGTTCGGTTATTCTTTTCACATGGTTTCATCTAGCAAATTGACCCAAATCCTGCATTTCATTTTCTTGATCAAGGGAAAACAAAACAGCCTTTCTTCAGGCAAACAATAGACTGTATGGGAATCTATGTGAAGAGTGTAGAATCCATTAAAATGGTAAGCAGGTGCTTTTTCTGCACATAAAGTTGCAGCTTCTGGCTCTGAATACAAGAAAAGCCCTTGTGCCTTTTTCTTTTTCAAGCTCAAAACAAAAAAATGCTGTTTCAGCCCAAGACTTCTCTGGGAACATTATTCATATTCTAGACACTTCATAGTGTGAGGAGGATGGCTGCTTTTCACCAGATTTAGAGGAAGAACTAATTTCTCCACCGACACTATTATTTTCATTGCTGGGTGATTAGCTCGCCAAATATACTTAGAAGCCTACCTGTTCACCAGCACCAGAATGATGGTTTACAGTCAGCTTGAGGGAACTGTGAGGGTGCCATCAAAAGCAGGTCTTCAAACTCAGGGGTTTAAACTGAAACAAGACTTCCCAGAATGTTAAAGGGAGGGGGGAGGGGCTCCAACTCACAAGATATCCGTTTGTGCTTTTTGGATCAAACTCCAAACTTGCAGTATGTGCTGGAAGAGAAGCGAGACACAGGTGCTGGCTATCTTTATACATCCCAAGAGAGAAGAACCTCTTGCTTGACGCTGGGTTACTACAGCTGTGCATTGCTCAGTACTAAAATGTTTGGGAACCACTGATCTAGCAAGAATCTTGGCTGCAGTCTGCAGTGGGAACATGGCACACAGGTGCAATGAACTCTTCAACCTATGGGAGACTGCCAAACCATTCAGGTCTGCTTAGGAGGGCCTGCCATGCCGTTTCTCAATCTACTTTTGACAACTGGAAAAATAGATTAATTCTGGAATAGAACTGACAAAATTCAGTCACATTTCACATGTCATGATGTACATGGTTAACATGGAGTGGAATCATAGTGCTACCTGCATTCCCATCTCCTATTTCATTCCGCAGAACAGGTGAAGAAGCCTACTTGCATGTCAACTGAGGGCATAGGCTCTATATGTGCAAGCAGGTCTTCCCTTTTGTGTGGCCAAAGCAAGCATGAACCGGCTCTTCCTTCTATCGATGCTCATTGTAACATATGATGAGGTTATTCAATTTAAATGGCTCCCCTCTAAGTCTTGCACTAATAATTCATATAATAGGGAAGAAGATCCAGGGCACCCTGTATGAAAACTTCCTAAGGTGTTTGACCTCTCAACATCTTTAAGTAATTTTGTATGTGTTGATGATGGTAAGTTGGAAAAATAGTTTTCCTCTTTTGAAAAGCAGGTGGAGAAAGTCTTTATATTTTCCCATAATGGTTTCCCATAATGGTCTGTAGGAATGCTCTCTCTCTCTCTCTCTCTCTCTCTCTCTCTCTCTGTGTGTGTGTGTGTGTGTGTGTGTGTGTGCGTGTGTGTGTGTGTGCTTTGAGTCTCTCACATCCTGTTTAGCAATGGAAACATTAGTTGCAGCATCACACATTCTGCTACATGCTTGTGAAATAGACAAAATTTGATTTTCTTCCTCCTGATCCCATACTCTTTATTTGCTACACTTTGTAACTGAGATGTTAACTCTAAACATCTGCCAGCTAAAATCCAAAACTTATTAAAGTTTTTTGCAGAACAAAACCTGCAAAGGTTGTATGCAACCTTATATGCAAAGAATAAGGCCAGAAGAATGACCCTCCAATAGGTGAGTGGTTTTGAAATTCTCTAGTTCCAGTAACTGACTGGCATTGCTCTCCAGTAATCCCATAGGAAGAGAGCTGATAATGGCTTCTAAGAATTTGGCTCTACTGCAACATTCCTAGAAACAAGATGACTTTAAACGGAGTTGGTGTTGACTTGCTTCCTGAGTCATCATGGCTTCAGAGAGAGTACAGTATGGTGTCTTGCTTTCCTTTAATTAAATCTCCAATGTGAAGATGGATCCTGAGTAATGTGTCTTGGTCAGAGAGATTTAGGGCACAATCCTAACCAATTTTCCAGCACCAGGGTAAGGACAAGGTAACACACATTCCCTTACCTTGAAAGGCCTCCGTGACTTCTACTCCACTGCAGAATGCAGCACATGCCCCATTAGCACCGCTAGGTCAGGGCTGGCAAGTTGGTTAGGATTGCGCCCTGAATTAAAAAAAAAATCATGTGCAAGATGAAACAGAAACACAGACCTTTTACATGAACTACTACACCATTCCAAAATTTGCAAAAATAGAACAGTGCCTCCAATCAGACCAATAAAACAGATGCCTGCAGGAGTCCATCTCAATTGCTCTCTCCTTGGCATCATAGCTGGAGTGCTCTCTGCCCAGAAACACCCCTCCCTGCCTTCGTTCCACCCTCACCTGCCCCACTCAGTGCTGCACATACTTCTGCCGGTGGCTGGTGGTAGGGATGCAGCGCTGTTGAGACGGCGCAGGACTTCCTGCCAGTGCTGTTCACATGCAAGTCACTGCAAATGTGTTTTGCAGCACACTTGCAATGGCTAGCACCAGCGCAGTACCTGGATTAGGGTTAGTTACAATGATGTGCTAAAATAAATAAAATTTCTTGATATGTAACATAATTTATAATTAAAAAAAAAAAACTACAGGTGGGGCCTTTTTTTATCTGTGAGGGTTCCATTCCTGGAACTTCCATGGATAAAAACATCCGGGGGTAATTAAACCTGCGGATTTTGCCCCTCCCACCATCCGAACCCAACCAGAGCACTGCTCTGTTCAGGGCGAGGCCCACCAGGCCTCACAGATGAGAGCGGCCTTGTCAGGCTTCAGAATGGCCATTTAGACTGAAAAATACAACTTCCGGTTTTTTTTGGCAAAACCAGAAGTTGTGTCTTGAATGCCTTATAAGGGGAAGTCCACACATGGCCTCAGCGGGCCTTAGAAGAGCCTCCAGAGGCAATAGGACAACAGCTCCGGTTGCCCTTGGAGGCTTCAGGTTGAGCCAAATTTGGCTCTATGCAGGTCTGCATCAAGCCAAATCCGTGGATTGAAAATCCGCTGATCATTAGGCTCAACCTGTATTATGCCAGACAGAACACGTTGACAATATTTCTCATGATAAGCTACAATACATGAATTGCAATGAATGGCACTCCTTCACAAAAAAGCAGATAAGCATTTTTGAAAATGTCGCCACATTTGAAAATATATTGGCACTGAAATATAATGGACACGAGGAGCGTGTCCATTGTGCTGTAATCCTAGATCATCCTCTGCACAAGTCTTTTTCTCCTCTTAAAAGCATTACAGCATGCATTATTTTATTTGCATAGCCTTCCAGGAAATTTAAAACAACTGCTTCACAGAAAAATCATGGCTAGACTTTCTGCACTTTCCGCCCTCACCCCCCCGCAGAATGCTCTGAAACTGAATGAGAACAATTTTTTCCCCAGCTGTGGCACCATTCCTGAGCCTCTGCCATGGCAAGAGAAATAGCACTTCTCACACACCTCTAGGTGACACCCTGAGGGAAAAGGGCACTGCGTGTCTGGCCACTCCTGGCACAGCTCTGTTGTTTTCTGTGGAGCAGCATCAAAGGGCGAGATTGCCACCACCATAAAGGTTGCACCTGAGCTTAGAGAGGCTGAGAAAATCTGGCCAAATGTAATGTGTGAACATTGAGTGTAAATGAAGGGAAAAAAGCCTCATATTTTGACAGGCTCTCCCATTGAGCTTTTTAGTTCTCGGGTGTTTGTTCTGCCACTTTTTATCTCTCTCTCTGGTATTTGTTCTGCTGGTTCTTTAACTTTACTTTTACTGTGTGGTTCAGACCCCTGTGGCAGACAGGCACAAACAAGGCTTGTCAGAGACCAAAACAGAAGGCTGCTGCATTACGCAACCCAATCACAGGAGATTTATGCGTACCAAAGGAGTAGAGGTGGGAGAAAAAACGGGTTGCTTTTTGCAGATTTTGGTATTTTCCAAAGTTAGAAGTGCAGGACGCAGTGTGATGTGTTTTGTACAAAAATTACCTAATTACAGTATAAGCATTTTAAAAGTTTCATCTGCTGACACTATACAGGTGTGTCATAGGGCATAATCCTAAACTGAGTTAGGCCAGCATTAACTAAACCAGCAAAGTTTGGCCAGCACAAGGGCCACCGTAAAGTATGTTTGGGCCACTCTCGGAGTCAGAGAGGCCAGCCCACAGATGTGCGCCATCCTCCCTGACCCCAAGAGTAGTCCAAACAGGCTTTATGATGGCCCCTGTGCTGGCCAAACTTTGCTGGCTTAGTTTATGCCGGCCTAACTCCAGGTTAGGATTGTGCTCATAGGCGTCAGCAGATGAAACCACTGTCATTGGTCATGCTCCCCCCACTAAATAATAAATAAAAATAAGCTAAAATGCTTTTATCAAACAAAACAAAACCATCATGTTTTAATAAAATAATAAATAAATATCAAACAGAAATTTCCATTTTTTTTTTCAGATTTTGGTGTGTGAATTTTTTGGAGGAGTGTAGAAAGTGGTGTTACATGTTTTTCTTTCATTATCACTGCCTCTAACAATGCGTTCAAGGCAAGCCACCAAGCATGAATCCAAAATCATAAACTTTCAAGTAAGTCTGGATTCCGTGTTCTGGCTTAGGGTCATTACTATTTTGTGTCTTAGTGTTTACTACTTATCCTTGTGTCCAGTGAGACTCACACAGAAGAACATTAAGTTACTACTTTACTGCTACTTTTTTTTTTTAAAGAAACTCAGAGACGACCCAACATTTCACCTACATTGTATGTAAATCTGCAAGTTCCAAGAACTCAGAACATGAGTAGAGTCAGGGGAGTGGTACATTTAGGAAAATATCAGTCTCTGGAAAATCTATTCCAAACCTTCAAACTTTTGAAGCACAGTTCATGTAGCTTCATGTATATTATTGGGGCAAAGAGCCCAAGACTGTAGAAGGCAGAAGTATCTCAAGTCCAACTGTTCAGGGTCTGAATCTTTTTTCGGAGGAGAAAAAAATCCCCCCTTTCTCATCAGAAAAAGATTCCCAGCCCAATCCTAACCTGTGCAAGAGCAGGCATGTCGGCTGGCCTGCCCTGCATCCTACGCAGGGTAGGAGGCAGCTGGAGTTCCCCACATGGCAAGGGGACATTTGTCCCCTTATCCCTGGGTAAGCCCCAGGCATCCCTATTGGGATGCTTGGACCGGTGCCTGCTAAATAGTAGGCGCAAGTCTTAGCGGTCTGAATCAGGGCTGCGTGGCTCAGAGATGGGGATTGGGATCTGGCTGAATGGCTAGATCTGGACTCCACTCCACTCCCCGGGCTGGCTCGCCCCCACTCTGTCCTGCCGTCATCCATCTAGTTCAGAATAGTCGACGTAAACGGACAATGGCTCAGCAGGATTTGAGTCAGGAATTTTTCACCATCCTATCAGGTGAATTGGGGCCTCTCTCCAAGATCCGCCTCCTCAGAGAAAGAAAATATGCTACTGCTGCCATCATTGGTAATTCATCTTCAATCCAGAAGCCTTCATGGCCCCAAACTGACAATCTCTTTTTTTAACCAACTGAGAAAAGAGCAACTACTATGGGAGGGAGACCTTGGAATAGGCACGAGGATTTACCCCTCATTGAAGATGTCAAGATACGTCAATTCCCCAAAACATTCAAAAGCTTTAACCATGGAAGGTGGTCTAATGTTTAACCCACTTTGTGTGTTTGTTGGTTGGACCCAGCTCAGGAACCTTCTTACCACCGACTTTTCAAGCTGGAAGCCAAAGAACTGCCCATGGAACGTGGTCTTCAGCACCATAATGAGACGTGACACCAGCAATGGCATACGGCTTAGGCTACTTTGAATTCTGATCCCAATAGCAGCTGAAGGCAGAATACATAAGCAGGCAAGGGCCTGCGGTTTGGCAATGCACTGATTTCATTTGCGGCTCTTGTGTGTGCAGGAAAACTGCAGTTCTTCAACAATATTTCTATATTAAAGACATGGACAACCTGACCTGTACTCTGTGTCATCCCGTGGACCCACTGCCAGCCAAGGGGTTTTGTTATTAGCAACCCACACACAAATCTTCTGAGGTCAACCCAGTAGTGTAGCTAGAGGAGGGCAAAATGGTAAGTACTGCAGGCGCCACAGTGCATTGCGAAAGCAGCCCCACTCACTGTCAGAGTCATTCTGGACAGTGATAGCAATGCACAGGAGAGTCAGTTTGGTTTGACGAGCGCCTGTGCATTGCTGTCACTGCCCAGCAAGGCTCAGATAGTGAGGGGGGCTGCTTACACGAAATATTGTGGTGCCTGCAGTACTTACTGTTTCCACTCCATCACACTAGATCAACTTGAGCTTCCTACCTGTTCTACGCCCAATACAGAAAACAAAGGTCGATTCTGTGAAATGAAATTGCTCCTTTGCCAAAAGTATGGTTCCTGACCTGCTATATAAACAATGTAGGTTGACTTCGTGAGTTCCCTAGAAGAAATGCAAATGGCACCAGTCGTTAATTCAGCTTAGTTTTTGCTTTCTGTCTTGAACAGCAAATGAACCACTGTACATTCATCTGTGGAACTCCTAGCCACAGGAGGTGGTGATGGCGTCTGGCCTAGGCACCTTTAAAAGGGGACTGGACAGATTTCTGGATGAAAAGTCCATTGCAGGCTACAGGCTGTGATGGGTAATGCTATCTCCATACTTTAGAAGTAATGCCAGAATGCCAGATGCAGGGGAGTGGCAACAAGATGCAGGTATCTAGTTGTCTTGTGTGCTCCCTGAGGCATCTGGTGGGCCACTGTGATATACAGGAAGCTGGACTAGATGGGCATTGGGCCTGACCCAGTGGGGCTCTTCTTATGTTCTTATGTAGCCATGTCCTCTACCTCAACATCTTCCACATGGCCATAACAACTGCAGCCTGGGGAAAAACATACCCTGAGATCAAACTTGCCTTTGGAGCTGGAGCCAGAGACAGCAGGGGACGTGGCCACAGGGCTCAGTAGCACCAGGGGTGCGGCTAGTTGACGTGCTTCCACTCCCGTTATACTGGGAGAGCTGTATCCATGTTTTGAACAACTGAAGCAGGTTATAATCTTGCCATAACAGTTGGTCAAGGCAAGAAACAATGCATGTTGAAGAACATATTTTTAGACACATCAAATAGTGCATTTCAAAGTTGAACATTTCTCAGACCAAACAAGATAAATTACTAGTAGAGGAATGAAGTTTTGGCTCGTGATTTCAAATGGATATACATGATTTTTAGAGCACAGTCCTAAACTGGAGTGAGGCCAGCATAAACTAAGCCAGCTAAGTTTGGCCAGCACAAGGGCCACCATAAAGCATTCTTGGACTTCTCTCGGACTCACGCCTGTGTGCTGGCCTCTCTGACTCCGAGAGTGGTCCAAGCACACTTTACGGTGTCCCTGGTGCTGGCCAAACTTTGCTGGCTTATCTTATGCCAGCCTAACTCAGTTTAGGATTTCACCCTTAATGTTATCTCTGGACATATCCTTTTTCCATTCCAGCTGCCTTGTCTTTTTTAGATCTTTACCTCTGCTCACATCCCCTTCTGAGACAAACATGTCTATTCCTCTATTCTTGCTACTTTCTAGGAAACAAACACGTCTGTTCCTACCTCTTGCTATTGCTTTCCCATCTTTCTCTCACTTTCAAGGCCAGCTCTTTTCTCAAGCTCTGGCCTACTCCTTGCCTTGACCCCTGCTTCTTCCATAAGTTCCCCCAGCTTTTCTGTTTGCTTCTCACCTAAGATATTCCATCAGTGGCAGGCATAGAATTGTGCGCTCAGGGTAAATTAGCCTGCAGATGCAACTTCCTTCTTGATTTCCCCACCAAACTGTAACATCAAGTCACCAAAAGCCTTACTGCCACCAAATCTCAGAGTATATCACAGTATTAGGTAATTCTCCTCTAGCACAAATCATCAGATCACCATATGCATCTGAGGAGGTTTCCATAGCCAGGAGCTGGAGTTAAACAGATGTTTAAAATAGGTAGTCTTACTATGCTACACATTCAAATATCTGAACAGGAAAATAAGTCTACTTGACCTCTTGACCTGATATGTCATAGCGAAGATGGATCCTAGAATCAATAAACACCAGAATCACATAATCCATAGGCTTATTTGCAAACTCTCTGATCTAATGTTTCTCCTCATATTATCTTCTTCCATCAGATTCACACACACACACACAAAAAAAAAAATCATAGAAACAGTAAAATAATCACTCCAGATGCACCTGGAATTGAGCCATACCACATGCTACTGGGGGAGACAACTCTCCAGACATTTAATCCATATCACTCTGATTACTGTGCACCACAAACTGAGTCATACCTATACAAGACATATAAACTCATTTAAACTGTTGTGTAATCTTGGGATTCTGCAAGGGGACTAAAGATGCTTAATTCAGAATTCTCAGCACCTTTGCAGATTTACAATTCCCTGAGTTCCTAGGAGGAAATCATGACAACTAAAACCAGATTAGATTGCAGTGTAAACTTGGTCTAAGCACCAAGGTGGCCCAGTCTACAGGAACATGTGGGTCAAGGAGTTAGTTTAGCTTAGTGAAAAACTCCCAGATAAATCAGGAAAACAAACAAACCATTCTGCAGAAGAAGGTGACCTGGGTAGAGGAATTACTTTCCAGGTCAGCACATGAACCTCCCTTAACTGGAAATCTGTCAGTCTTTACTCCAATGTCACACTTACTTTTTTCACTGTCTTTTCTTTTGAGAAATTCCCAATGACAGCTGGGTAAAAATAAGGGGTGTAAAACATGCGTAAAGCCTCTAGGAACTGGTCCAATTTGTTTTGCCACTTACTTATCAAAACAAACGATGAAATGCTTCTGCATTTCAGCTCAGCCTATCTATAAAAATAGTAGACTGGAAAGGTGGGAAAGGAAGCCTTGCTGTTATTAGGTGCTGTTTTTCTAAACATTTGCTCCAGTTGGCAGGACATCCCTAAATGCCGTATGGTCCCATTGAGGTCTTTAAAGTGCATTGCAGTGGAGCTCTCCAAAACAAGGACTCCAAGCTTTCAATGGACTGGGAAGAGAGGTGTTCTTCTACTTTCCAAAATGTGAAGAGATCAGATTCTTGCCTTCACATGCTTATTTTCAAATCTGACATTTAATTTGCTGGGTTCTGTATTCTTGGAGTTGGTTGGGGAAAAAGAAAAGGTGGGATGAGGGTGAAAACAACGTGTTCTGGAAAAATCCTGGATACTATAAATGGACAGTCCTCACAGCTCAGGTCATCTGCAGCAAAATGAAAATATCAGGCATCCAAGAAATATACGTGTGCATGGCTGCCAGCCCAGTCTCCTTGCTACAGCTCTGCACTAAATAACAGACACTGGGTCAAGTTGCAAAGATATGATTGAGAGGTGGGCCGTGCCGTGAGGTTTTGAAACAATTAGAACAAGCTCTATTTATGGAGAAAGCAAATGGGCTCTTCTGAAAGAGAGCAGCATTATGGGAAGGGATTATGAGGCAGCTTAAAATATTGTCCTTCAATAGCAACCCAGAAACCTCCATGCTTCAACAGAAAGCCGACTCTAAGAAGGCCCTTGACCATTCTGGTCTCTGTTTTTAAATGAAGGTATTAATCAATCCAGAACTTTTGGCAAGAGTTTGCAGCTAATGCTCGTGCTATAAGCCAATGTCAATTATGTCATTCCGAGCCTGCAGAAGCTATTACTAACATTACTTTTACAGTTCACTGCCAACCAGAGAAAAGAGTTTTTCACACTGCTGTCGTTTTGTTGGAGCAAGACTATACGAATCACAGATGGCTTCCTTGCCATATGGAGCCTCACAGGAGCTCAGAGTTTATAAGAGGTTTAATGAAAACTTGGCATTCTCCCAATGTATTGGGGGGGGGGAATCTTGAGCTGTGAACTCACACAAAACAAGTCAAGATCACCCAACGCTCCCACAGGTGATTGCCTGTCTCAAGAGCAAAGCAATGCTTTTCTTGAGAAGACAATGTGATGGCCTGGATGAAGGTCCACTACCATTTGGGAATGGAAGACTGAGAATGGTGGAATCAACCTCAACCGTCAAACTGCTGGCACTGAGGCATGAATGGCCATCTCTACCCTGCTATATTTCCGCTCTGGACACTCTAGTGAGAAGGAAGCAAGGCAACAGCAAAAAGAGAAAAGGAAGCAAGTGGCACGCACGCACGCGCACGCGCGCGCGCACACACACACACACACACACACACACACACAATACCAATGTCAGGCTCACCTAGGTACCTCATCTTTATATCAGGGTTTTCTTTTTGTTTTGTTTTTTGGGGTTTTTTTCTGAATCACACACAAAGTAGAGAGAGGATAGAATTACCTGCCATCCTGCAAAAAATATTTGGCAGGAAGTAGGCCTGAAATGTGTTCTTCAGCCTGCAGGCCAGATCTGGAATGGCTTTACCGGGGCAGCAGACCCCAGAAGCAGCTGGCCACAAAGACTCCTGGGGACTGTAGTCAGGGTCTTTGCAAGCATCCCTGGTGGAACTGTAAGAACTGGTCGCACAGGGGACATTTTTCAGGGAGGCAGCAGTCTCCAGTTTGGAGACTACTGTTCTCTTCGATCAACGATGCAAGTGTTGTTTTATGTGACTAACACACACTGTATTGTTAACTATTTAGCATGACAACTCCATAGCCAAGAACCTTCCTGTTTGTTCTCTTGATGTCCTTCACTGAATGTGGGCTCTCCCCTTGTTTAATAATCTCTCTCTCTCTCTCACACACACACACACAGACACACACAGACACAGACACACTCAATCAATCAATCAATCAATCAATCAATCAATCAATCAATCAATCAATC
>JAJKFI010000028.1:5721439-5765311 GCA_029204185.1 Lerista edwardsae | reverse complement strand
ATCAATCAATCAATCAATCAATCAATCAATCAATCAATCAATCAATCCTTATTCTCACAAGAGGGAATTGCATCATAGATACAGCAGTCTTCTCTGAATGTGGCATCCAGACCTGATGATCTGAAGCCCAGAGACAAAGCAAGTGTGCCCCCTCTAGCTTCTTACAGCCTGGTATGCCATGCTCTGGGGCTGCTTTTGGGATCTAGGAATCTGCATTGATTTTCTTTTATGACAAGTTCAGCTCAGCAACCAGTGGTGGGGAGTAGACTTGAATGTCTACCTAACTCATGTGTTGGATTTTTCCCCCCCGAACAAAATCACTATGTGCCTCCCGCAATCGGTCTCTGGAGGAAACTGACCCTGCATAGGCTGCCTGCCTGCCTCGAGCTCTCTTTGTTGCTAGGGAAGGAGAAACATGTATAATGCAGGACATGCAGGATGATTTATATGCATCCGACTTGCAATTATGCTAGCTCTGAGCATGGGAGGCTTTTCGGCAATACCTCGAGAGAGTCAAGCATATGTTATTTTAACACAATGTGACTTATGCTTTTGGAGGGCTGATAGAAACAAAAACAGTAGGATTCACCTTGCCAGCACCATTTTATGACGGCAATCTGGCATAATGGCATATAAAATTCATCCATAAAATGGCTTGAAGGAGAGCACAAAATTATAAGACACATCTGTCTTATAAGCTCTGAAATCATTTGCAGTATATCAAAGGTGCGTATAACATTTCAGTTACAGGCCCATTTGAAGCTTAAAGCCCTTTCAGCCCTTGGCACTTTTGACGGTATCTCAGAAGAGTAGGACCAGGTATATGATTCTGGATAAAGCTCAAAACGGCTTGGAAAAGGGCTATTGTAAGTCTGTGGGGGCAAGCGTTCAATCTTAGGGCACAATCCTACACAGCACCGGAATGGCCGTATCCAACGCTGCGTCGGGGGGGCTAGAGCCACCCCACCGCAAGGGCACGCTCGCGCCCCTACCGGAGGGGAGGCTCCAGCCTCCCCAGTGCGCTCCTCGGATCTGCTCCTGCAAAATAGCAGGTGCAGATCCAAAGAGACTGCGTGGCTGGAATCAGGGCTGCGCGATCTCGGGATGAGGCCTTGGATTCAGCCTTATGGCCGAATCCAGGGCCCGTCCCCATCCCAGGCCAGCATGTCTGCTGGCCTGCCCGCAGCCCGCACTCCCCCACCCAGAAACACCCCACCCTCCCTCCTTCCAGAACCTCCCTTGTGCCAGCCGAGTTTGGCTGACGCAAGGGAGGCTCCCCGTCGGTGCTCTCAGGCCAACGTTACTCATAGCGTTGGCCTGAGAGCTTTAGCGCTGATGTAGGGGTGCTGCTTGACACCCCCGCGTCAGCGTTAAAGACGTAGCGTTGACACAACGACGTTGCATCAACACTACATCTCGGGTAGGATTGCGCTGTTCATCTGCTTTCAGAGGAGGTTCCTACACTGCCATGTTCCCAATGCCTCCTACAGCCATATCATCGCTGTCTTCATGGTGTCCACGTCATGCATGCATGTGCTGGCATCACATTACACGTTATTTAATCAGATGGATGACCCATCTTCCTTACAGAACAAAAAAACACTTAAGGTGGCTTACAAAAGCAAAAAAAAAGGTTATGATACAAACAGTTCAAACCGAAGCCAAAGAAGGGTTTCTCCCCCTTGCTCTCAAGTAAAGTGGCTGCAGTTGAAAAGGAAAGGAACTAAAGCTGCAATCCTAAACATACTTACCTAAAAATAAGTTCCATAGTACTCAACGGGACCTAAGTACACGTGCATAGGATTGAGCTGTAGCATACCTCAGCATCTAGCAGAGGCAATTCCAGGCAAAGTAATGGAAAGTGTTTTGAAACAAGGCCTCTTGCACCAGGGCCGGCTGTAGAAGGGGCCCAGTGCAAGACATTCCTGTGGGCCCCCACTCACCAAGAAGAGTGCTTGTGGTGCCCCGTGCAAATTGTGGCACCTGGAAAAAGTTGGTGGTGACATGATATCACGGCCAGCTGCTCCCAGGATGCCCATTTTGGGCCATGCAGGTGCAGATGCAGGTGGGAGGGCCCAAAGTAAAGCTGTTCTGCTTACCACACTGACCTACAGCCCATAGAGATCCCGGCTGCTGCAGCAGGAGATATGCTTGCTGTGCTGGTGCGGGGCCCCCAAAGTGCAAGGCAATATTGGTCATATAGGCTTAAGGCTGGCCCCTCCTGGAAATTTTCACTCACACCCTGAAGGTGCATTGAATGCAACCTTTGCCACAGTGGCATCACTAGAGTTTGTGTCACCCGGAGCAGGAGGTCAGCGCGTTCCCCCCCCCCCATGATGCGCATCTTCCCTCCTCCCAAACCATGCAGAATAAATTACAATACCATATGCATAACCCAAAAGCAGTATTATTACTAGGGTTGGTGTTACCCCCAGCAACTTTATTTATTTATTTATTTATTTATTTATTTATTTATTTATTTAACTATAGTACAGGTTACCCAACAAATTAGTAACCAACAAAAAAAACCTGTGGCCAATTTGATGATACTCACACAATTAATTAAAAGTTCTAGTATTAGCTCTGATGCGTGGAAATGAGAACTGACTCATAATAATGATTTTTTTTTTAAAAAATGTGATTTTTACATAAAAAGTTATATTTTAGTTTTTAGTTTTTTGGCCATAACTTTCGACAGAAGGAATATATTTATTGTTTTTTTTAATTGAATTCTGGGTGATTTCAACCAACGGCATCCAACGATATATAACATGAAGGTATTATTCTGTAAAACTGCAATTTTTAAAAAATTGCAATTTTATATTAAAAGTTGTATTTTGGGGTTTTAGTTTATTGGCCATAACTTTCGATAGAATGAAGATATTACACTCCGGGTTTTTCCATTGAATTCAGGGTAAAATTACACATCAAAATGGTATATAGCATGATGGTATTATCTTTTAAAACTGCAATTCTAGCCATTTTGGTCCCTGGTGGTTTCCCTCCTCCTGTGTGCATCACCTGGTGCGGCCCGCCCCCCACCCCCCCTCATGAAGCCACTGCTTTGCCACATACTGCAAGTTCTGGAATTGGCTTGGCCAGGTGGCAGCTTTTCTGACGGGGATTCTTAATGAGTGTTCTCATTCTCTCTCCCTCTCTCTCTTTCTCTCCCCCTTTGCTCTTATTTCCACTACTCCCTCTAAGATGTTTGCATTTGGCACCATGTACAAAGGTACCATTAAGTGTTAGCCATAACTATTTGGTATTGCATAATTGCAAAGCACTTCCATATCCTGGATTGAACATTTCCACCACAAAGTTAGAAGGGAATGCAAGCAGACTGAATATAGTGGGCACATTGAAGAAGAGATGGGTCAGCCATTGGTTTATGACAAAACTAGGAAAGGGTGTGAAATGACCGGCAGAATGGAGTTCTTGACATGGGAGGCTGTTTGGAGTGGGATTGAAAAATAAGTAGGTGGACGCACCAGAGGTTTCCAATAGGAAGAAGCAGGATGAGTGGAAACAATGTGGAATGCTATGAATACACACACACACACACACTCTAGAAGCAGTTGCAATGTTGTGAAACTGCACTATGGAAATACGCACAAAAGAGCACCCCTTTTGATGTGTTCGCAGAACCTCCTAACGTTGAGGTGGCCATGTTCATACCAGGATACAGAAGTGGTTTGGCAAGTATGCAACACTAACTGGTTGTGGTTACCACTTAATGTTTCCTCAGTGTCTTTGTACATGCTGCCAAATATGAACATCACAGTGTCCAGATGGAGTGGATTCCCTTTCTTCTCTTTGTCCCATTCAGCTTCTGTAAGGTTAATGGGGGGTGAGCGCTGATAATGTTTGTCAGCATGAGGTGAAAAGAAGCTGACTGATGCAGAACGTGCCTGCCCGTCAAATCAGACATCTTGAAACGTGCTCTGATTAAAGCAGAAAGGACAATTTTAAAGGAAGTGCAGACTAATTGGTTTGGCCAGCCGTATAAGTGAGTGATGATAGGGAGAGACAACAAACAGGCCCATGCATTGGCTTAAGGACGTACTCGTATTTGCATGACTTGTACAGGTTGCAGAATTTAGATTCGGTTAGGTTAGCACATCATGTGCGATTGCTGGGCACAGAATATTAATGTCTTTTAACCTGGAGCACACAGAGCCCCAGGGTGCAATCCTAACCAACTTTCCAGCACTGGGGTGAGGGCAATGAAGCTCTAAGGTGAGGGAACAAACATTACCTTACCTTGAGGAGGCCTCTCTGCCCCCCCAACTTCAGGATGCAGCACATGCCCCATTAGCACAGCTATGTCAGTGCTGGAAAGTTGGTTAGGGTTGTGCCCCCACTCACTCTCAAGAGGAAAGTACGGCTGCAAAAGCCGATCTGACCAGAATATCTAAATTAGCAACTACAGCCCTGTAAGTCAGCAACTGTAAGCATGGAGGAGGCGGTAGTGTACATACTCACTCACCACGATACATGTGCTATGCCATCTGCAGAGGACTTTTCAATTAGATCTAGAGCAGCGTTCTCCAAACTTTTGAGCTGGAGGGCTGCATCAAATATGCAAATATGACGCATGGTGTCAAGGGCTGAAACAAATAAATGAATACATTTAAATATAAAATTTAAATAAACTTATTAGAGACAGAACTTAGACGGACAAACGAATGGGCTCAGAGTTCCAGGATTCCTCCAAGCACCAACACACACCACAGAAATATAGCACACATTTTAATGGACTCCCATGCCCCCATCCCGCAAGCAGCTTACTTCAATGTGCCAGAGTAAATATCCCAGAACCAGCAGATCACGGGAAAGGAAACACCCAGAGCATCTTCTAAGGGTCTTCAGAAAGCCTAAAAATGTCACTTCTGGGTCTTAAACCAGGAAGCGACTATTTTCAGCCTTCCAGAGGCATTCTGAGGGCCTGGGAGGCTGAGCATGGCCTCCCTGGCCGTCAGAACACCCTCCACACAAACCAAAACAAAGTTTGGAGGCAAAGTCAGGAGGGCCAGAGGCTCACAGAGGACCAGAGGCTTGCTGCCGGCTGGATGGAGGCTTTCTGATCTGGCCCCCGGGTCAGTGTTCGGAGACCCCTGATCTACAGGAAGAAGATTTATATATTATTTTTCAACAAAAATGATCATAAAGCATTGCAGAACTTGGTTGCAGGATTTATGGGTTTTAGATAGTGGATGATATGGGTTAGTTTAGATAGTTTAGATATGGGTTTTAGCATGCAGGATGATGGATATAGACCCTGCCCTCTACAAGTGGCCTGACTGTCTCTCCCACAGATCGAGAAGTCCACTATCTGACATTATAATCCAACTTTGACCTAAAACCAGTGGCGTTCCTAGAGGGGGCCAAATTGCTAAGCTTTGCAGGGGCCTGAGCTCTTGGGTAACACGGCCCCTCCCCCCTCATCTTCACAGCTATTGCTCGTCTTCATAGCTTTGCTCCTTGAGCTGCAAATGACTGTGGAGATGGACTGCTTTACCCAGGAGCTCAGGCTCCTGCAAAACTTGGCAATTTGGCCCCCTCTAGGAACGCCACTGGTTTTAGGTCAAAGTTGGATTATAATGTCAGATAGTGGACTTCTCGATCTGTGGGAGAGACAGTCAGGCCACTTGTAGAGGGCAGGGTCTGTATCCATCATCCTGCATGCTCAAATGATGTGTACACGTACAACTGGATGAGGCAATGTAACATGGGGGTGGGGTGGGGCATGGAGCCAGTATTTAGCCAAGGAACCTAATACAGGCAGATTTTTTTTTTTAGCCCTAGGTGGTCTATGTCAATATGCCTGGCTTTGCATCTACAAAGAATGTATTTTTGGGCAATATCCATATTTTACAAAGTGCTAGTAATGTATTTCTTCTCATAATATTCCATCTTGCCTCCTAGAGATTTTATATATAGCACAACACCAGCATTTTCACATGCACTGGAAAAATTTTTTAAAATTAAATCAATGTTGTTCTGGTTCAACCCTCTTCTAGAAAATCTTTTGTAATTTGTCACCGCATGACACAACTTCACTGAAAACAAGTATTTTATCCTGGACTGAGTCCTTCACTTTTGAACTAGGCTTCAGACTCAGTTCTGTTTGGTGGTGCCAAAGGCAAAACAAGCAGAGGCCCGAGTTTCTTGGTTGCTTTTGGCTTCAGCTCTTGAAAAGGAGAGACTGCTGGACTGTGAAGATACTCCATGCCACGAGGAGAGGAAGGAAAAGAAAAACAGAGGTTCCCAGAAGAAGAGAAGGGAGCTGAGAAACACTGTGGGAGGTAATGTCACGTATCCACCATAAGAACTACCCTGTGGAGATTTTCCTTGAAAACCACTGGGTACCTTAGAGTGCAATCCTACAGCACTCTAAGGTGCTCCCAGTGCTGTCACAAACATGCTGCGAGGCACATTTGCACTGACTCAGGAGTTGGCTTGGCTAGTGTGAGGACATGCACAACACCAGATCGGCACAGTAGCAATGGCTGAGTTCTGCCGGCGCTGGGGTTGAGGAGGGCAGAGGGAGGGAGGGCAGATCGAGGGGAAGGCAGGGGGAGGGGCAGGTGGGCAGATCAGGCCAAGGAGGGGAATGGAACCAACCCCCTTAGGTAGGCCTAACTGACCCGCTGAGATCTGCGCCAGCCATTTTGCTGGTGCAAATCTGACAGCCCAATCCTAAGTAAGGCCAACATAGTAAGGCTGACACAACAGGGCTGTATCCTAAAGCCCATTAGGAGGCAACAGTAGCAATGTGCGGGACAAGGGGAGTTTTTCCCCTTGCACCTGCGTAAGCCCTGGTTGCCCTTATGGGCCTGCTCAGATCTGTACCTGCTGTCTTGCAGGCGCAGAGGAATGTGGACAGGAGTGGGCCAAATCGGGGCCGCCGGGGACAGGCTTTAGGATACGGCACTACAGCCATCTTGCGTCACTGCCTCTGTCGCTGCCCACTGCGCCGCCCAGTTACGCCCCTGGAACGCCTCATGGAGGCCCTGCGCCAACCGAGCGACACTGACGCTTGACTGACGCAAGGCCAGTGCTGTCGATGGTTGTGGCAGCGCCTGAGTGCTGGCACTGTGCTTGTGCCGGCCCAGCGCCATAGCACCGATGCAGACACGCTTGATGGCACATTTTTGACAGTGTTCGCCCAGCACAAGAGCTTAGCGCCGGCGCAACGGGGGTATAGGATTGCGCTCCGAGTAGCCTTATTGAGGTGGCTAGGTCATTATTTGGGGTAAAGGGGCATATGTCACCTTACTCGAAGTTGCGCCAAAGCAGCTTCCTAACCGTGGGTAGATATGGTGCAGGCCAGTCAGCCTGTCTATTCCAGCACCAGTTAGGATTGGGCTGCAAGGCTTCAATATGTCACTTCGTAAATAATTCCAATAGCTCTCTGAAAGTTAAACTGGTTATTAATCTAATCTGACCCTGACAGCATTTCCTACCAGTAAACAAAAGCTACCTGCCAACTGTCCAGTGTGAATTGACACGAGGGATACCTGCTGGGACTGACAAACATCCACTTACAATATCACCTTAAATACAATATAACTCCTGCCTTGTATGTAAAACAAGTTGTTATTGGGGTTTTTTTTACTAGCACTTATCAAGAGTAAAGAAAGTAGCCAAATAACTGAGTACGTTAGATCATCAAGAGCTATTAAGCAATTTGGAAAATGTGTTAGAAGGAAAACACATCAGTGGTATGAACCTCTGTGTGTGAGTGCGCACGTGTGTTTTTGGAATATCAATCATATGAATCATATCTTCATAAAAACCCAACAGATTAACTCAGCTGAATACCAAGTGTCAATAAATTAGAAGAGGATAAGAAAAGCCAGATGTGCAAAGGCTGCAAGATGATCAACAACAGGATGCTACTGTAAATTCCATGGCTCAAGAAGAGTTGAAGCATGTACAACCTAAAGTAAGACCTATGCTGTGAGAGTCTCCCCAAATGCTGTCACAGTACACTACTACACTCTGGAGAGAAGTTCCTAACTCTTTTATTAATGGAAAAGCTGGTTGGTGTAGCTTGTTTCAGCACAATGCCTTCTATTTCTGATGTTCTAGACAGCATTTCGTCTTAAATATAAACATGAGGCAACTGTATGCCGTAGAGCCAGATCCTAGCAGAGCATTATGAATGAGCGTTCTGGTGGCATAACGTGGTTTGGTAGAACAGGTGGCGGAATGTAAGTTTCTAGGTATTACCTTGAAACAAGATTTAACATGGGGTGCAAACACCTTAGCCCTAGAAAAAAAGGCCCAACAACGTTTGTATTTTCTGAGACTTTTAAGACTACAACAACTGTCGGAGAGTCTACTAGTTGCCTTTTATCGAAGCTCTATTGAGAGCATCTTATCTTATTGCCTCTGTGTGTGGTTTATGAGTTGCACAGGGGCAGAGAAAAAGGCACTCCAAAGAGTGATAAAGAGGGCACAAAAGATCATTGGCTGCCCTCTTCCCTCACTGGAGGATTTGTATAACATGGGATGTAGTAGGAAGATACAAAAAATCTTGAGAGATTCCTCACATCCGGGTCACTCGATGTTTGAGATTCTACCGTCGGGAAGAAGATACAGAGTGTTGAAAGCTAGGACAAGTAGGTTTAAACATAGTTTTTACCCAAGTGCTGTGATCAGGCTAAATGCAGGGGTTTGAATCTGGTGGTCTTAATAATGTATACTGTATGGTACTTATATTTATATTTTTTAATATTGTTTTTAAATGTTATTTGTATATGTTGTTTGGTGTTGTCCAGTGTAAGATGTGAAGAGCACCTCATTTCGTTGTTCTCATACCGTGAGTACAATGACAAATAAATTTCTATCTATCTATCTATAATGCACTTTCCAGCAGTTGTCAAAGACAATGCACTGGAGTCAGCAAGCTGGCTGCCCCTGCTGGAAACAGGGAGTGCCTGGCTCCATGCGTCAGGTGCTAATGGATGCCTGCTACCAATGGAAAGACCACACAGGGGCTGGAAGGAGGTGGGAAGGAGTGGAATGGGGCAGGGGTGCATGGAATGGGGAGGAAGGAAGAGTGGGGAGGAGGGTTGAGTAGAACAGAAAAGGGTCAGGTTTGACGGCAAAAGTGCCCACCAAATCCTAACCCAGTTCTTGGGCCTGATCCACCTTTGTGGGTCAATGTAGACTTGACATGAGTTGACCCACAGGGCTGGCAGGGGCTTACCCCAGGGGAAGGGAACATATGATCCTTTACCCCAATGAGGCCTCCGGAGGCCAAAACCTCCCTGCAGGATGCAGTGGATACTACATTGGTAGGCTGCTGTGGATTGGGCCGAAAATGTCAGAATAGACGGTGTGTATGTAAAACCATCTTCTAATGAGCCTTTCTGGATTGTCTGTAAGACAATTGCTGAATGCATATTTCTACAAAATGACACAGCAATTGTGGATCTCAGTTGCTGCCCTGGTCTTTCTTCAAAAGTGAGATCAATCAATCAAGCCTAAGGTGGCTTACAAATACCACAATGTACAATATGTACAATAAATAAAATTGTAATGAGAACAGTAAAACCATAGGGAGAGGCAGCTATTTAGACCACAGCATTGTTACAGACACACAAACATCAAGTTGGACAACAACTCAAAACACCAATATAAGCGGTGAAGACAAGGGCCAAAAATATGCCTTCAGGTGTTACTCCTTCTCAGGGGAGCCGACTTGAGTTCAACATTGGGGGTGCCTGTAGCAATGCCCCCTGACAGAGTCACGCTGACGCAACCATGCCCCTTGGTGCAGCCACGTCCACACAGCAGTAAAGTGACACCTTCAAAACCCTTGCTCGCCCTCTGTCGCTCCCGCCATCTCTCGCTTGCCATGTCGCTCCCGCCATCTCTCGCTCACCCTCTGTCGCTCCTGCCATCTTTCCCTTGCCCTCTGTGGATCCCGCCATCTCTTGTTCAACCTCTGTCACTCCCGCCATCTCTCGCTCACCCCCTGTAGCTTTTGCCATCTCTTGCTTGTTTTCTGTCGCTCCTGCCATCTCTCGCAAAGAAAGCCAGTAAGCCCCGGGCCAGCCCCCAGCCCCCTCCTAACCACAGCATACAAGCAGCACTGCTTTTTTAGTGCTGTTGGCCAGCTGGCTGCGAAGTTAACAATCTTGTCTGTGTTCTCCCAACCCAATCACTTCATCCAATCAGCATGCAACAGGCAGGACCTATGAGAAATAAAAGCCAATCCAAGCCCCATATTAGCCTTGTGACCAATGAAAAGGAGCGTTGGAATGTATGCGTTCCAGCACTGCAACAAACTGGAGAGGCCAAACAGAATTTGGGTAGGTTTATCTGTGCAACCAAGCCGAGGGTTGCGCGGGCATGGAGGTGCTCTGATCCTTGGTGGGGGGGATATTGGGGGCTGAACCCCCACAAAAAATTGTGGGTGCCCTCCACCCCCTGGCACCCACAAAGTCAGTGCCTATGCTCCTTCTCCTTGCCTTTTCTTGTGCTCCCCGATGCACACCCATTGGGGAACCAAACCCTGTTTGGTGATTGCAGCAGAAGCACCAAGTTGATCTGGCTGTCTCCACTGATCAGACAAAGGGGTGGATGTCTCCAGTCTCTTGGCTTCTCCTATCAAGCTGCCTGCCCTATGTCTTCTTAGGGAAGAGCAGCATTGGTTAGAATGGGGAGAGCACAAAAACTGCTGGTACTATTGCTGGTTAGAGTCTTGGGAAGTACTGGAAAAATAAGTAATTTAAGGTCCACCAATCATGTACTGTATATTATTTTCAACAATACTTACATAAATACCTTACAGAGTATTACCTACAAGTTCACTTTGCTTTTCTTAAAGCAAACACAAAAATGCAGCTGCCACCCAGATAGCCTTAAAAAGGACCACATGCCAAGCACTTAGTCTTCAAATATGAAAGCAAACATAAGGCTATCATCACTGAGCAGACATCTGTCACAGCACTCTGCAACCATCTCCACTGTGTGCAGAGTTTACTATATGCCCCTCTCTATAAAAATAAAGCAGAATGTGATCCATGCAAACAAGAGTTACGATGGAAGAAATGACTGGTGAGTGAGATAGGAAATGGTGATTCCTCAAAGCTTGTGGCAGGGAGATGTGGATATATGTTGGAAAAGCCCAAACTCCTACTTTAGCTTTTTCCTTAGGGGGTATCTGGCATGGCCTAGAAGGAAACTGATATGCCAATGCTCTTTTCAGTCAAATACAAGCAGATGGGAAGAAAGAAAATTAGAAGAATTCTCAGGGAAGGGGTTGAGTAATTCAGAAGTAAACGCTTTATAAGCAAAAAGCCCCAAGATGGCTCTTGGGCATCACCAAGTAGGGCTGGGAATGATCCTTATCTGAACCCTGGGGAACTCTGCCAGTCCATGTAGACAAGGCGGACCTGGATGGACCAGTAAAAAGCAGCTGCCCAGGTTCAACAAAAATATTGTTCTCTGCCCTAGAGAAAAAAGATGGAGAAAGAAATATTTCCAAGTTGTTGAGCTGCGATCACCCACCACCACTGAAGACTTTGTGCTGAGAGAAGGATATGTAAACAGTAGCAAGCCAAATATTGAGAAGGACCTCAGAAATATGGCGCAACTATTCACTTCTCAACCAGCCTGGAGATAAAAAAAATATGGCAGGAAAAAAAAGTAATACCTGTCCTATTCAGATATACATGCCACCACCAGTGGTTACAGATGTACACTATAAAATTAGGCTGAGACTGGTGAATAAGAATGTAAAGATATAATAAAGTGGTGCCAGACCAATATAATTCTCTGTAGATACCACATCTTTATGACAGATTGCTTTATGACAGATTAAAATCCAGATGCTTTCAATGCGCATTGATGTATCCAAGTGTGCACCAAAATAGCAGCAGCATATGCCAATGTCATGGCACCCTGTTCAGAATAAGGAGGATAGTTTTCTATAAATCTGTGCACCTGTGAAAAGAATGTTGATTACTGTCTGGAGGGAGAAGTTAATTCTTCCCATTCTCCTTTCCCAAAAATTTTCTCCAAAAGACCCCAGTTTTTTTTAGCTAATTAGCAACAATAGCCTCAGTTTTGCAGAAACGTTGCATAATTACATGGGAACAAAGCTAAGAAGGCTGTCTTTCGAAATGGAGATGCCACAGTATGAATGCAGAGTACGACAGCACCACGTGTACGCAGAGTACCACACCATACGGCAGCGGTCTCCAAACTGGAGACCACTGCAGCGCCAAAAAGGCTCTCCAGGGAGACCAGCACTTTTCATTGCACTGGAGAGCACTGGGAAAGCTGTGACGACAGTGCCCCAGTGTCACCGCAGCCAGCCAGGCCTGCCCAGAATGCAGCATGCACAGCCTCCTGGGGCGATAGAACCAGGAGGCAGCTGGCCTTAGCGACACTGGGGGGCTGTAATCATGGCTTTCCCAACACTCCCCAGCAGAAGGGTAGCATGGGTCACCAGGTGGAGGGAAACTGCGGTCTCTGGATCCAGCCCACAGGCTGGAGTTTGGAGACCACGGCTCTACAGCAAAAAGGCCCAGGGGCAAAATGATGCCCCTGCCCTGATTTACTGACTTGGAGTTTACTGACTTGGAGCAAATGAGTGCTGGTGGCTTTCAGTTTTCATTAAGTAAATTGTTTCTGCAGTTTAAAGTATAAAAAAACCCACCAACCCTGCAGAGTGGGCCAAGTCTAAAAAACAAAAATTCTTTTTGCGTTTAAAAGTTACAAAAAGTTATAGCTATGAATTTTGCTGTAATAGGCCATAAGAAATCTAACCGGTTACCCACAAAGAATAAAGAAAACATTGTTCTTAAAGTGTCTATATAAAATCCCTGCAAGGCTGGCACATGCCCTTATAGTTAGGGTTTCAGCATAGTTAAGGACCAAAAATAAGACAGGCTAAGGCCTTGCGGAAGACCATCATACCTCGAGGAAGAAAAAGTTAAAAGAGGGAAAAAAACTACCCCTTTGGATTGTGTTTGTAAAGTTTGTAAAGTTAAACTTTTGCTAAGCACATAATGGCCCTGAATAGAAAGAAAAAAAGGTTATATATATTTTGTAAAAATATTAATTAAAATCACAAATCCCTGGAAAGTGGAGGAATTTGGAACTTCTGGGTGGGTTGCAATTCTGCGGGGGGAAAACATTTCCATGCCTTTCAATTCTCACCAAGTGGGAAGGATGTTGGACGCTTATGTGAACCAGCTGGCATCAGTTTGAAATATTTGTTGTTGTTCGTATGAATTTAAGTATGAAACAAGGACTGTATAATGCTGCGCAAATAAACAGAAGTCCACTAATCTTTCAGTTAGGAGGGCTGGATCCTTTTATTCACACTTCTAGCCACAGACTTCTGCAGAGCTTGCCAGACTGGGGAATAAATATCATCTGACAACCCTCTTACCCAAGGGAACCTCTTTCTTCTCTCCTAGCCACAGTGGTAAAACAGCATCGCTGCCAAACGGGCCACACATGTTTTCAGTGCACCAGAACATGCCAAATCAAGATACAATTTGGGACACTGATAAAGGAAGGCAAGAGGAAAAGCCAATTGTTTGATAACTTCCACAATGTTCAGTGGGAACCATAGAGAAGGCAAACCGGTTGCAATGAGGAAGACTAGACACAGAGGCAATTCCTTCTCTGAGCAAGAAGAGAGCTTGGCACTTGAGGGACAATTGTGGCAGAAGACATAACTTGCGTCCAACCCAGTCCTTACAGCAGGAAGGCACAGACTCCCTAGTGTACGCTAAGGGTGATGTCATGAAGAGACAATTACCCCGGGTTCAGATGACACAGAGCGCAATCCTAAACCTGGGAGAAGGACCACCATAAAGCACGTTTGGACCACTCTCGGAGTCAGAGAGGATGGCACACATCTGTGTGCCGGCCTCCCTAACTCCAAGAGTGGTCTAAACATACTTTACGGTGTCCCTTGTGCCAGCCAAACTTTGCTGGCCTAACTGCTGGCCTACCTCCAGGTTAGGATTGCGCTTACAGAAACTCATACTGAACTCTGGACATGCCTGCTATAAACAGGTGCTTCTGCCCCTGCAATGCAACTTGCTGATGAGCATTTGAAGCATGAATAAAAGCCTTCTGCTCAGCTTGTCATGCTTCTGCTTTAGAGCGCAACCCTAACATGGAGTTAGGCCTGCACAGTTTGGCTGGCACACTGTAAGTGCGCCTGGACCACTCTTGGAGTCAGGGGGGGGAAGGCGCACGTCTGTGTGCTGGCCTCTCTGACTCTGAGAGTGGTCCAAACGCACCTTACAGTGTCCCTTTTGCTGGCCAAACTTTGCTGACCAACTGTTCAGGCCTAACCCCAGGTTGTGCTCTCAGTGTGCTAGAGAGTGTGATCAGAGTGCTGAGAGGAGTTCTTCAAAGCTTTGCTGCAGGGCCTTTCCCTGTTTCCCCCTTCCTTTGATACTTACCCCATATTTGACTTGGATCATAGCCAGTGGTGTCATTCAAATGATTTAGGAACAGGAACTCACTTTTGATTGGCACTTGTCGGGAACCCGGAACCAGCCACGGAGCCCGTTAGGATCCGGAATGCCCGTTCTGGTCCGTTCCCCCTGAATGACATCACTGATCATAGCTGATATGGACCATTACTGAATGCAGGAGTAAAGGGAACATGCCTCGCCACAACCACAGCAGCAGAAAAGTATGTAGCTTGATTTCAAAAATGAAGACAATGTGGTGTTCAGCAAGGATCTGCCGTTCTAGACAGTAGTCTAGGGGAGGGACATCACCCCTTACCATGCAGCTGGCGTGTCTGTTTCCCGGCACCGGAACTGAAGCTCCGAGTTCTGAGGGCAAGTTCTTTTCTATGGCAGATGGGAGACAATTCGCTGGAATGCCTTTCACATCCCTGTCTTATTTAATCCATCTGCACACTCCTTGCCAGAAAGCTTTAATCCAACTGGATGAAACATTGCATGTGTTTGGAAGCTTGTACTTTCCCCCTCTAAAACTGAAGACTGCATTATTGAGGTGAGAGCTAGGAATGGTTTCTGATTTAGATGAATGGGCACAATAATGCTGCAGTTATTAAGGCTTCTGCCAGAATGAGAGCTGGGTCCCTCTCCCTCCTCACTCTTGTTAGTCCAATCTATTTATTTCATATTTATCCTATCATTCTTCCACAGATATCTAGGAGGATCACATAGGCTTACCCTTATCCCTGACCCATTTTATCAACCCAACAACCCTCAGGATAGGCTGAGAGTTTTATGGCTTTTTGGTATTTGAACCCAAATCTCCTTTGCCCTAATTCTACTCTATTACATCACACCGACTCTGGAAATGAGTCAGGGTGCAATCCTTAGGAATGTCCCAGTTCATTTACAGAACTTTACAAACATTCCCTTACCTTGAGGAGGCCTCCATGACTACTACTCCACTGCAGGATGCAGCACATGCCCCATTAGCACAGCTATGTCAGGGCTGGAAAGTTGGTTAGGATTGCGCCTTCCATCCAGTGGGACGACAAAGGCTGACGTTAACAGCAAAAATCCCGAAGTCTTAGGATAGTTTTTGTACTTTGTTGATAGCATTGCTGCTGCAGTTGGCCTGCTTCTTGCATAAGAGTGGTGTTCCAGAGCTAGCACATAAAGCCAAAATAATGTACAGTATACTCAAAATTGCCCTGAAAATCTCTGCCACCCAGAAAATGCATTCTGTCTCTTTAAAAAGACGAGGCACAGGCTGGAACTGAGAGCCCAAACAGCTTCTTTCTTTGGTTATCCCTCCTGGGCATGTACTTAGTAAGCAGAATAGTGGCTGGAATTGCCCACACTAAATGAATTCTCTGTTTGTTTTTTTGCATTTGCAGATTATGTAAAGTTGAAATTGCACAAGTCTATTACAGGCAAGACAGGGATGACTGTAAGAGTGCAATCCTAACCTGAAGTTATGCCAGCACAGTGAGGCCAGCAAAGTTTGGCTTTGCACAAGGCATACCGTAAAGCACATTTGGACCACTGTTGGAGTCAGGGAGGATGGTGCACATCTGTGTGCTGGCCTCTGACTCCGAAAGTGGTCCAAACATACTTTATGGTGTGTCCCTTGTGCCGGCCAAACTTTGCTGGCCTAACTGTGCCGGCCTAACTCCAGGTTAGGATTGTGCTCTGAATGGAACCTTGGGCCACTGACTCTGGTAGAAGTAGGATTTAGCAGACGTGCACTATCCAAGAATGGTCCAAACGCTCTTTATGGTGGCCTGCTGCTGGCCAAACTTTGCTGGCCTAACTCCAGGTTAGGATTGCCTCTAAATTTATGCCTGTGAGTATAAACACTCAACTTCAGGTAGGCAGTGACAGAAAAAGGGAGGTCCTGGAACATATGAAGTTTGGGGTGATTTATTAACTCATACAAACCAGTTAAAAGAGGAAGTGAGTGAAAGGGGGATTTCCTTATCAAGTGCCTCTACTTGATATCAATAGGGAGAGAAAGTTCTGTGGAATTTAGATGCTAAACTGGGGATTCCCACAGGAACCTCTGTGATTTGTACCAACTGCCCTCGAGGACTGATCCCATTCAGATTTTCTGCCCTGAAAATATCAGCCTAACCCTAATAATAGCCTACCTTCAAGAAGTGTGATCTGCTTCCAACATCAATAAAGATTGTTGGCACTCACCCCCATTTGTATTTACCTGGCACCCACTAAACATCTATTTCCCTCTCTCACCTTACATGAAAATCCCCTTCCCTGTGAGGTTTGTGCCATGTATTTCTACCACCTGCTACGTGATGACTAAGGTAAGGAAAATTAATAAGCACGGTTTCTTTTTTTCAAACCCCTACCCAGAACTGAGTCAGTAATTTCCCAAGAACAGATTCCAGAAAACCAAATTTATTGGTAGTAACTTGTGTCGTAGCCACATAGAGATTGAGCTGTGAATTTTGGCTCTGCCATGAATTCTCACTAGGCAGCCTTAAGCCAAACACACCCTTTCAGCTTCAGTTGCAATAAAGGGGCAATTATATGTATAGTGCCATCCTATGCATATCTACTCAGAAGTAAGTCCCACTGAGTTCAGTGGGGCTTACTCTCCAGTTAGTGTACATAGGATTGCAGACTTACCTTACAGTTTGTTTTGTAAAGCTTACATTAGAATAATGCATGTGAAGTACTTTGCAGGCTGGAAAAAGTCCTATGCCGATGCTAAGTATTATTGAAAAATAGGGACAGACAAAGTACCTGAACATGAAACACAATTGAAAGCAGTATGTTCTCCAAGCAGGTGCCAGTGTGGTGAGGCTATGGAACCTTTCATCAAGAAGCATGCATGGTCTTAAATACATATATCTATACCTGGTGCAGATTTGTTTCCAGGCTCCGCCTCTCTGCCTGAATGGCTGAAAGATTTAAAGGGGCAGTCCTCTGAACTGAAGTCTGGCACTTCACCTTGGCTTCAGTGCTTGTCTTCTGGCCTAATGCCATAACTGGAGAGCGTGAGGTCCTGGGCATGAAAGGCAGTGGTTCCTTGAGATACTTGAGTTCTGCATGTGCTGGCTTCAAGATGTCCAGTTTTGGGGTATCTGGCTTGTGGGTCTCCCAGGTTCAAGATTGGGGCTGATTCTTCTGCCTGTTCCACCCATGTCAGGGTTGGACTCTAAGCTCAGGAGAGAGGGGTCATGACATGAAGTCTTCCTTCACACTTTGCCACTAGCTAACATGGGGCTAGCAGCACCATACACTCAAATTCTTCTTGCCACCCTTGAACATTTTTGTTTTGTTTAATGCCTAAGAAAGAGCTCTGTGTTCCTTGAAAGCCTGTACAACCCTTTCTGAAGCTGCCCACAAATATAAATAAAGGATCTTGTGTGGACCCTCACAAGCTGTACTTTCAACTCTTCTCTCTTTGAGGAAGTCAGGTTTTAGGAAGATGATAGAAGATCCAAAATAAGATGGTGTTAACCAGAGTGCATTTTTGCACCATGAGGGAAGAAACATGCGTGGGAGGTGTCATTGTGGAGCAACGTGTTTTACCACCACAACCCTTGTCTTGGAAGCTTGTTGAGGCAGCTGGGCAAGGAGCAGGATTCCAAGAACTAAATTATGGAACCACGCAGAAAATCTTGGAGGGTTGTGCAATTCTGAAAGTGCTCAGGGGAATTCCATCTTCAGAGAGGCCCACATTTGGGGAAGGCAAATAATTTGCAAACGTCCTTGTTGAAGCGTGTTCAGAGCCAAACCATTCCCTCTAAATCTGTGATTTTTTTAAAAAAAAATGACAGATCATAGGCGACACAATGACTGCCTAAGAATTTATTTATGTATTTATTTATTTATTTGTAGAATTTATACCCTGCCTTTCCCATGCCGAAGCAAATGCCGAAGGCGGCTTACAGAGAACAAACAAAATACAATGTAACCACAATAAGTAAAAACACATAACATAACAACAACATTGAACATTAACGGGAACACAGAGGGTGTACAAGAATGAAAAATAGACCCAATTCTCCATAACAGGTCAATTTGGAGGGTGAGGGGAAAAAAATTCCAGGGGAAGTGTCAATTGGCCAGGGGAGTGAACAACTAAGGCAATATACTAGAAGGACAGAGGGTAAACAGCCAACATCCCAAGAAGGGATGACAGCCTTGATTTTAAAAGGAGATTAGCTCAAAGGGGTTGCGCTGACACTGCGCCCTTAGCACTGACGCGGGAGCGCCGATCGGCACACCTGCGTCGGCACTAAGGCAACAGTTCTGGCACTGTAGGCAGCACCAGTCCTGCTGCGCCTGCACTGAGCCGCTCTCGCGCCGACCGAAGCCGGTTGACACGAGGGAGGCTCCGTGTGGAAGCGGCACAAGCATTGGAGGGATGGAGAGAGGCGGGGGGCGGGACTTGGGCGTGATGTGGGTGGGGCTTGGAAGGTGGCTTCTCTCCTCCGGCTGCGTGCCATCGAACTTCAGCATGCAACCGTAAGTCAAGCCTGGACACGTCCTCAGGGTCGTACTCCATTCTTTTGAAAATGAGAAAATGGGATGAGTTCTAATCATAGAATTGGAATGCCTTGTCTAATTTGGCCCACAAGCTGCCCCATATATTGAACCTGTTCATGTTCAATGTTGAGTGCCTTACAAGCAAAAATTCCCCTTGTGCCACCACGAATCTGAAAGTTCTCTTATTAAGATAGGGAAACCTTAGATGAATTTGACCTATTACCTTTTTGCTTATGTACACCATAAGCAGGACGTTTCCCAGCAATCTGTGAAGTGAACCATTAACAAATGCAATGCAAGAATGCAGGAAGAATCTGAAAAGAAGCCCTTCCCCCCTGCCTCTCTCTACTTTAAATGGATTGATGATTGTCTGAATAATTTCCTAGAGAGTATTAGTGCTGCTCACTTGCTCACATTGTGAGAAGCAGCCAGTTTGGCTCAGCAAGGAACACATTCAAATGATGGGAGGAAATAATAGATCCCCAGTGCACACTGTCATTCATATAATCTGTACTTGGAAAAAATGCCCTGGAATAGATTTCTTTCTGCTTGAGATTGTTGACCAGTCCAGCTTATTCAGGAGAAACAATATGACAGTGTAGATCAGAATTCATGCCTGGGAATATGGCTGTTGAAAGGATTAGGAATTCTGATGATTAAAATAGAAGAGTAACACGCTAGGAATTTTTAGCACTGGGACCCACTTTTTTGAATGACAATCTGTCTGGGACCCACCAGAAGTGATGTCATGGCAGGAAGTGACACCAGACTATGCTGATTTCTAAGGAATAAGTCGGGTTATTTCTCAGCTATTTTCCAATTGGAAAATGAATCAGAAAGAAAAAAAGCCTATTTGCAACATTGACACAAGCAAAACAACCACACAGCCCTCCCCCTTTCCAGTGTCCCATCTTCCTGTATTTTCAAGATGGCTGCTCTAGGGGCATCGCGACCCATCTGAAATTGGCTTGACATTCCCACTTCATGTTCTACCACCCACCCACCCACCCATCCACACAGCCCTTCATTCTTGCGAAATAGGCCTAAGCTGGAAGTGCTAAACATTTTCACACTGACAAATTCCTCATAATTTATAGAGCCTCAAGATAATTCCCCCCAATTCATGCATTTGCTGTGCTGTACTGATATCTTGATGCATCCCTATGAGGCTCAAGCTGTTTTCTCTTGATTTGCATTTACCCACGTAACCATTCCTCATTAAGTCTTACAAGCATCCAGGGGAAATAAAGGGGGGGGACTCTCTTATCACTGCCGATTCTATAATTTCTGGAAAGAGAAACTCCATGTGTTTTCTCAATAAGCACTCCTTCTCTTGACAGGGCTCGATCTTCCATAAACATGGGCAAGAATAACCCCTGGATAGTAGCTTGCAGCAGTGAAGTATGAAATTTTGAATTCTACGGGTCACTGTTTTTGCTGCAGCCAGATGTGGATAAAAGGCAAAGGGTGTTTTATTGTTGTTTTCTCAAGAAACACAGAAAGGTTTGTACAGAGACGTGTCAACTTTCTCCTTTTTGTGAAAAGAAAAAAAACCTCCGAAAACCAAGGAACCAACATGTGGCTTAAATATGGCCATTTGAACTTTCAAAAGATGAAACTTAAAAAAAATATTTTGAATTTAAATATTCTTGTCTGCAGCTAATAAAACATATTTGGAGTCTAAATTAGATTTAGAAAAATACATGAAGCCGCTGTTAAGTTCATGGCAATTGGAGTGTTAACAACGTGACTGACATTTCTAATTGGTTATGGACTGAATTATCAGGCTGTAATTGATAGTGTTCGTTTTTTGTGTTAAGCCAGAGTTGCTGAAGAAAGAGGGCATCATTGTGGTGTCTTGCTTGACTTTCATCGGTAATGCCTGAAGCTAAGCAGGAGAATCTGTGGTTTGCTTTTGGATGGGAGATGGATGCCAGGCTGTGACAAGCTGCAGTACCTGTGGTGGCAGAACAGAGTCGCTGTGGAGCTGATTAGCTCACTGCAAGTGAGTGTGTGAGGAGGCCAGCCAGACCTTGAGGATCTGTCCAGGCTTGACTCGTGATTGCCTGCTGAGGCTTGATGGCATGCAGCCAAAGGAGAGAACCACACTGGGAAGGCGACATCTGAGACTGAGGATTTGGGGAATAGCAGAATACTGTAGATTTGTAAAAAAAAAAAACCCACTGGAAAAAAATGGTGGTTTCGACTAGCCTGCTCATGTAAGCCGCCTTGGGCATTTGCTTCGGCATGGGAAAGGCAGGGTATAAATTCTTCAAATAAATAAATAATAAATAATGATCATAACAGTTCAGACCTGAGACTTTGGGAAGAAGACAAAATGGGATCAGCTCTTGGTACCCAATCCTAGTACTGTAGTACTTTGGTGTTCACTGTTTGATTTAATTCACCATGTAGAGGACTCAGCAAATGTGTGCACAGCAAACTGTATTGTATTCTGGGAGCTACAATCAGTGGCATAGCTAATGAAAGTGTAGCCCTGTGCCAAGGGCAAAATGATGCCCCTGAAGTGACATCCCAACAGGAAGTGATGTCCTCCAGCTCAGATCTGGAGCTAACCTGAATAAAGGATCTGTACCTTCTGGCAAAGGCCATCTGAAGTCCCCCTTGTCAAAACATTTGACACCGATGTTCATCATTGTTTCGTCATCCCATTATTTTGCTGCCTGCTGCAATGAACTAGCCTTTGATGGATCACATCTGAGTCAAATCGATAAATAAACAGAGCAGTGAAGAGCACACGTAGATCATGAACTCTCCTTCTGCATCTTGCAAATCTGCTCAGAGGGTTATGTTGTTTCAGCTTATCTCTGCAGGTATCTGTAATGGTGCTGTCCTGCTTGTTTTTGTTTTGGAGCTATTTGACAAGAAATGTGAGCAAGAAATGAGAGCATTGAGAGCATTGAAGTGATTTCTAATCAAGGGCTTCTCCATGGGAATTAATTTTTAAAAACCTCATTCACGGAGCATCTCTAACCAATGCCTTTGTTTTGTTGATGGGGGGGAAGAGAGTCTGTTGTCCTTCACATGTATAATTCAGCATATAAGAGGTTGCTGATATGCTGAACTGTGGTTCAGTTCAGGGCTGCATGGTAGTGGTGCAAGGGTAATAGGCTACTTTAGAATGCCAGATGCAGGGGAGTGGCTGTGAAACACAAGTATCTGGTTGTCTTGCGTGCTCCCTGAGACATCTGGTGGGCCACTGTAAGATACAGGAAGCTGGACTAGATGGGCCCTTGGCCTGATCCAAGGCTTTTCTCATGTTCTTGTCATGTCTGTTTCATACCAAAAATCATTCCTCAAAGTCACAACTATTCAGATTAGGTTCGTAGCTCGGCTTTTTTGAATGAGAGGCACTTGGAAGCATGACACCAGTTTTCGTATGTATTGGCATGAAGTAGCTGCCTTGGAAGTAGCTGTTTGAGGGCCAAATAGTTGCTCTGGGCACAGTTAACCTTCCCAGCCTGTGCTCAGCAGCTGCAATCAGGATTGGGACCCTCACAGCTGTTTTGTGTTAAAGGGAAAGCACTTCTGATTAGAAGCATGCCTCTTTAGCGTGCAGTGGTGTGCATTGTCTAGGTTGACCCTCACACTCATGTTTTATCACTTGCCAAGGTGGGTAACCGTATTTTTCCATAGGCTGGAGCCACCTAGGCTGTTAGACTGGGGTGAAAAATAAAACCATTCCAAGAGCAGCAGACCACTGGGAATGGAGTGGTAAACAAATGGACAAATAAATAGATTGTTCTGCCAAGGGCCATGCTTGGAACATATGTAGAGCCAGAGGTTTCTGTTTCATTTGCAACAAGTGCTCTGTGAAAATCAGAGCAGGCATGTTTGTGTCACTGAGGTCAACAATGATGATGTGCTAGCATGAACTGATGCAGTCAATGTGCTGGATGATCCTGGATGAGTTGGCAGCCACTTGATAATGCAAGAAGGACCCTGCCCCCAGCTGCTTGGAAGCGAGGAGGTTGGAAGACTGCCTCTTTAGCATGCAAATTCAAGCATACATCTCGTTTGACCCTAAAGGCTCTACATTGTTCCAAGTTCCTATAGGCTTCTTAATCCCGAACTTTGACGCAGAAGTAAATCCACCACAATATGGTGGTAAATCCACCACAATATGAACCCTGCACAATGCTTTTGAAAGGCATGTTTTGGGGCACCGAGGGCAAAGTGCCTAAGAATAAGAATAACCCAACAAGATGACTTAGAACCCACAGCTATAATTCATGTATTCTTAGATGCCAACATAGCCATTGTCAAGTTAATTGCCACTGGCTGATTCACATCAGAGCAGTCAGGGTTAAGACTGGATGTCTTGTTGTCAGCCCCAAGAAAGGCTTCAAGTGTCTCTTTGGATTTCCATATGACATTTAGCCATCAATGATACGATTGTTTCGTTCTGCTAGCTCTTCCTCTGTCTCAGAAGGCTAGCAATGTCAAGCCCTGAATGAGTAAAAGGGGTGCCAGTGTGTTGTCGTGTAGGAAGGCAGAGCTGCAAGGTTCTGGCCATCAGAGGATTTCAAATATAAATTTGGGTGGGTTTTGCTTCTTCAGCCCCAAGGAAGGAATCCGCTTAAGATCAACTGATAGGGTGGGCTCACCAAAGAACAATCCCCCAGCCTTTGTGACTTTTCTTACTTGAGAAAAGTATTGAGAAATAGGCAGAGATATGAGGTACTAACTGATCATTTTTCATGTTTATTTGGGAGCGGGTCCCATAGGATTCATTCCAAAAAGCTTGTGGCTCACAACTATCTCCAAATGAGGTCATGGATGAGAATGTGGAGCATCTACAGTTGGACTCTGGCTATTGTCCAGTACTCTATAACAACAGAAGGATTGGACCAAGAATCCACCTAGTCCGCCTGTTGTTATGCCCCCCAACATCTGGAATTCAGACCTATTCTGTCTCTTTAAGAAGTATTTCATAAGTGTATAAACTCCTCTCTTCTGTCAAAAAAAATGAAGGCAGGGGCTGGCTAGGCACTGTTTTTCTTTATTAGCTTTTTCACTGAAATGGAACGGTCACTTTTTTCCCCCTTTTGAGGCATTATCTGCTAATCTCATCCTGTAACAAACTTTATATTCATAATTCTCTAGGCAGTTACTTAGCAACTCTTAAACCTGTCATGAAACAGCTTCCCTCTGCTACCATAGCCAGCTCTTCGAAGTCACAGAAGCCTCTTCTTGATGGGGGGGGGCTGCTTTGCTGCCCTCTGTTTTTGGTGTCTATACATGTGGGGGCCAGAAGCAGCGACAAATGATGCACAACGTTGGCAGCATCTGATTAGGCAAAATATAGACGCCTTCTTCATTTTTGAGAGCTTAGAAACTCGGGGAGGTAGGAATGTGATCTGGAAAATGTTAAGGCTACTCAAGCACAGGGGTTTCAAATAACAGCCAGAGGATGGTGTTTTTAGAGCTTACGATTGCTGCCCCTTTAAGGTTGCAGCCGTGCTATGCTCACATGGGAGAAAGTGCCACAGAGCTCAGCATGACTTCTAAGTAAGCATGCCTGGGATTGTGCTGTGTAGCTTCTTGTGGGGATTGTAAAGAAGGAGGTGCAGTTGTTGGCAAAGTGGCAGTTCTAAACTCGCAAGACCTGGCTGGCGACACAGGACATTCCCACCCCACCATCGCTCCAGCGTACTCCTGATACAAAGAGGCTTGTGGCACCTTAAAGACTAACAGGTTGGTCTTATAGTAACAGTCTAACACAGCAACCCCGCTGGAAGTCATCAGGGAGAGTAGATCTGATTTTGCAGCCTTCCCTCCTCTTAAGAAGTCATCTCAGATCAAAACTACAAACGTAAAAGGAGAAGGGGAAATTTCTCCTAGAGGTTTTATCTTTTGACACTGAGCTCCCCATATCAAGAGATCAGAGCAGAATTGGTGCCATGAGGGGAGGTAGGTGCAGTGGGCATCGCTTATGGTGGGGTGAAAAAGCGGCATGTTTTTGGCCCCCTTCCCTCCTTAGCATCCGGAACGCTCCTAAATGGAGCAATTCTGGGTGCTGGGGTGTGTGTGGTTGGGCAGAGCAGGGCGTGGGGTGATGGCGCTAGGGGCACACAGTGATGTCACCCCTCACCCGGCATGCTGTAAGCCAATTATGGCTCTGGTGCCAGGAGTTGGCCGCACACATTCATCAAAGCGTCGTGCCGGCCAGGCCAAACTCTACACCCTTAATACCAGAAGCACAGGCAGCAAACTTCTGTCACGAGATGGGCAGGAGGCACCATGGGGTCCCAGTGCAGGGCTTTGCTCCATGACGTCTTCCATAAGCTGACATCAGCCTGGGTGGATCATCCCTTTATTTCATGTTATCCTCACAACAACCAATTTGTTGTGATGCAAGGGATGGATAGAGTGAGGGAAGGATATTCTTTTCTCTCTCACTCAGGACACCAGAACCAGGGGACATCCACTAAAATTGAGCGTTGGGAGAGTTAAAACAGGTACAAGAAAATACATTTTTACCCAGAGGATAATTAATTGGTGGAACTCCTTGCAGCAGGATGTGGTGATGGAGTCTGGCTGGATGCCTTAAACCCCATTTTGTACCATAGTTGCATTTGCGCACCACTTCCATATGATGCATATTTGCAGCATTTTCAGGGGAACCCCTAAGAGAGAAAACTGCCTCCGAAAAACTTTCAGGTGTTCCCATATACCTGAGACAGAATGTTGTGTTTTTGCAACACCGTACAAAGTGTTTAGCATCGTTGCAATGCCATCTGGGTGCTATCAATTCCTATATAAATTATGCAAAAAAGCTGGCCACACCAAAGAAACAAAGAAACAAAAACATGGTTTGGCAGAGCATGCAACTTAGCTATTACAGAATGAAAAAGTAACACATACAACTGAAGGCCTAATCCGGAGCTCTCCGGTGCCTGCGGAAGGAGTGTACTGTGGGCGCTGGTGCCACAGGTGTGCCGTCCGGCATGAGTGGTCAGCCCTTACTGCCAGCACTGATCGAATGCTGGTGTCCACTGCCCAGAGATTGTAAAGTGTCACCGGCGGCCAGGGGCAAGTTGGAGGGGCGGAGCAGGGCATGGTACCGGGTTTAGGACTGGCTGCCCATCTTGCAGATTTTCTAAACAGATATTGCTGGTGTTGCATTTGTGAAACATTGTTCAACAATGGGTTCCAGGTACTTACCTGGAACTGAGGGGCTGCAAGCCAAGTGAATTTTAAAGTGTAGTCCCTAACATAAAAAGTGTGCCCAAGTTTCATTTTTAATTGCAATATCGGGGGGGGGGGAACGACCCTGCAAACAATCTATTGCCCAAATTTCCATAAAACAGTGATTGGGTTCTTCTCAAGGAGAAACATCTGAGGATTTTCAAAGAAAACCAAATGACTTTCGGCAGTGGGGTTCTGCATATCTCTAATTCTAAGTCCTGTGGATTTCATTTCATTGGTTGAAATTTAAGCTCATATTTATATCATCCCATTAAATTAATGGACACTGTAATGCTTAATTGTGCCTAGTCTGAAGAATGTTTGACGGAGGTCTCCTGTTAAAAAATTAGCATAATGGGCAAGGGACATCGTATATATTGCGTAGCATTCCGTTATAGTAGAAGAAAACCTATTTCTTAACTGAAAACGTTTCTCACACATCAGACAAACTAGGCAGTGTGTAAAAAACTGAAAGAGCAGCTCTCACCTTTATGGTTTCTTTTAAGGTTCAGTTGCCGGTGAGAGGGTTTTTTTCCCCCCCCCAAATAGCTTTGCAGGCACATATCACCCAATACCTTTGTTTTGGAAAAACCTACAGAAATGTTTCGCTTAACATCTCTTAAATGCATGTTTTTTTTTTTCTCCCAAGCATTGCAGACTTGTTTCATGAAGTCAGTTTTGATGTGGCTACTTCAAATCAAAACCATGAATGTTTTCCCTCTGTATGTGCCCCATAATACGTTCTGAACACCAGTGATTCAGAACTATCTAAACAGTCCATTTCTTTAACAGCTGTTTGCCTTTTCCTCTCAACTTCCTTACTCAATATTGTTTGTTGGGGAAAAAATTATCTGGGTGGAGTGTGTGGTTGGTTAAGAAACTGTTTTTGAAGGTTCTGTGTGGAAGGAAAGCATATCTAAAGGGCACTGAAAATGGGGCGACTTCTTTTGACTGAAATTCGAGAGTGCTACATTTTTTCTGTCATCCATTCCTCTGTACAAATGTGTCCAAGGGCAGGAAGAACAGAACACCCTCTTTCCCCACATAAGTTACAGAGCCAGTTCAGGCACATCATGAACTCAGAAATCAGCTCCACTGAGTTCAGTTGGGTTTACTCCTGAGCAAGAGTGCGTAGAATTGTAGCCTTAACATGCTGTCAATTTTTTTCTTCTGCATTTGTTCTTTATAGAAAAATGTAAAGAAGAAATTCCCTTTTTCCTCTCTATGGATTTAACAACAACAACAACAACAACAGAGATAGATATGATGGCAAATATTGATGTGGCTTGTTGTGCAGCAAGTGGTAAAATAGCTTTGTCTTAAGAAATGTGGGCTAAGACTGGGAGAAAGGGACAGGAATAGGACTGTGACAAATACTCTCTTGTTTTGAATTTGGGAGTGATAATACTTTTTTTGTGTATGATGTGTGTGTTTAAATATATCTGAAATATATTTAAAAAGATCATAAATACTCCCCCCCCCAAAAAAAAAACTACAGTGCTTGATAACATTGACTCCCCTATTTTTTGCTGCTTTTATCTTATCTTCCCTCTTTGGTTACTTTTTTTTCTTTTTCTTCCAAGTTAGTCACATGGGTGATCCCAGCCAATTGGGCTCACAAAGCCTGGCTTGAAGTCATGAAGCCATAGACCCCATCAGATATGGCTACATGATGACATTACTGAGGGAAAGCACAATCCATTGAAAGTTAAAAGCCTTTTTTTCCCCTGAATCGGTCATATGATTGACCCCAGCCAGTTGGGAGTCATGTAGCAAACAGAACAATAGCAGAAAATAACAGAGCTAATAAGATTTGTCTGTGTGATGTCATCACCGAAAACAACTAAGCCAATTGAAAGAAAAGGCAAGATCATTATCTAAAGAAATAATCCTGAGAAGTTTCTCAGTCCATTCCACAAAGACTAGTCAATGGTGGCCAATGGAGTGGGTGAAAAAAATCCACTACATTAATACACCATATCACTGTGGTTCCCAAACTGTGGGCCACGACACACCAGTGGGCTGTGAGCCAATTTCAGGTGGATCACGAAGCACCTAGAGCAGCCATATTGAAAATATGGGAAGATGGTATGCTGGAAAGGGGGGGGGCTGTGTGGTTATTTTGGTTGTGCTAAGATTGTAAATATGATTTTTTTTCTTTCTGATTCACTTTGCTGCTGGAAAATGATTGAGAAATAACCCTACTTATTGCTACATTCTCAGGAAAGCAGCAGGCTCTGG
This sequence comes from Lerista edwardsae, assembly GCA_029204185.1. Classification (NCBI taxonomy): domain Eukaryota; kingdom Metazoa; phylum Chordata; class Lepidosauria; order Squamata; family Scincidae; genus Lerista; species Lerista edwardsae. The sequence continues at coordinate 5,736,884 of JAJKFI010000028.1, read as the reverse complement.
TGTCACAATGACGGCACTTCTGGCCATGACATCACTTCTGGTGGGTCCCAGACAGATTGTCATTCTAAAAAGTGGGTCCCAGAGCTAAAGGTTTGAGAATCACTTCCATATCACATATTTCATGTAGATGTTTATGCCAGAGAGACAGAACCTTATTAGAAGGAAGTGACTGGGAGACGGACGAAGCCACATCTGGAAGGATTCTAAACCAGATGTATTAAAATGTATTTAAGATATGCATTGCTTGAGGATCTCCTGAAGTATTAGGGGAAATGAAAACACTTTGCTGCTGCCTAATTTTGCCTTTCTGTCCTCAGTTTTTAACATGAATACCAAGGGCATTCTGAATGCTAACAAGAGCGATTCCTGCCCCTCCATTTCCTCTGAAAGCAAATTCTGTAAGTTCCTTAAACAAACACTCATGTGAGATACTTTTCCAGAGTGGCATGCACCCTCGATGCCAAAAATGGCCTTAATGTGTTCCCTTTGCTGTGGCTTTGAAATGATGTGTGGATAATGCGCATAAGTGTTGCCCTCCTCAGGACTTTCTGTTTTTGCTTCTTGAATTTGATTCTGTGCAGCTGTAGACCAGCATTCTGCAGGTGCTTGCTGATCCTTATTAGATTATACATAACTGTTTTTACTTTCTTTAAGAGGCAATTAAAACCATGCGGATAGGAGGGGTCGCGATGACTGGAAGTTCTGCTGACACCTATTTCCAGGTTATGGTTGTCTGTTTTCACTCAAATTATACAAAGTGGCATCGGTACATATGTAGTAGCCTACCGCTTAAAGATGTGAACGGGGCTTCACAAATGCCACCATCAGGCAACGAAAGAAACAATTATCAGCCTGGTGTTTTCCTGGAGCATAACGTGAAAAGTATCTCTCATTTCCATGAAGTTAATAACCATACAAATAATCACTATTACTACTGCTACTGGTGACATATTCTGGTTTTGCACTTTTTCCTCCAGGCTAGGTGCCCATTGTTGGCTGGCCGACAGAGTGACCTTACGTTTCATCTAAACTTCTGTGACACCCAAGAAAAGCACCAACAAGCAGCCACTGCTGATATAAATACCATTGTCACCTTAAGAAAAGTAGTGGCTTTTACAATATTTTTGTCATGTTAAAAAAATTGTATTCATTTCCTGCTCAGAATAGTTCAAAGTAGTGAATTGTTAAGAAAAAGAATAAGAACATTTATATACTACTTTTCAGCAAACAGGTTCACAAAATGGCTTCTAGAGCAAAACCAAATAAATGGTTCCCTGTCCCAGTTTTAAGTCCACTGGAAAAGGCGGATAGCATCCCACCCCACTTGGAGCACTAGGACTAAGACAATACAGGAGGAATACTGGGCCTGATAAAGAATACAGGAATATAGCAAACCGCCCCACCCCAAGCTCTCTGAGCCTGACTAAAGTCCAGCTCTCATTGGGCCCAGAGACATTCTGAAGCCTGCAGAGGCTGAGCACATCTGCCCATGTCCTCTGTGGGCTTCACAATGAAGCCCAGAGCTGTTTAAAGGTGACTTCTGGTTTTTGGCAAAAACAAGAAGTCATCTTTAAATAGCTCCATGCTTCATTCTGAAATCTGCAGAGGCTCTGGGCAGACACGTGCAGCCTCTGCAGACTTCAGAAAGCCTCCAGGCTTGACTGGATCTCAGTTCTGGTCAGTTTGGGGTGGGGTGGGTGTAGGTTAAAACTGCAGAGTTGAACATACACAATTTTCCTTATCCAGGGGGATTACGGGAATCCCTGCAGATAATGTGGGCCTGCTGTATTATGATACATTATTCTGTATGTCTCATAGCCCAATCCTATCCTTCTCCCTCCAACGAGTCCAGCTGCACTAAAAATAGGCATGCTTTATACAGCGGGATGGTGGATCAAGAGGCTTTGGAGTGAGGAAGGGAGTTTAAATTCCCATACACCTCCCACCCTGCAATGAGTCTCCTTGGACTTCCACCAGCAAAATTTCTGGAGCAAATCCAAGGAGAGAAAGGGAATGGAGGCTACTGCTGGAGGAGATAGGATTTGGTATGCACAATCACTGCCAGATCCATCCCCTCCTGCAGCCTCTCTGCCCCCCATTCTAAACCCTCCCCTCCCAGTTATGCCTCCATCCCACTCTTCTCTCCCCTTGTCCCACTCCTCCTTTATTGTCTTACCTTAGGTGGCCAGCAATCCCCAATACACCAGGAAGGCTCTACACTCTGTTGGAAGGCTCTTTACAGCTGCTTTTCACCAGTTGCCACCAAAGGAACATGTGTTCTGCTGGCGGTTGGGCCCAATAGAATTGAGCTGTTAGTGAAACAAATTATCAATGTCAAAAAGTGTTGATAACATGATTTCTTTTTTCAAGAAGCCTGCAGTAAAATAATGGTGAAATGAAAGTATAAATAAAAAGCCAACTGTGATGCTAGCAAGAGATGGAATGAAAGGTGAGACATTTCAGGAATGTGTGATTCTGTCAGGAGAAGGTATGCCAGTTTCCCTAGCACCTGTAAAACGTTGATTCCATGGCAGATTACTAAGCTGTCTTTGCAAACTGCCATCCCCAAAGAAGTAATTGCTGCCAATGATTCCTGCTATCTGGACTGCCTTACGTAGTGGGTGGTCAGGTAAGCATTTAAGTGTCCACTTACAATGATGAATAAGCCAGTAAAAACAGAATTGGGGCCTTTTACATTTTTGTTTGACAGTTCACAGGTTTCATCACTGGTATTTCAGAAATGAAATTTTGTCAGTGGGTAGTCTTACTGTCTCTTTCAAAACCTTTCCCTTGCTTTGAAGAAGACACTATTATTTACCATTTAATCCTGCTTTCCAGAAAAAAAAAATATAGAGATTATTTTAGAGATGAATTAGAGCATAATCCTAACCTGGAGCTAGGCCAGCACAGTTAGGCCAGCCCAGTTTGGCTAGTTACAAGGGCCACTGTAAAGTGCGGTTGGACCACTCTCGGAGTCAGACACATGTCTGTGTGCTGGACTCTCTGACTCTGAGGGCCTAACCTGGAGTTAGGCCGACACAGTTAGGCCAGCAAAGTTTGGCCAACAAAAGAACCACTGTTAAAATGCATTTGGACCACTCTTGGAGTCCAGGAGGATGGCGCACATCTATATGCTGGCCTTTCTGACTCTGAGAGTGGCCCAAACATGCTTTACAGTGACCCTTGTGCCAGCCAAACTTTGCTGGCCTAACTGTGCTGGCCTAACTCCAGGTTAGGATTGTGCCCTTAGTTTTGTTTTCTTAATTCCGGCAATATTAACTCAAGTTAATATTGCTATTTTGAACCTTTTGGCAAATTAACTAACAACATCCACATTTATTCATTTCCTAAGCAACTGTGAAGTACAATTATACGACCTGACCATGTTAATGTTTCATTCAGACTTTTCACTCTGGCATTCATTAATTTGTCTGGCAATTAAAAATGTGTGTATCCTTCATGGGCCAAGCTGTACAGAACCGCCTTCTCACTTCTGCTATCCATATTACATAGGCTTCAGGGCTTCTACTTTTACTGTTAGATACAAACAAGTTCAATAGGTAAACTCATCCTTGTGAACTATGTAGATTCCCTGGAGCCTTTTTTCTTAGTGAGTGGAAAACATCCCATAGGCTTCCGATCTCACCATTTCTGTGTGACATTTGGCTTGGCATAAGAATAAGTGCCATCAGCCAAGTCATGTGTCCAGTGAATTTTTTTCCCCATGGGAAAAGCCAGGACTTGGGTCCCTCTGAAAACACCACTACGTGATATTTAAGCCCCGCTCCCAGTGTATGGAAATATTGACTCCTTAAACAAGAGGGGTCTTTTTAGCCGCACTTTTCTCTCATGACATATTCTAGGATTAAGGCCTGGCACTGAAAACTGGTTCCAGAACTGAGCCCTGCAACAAGTGAAGCACCTTAAATACAACTATGCTAGTTATATTTGCTAATTACTGTCCAATCCTCTCCCCTGCCACATTATAGCATGAAGCCATGCCAAGGAAGGTCATGGTGCATGCTGTGGGGAGGAGGAGCTATTGGAATAGAATATTTTTACTCACTCCTCAGTAGGCTGCCCAGTCACCTATGGGTCCTGTTGGACCTAGGCCAGCTATATTGTCAGTGCAAGTCTAAGGAGAGCCAGGGGGCAGGGTGGGAAGAAAAATCTGGTGAGTGCAACCGCTGCCAGCTCCAGCCCTCCAGCCCTAACTTGCCCCCGGTTCCTCCCCAACGTGCCACATTGCTCCCTCTCCCTGCTATTGAACCAACCCTGCTATTGAACCAACCTGCTATTGAACCAATTTTACATGGGTTTCCTGAAGTATTGGTCCAAAATGTGGGATATGTTTAACCCCCCACTTTTTCTTAATGCAGAAACTCTAGCATAATTGCCAGAAGGCAGCCCAGCAACATCCACAGCTTAAATCAGGATGGCCAACCCTTAGCAGGCCACGTGCCACTTTTTACTTACGGGTAGCCTAATCCTAAACTGTCCGACTGCCTGGAAGTACAGACGTAGCCAGGCAGCTACTACCGCATCCCAGAACAGCTGGACAGCCGCAGGAGGCTCCACAGGGGAAGGGGATGCTTATCTCCTTTCCCTGCAGTAAGCGTGCAGGATGGATGAGCAGCCTACTCATCTCTGCGCTGGCTATTTAGCCGGCACAGGGGCAAGGCTCTCCATGTAAGGCCATGGGATCCTACACAGAGGTAGGGATCAATGGGCAAGAGTCGCTACCGGTCCCACCCCCGCTTTTCTCTCCCCCCCGCCCGGAACCCCCTACCGCCCCCACCAGGAAAGCCCGCAATGCTGGCAACTGGTGGACTCACCCCTCGCCAGGTTGCGGAGATCCCTTCGAGCCATATGGAACCAGTGTTGACATGATGTCACCCCAGTGCCAGCAGCTATGGCTTACCACTGCTGCTGGAGGTACTTTACACTGCCTGGTGTGACAGTACGCTTGTATCACCTGCGTTATGCCCAATAGGATCAAGCCCGTAATCTTGAACTCCACCTTATTTCGGCAGTCTCTGGACCTGCTTGGGTAGTTTCACCGGCTCTGCTATCTTTGCCCTCATCTGGCCCTTGTTGCTCCTTTCCTGGGCTTCAAGCCGGGAGTGCTGTGTGCTCGCAGCTGTGGAGCCCAGCGTCAACCGGCACGGCCATGACAGGTGACTTTGTGTGTGCCACTTTGAAAGTGCCGCAGGTTGGCCACCCCCGGCTTAAATTCTTCGATGAATCTGTTTCAGATCGCTTACATAAAAATTGGTAGCTGAGTCACTCTTGGTTTGCCACAGTTTGATGAAGCAAAGATGTTCAGTTTATATGGCCTAGTAAAATATGTCTACTATTAACATAATTAAACTGCTTTGAAGTCCCAGAATTCAGGATACTATTTTGAAACATTAACAGCCCTGACAACATTTACTGTAAAGTCTCAATTCTGAATGAGAGATACTTTAGGTACATACTATATATATTAGGTGACGTTTAATTTCCATCAGATACAAATGTAAGTTTTTCAACACAATTTGCTTCCTTGGAGGCTTCTTTGTTTTCTTTTTAATTTCCAAATCTTAAATGCTCTTACTCACCACGTCATGAAATTTGATTCCACTGAAATATTGTTTTCGAGGTGCTAGAAAGTGCTATGATAGTTCCATCTCTGGTATTTTATCTCAATGGCCCATCTGCGCATGCTCTACAATTTGATCACCAAGAGCTAAACACGCATATGTGAACCAGTCCTGTCTATGATTACTGAGGCTGAAGTTAAATCCAAGATTGAATGCTGCTCACATCACATCCAAAAAGCAGAAGTAGGACTGAAATAGGAAACCCAAGTGTGCAGTCAAAGTGGCTGCAGATGTTCCAAAAAGTGAGACAGGAAGCACAAATTGTGGTTCCCATCTTATGTCTGAAGCAGAGAGATGTGTGTGGTAGGGATGCATGGATTTCCCTATTCCATTCCTTTCTTTTTTCATGGATTGCTTCTGCCCTCTGATCTACTCTTCCTGAATTCTGATTGAACTGCAACAACTTCTAAACCTCATTCTGGAATTGGAGTATGTGCATTTGCTATAACGTTCCGCTTCTCCTGTTCATTTGTGCATTTCCCTCTTCTCAAAATTAGCCTTGCAGATTGCTAACTGCAAAAGAAAATAAAGAACTTGATGTGATGAGCAGTCACCTGCTTTACAGAATCGAGATTATTTTTTGGGCTGTGATTTACTGATGCACAAGGTCATCCCAGTTACACAATCCACTAATAAAACACCATGTAAGAAAAATGCTAATACCATTGTGTGTAAAATCACAACAATTGCTTTTTGGTGGTGTTTTATCACTCTACACAAGAACAGATGTGCATTGTTAGAAACACTATACAAAAAGATACATTCAGAATTGAACCTGTACAGTACAGAGAATTAAGACAATACCACTATATATCCAATGTGAAGCTGATGGCAACCACTACTTCTTCCCAGGCCAGCACAAACTCACCTTGTCCTGGTGCAGGTCCGGTGCTGCTAGGTTAGTGCATGTCCATGTGCTGGCCCAGTCTGCTCCCAAGTAGCCGACACTCGGAAGCCAATGCAAGGGACTTGTGCTGGCACAGCCCCGGGAAGTAGGGGAAGTAGGACTGCTCTGCCCATATATCATCCAGTAATACTGGATTTTATAACTTCCATTCTTTTTAATTCAATATGTTCAAATATGAAGGTTTTCCCAGTTTGGTTTCATTGCTATTGTTGGATAACAATGTTGACCACATAGCAACATTTCTCAAGAAACACTTCTCAGTATATACTGTTCCTCTCAAACATACTTCAGAACTTAATAAAATTACACTTCTGGGAATCAAACAGGAGTGAAATAATAGGACATACTGAGAAATAGAGATGTCTTTTTAGACCACTTCCCCAAATATTGAGTATCCTCCACAACTATGTGGATTTTATTATTAGCTCTAGTCCACATGTGGAGTTTATTATGTGAAAAGCTGGTCTTCAGAAAGGATTAGATGACTTCATGGAGTATCAGTCTAAAACAGGCTTCTAGCTAGGAGAACAGCCCAATCCTATCCCCCACCATTAGCAACGATGCAGCCATGCTGACAGAGCATGTGCTGCATTCAGTGATATTTTTTTTTGGGGGGGGGTTATAAGGAGGTCTGGCAGAAGTAAGTAAAAATATGATATACTTACCTGGTGGAGTAGATTTCCTGGTGGCCAGTATCGGCTATATTGCTGGTATAAGTCCAAGAAGAGAATGGGAATGTTCTAAAAGAGGGGATAGGATCCTGGTGCATGCTGGTGCTGCCAGGATCCATTCCCCTCCCCGATTTTGACACCTCCCCGCTGTCAACTTAATGGCAGAGTGTCTGGGAGCCACTAGCATGCGCACTGCACCTCTGCCCATGTATTTTAGTGGCCCAGAAGCATGCAGTGGTGGCCCTGCTTCTTCCCCACTACAGAGGGCCTTGCGCAGCTGGAGCGTGCATGAATTGTGGCAGTGAAAGGCCCAGATAGGATTGTGCAATATAATAAGGGTTAGAGAGAATGACGCCAGAACAATAGGAAGTGAGCACAGTGAATGGGCTTGAATACCCATCCACAGAGATTCTGGCAGGCATTTCCTTGTATTCCCTCGGTGGGAAATTATCTTTGATCATGCACACGTGCCAAAAATGCCCTTGTACATGTATGGATTGGGATCAATGTGTATACAAGATCCAAGAGCAGCTTCCCTCAGTGAACATCCGTTTGATGATTGAATTTCCTCCTTATCTACTGTCACTATTTGTGGTAGGTGTATTTGACAGAATCTCAACCTACATATTGCCACCCATACATTAAGAAGCAGTGCTTATATTCTTCTTCACTGAGTAGGAACAAACAGACAAATCTTTGCCTTCCCAACAGAGATAGATGAAAATAAACACAAAAGGTTTTAGATAAACTGTAGTAAATTGGTGAGCACAGTGTTCATGGGATGCACATTTTTACAGCAACATATTTCTTTGCCATAAAACTCATCTGATTCATTGCGTTCTCTCCCACCCCAGGCACTTGTTATTTGAACTCCATTAATGCTCATTCTGTGATTACCCTTAATACCGTGATCCAACTTTTTTTGAAAAGCACTCAACATATTTTCTAGTCCGCTTCATGCCTATATTTGGAGGCAAACTGTTCTTCTGAATGGGAACGATTGCCAAACATTTAATGATTCTTTTTTTACTAATGGCCATCTTGGAAAGAGGGAAGAGATCACCGCAATCATTTAAACAATTAAGAGAATGTCATATGAATTGTTTTAAAATGCAAAGGAAGGGGTAATGTTTTGGGTGGGGAATGGAAGAGCTGAATTTGAAACATGACTTTAGCACAGAGAATATTTCTTTTTGGCTCAGTATGGTAGAAATATATGAAATATACACATTCATACACAGAGCACAGAGCCACAGGCAGTGTCAGCGGAGAGGGCCCATCCTTGCACATGGGAGCAATCTACCCTGTCGGGAACTTCTGGGTCAACCGAGAATGCCTAGAAGCCACTTTACCAAGCAGCAACTGCCACAGCTTCTGTGTCTGCGGTTCAGTCCAGCTACATCCTCTAATCTGGAGCAGCTGAGTCATCACTGTCTGCCATCACTGTGTGTTTGGATCCAGAACCATTGCTGAACACAAGTTCCTGGCAGCCTTCCCTCATCCTACTTGCAGATCTTGTATGCTAGTGGTTCTCAAACCTTTTTGACTGGGCCCACTTTTTAGAATGGCCCTCATGTTGGGACCCACCGGAAGTGATGATATCATTAACCTCGAAGCGATGTCATAGCCATAAGTGACATCATAAGCAGGAAGCGACATAGTAAAATGACACTCCTAGAACGCAAACTGGCAGCAATTGCACAACCATAAAATATCCCTGACAGAAAGCAAAATTAGGACAAAATACTATGTAAAAACATTGAACTAAAAACAATTTTTTTAAAAAAAAAAATAACCTCTCTTGAAAATTCAGATTGTTAACACTCACAAAAGGCATATAGGAAGAGCACGGTCTGCAGCTTCCAAGATGGCTTCTCTCAGCTTTCTGCAACCCTCCTGACAACAGGTCGCGACCCACCAAGTGGGCCCCAACCCACAATTTGAGAAGCACTGCTGTATGTCATCCAGGTATCCCATGCTTGGAGATTCCTCAGCTCTCCTACAAGTGCAGCCTCTATCCCAATTTAGAGGAATGGTGGCTTGGGAGTGAGCCTTCTCTGCCACAATTATAGAATTCCCTTCTATAGAAAAGAGCTACCCCTTACCTCATGGCTTTTCGGAAAGGGCTCAAAACATACCTATTTTCCCTGGCATTTGGAGGAGAGGCGGATGTTTGCCTTCTATGCCTCTGGAATAGTGCTGTAGCTTAACTGCTGCCCTGGACAATGTCCCCGCCCCTCCCATGGCCTGATGAGATGTGTTGGGTTTTGCCCTGTTTGAAATGGTGTGTGTGTGTGTGTATGCGCGCGCGCATGTGTGCGCATGCATGCATGTGCATGTAATGTTAAACGTAATGTTTTAATGCTTTTGATTTTTTTTTTTTACTTACTGTTGTGTTACTTTGTACTTTTATTATGTAGCTCTGTAAGCCGTCTTGGGCATTTGCTTTGGCATGGGTAAGATGGGGTATAAATTCTTAAGATAAATAAAATAAATAAAAAAGCGATAAATAGGCTTGCTGGGAAGAAGAATGAGGCAGTGGCTAGAAAGCCCTTTTACATCACACACGATGTACAAAGAAAATAGTATACTATCATTGCAAAAGCATCTAGCAATTGAGGCAAATTTTGCCTCTCAGCTTGCCTGATTTCAACACAATCCTGACCTGTGCCAATGCAGTAGGGCCAACTTGACTACATTGTATCCTATGTGCAGGCTGGAAGCCTCCTCGAGGTAAGGGGATATTTGCTCCCTTGCCCTAGGGCAGCCCCAGCTGCAGCAATGGGTCTACTCTGCTAATTTGCTGGTGCAGATCAACCGTATCAGTTGATCTCACCCAGGAAGGGCAATAGGACACAGTGTGTGCCAGTGCCATTGATCCCTGCTCTCTCTCTCTCTCTCTCTCTCTCTCTCAGAGATCACCACCACCACCATCACCACCATAGCACACAGCATGCCCTCCAGAAGCACAGCTGCATGACATTAGATGGCGGGGGAGAGAATTGGGTTGTAAGCAGTGATGTCATGCAGGGGGAACGCGGGGGAACTCAGTTCCACTAGTTAAAATTAGGGCTGACTCCGCTCACTTCACTCTCCCTCCTCCCCTCTCCCAATTCCTCTGCAAAGAGCTTTTCTTCTTGGTTGGCCGGCACTCAGAGGGTTAAAGGGAGCGACTCCGGATTCCTAGGGGGGCGAAGGCAGTGATGTCATTCAGGGGGAACGGACCAGAATGGGCATCCGGATCTTAACGAGGTGCCCTGGGTTCTGGGTTCCCGACAAGTGCCAATCACAAGTGAGTTCCTGTTCCTAAATCATTTGAATGACACCACTGGTTGTAAGTCCCATTTTGTTCAATGTGTGTATAGGAACACACGTCATAAAACTGGATCCAGCTAGCTATGATTAACATCCCACTGAAACCAATGAAACCAGTTAATTGTGACTAATGGCCCAATCCTATCCTGGGCTGGCATGCTAAATGTAGGGTTGCTGGCACAGTATTCACTGCATCCCATATGCCAATCAGGAAAGAAGCCAGTTGGGAGAGGTAAAAATGGCTTCCTGGCTGTTGCATGGTCCCCTATGAGACTCCTCAGATCCATGCCAGTCTTTTTGCTGACATAGCTCTGAGCAGCCTGCTGGGGAAATGGCCAGGTTGGGCTGGGAGTTTGGGATACAGCAGACACCAGTGTTGTCACAATGCACCGCTATCCTGATCCACCCCAGTCCAATCTCTGTACCTCCACTGGTAGAATCCCACCAGCGGCTGTTTCATGCTGTGCTGCTGGCAGTGTGCAGCCTTCCAGCTGCTGAGCCAGTGGCAGCACCACAAAGACCAGTACACAGGCTGCTGCGCCAATGGACCTCATGGTACACCCATGTTTTGCGAGAATAGGATTGGGCCATAAAGCTGCAAACCTAATCATACCACATTCATAGCGCAATTTGGCCGGTACAGTTAGGCCAGCAAAATTGGACTGGCACAAGGGACACCATAAAGTATGTGTGGACCACTCTTGGAGTCAGAGAGGCCAGCACACGTTCGCCATCCTCCCTGACTCTAAGAATAGTCCAAATGTGCTTTACACTACCTTTATGTTGGCCAAACATTGCTGGCCTAACTGTGCTGGTCTAACTCCAGGTTAGGATTGTGCTCTAAGTCTCACTGAATATGGTGTTGTGCTGCTGCTCTATTGTTTTTGAAACAATAACAAAAAACAATTTTCTTGACTGGTGCTCTTTTTCTAGATCATGCACATAGCCGTTTCTAATTTTATTTGCATCAAGGCCCCTAAGTCAAGCCCAGAATCATGACAGAAAAGAAAATTTTTTTTTTAAAATAAAGATGAAGTTCTCCAAATGCTAACAAGATCCAGGGGGCCTCACAGAACGTATATGACCTGCTAGGATAGATGCTTTGTTGCTCAGACCTGTTCTTCATACACAAACAGTTCCTTAAAAGCAGATTTATTTCCATGTTCTAATTGCAGAAATAAAAAAAGCATGTAGGAAATATGTTTTTAATAATAATGTCACTGATAAATGTAGAGGATCTAAAAATTGGCCATTAAGCAAAACAAGGCAAGATTGGTATGAGCATCATTTGTCTATTGTCAGCTTCTTTCAACTGGCTTTAGTTTACAGGGGGTGGGGGAAACATCCAGCATTGCAGTTCAGGTAATGGTGAAAAATATTCACTGTCAGCAACAGGTCAATGGATAGAGATATGTTATTTTCAGAGATGCTGAACTCATATTTTCTGCGCTGTGCACATCAGACTTGTTCTTTTTGTGGAATATCTTTTCCTAAATCATTCACATATGTTTTTGGGTTCAATTATATCCCATCTGTTGTCCCTGAAAGAAAAATGGTGATTTACAGACTCTATTTCATTTCATTGGAGCCGTTACATCTGCTTTGTGGGTTGCCATTCCATGCGCTGATCCCGAATGTCGCTGGGAGAGCAGGAGTAAAGGTACTGTTGTAAACTGGTTTCTAGGGCAATATCTGGGGAGAGGATAAAGTAAATACATGAAGGTTAAATAATGCCTTGTGCGAAACTCCAATAGCCTTCACTCTGAGAGCTCCAGTTACAAATGAAATGAGTTTGATTGCCTCGGGCTAATAAGTGACAGATATTTTTCAGCAACCTAAAAACTTTCCGTTGTCTGGAGCACTCTCTGTTGTCTGGATGTGTCTGCTAAGAAGCACATCAGCATAACATCCTTTGTTCCCCATTGTGCAACACACAAATTAACATGCCATATGGTGTTGTTTGTTGCTTAGCAAGTGCTAACTTACCTTTGATGTATATGACTCGGTATGGTCTGCGTCATGTGCCAGCTGCTCATGCTGTGGTAAACAAACATGGATTTGTAGCTTGCACAGGTGATCACTCCTACCCTCGAGGGATTGGAAGGGTGGGGAAGTCCTGATCTGCCCCTATGCCAGGGCCAAAACTAGGAGATTCTGCTGCCATCACCAGGCCAGAGATAGCCTTTGGATGCCACATTGGATGTCCCAGTTATATGAAAAATTCCAACAATACCTTACCAACCGTGTGTAGCCAATGGTCAAGGAGGTCTGGGCAAAGATATGGCTGAGTTTAAGCAACAACAACAAATGACAATTAAATCATAAAAGGAGTATATAAAAAAGGGCACAAATGTGCCCTTGTGCCAGGGAGGCTCCTGTCTCCTCCTAAGTGGTGGTGGATACAGTGCAGGCCCGCCGGCCTGCCTGCCTGTTCTGGCGCTACTTAGGATTGGGCTGCCCATCAGATGTGCTTGGATGCCCAACTGAACTAGTGCTTGCCTATTCCGGCAGGTTGGCTGGCTAGGACTTAACTGTTCTTGGAAACCAGACTAAGGGTGCAATCCTCGAGTAAATAACTTTTTATTTCTTTTAGTTATGGGACAGGGAAAAGATTAATAGTGGAGGGTTACAACCACTGATTATAGATTGTAATAATCTACAATAACTTTCTTCTGCATCTACGTCTATCAATCACCATACTACAACCTCATATATTCCTTATAATCTACAATTCAATTACAGTACTTCAATGGCATGTGTACATAATTCTTATATTCAATTGCTTACTCTTTGATAAATAACAAAGCAGTTTCTCCTCTTAAGGCATATACATACACCAGAAAACAACAATTGCAAGAGAAAAACAAAGAATAAATGAGGAAAAACTACAGCCTAAAATATCATCTACAATGTCCTACAAATTTCTATAACGATTTAACATCCTTATACATTTCTATATTCTAATAGTTCAGTTAAAATATAATCTCAATAGAGTGTATACATCATCTCCTTAAGTTTAATTGCATTCTTGTTATCTCTTATATCTTACCATTTCATCAAATAATTAAAAAAAAAACAGTTTGGTCCAGTCATAAAATAATTTCTAATATCTTCATATCTTATTTTAAAATGAATTACTATTTAAAAATACATTTATTCCTTTCCCTCTCTGGCTTATTGTCTATTCATCCTACCTTAACTGTTAAAATGTACACCCCTCCAATGGGCTAATATTTATAACATTATCAATATTTATCTTATAATAAATTCAAAAATCTACCAATACTTTAATCTAAATAGGATTATATAATTTCAAACTATCTTATAGTGTCTGATCAAATCATCTCTATTCATTTTCAATTACATTCTCATCCAAAAACCACCACTTTTATTTATTAATCAAATATTTTAACAATTTCATTATCCTCAAATTTATCAATATTTCTCAAAAAGCCTCCTAAAGTTCCATATTGTATTAATGCAAACTAATTTAAGTCCTTCCAAAACTTTTTTCCCTCTGAGCTTCTGGCATGCTTCCAAGTTGACTGTGTTTCAACCGAGGAAGAGAAAGAAATGACACCTTTCGGTTCGACGCCATCTTCTCAAGTTATTTATATCCAAACGGGTGAATCCCCTGGTTGTTCCTCAGTATATCTTTGTCATGTCTTCACTAAGATGAATACTTCATTTAAAAACAAGCTTAACATTTACTTAAAATTTACTACAGTGCTTATCTCCTGACCATCAATCAAGCAACTTCATAAATAATCAAGCTTAGAATTTAAAATGCCGGTTCATTTTTCTTCAGTCTTATAGTCAGAGTATCCTCCATTTTGAAAAGAAATAATCATTTTTTATTCTTTTTTTCTCTCCCTTATTTCCAACCGTCAAATTTAAATCCTCAGGTGGTTTGATAAATTTTCCCTAATATTATCTTGTCATACAATGTTGCATTCCAGATAGGATCCCAGCTCTTACAAAGACACTCATCTTGATCTCTTGTAGCCGCCTGTTAAATCATAAAAAGCAAATTACGCTTCTCCATTTCTCTTACAGTCAATTAATTCTTAGTTGACACTGATGATTAATTTTCCATTACATTTTTTTCCATCTACATTCCTCCTGCACAGCATTCTTATCTCTGTAGTGAGGGTCTGCAACAGAGGTTGACTTACAATTGTTAATCATCTTCAACACATCTCGTCATGTTCCCTCTCTCTGCGGCTGTCAGCACTTTGCCGGCACTCCAGTTATGGTGCCAGCTTCTTTTACCTCCCCACGTCCAGACTGTCAGGCTCCCCTCTGGATTCACCACTCCTAGCGGGGTCTGGCATAGTGTCTGATGCCCCAAAAACCTTCTCCTAGGAATTTGGGAGGGGGGTTCCCATCTGGGAGTCCCCAAAAAGAGATAAAAGTTGGCAACAGTCCTAGAGCTTAGGAAGCTGCTGCCATTTCATAGCCGACAGGCCACGCCCTCCCAAGGGTGCAATCCTAAACTGAGTTAGGCTGGTTTAAGCTAAGCCAGCAAAATTTGGCCAGCACAAGGGCAACCGTAAAGTATGTTTGGACCACTCTAGGAGTCAGAGAGGCCAGCACGCAGACGTGAGCCATCTTCCTTGACTCCGAGAGTAGTCCAAACATGCTTTATGGTGGTCCTTGTGCTGGCCAAACTTTGCTGGCTTAGTTTATGCCAGCCTAACTCCAGTTTTGTTAGGATTGCGCTCTAAGAAGACACAGGATCCACAAAATAACTGTCTAATTGGCCATACAGTCTTTCAGCAATGGCACTGATGTTGAAGTGTCACAGGAAAGCCTTTTCTGTTGAACTTTACACTGAGGTTTTCTTCAAGGGAAACATATTGTGAAGAAGAAGAAGAAGAAGAAGAAGAAGAAGAAGAAGAAGAAGAAGA
>JAJKFI010000028.1:5700019-5721429 GCA_029204185.1 Lerista edwardsae | reverse complement strand
GAAGAAGAAGAAGAAGAAGAAGAAGAAGAAGAAGAAGAAGAAGAAGAACTTTTTACCAATGATCTTGGTTCAGAGGAAGCCATTGCACCATTCATGTTACAGTATGTAGACACATATTGCAAACGAACAATACAACAACTAACAATAAAGTAATGCAGTAGTCAGTAGTCAAGGTTTTTATTTTGTCTGCCCTATTAGTAATACATGACCTCAGGCAACACCAGTTCTAGAGTATGCCACTACCACTGCTTGTCAATGATATTGTCTTGAAACCTCTGGGAACAGCAGGTATACAAGAAACACAGAAGGTTCCAAACTGAGGCCGGCTGAGAACAGGATGCCTGCTTCACAATTGAATTGAGTCACATTGTCCAGGAATCTAGGATGACCAGTCACAGAATGAGCATGTGCTACCCCTGCAACGTCACATAGCAGTTGACATATGATGCGAGAATCTTGTAAGTATCCATATATTGCACAGCGACACCCAAAAAGAAGGAGGTATATGAATTAGGCATACCTGGTTATGAATGTACCTGCATACTGTCAACATTACACAGTGCCTTGCATTACATGACAGGAGAAGTGAGTGTGAGTGAGTGAGTGAGTGAGTGAGTGAGTGAGTGAGTGAGTGAGTGAGCGAGCGAGTGTGTGTGTGTGTGTGTGTGTGTGTGTGAATGAGTCCTCTGTGACCAGCACAACACCCCAAAAAACAATGACAGTGTTAATGAAGAGTGGAGGTGAGGAACCACCCTTTTCCATCAACACAGACTGTAGTTTGAATTGTAGGAAGCTGTTATTTCCTCTCAAATAATGCACTAGCTGGGTGAAAGATATCTGGGTCCCCTGCCATGCACACTGATGCACTCACTAGGGTGAAGATATTGGAATCCACTGCAACTAATGAGTAATGACTGCACATTCCCTGTACAATAACACACCCATCTGGAAAGGCCTTTAGGTTGACTTCTCCATAATTCAGATGTTTCTTCTGGAAAGAAATGCTTTAAAAAATCACAATGAGAAGAGTCAGCCAGGAAACCTCATAACAACCATATAATTCTATACCTGTTCAGTTCTCTCTGCCAGCAAAGCTATTAGTCGAGGAAGCCACAGATCCAGATGCTGCTGTTGAGACAGAACAGCCTTTGGCATCTGGGTTCTGGAACAGCCACGACCACAAACAGCTGCCTTAAAGATACAAAGGATCCAGCTGAAGAGGAAAGAAGTACTATCCTTGTGTGCTCACAGAGTTCCAAGGTGCAGTCTGGCTGAGGATGAAATGGCAAGCATGCTTTTATAGCTCTGTAACATGTCTTTAGGCAGTGATGGTAACCATTATTAATGCTATCCACCAATCTTGTTCAAGGGAAAAAACGTGAAACAATGCCACATCTCTTTGGCATGCACAACATTTTCCTGCAGTTCAGCAACAGCATTGGCCAAATGGCAGCCTGATGGCCCAACACGAGCCCGGAGACAATTGTCTCTGCTGCTGGTTTTTGTTTTGTTTTGAAATCAAGTTAAGAGTCCTAAACTACTCATACTTGTAAGAAAACAAGCCATGTCTTTATGTGTAGATTTCAAATCACAGAATGCATTGTGACTTTATTTTGGCTGGGCAAACAACTGCTGCCAATCTGCCTTCTGCAGGGATCTTTGAGGAAGCAGTTGTGTTCCTTTGGGTTCCACGCTTTGTGATGACCTGACATTGGGCTGCATGGACTCCATGTGTGCATAGGCCTACCTACTAGGTGATGACAACATTATTATTATAAAGCAGTGGTTCTCAAACCTTTTAGCACCAGGACCCATTTTTTTTAAATGATACTCTGTCAGGACCAAAGGAGCTTTATGAGACTTTTTTTTAAAGGTGATCTAGAATGAAATATTTGTTTTATTTATTTACAGGTAATATTTTATTTTCAAAAAAACTTGATCAATTTCTTGTAATGAGGCAGCCCTAATGAATAACCTCATTCCTGCCAACCTAGCAGTTCGAAAGCACCTAAAAAAATGTAAGTAGATAAATAGGGACCACTTCAGTGGGAAGGTAACGGCATTCCGTGTGCTATGGCGTAGAGTCATGCTGGCCACACGATCGGACAAAAACGCTGGCTCTACAGGCTTTGAAACAGAGATGAGCACCGCCCCCTACAGTCGGTCACGACTAGACCATTCGGTCATGGGGAAACCTTTACCTTTACCTTTAATGAATAACCTCAAGGCTTGGCTTAGGGCGCAATCCTATGCAGCGCCGGAATGGTGAGGCTGACTTGGGAGCACCATATCCAATGCTGCATAGGAGATGCTGGAAACCCCCCCCCTCCACGGCAAGGGAGCATTTGCCCCCTTACCATAGGGGAGGCTCCAGCCTCTCCTATGTGAGCAGGAGCAGATCCGAGGGGACCATGCGGCCCAAATCGGGGCCTCGCGGCCTCACGGACGGGCTTAGGATGTGGCTGTATGGCCACCTCCCAAGCTTGCCCGCCCAAGTCCCACCCCTGCCTTCCTCCCTCCCAACAATCCCCATCTCGATATGGGACGGAGCCTCCCTTGTGCTGACTGGCTTCGGTCGGCACAAGGGAGGCTCTCCATTGCCGCTCTGAAGCTGACGCTAATGAGTAGCATTGGCTTCAGAGCTGGAGCGCCGACGCAGGGCTACTGCTCACCCTTGCGTAGATGCTATGACATAGCGTTGACACAAGGAGAGAGGTAGGATTGCACTGCCTCTTATGTGATCCAGAGCACAATCCTAACCTAGAGTTAGGCCGGCACAGTAAGTTAGGCAGCAAAGTTTGCCCATCACAAGGGCCACCATAAAGTGTGTTTGGATCGGCGTCAGGGAAGATGGTGCATGTCTGTGTGCTGGCTTCTGTGTCTCCGAGAGTGGTTCAAACTCTTTACAGTGTCCCCTGTGCTGATCAAACTTTGCTGGCTTAACTGTGGTGGCCTGACTTCAGGTTAGGATTGTGTTCCAGCCTTTACCTGTCCCCACTACTTGTCATTGATGGACTTGGGGGCGGGGGAAAACACCAAGCAAGGTTGCTAACTATTAATAGCCTAACTATTAGCTCTAGTCCTGGGAGTCTAAACATGGGCCAAAACTTTTGGAAAGTTGGGACACAGAGTGATACCAACTGTTGTGACCTGACCTGATCCAATCTAATGAGACATTTAATGAGATGCCATTTTTCAGCCGAGCAGCTAAATCCCTCTCACTCTCAGAAATAAGTCCTGCATCCTGTGACAGGTACGGTCTGCACACTGGGGCCATGTGTTAACTAGCTCAAAGAAGTGCTAAGGAAAAGGCACTTTTGACATCATCAGAAACACCCTCCTCTGAACACGGCCTTCACACAGAGAAGAAAAACAAACGAAACAAATGCGTCATCTGGCAGGTTCCAATTCCAAGGCTTGCTGCAGACAGTATCAAGCCTGGCTCAAAATAAATGGCAAAGCAGCTTCTTCTTCTTCTTCCAAATCAATTGATATTCCTCTTCATATAGTTTGAGGCTGAGTCCAGGAAAGCAGTTGCTCAAATTAAGGCTTGCTCAGTGCCAAAAGCAATATAAAGAAGGAAGATCTATTTCCTAGGACAGAACTTTGGCTCAATCTGTGGGGCACCATATAATTAATGTTAGTGGTTCCATTAGAACGGGATTGGGCAAGGATTTCAACTCTCCTGGATATAGCTGAGGAAGTAACAATCTTTCCATTGTCTGCTAACACTAAATTGTGATCCTAGTTCCCCTCCATCAATGTGCAGACTCCAGGATGATTGTTTTAGCACACCTCATTTTGATCTTTTAATTAGCAAAGGGGCTCCCTGGTAGACTTGAATAACTACCTATTCAAGTAAAGCAGTCTGACCTCACATGTAACCTTCCCAGCCTCAGGGCTTTTAAGAACCTAACTCAGTAGTGTCATTCAGTAATGATCAGATGGAACGCGAGGCGGGACTTACCCCTTGATTGACAGGGAGCCCGTGACGCGTCGCCGCCTGCCTTTCCGCCGCGGGGGCTTCTTCTGGGTGGCACGCCCCTCCGCAGCCCTCCTCAGCACCCAGCGCGCCCCCCAGGCAAGCGGGCACCCCCTCCGAAGCCAGGGGTGCCCGCACGGCGCTCGGCAAGGTTGCGACGCGTCATCAACGAGCAGCCAATCAGGCGTTAAGTCCCGCCTCGCGTTCCGTCTGATCATTACTGAATGACACTACTGACCTAACTATTAGCTCTACTCCTGGGAAACTAAGTCCATGTGCAAAATCTGGGGAGAAACACACCACCCTGATAATTTTTCATCTGTCTTGTATCTTTCTCACTTTAATTAATTGCCACGCAGTCATTACTTAAAATTCTAGAGAAGGGAAAAAATTAAGTCTGTCTGGGGATGGCCACAGGTTAAATTTTTTTTTAAAGATCTTTTACTGACACATCGTGTGAAGATGAACTAGGTGTTGAGAGATGCTAACTGTTACAACCAAACTACTGTGTGATTATTCAACAACATGCGTTTGAATTTGGGAAACAGACTTTTTAATAAGGAGGGAAAGCCTTTTGGCGCATATAAGAAGAACAACAACATAAAAGGTAATCGATCCTTAGGGTTTTTCCTTAAGTGGCCTGGAAGACTTGGAAGTTTCCTTTCATTTCCCCAGGTGGCTCTCACTTTCTTCTACATCCTTGCCTAACCTAGGCATTGTTAAAGCAAATGCGATAGAGAATTTTGGCAAAATTCCCAGGCCATAATAATCTGAATGAAGACAATGCTGCAAAGGCCACTGAACAGACACCCACAGACAGACTTAAGTGGGGTTTGAGTTAAGCCCCAGTAAGTATATAACAGCTTGGCCTAAGCTCTCCATCTTTTTTGCAAAGTGAAGTTGAGCTCTCTTAGATTGAGCTATCCTGAGATCAGAGTTGGACCACCCATCTTGCAGCTCAGTTTGCTTCATACACACTGTTTCACTCCCAGAACATTTTGATGGAGAAGAGAACAAATCTATAGAGTTTGCCAAAACTCTGGAGTAGATGGTGTTTTCTGGACACCTGGAGAGGTTAAACATAGTTAGGGCCCAATCCAGCAGTGTCATCCTGGCAGAACGGGCCGGTACGCTGTTCCGCTTGTTCCGTGGACAGGCCCGGGCCACGCTGCCTCTCCCGAGGACGGGCGTGCTGTTTCTGGGCCCGTCTGCCCTCCCGTGCATCTGAATCGCTCTGAAATGGTGCGATTCCAGGCGCAGGGAGGCGTGGCTGGCCTCTGCCATAGGGGCGGAGGGCTGCCAATCATCCGGGCGTTCCGGTTCCTGGCATGCCCAGATGACATCACTGGCCCAATCCTATCCAATTTGCCAGCACTGATGCAGATGCAATGCACCACTGATATAACAAATATTCCCTTACCTTGAGGAGGCCTCTGTGACTCCCCCCTCCCCCGCCACAGGATGCAGTGAACATCCCAGTGGCACAGCTGCACCAGCATTGGAAAGTTGGATAGGATTGGGCCCTTAGTCTGCACTGAAGATGAAGATATCAAGGACTGAACTGGGTCACGTAAGACAACTCTATGTATGACAGCATGTAAGAAAACTCTATGTAAAGGTTAAATGTATAGAAGGTAAGCACAGTGCCAAGTCACAATAGCAATAATTGCTGGTAGCAAAATCCAGCAATTATTGCTAAATTGTTGCTAAAAAGTTGCTAACTTGTTGCTAAAATGTGACCATTCATCGGTATCACACAAAAAGGACTTTCTTGTTAAAATTTATTACATAGCATGCTTGAAGTACTAGGTTTCTACCTGAATTTCTCAAAACTTGAATACATTAGGGCATAAGATGCACTACAATCTGCATGTATCTGTTTTCATACATATCCACACAGATTAATCTTAATAGCACAGAAATCTGCATGGAAATAAAACAGATGTGGTCTTTTTATCCATGGATTTAATTCTACAGGATCCATGGACCGGGGCTGAGGGTCTGCCTGTACCCTCCAGATGTGACTGGAGATGTCCTCTGTTCTGCGATGTAGCAAGGCCGAACGCGGTCGCCCTGTGTTTCAAAAAGCCTGTAGGAGGCGTCTAAATTTGATGGAACATTGGTCATAGAACTTCCTGACCACGAATTCCCTCAATTGTGCCTTGAATTGGTCAGAATGCTGAGTCATTTTCCTACTTTGGGGCAAAATAGGTGCCTTCGTTGATTGGTTACCAAACTGGTGGGTCATGACCAGGGGAACTGGAAGCAGGGTATTCCCCTTTAAGAGAAGTGACCCTGCTTCTATAGCAGTGAGAGTGTTGCATAGATTGCAGCACTGCTGCTGCCAAGGGGTTTTTTACTTACCTGGGGATAAGTGCTGGCCCCTTTCTGATCCTCTCTGCAGCCTGTTTACAAAGCCCTTATTTTCAGGGAAAACAGGAAGTAGCTCTAGATGGGCGATAAGTGCTTTGTAACAGTAGCTGAGGAGGAGATCAGAGGGTATGGTAAGGAAAAAAGCCTCTTGGCAGCATCAGTGCCCATGCAACACTTAACCGTGGTTAACACGCAAATGCTGGTTCCCAACTCCCCTGTAGGAGTTTGAGAACCACTGCTTTAGCTTATTCCAAGTCAATGTGAGAAATGCTAGGATGGAATGGGATACCAAGGGTCTCAGGTACTGCTTCCTTGCTTGTAGCATGACAACCTTTGAATTCTGTCCCTGGAGAGGCTGACTCAATTCCGTCTTCCAAAGGAGTTTGAATCTTCGTTTTGAGTGTGATTTTATTTTATTCTGATTTTTGAAGATTTTGGTGGCCTTTTTCTTTAGTCCTTTTTTTAATGCTGCGTACACTGTATTGGGTAGTTCACTACAAAGTAAGCTGTAGCAAGCTCAGAGCCTTACTTCCAGGAAGCATGCTTAGAATCACAGCCTCAAGTATTTTCTACATAATTAATCGATCCTGAAAAACTGATCATGAAAACAGCATCCCAGTTTGCGTTTAGCAAATCTTGCAATGTGCTGTTCCCAGTAGCCCTATCTGAATGACTTTATTTAGTGCAGACATTACTAGATGTTGCAAGTTACGAGTACCTTGTGGCATGATGGTTGTTTCTCCAGAAGCCATTTTGTGACCAGTTTTAAGCTCCACATTTGTCAAACCCCTTAGCAATATCTCATAGATGTGAAATGATTGATAGTCATGGCGTTTGTACAATGAAATGTGCACTAAGAGCACATTACAACACCCCCAGCTCCAAACTACTTTTTACAGAACTGGTTATTTTAAAAGAATTGCTAGCATTGCTAGTAAAGTTTTATCTACAGTGAAATACCTTCCTTTACTATGTGTTTGCGCATAGCAGGTTCCTTGGGTGGCCACATTTCCCTTATCTCACCAATAGAAATGTTATTGCTTCATTTTTACATGCACTGGAACCACATTCCATGACATTTCATAGAAAAGAGAGGGGAAATGAGTTATACTTTACAAATAGTTTACTTATTCAGAGGGTGAATAGCTAGGGACTGAAGCCTGCTTCAGGTAAGGTGGCCCTAGAAATGGGTTTGGATAGGGGTAATCCAAGTTTTATTTATTTTTTTCAGTTCAGCAATCCATTCATTTTCATTGCTGAAGCCCCCACTCATATTTATTAAAGTTGCACTCATTTCTGGTGAACTCCTGTTTTTCATAGCAACAGAAGGGATGAGAGCTAGTAGCAGAGTAGAGTAACAGGCTTTTTTTCTTTTTAAAAAGCCATATTTAAATTGTGAAAGGAGCATCAGAGCTTCTTCTGGCTCTGCCTCCTGGGGTTGCCATATTTTGTTTTGTTTTTCCCTGCACTAGGTCCTAAGATTGAAGAATCATTCAGGATATTGTCAGGAAAAAAATGGTGGCCACCCAGAGGCAAGTTGCCAAGAGCAGCTCTGACAATATTTTGGACTTTAAAAGTTTTAAAATGGGGGGGGGGGACCATGATGCTCTGATGAATGCATCATCAGCATAGTAAGTCCATACTCCCTTTGCAACAAAAGTGAATGGGATCAAATGAACCAGATGGTCCATATGACATTTGAATCATTCAGGTCTCACAACTGTTTATTTCATGTGACTATCTAATAGGCCTTATTCAGTTCAATTTACAATTTGTCCTGTAACAAATGCATGAGTACTAGAGAATAGGGATAATACTGTAGCTGGGACTTAATGTAACACTCAACATGGGACTGACACCAACACCATCAACTCCTCAAACATGAAGGGTGTTTGAGCACTTTTACCCCATCATGTTCCTGTGCCAGAAACAGTCACTAGAAACAGTCAGTTCTGCAGAGTTGGAGTATGGAGTGGGCGTGTAATAACATGGGTAAGTATTCCTAAGTGTGATGGGTGGTGGTGAAATGATATGAAGCAGAAGCCCCTGTCAAGGATACTATCTAGTTCTGCTTCCATATATGCTGAGGCTCCCCAATCCACTGGCTGCAGTTTTGCCCAGTTTCACACACTAGTATGCAATCTAAAGGGGGGAAAGTTCATCTCAAGATCCTCCCAACCATAGTTCCTTGAGGGTGCAATCCTAACCTGGAGTTAGGCCAGCACAAGTTCATTGTGCCGGGATAGGAGTGTCACAAATGTGCTGTAAAGCGCATTTGGACCACTCTCAGAGTCAGGGAGGATGGCACATGTCCGTGTGCCCGCCTCACTGACTCCAAGAGTGTGCTAACATGCTTTACCATGCATTTGTGACACTCCTAGGCTGACACAAGGAACTTGTGCTGGCCTAACTCCAAGTTAGGATTGCCCCCTGAGTCTTTCAACCAACAAGCCAACATGGGTAGTAGACTAATCAGACATCTTGGACACTTGTAGGATTCCATTCATGTGCTGCACATCATATTAAAATTGCCTTCCAGGATATTGTTTATTATTTGTTGTGATTAATGCAATCACATGTCCCTACTCCGGACTACAGCATCCCAGCAATCCTTACATAGATATGAATTTTAAAGGAGTGATAGAAACTCACACTAATATCATCTGATAGTTCTTATGTCTACCATAAATTTCATTTCAAAGGCGCCCATCTCACAGCTAATTACACCATGAGGATCTGCTTGGGTTCGGCCTGGCACTGAGCTCTCCACAGTTGAGATTCTCCAGATACCAACTGCGTAAATTTGACTGAATGCAGGTCTCTGCTTTGTGGCCTCTCTTTCGCAGTGACAACGAGCTTCAGCTTAATTCACTGACTGATATTACCAAGTGACCTTTGAACCCAGACCCACTCCTGGAGCCTAAAAATTAGACTTGAGCCCACATGGGTCCACAACCTGACAGATGACCTGTTATTTTTATCTTGAGCAGCAGCAAAGGAGTGTTGGCGGATGGCATTTGAGAGCTAATAATTCTTGCGATGTGTATATATATCAGGCTCTGTGTTATGCCCTTTATCGCTGCCCCAGATCTGAACTTTGTTTGGTGCTTGGCTCAGTTTGACTTGCTTTCTTTTTCTGACATAATGGACAAGGCTCACTGACATTTCTGAGATCGTTTCTTGGGCTAAGTCTTCCTCATGTCATCTGCCTTGTTTCAGCCTACTGGTCTCTTGCCACACTCCCACAGCGTAATCCTATACATTGTATTCAATAAGTCTTACTCCCAGGAAAGTGTACATAGGATTGCCGCCTCAGTGCTTTGCCCCCTTAACCTTGGTTCCCATCCCCACTGCCACATAAATTGGCAGAAGTCATCCTCCAGGATTCCTGATTCTCCCTTGTTATAGTAGATTCTTCGGGTCTTGGTTGTGTGTTCCTGTTTTGTCTTTTTGCCTTAAGAACATCCCATAATATAAGAATCTGTACTGTATATGCAAGGGACATGGTGGCGCAGTGGGTTAATTCACTGTTGCTGGGCTTTCCAACCGGAAGGTTGGGAGTTCAAGACTGCGCGACGGAGTGAGCTCCCGTTGCTTGTCCCAGCTCCTGCCAACCTAGCAGTTCAAAAGCACCTAAATGCAAGTAGATAAATAGGGACCACTTCGGTGGGAAGGTAATGGCGTTCCGTGAGCTACGGCGTAGAGTCATGCCAGCCACATGACCACAGAAGCTTGTCCTCGGACAAAACGCCGGCTCTACAGGCTTTGAAACGGAGATGAGCACCGCCCCCTACAGTCGGTCACGACTAGACCATTCGGTCGTGGGGAAACCTTTACCTTTTACTGTATATGCAAGGTCTTTCTCACCTCTCGTATCCTTCTCCGCTCATGTATCCCATATCATTACTAACAGTGAGTCAGATAATCACAGGGTCTATCATGATAAATTGACTGACTTCCATGTTTTCCAACAAATATTTAAGAACAGAGTGCTGATACTGATACTAATCTATACCAATGACTTTGAGAATACACGAGGTTCATTAACCTGGAATTTCTAAAAAGCCAACAAAAATTGATGTACATCTGCGATGATGCTCATAAATTGCATTTCTTTTATTGTAACTGTGTGAACTACTGTAATCTGTAAGAATGTGCCCTAAAGTTTAGTGGTGCATATAATCCATATTAATGTCGGTGAAAAATATAAATGACCCAATCGTATTGTTCCCTTACCCAGGGGTAAGCCTTTACAGTGCTTGGGGGTGGGATCTATTTTCTATTTGCACTAGCTACATAGCTGGTACAGGTCCAAGTGGACCCACACCATGGAATTGGGTCCAGTTAAGATTCAGCAACTGCTGCCGCCACCCAATCTTCCCTCTTCCTGGACCCGATCTGCCCATTTCCCAACTCACCAGTGATGTGGCTGTTCTGAGCGGAGAGGGAGTGCATTCCGGGGTGGGGGAGGGTGGCGTCGGGGTGGGACTGTCAGTGCTTCTTGCTGCTGGCTCCCGACCTCTAAATAAGGTCACACAGCCTCACTTGGAGGCTCTCGCTTCTGTGCCATCTCGATACCCTACTGGCTAAATAGGCTAAAGGTAAAGGTAAAGGTTTCCCCATGACCAAATGGTCTAGTCGTGATCAACTGTAGGGGGTGGTGCTCATCTCTGTTTCAAAGCCTGTAGACCTGGTGTTTTGTCCGAGGACAAGCTTCCGTGGTCATGTGGCCGGCATGACTCTACGCCGGAGCGCACGGAATGCCATTACCTTCCCACCGAAGTGGTCCCTATTTATCTACTTGCATTTAGGTGCTTTGGAGCTGCTAGGTTGGCAGGAGCTGGGACAAGCAACGGGAGTTTACTCCATCGCGCAGCCTTGAACTCCCAGCCTTCCGGTCGGAAAGCCCAGCAGCAGCGGATTAACTCGCTGCGCCACCACGTCCCACTATATAGGCTAAATAGCTAAGTAGGCTACTGCTGGCTAAATAGCTACTGCTGCACCCCAGGCAGTCAGGCAGCATAGGCTTGGGCCCTTAATGTGCTTATAATTTTCCCTTGTGCTCCCCCCCCCCAACGAAAAGCACAGGAAATTTGAAAATCAAGGTAGTCAGGAAGTGGCAGAGATGTAGATTCGGGGACATGAAGACTTTGAACTCTTCCTCAGGAACAGGCCAAGTCCTCCTTCTCTTCTATAGAACAGTTTCCATCAGACTCAGACTGTGTCTTGGTGAATGCAGTCCTTGAGGAAATCCAGTCAGTTCAATGATGCAGCTTGTCCTGGTGCTGAACTTCTTCGTGTCTGCTAAGGGTTTGGGCCGGGGGATTGTGGGTGGCAAAACTGGAGGTATTGCATCAATGCATCTGGACCCCACCCTGCAATGCCACCTAAAAACCTAACTGTGCACCGATAACAGGAAAGTTAAAACCATTTCATATTTATGTGTAATTATTGTATAGCCCCTATATATTCTTGGCCTCTTATGGAGCATTTTATTCTGAGGATAAATGTGTATATGAACTCCAGTGTGCCCAGAGCGATTTATGATGGATGCCCCACTGTGCTGAGGTAAACTGTACTGTACTTTGAAAGGGCAGGATAAAAATAATTTGGCAATGTGGAAAAAATCAGGGACTTGATGCCTGAATAGCCCTGTTATAAAAACAGTCTACAAGCAATTTTGGGGGCCTTTTTGTGTATTATATGAACTGCTTTTTGTCACTCTCACCAGTCCAACCCTTTGAGGGAGCTACCTTCATTGAAGCCCCCATTGGTGGTTACCTTAGAAACGTCTTCCTTCCTGGATGTTAAGCTACAGTGGTTGAGGCAGCTCAACCCAGGAGGGGCCTTGGTTAAACAGGAAAGAGTAGACAGTTTAATGGCTGGCTTTGCAGCTCTGTCCCTCCATGGTTTACAGTAGTTGAGAGTAATAAAAAAAATCATAACGAATGTTTATTTTACAACTAACATTTCTGTTGTTGTCTCAGCACATTACTGGAGGGCATACAGAATTTGTAGCTCACTGTTTATTGGTGCAGCATCTCAGAGCAATGTGATTGATGGGCAAAACATTATACCATGGAAACTCTCTCTACAGGCAAATAACCTTTATTCCTTGAATAAATGTCTAGATACAGTAACAAGTAATTAGGAAAAGGAACACAGTCTGACTAAAAAAAACACACATGCATCCTGCCCCCCCCTCCCCAGTACGAACTTGAATACTGTACATCTCTTGATCAATAAAGTAGGCATTGTGTCTTGCTTGGCCTACACATCAATATGGAAAAATATGAAGAGCTAATAAAAATGAATTTTTATGTGTTGGTAGCTTGGAGCTCAACTCCCTGTATGCAATTGCTTTAAAGTTGAATGTAGCAATGAAGACAAATGCAATAATTTCAACTTCATCTCTGTCATCTAGGAGGATGACAGATACAGATCTCGGTCCTGTGGCTCAGAGAAGAACTGCTGTCTTATGGAAATCATCAAAGGGGTTGCATGCTTTTTACAGATCATGAATGCCCCCCCCCAACAATAACCCTTCTTCCTTCTGGTAAGTCCTACTTCAAGGATCACTTGGTGACATACTGTGACCAGACTGCAAGACACTTTGCAGATATAGTCGTTTCAATTTAGGTGAACTCCACACCTTGACTAGAAATAACTGGACAAACCTTTAGCTGAAAGATTTGGTCTCACTCAGAAACAGGTAGTGTAGTTTGTCACTGAAACATCATGTGAATGAGTTCCAAAGGCTGCCTTTCACGGTATCTGTGGAGCAGAAGCTGCAGCGGCCACAGTTTCGACCTCAGTGAGTGCCTGCCAGGGCTTGGGTGCAGTTGACCTGCCATGGAGCTCACCAGTGTAGCTTCCACTGGCGGAGGGGCCTGGTGGCCCACCCCTTCCACTGTGGTCACCCAATTAGCAGAGTGGAAGGAGGAGAGAGGGATACTCCACCCAGCGTCTGGTCTTAGAGGATGGGAGCAACATGGGTGGAGTACAAAGAGGAATAGGGACACTGAGGGAGCAAGAGGTAGAAGGAGGGCAGGGTCCTGCAATTGACCTTATCATACTGGGAAGGAGGAAGGAATGGTTCCAGAGGGGGCAGGCATACCTGCAGGAGCAGGCCAGGGATGAAGGTCAGTGGTGGCAAGCGGGCTATCTGGAAAGGAAGCTGGTTGGCCTGTGAGACTCCAGGGAGCCATAAGTGGGGAGAAAGAGGTGACGCAGCCCCCTTTCCCCATGGCCTGTCTGAGGCTTGCTGTAGTTCTACTAAGGGAGAGCAGTGCCTTTTGCCTGACAGCCGTTCTCCTTCATGGACCCCATTGAGGCCAACGCTCCCAGGTCCATCACCCCCCCCCCCCAGATCGGGCACACTGGCAAGCAACATGGCTGAGATAAGATGAAAGCCAAGTAGAACAAATATGCTTTTAGCAAATACTTCAAAGCAGACAACGTAGGGGCTTCATGGACCTCCTGAGGCAAGGTATTTCCCAGGCTTGGTGACACCACAAAAAAGGCCCTGCCTCAAAAAGCAATCTCTCAATCTTTCAGTGGAACTTGTCATGTTACAAATTTAAGCTTCTAGTTAAAAAACAGTCAGGACAAAAATAAATGCTTCAGACAGGGCGGTGGACCTACTGCCCCTTCCTTGGATATGTCTCTGATGTCACCCAGAATTGGGGTGGAGAACTAGCATTGAGGTGGTTCTCACCTAGTTTCATCAGATGGATAGAACCAGTGTTCCCAAAAAGAGCTGAGTTTAGGGGAATTAATATATCTGACAGCTCAGTTGGAACATAGGGACCGTAGACTGGATAACGACACAGTGTAATGCAGAAATCCCTGATTCCTCAAGAAGATTCCTCAAGAAGAGTCCAGTTCTGGTCGCCGCATCTCAAAAAGGACATAGTGGAACTGGAAAAGGTGCAGAAGAGAGCAACAAAAATGATTACGGGGCTGGGGCACCTCCCTTATGAAGAAAGACTGTAGCGTTTGGGGCTCTTCAGTCTAGAAAAAAGGCGCCTGAGGGGAGACATGATTGAGACATACAAAATTATGCATGGAAGGGATAAAGTCAATAGAGGGATGTTCTTTTCCCTCTCTCAAAACACCAGAACCAGGGGGCATCCACTAAAACTGAGGGTTGGGAGAGTTAAAACAGATAAAAGGAAGTATTTTTTTTTACCCAGCGGGTAGTTAATCTGTGGAACTCTTTGCCACAGGAGGTGGTGATGGCATCTGGTCTTGATGCCTTTAAGAGGGGATTGGACGGATTTCTGGAGGAAAGGTCCATCGTGGGCTATAGGCAATGATGGATTGTGCAACCTCCTTACAAAGGTGGAGGGCTACTGGTACTGGGTGCAAGGGAGTGGCAACAGGATGCAAGCGTTTTGTTGTCTCATGCCTCCCTGGGGCACCTGGTGGGCCGCTGTGAGATACAGGAAGCTGGACTAGATGGGCCTTTGGCCTGATCCAGCAGGGCTCTTCTTATGTTCTTATGTTCTTAAGAGACTGAGAGAAGTACTTCAAATAAAATGGTGGCTTTATCAAGAGAAAGATACAAATAGATACTCAAAAGACTTAATAAACTTGTGTAATACCTTGATTAGAGTGTACCTACAATGGTGGGTGCAGTGTAAGGCAAGCGTATTTGGTGCATCTGATAGAAATAAAGAGAAAGGGTTTGTAGAGAAGGATCTGTAGGAGTCCCTGCTCTTTTACTGCAAGTTGCTAGCACTAAAGACAAGGAGCGAAGGGAAAAGGGGAGTTAGAGAAGTAAGAATCAAAGCGCCAGGTATAATTACCTATCCACTTGTAGGGTCCATGGGTAAGCAGTTCTGAGTGCAGGGTGGTTGACACTCAAAGAGTGACCATGTAAGCAGTCTTGTTGGACACTCAAGGAGTGACAATTTGCTAGCCAAATTGCCTTAGTATTTAAGGATTTTGGGGGTTTGTTCTACGTGCAGGGGATTAACCTTGTGTGGGTTGACTTTAATGTATGAATGGATAACTTGAGTATGAATGAAGAGATTCCTCCTACTCAAGCAGGATGTAAACACAGCTAGTAGTGTCAGCTAAAATACACATTACCCTGGTGCAGAGACGGATCTACAGGGAGGGCAAAGCTCTAAGTGTTGCAAGAAGCCTTACCCTGTCATGTAAATCCCTCCTCTCCCTTGCTGCTGTAGCCAGTAAGCAATGCCAAGATGTTGCTTTTCCCTGTGAGGATTGGCTAAAACGGTGCAGGAGAGGAGTGATTTCCACTGCATGGTAAGGCTTCTTGCAAAACTTAGAGCTTTGCCCTCCCTTAGATCTGCCTCTGCCCTGGTGCCAGCAGAAGTCTCGCAATTTAAAATAAAGTTTGCATAAGTGAATGTAAAATGCAGGTATAATACAATGTTTTGCTCCAAAATGCAAGAGTTCCTGAATTGCATTCAGGAAAGGAAATACAGAAAGTGAATCTAATACAAAGATGTCTGACAGGATTACATTTATCTAGAGATAATGGGATTATCATTTTCCTTCCAGGATATATGATAACGGAAAAGGGGGCAATAGAGAGGACATAAACACACAAGTTTCTTCAGGCTTGACCAAAGTCTTTGGAACGTGTGGCCTGTGTCTCTCAGTGTTCATCTTACATCCTGGCATTTATTGCTGTAGGCATATGGATTGTTGCTTGATTTTAGAGTCCATAAATATAACCAGGAATAAAAGTAAAATAAAGAAAGAGTGAGATTTACTGGTAATACCAGGATAGCGCCAGGTTTTGCACCAGGTGCATCACAAAGCGCACCAGGTTTTGCTGTCAATGTGTTCTTGCTTGAAAATTTGTAAAAGCAAATCAAAAATAAACACTGTACATCTCCAAAGGAGCACTCCATGAAGTCATCCTTCCATGGACAAGAAGCGTATCATTGGGTACTACACACTCTCTCCAGGTGGGCTTCTGAATGCCAGTTGCAGGGGACCAATGGTAGGAGAGGGTTGTGCTTTCAGCTCTTGCTTATGAAGGTCATTGGTGGGTCACAGGGGTAATAGGATGCTGGCCTAGCCAACAGTCCAATGGTAGGAGAGGGTTGTGCTTTCAGCTCTTGCTTATGACGGTCATTGGTGGGTCACAGGGGTAATAGGATGCTGGACTAACCAACAGGGCTCTTCTTGTGTTCATATGAAATTAAACTCCTTCGGTGTTGCTGCTGGACTTCTCACTGCTCAAGAAAGCTGGGAGACGGTAACACTACTTTCCAAAACATCTCTCACTAATTGTCATTTTTTTAAAAAAAATGTTGCATTTTTCTCTTCCTCTATGAATGAAATGATTGCACTGGAGAAGCAGACACAGCACTGTGGCCTCCCACTTCAACCAGCAGCTCCTCTGACTCCGACTCTTATCACAAATGCTCTCCCATCCCCGCTCCTTTGATAAATGACAGACTTTGTGAGTGACCTCAAAGTACCCAACTTACTTTCAGAATTTACTTCTTGGTTCATGTGGAAGGTGAATTGCAGACTGTCACTGCTATTGCTTCTCTTGTGCTTATCTTTACCCAGAAAGAAGGGCTTTTGACATAAACCTGGAAGGCACTTCAAAGCATCGCTGTATAAACACACATCCATTTTTTGTACTTTAGAAATAGGTAGTGCAGCAGTTGAAAGGTGAAGGGTATCGGAACTCTTGTTTATTTCACCAAGAGTCAAAAGATGGGAAACAGCTGCCACTTACACACCAAGTAAGTCTGGAAAGCCAAGAAGCCTCAACTTTAGTCCGGCTGAATAGGCACTGGAATAAAAACTAATGACAAGCTGCTTATTTAAGAGGATCATAATGCAGAACAGTTATGTAGGGAGCCAAAGAGGATCTAAGAAAGAGAAGGGAAGGGAAGGGAAGGGTGTGAGATTATGTTTCATGATTCCTTGTTAGGTCTGATCCAATTTCTGCAGTTTTGTATTCTTCTGGCAGTGCCCCAAGGGGCTAATTGACTGAAACGTATTTTGCCTTCAGAATCTATCCTGACATTCAAAAGAGCAAGTAGTCCAAAGGCAGATGTTTCTAGGAATATTTGGGGATATATTTTCTCACTCAGGTCAACTATAAGATTTGGACCCTTAAACTGGTCTGTGTCGTTTGGTGTAAAAAAAAACCCCAAACCTCTCTATTTCATTACAGTCATGTGTAGCATGTCACATTCACAACATATCCAAACTCTGACACCAAACCTGAATTTTGAATATTGCTTTTGTGATAGAGTTTGTTGTTTTTGAGTGATTTGGCTGCATCAGGTTTGACAACTCATCGGTATGTCAAAAATCACATTCACATGTGTTTTACATGGACCAAGAATCAAATGTGGCAATAGAAATAGAACCATCCTCTCTTGTGATCAAAGACAAATGGCAGACATCCAGTACTACATCAAAAGCCAGACAGAACTAAAATAATGGGATTAAAATACATTAGTACAAAATGCTGCTTTTCTTTGCATCACCTTGCCCTGATGTCTATAGTCTAGACAGAAGTAGAACTGGGGCATGGAATCTGATTATAGAACTGCTACAGAAAGTTGATGAGGTCTGTGTCAAGACCAAGGAGGAAATGAAACTGTTTCTCAGATTTTGAAAGCATTTGTTTCACATGTTATTTGGACCCCCAATAAGAAATCAAATACCTTTTATTAAAACAGAGAATGGGGTTTCATTCAGATCAGGACGGCATCCTCTTTTAAGGAAATCACTTGCCTTTTAAGGAAAATCAGGTTGATGTAATATTGAAAGAAGGACTGTATCTTGTATCTGGGATGTGAAACCATGATGGAATTTGGTGGCATTAGGAGTTACACTAGGAGACATTACAAAGCCTCAGTTATAAATTAGGTGGTCTTAGTGGATCATTCCTCTTTCTAGGGGCAAATACTGTATCATTATGAAGTTATTTATTTATTTGAATAATTTATACCCCGCCTTTCCCATGCTGAAGCAAATGCCTAAGGCGGCTTACAGAGAACAAACAAAATACAATGTAACCACAATAAGTAAAACACATTAAAAACAACAGCAGCAGCAGCATTAAACATTAACGGGAACACAGAAAGTGAATAAGAGTGAAGCTAGACCCAATTCACCATATCAGGCCGTTTGAAGGGCGGGAAGAAAACAATTGACCAGGGGAGTGAACAGACTATGACACTATAGCAGAGGGACAGGGGGCAGACAGCCATACAATAATCCAAAGGCCAGACGAAATAGGTATGATTTGAGCCCTTTCCGAAAGGCCATGAGGGAGTGTGTAGTTCTTAATTCTTCTGGAAGGGAATTCCATATTTCTGGAGCCGTTACACAGAAGGCTCGTCCCTGAGCTGTCATCCCTAAACTTGGGACGGGCACTTGAAGGAGAGCCCCTTTAGATTATCTAAGAGGGTGAACAGATACGTATAGGAGATCTGGTATATGTGTGGTAAATTATAGGAGATCTGCCAATATGGCTCACCTGATAAAACACTGGGGGGTGTCACTTTTGTTTTTTGTTTTTTGCAGTCCAATAACTGAAGGCTTCAATTGGCCTCCAAACACTGCATTGGATTGTCCAATCATATGGCAGCATAAGAACATAAGACGAGCCCTGCAGGATCAGGCCAAAGGCCCGTCTAGTCCAGTTTCCTGTACCCCACAGTGGCCCACCATAAGCTTCAGGGAGCACACAAGACAACAAGATGCCTCCATCCTGTTGCCACTCCCTTGCACCTGGCCCACGATGGACTTTTCCTCCAGAAATCTGTCCAATCTCCTTTTAAAAGCACCTGGGCCAGATGCCATCACCACCTCCTGTGGCAAGGAGTTCCAAAGTTTAATGACCCTCTGGGTAAAAAAGAGGGTCATTTTATCCTTTTATCCTTTATAACTTTTATCCTTTTATCCTTTATAACTTTTATCCTTTATCCTTTATATCCTTTATAAAGGATACACTTTTATCCTTTATAACTCTCCCAATGCTCAAATTGGGCACTCAGCAGTGTGCTCCTACTGTCCTAACTGGCACTCAGATTCATGAGCACAGCCATATAATAGTAGTCTTTTGCTACTCCAAGAATTGTGTTGAATATGTTAAGAATGTATATGTCAATCTTCCCTGGAACACTGCTGGCCAGCAGACAATTAACCCAGGCAGTGAAGGACAAATGCATCATCCATGCCATGGACATCCATGGCTGTCCATTTCAGCTACCTGCTTTCTCCCATGAAGAGGGGCCACACCATCCTGCTACATTGTTCTAATATGATGATATTTAATAGGTAGACCACTTCATCTTGGTTTTGTACTCCTGGCATCCATGGCTCTGTTTCTGTTTCTCTCATTGGCAAATCAACATGTTGTGGATAGAGCATATCTCGTCACCACTTAACTTCTAACTAGATATCTAACTGGTTTTTTCTTCCTACATATGAAATGAAGGAGGAGGGGAGGGAAGACCTTTGAGATGGAGACGGATATAGTGCAGCCTCAACGTCCCTAAGCAGACCCTTCCCAAACCTCTAGTCCTCTCTCATTGCTTTGACTAGACCTTATCCTTCTCTTGTCTAGGCGTGAACATACATTTCAAGATGAATCGGAATGACAATGACTGAGTCCTGTTCATTTTGCAGATAAAATGAATTGGAATTCAGAATGAATTTAAAAAAGAAAAATCCATCTTCTTCCATACTTCATGTGTTTACCTTCGTACAGGGCAGTCCGTATACTGTGTGCCTGTATAATCTGCTGCAGGGGTAGCAATTGAATTTGCCTTTTTAGGAGTCTATTTTGCTCTGCCTGAATATCTATAAATATGCAGCTATGTCACAAAGACACTATGAACCTACTGTGCTTTCTCTTATCCAAAATAAACAGTGCAACCCAATGCACATTTACTTGGAAAGAAATCCCATTGAGTTCAATGGGGCTAACTCCCAAGAAAGTGTATACTGTAGAAGCTTGCAGCCTCAACCTTGTAATGTTACTGCGGCTGTCTCATCACATGTGTGCATCATATCAATATCATACTGTTCTGTCGAGGAACAAACATTGAGAAACTTGTCTGGAGTCAGCCTTGGGACAAAGATTAAGCTTCCTTGGCTTTGGGAAGCTAATGCAGGCAAGCTCACTTGTCTGCTTCTTCAAGCAATTTTGGCACTCAAACAGGAAATTAAGGACAGTAGCAAAGCCACCTTTGGCCTTTAATACACTTTTTAATAAAATCATTAAAGGAAATATACTCCCTGTCTGACATGATGGGGAAATGCTCTTAATGGTGATCACAAATAAAGCTCATTCTTCTGAGTGTTCCATTAAGTCCAATAAAGCAGGAATTCCTGATTGATCTGTTTGCAGCCATTATGGTAATCTTACTTGCAGGAATTTCCTGGAAAGAAATCAGGGATACTAAAGAAATGGAATTCTCAATGTGAGAATAGGAAGTACTCTTAGACCTAATTTGGGATGGATGCCCAGTCAGTGGCATTCCTAGGGAGCGCAAAATGCTACGTTTTGCAGAGCAGTTCAGACAATAGTGGGTTTGTTTGACTGCTCTCACTCTCTAGAAGATATGCCTGTTCAGAACTTGTGCACATCCTTGCCCCTCTTTTCTTTTCCAGAAGAATTTGGAAAAGGCTTCCTTAAGGCTTCCTTAATAGCCTGGGGGGTTATTCATTTTAACTCTCCATTATAAGTGCTGTGCAAACTTTCTTCAGTATTCCTCAACCTTGGGTCAAGACCCCAATGGAGTCACAAAGCCTCAGTTGTGGAGTTGCGGCCAACTTATGGGCAAAGGTGTGCCTTCCGGGGGTGGGGTCCGAGTCCTGCTCTGGTTCTTGCACTAAAATAGCTTTCACTAGTGCCCAGCTTCATGGACACTTTTTCCGCTTTCTCAAATAAAAATATTTAGTTACAGTAAACTGTGCAGGGAGGGCAGGAATTGGGGAGACAGAGTCCTGGGAGGGGTGGGATCAAAAATGGAATTCCCAGTCTCATTCATTCATTCATTCATTCATTCATTCATTCATTCATTCATTCATT
>JAJKFI010000028.1:5655738-5700009 GCA_029204185.1 Lerista edwardsae | reverse complement strand
ATTCATTCATTCATTCATTCATTCATTCATTCATTCATTCATTCATTGGGATCATGGCAGGGCAGCGCAATCCCACCCAGCGTCGGAATGGCAAGGCTGGCCGGCCAGCTCCATATCCTAAACTGGGTAGGGGAAGCTCCAGCCTGCCTGCGGCAAGGGCATGTTCACGCCCTTACTGTTGGGGAGGCTCCAGCCTCCCCAATGTGCTACTCGGATCTGTGCCTGCTAAACAGATCCAAGGAGACCATGTGAATTGGGGCTGTGCGGCCTCGCGGACAGGCTTAGGATTTGGTGGCCGAATCCAGATCCTGCCCCCATCCTGCCCCCAACCTCCCCCCCCCCCGCCAATCCCATGTTTGCTTGGACACGGAGCCTCCCTTGCGCCAGCCGTCTACGTGTGTCACGCCAATGCTATGACATAGCGTCGGCACAACAGGTGCCTTAGGATGAAGAAGGTTGAAGACCACTGACCTACTCTAAAAGCAGGTTTAACAGCATGCATAGAGGAGTGGTCTGGATGGATCACTTTCTCGCATGATTATGGAAAATACCTAGAGCTTCCCCAGAAGATTGGGGCACTGAAACAGAAGCACGTTGCCAGAGCATGTTCCAAACTGGCATGGGCAGGTCAGCCCTGGCTAGGCCACTGCTCTTCTTCCCAGAACTGGTTCAGTGAAATCACATTGAGGTCAGTGGGGCTTCCTCTCTAGGACAATGCTATTCAACTTGTGGGTTGGGACCCAATTGGTGGGTCATGACTTGATGTCATGTGGATTGAGTGCGGAAAGCTGGGAGCAGCCATCTTGGAAACTGCAAACCTTACTCTTGTTATATTTCTTTTGTGAGTGTTAACAGTTTTAATTTTCAAGTGAGTTTTTTTTTAAATATTGTTTTTAGTTCAGTGCTTTTACATAATATTTTGTCCTAATCTTGCTTTCTATCAGGGATGTTTCATGGTTGTACAATTGCTGCAGTCCAAGAATGGCAATTTACATTTCAGGAGTGTCATTTTATTATGTTACAATGACAGCACTTCCTGCTTGATGATGTCACTTCCTGTCACAACATCACTTCCAGGTTAATGTCATCACTTCCAGTAGGTCCCAACATGAGTGCCATTCTAAAAAGTGGGTCCTGGTCTAAAAAGTTTGAATACCACTGCTCTAGGAAGACGGCTTAGGATTCCAGCTCTGTTCTGCAGCCTGCTAATCAAATGTTACGTCAAAGAAGGTCATCCGATTAAAATCCATTTTCTTCCAATGATGCGTTAGAGCAACATTGGTAGAAATGCAATCTCCAGCACATCATTGGTAGAAAATGGGGTCTACCAGTCCAACATTTCCCTCAGTGAAGTCTGTGACATAGAAAGACTGATTGAAAATATTTCAGGCCAAAATGTGTTTTTATATTTATGGATCACAGCATTTTTTGCCAAATGAAAAACATATCTGCCGTAAACAAATCCTTCAATGTCTTTCGCTGGTATACAATATGTATTAGAGTCTGCACATAGAGTAGTTGGTATGTCAAAAGCTATAAAAGTACATTTACATGGTGTGTCAAACATTACACACGTGGATGTGAAAAGACAACATTGACTTGGGCATAAAAGATATACATACGTATTTTCTTAAAGTCAACAAACTGTGTCATTCCCAGAAGGTGTTTCAGGAATGGGCATATCTGCCACAGCCCATTCAGTCATTACGATATTTACAAGTGACAGGCGGGCTCAGTGGTGTTCCTATAAAGGGGGGGGGCAAATTGCTAAGTGATGCAGGAACCTGAGCCCCTCCCCTTCACTTCCAGAGCCATTTATGGCTTGGAGATCTGGCCCAGAGGCTTTGCTCTCTGAGCTGTGAATGGCTGTGGAGGTGAGGGAAAGGGGCCGTGTCACACAGGTGCTCAGATTCCTGCAACACTTAGCCTGTTCGCCACTGGAAGGGCAACTACAGTTTAAGAGCTCAATCCTATTGCTCATCTCTGCAATGATGCAGCAGTGCCAAAATGGCTGCTGCTGCATCCTACGATGGGGGAGGGCAGTCTAGGAGGTCTCCTCTAGGTAAGCGAACAATTGTTCCCTTACCCAAGGGGAAGCTTCCATTGCATAAGCCTCTACCCTTGGACATACATAACTCTGGGATAAATCTCATATAACAAGGTACTGACAATCTTATGTGTGACAGTTTGTGCAAGCTGTTGTCCAATGTGTTTGTGCAAGCACGAAGTCCGGGCAGAATTTCATGTGGTTTCCCATGTGCAAGAACCTCGTGCTATC
The DNA here is from genome assembly GCA_029204185.1 of Lerista edwardsae. Lineage (NCBI taxonomy): Eukaryota > Metazoa > Chordata > Lepidosauria > Squamata > Scincidae > Lerista > Lerista edwardsae. Next base: position 5,697,731 of record JAJKFI010000028.1, on the reverse strand, counting down.
TCTTCCACGTATTCAAACTCCTTCATGTGAGCAGAAGGATAACTTGGGATACAACCCAAAGCAATAAAAATAAGCTTTATACAGATGCTTGGTCTAAATCTTTTTTGATATTGGCTATGTTTTTGAACAAAAGATGGGGTTTGCGTGTTTTGTGGTCATATTTACAAAGTATGGATCATGTCTGCATCAGGAACTGCAACTGACAGGTTAGTCTGGAAAGAAACAGAACACTTGAAAACTGCTTCCCTCTTTCACACCCAGTTGCGTGTGATGAGGTTCCACCATTGGCTTCTGTGGAGGAAACAGTACCTGCATAAACAGAAGATGTTGCAATGGAACATCAGCATCGAGCATCAGTTTCATTTATGGCAGCTCCCACGCAAGTGCCTTGGAGAGCATGTGGACTTTCTAGGCTCATAGCTATTTGTGAGAATCATGCCCTCCATGTGGGCTATGTCTTCAGCAATCTGCATGGTCATAGCAGCCCCTTTTCTCACAAAAGGTGGTGCTACGAGACAGTTTTGTAGCCTAGCAGCTTCCTCCCACCCCATTCCCAACATACTTCCAGGGTGCTTTGGAGGGGACAGACTGCTGTAAATGTGGACCAGATCTGAATTCTAAATTATGCTTTGCGAGTGTGAGTGTTCCCCCCCCACTTTTTGGAACTTATTTCCCTGATAAACCATGTGGTTGTGATATTGAGGTATATCTGTGTCCGATTACTTTAGCAAGCCAACACAACGTAAGATCCAGCGATGGCATACAGAGAAATAGTTTGTGGCTGTGAACCATCGTAGTCACCGCACAATGGAAAGGCGAAACTATCAACAATTATATAAAAAACAGAGGTTCCACTTGTCAGGTTGTCCGGAGCCTCCAGCCTAATTATTAATGCAATAAACTAGATGTTTAAAAAGCCATTGCTCAGCTGCAGACTCTCATGTTTCATGTCTTTAACAGATGGAGCCCAATTCATAAGGGTAGCCTGATGAAGAAAGTGATATGAGGCAGGAAGTTTGGGTCAGCAGGTTTAATTCAAATGTATTGGCGCAGCTATTTCCAGGAGAAAGTAAGAACTGAGCCTATCCAATACATACACTTTTGTCTCATCAGAGTTCAAAGGCAGCACACTTCTGAGTACCTGGTGCAGAGGACAAATAACAAGGTCAGGTAATTACTTCCAGGGAGTTGCACAGGACCAGCTTTAGGAGCTGTAGGGCTTGCTGCAACACTATTTTTTTGTGGCGTCCCCATCCCTGTGCCCCATCATTCATCAGGATGAGTGGCAGGTGTGACCAGGGCTGATTATACCTGCTGCAAAGTGTGTAACCCAGAAGTAGCGGGTGATGCCATGATGGCATCACCACCAACTGCTTCCAGCAGGAGGGAAGGAGATTTCAGGCCAAATGGACACAGGGGCAGACACAGGGGCTGGTCAGTGGTGATGCTCCACTCACCATGCCAGCCTCATTAGTGTCAGCTGATGAATGCTTTGCCATCTGCGGCAGTGGGTGAGCCCTGCCCTAGCGTGAGGTCCCTTATGCATGGGGCCCAATTTGATGCAATCAGCGCAGTCAAGCACAATCACCGCAGTCAGCACAATCACCCTAGGGCCAGCCCTGCAGTTGCATGTCAGATTTCCAAAGGCATCTGACTGGCAGCTGTAGGAATGTTTTACTCTAGTGTAAAGAATAGATGCTTTTGAATCATGGTGTTGGAGAAGACTCTTGAGAGTCCCGTGGACTGCAAGGATCCAATTGGTCAATCCTTCAGGAAGTCAAGCCTGATTGCTCCTTGGAAGGACAAATCCTGAAGCTGAAGCTCCAATACTTTGGCCACCTCATGAGAAGAGAGGACTCTTTAGAAAAGACCCTCATGCTGGGAAAGATTGAAGGCAAAAGGAGAAGGGGGTGGCAGGGGATGAGATGGTTAGGTAGTGTCACTGAAGCAATGAACATGAAACTGGGTGAACTCCGGAAGCTAGTAGAGGACAGGGAGGCCTGGCGTGCTGTGGTCCAGGGGGTCACGAAGAGTCTTAGTGACTGAACAACAACAACAACTCTAATTAGTAAATTAGAGTTGGCACCTGAATTTTAAGAAAGGAAAATTAAAAGCAAATTTCAAGGGTCCTCATCAGGAACTAAGGACTTTCAAGGGAAGTGAAATGTGTTTCTCTAAGGAAATGAAATGTCTCTGGGGACTTCTGCACATCCCTAAAGTCAATGGGCCTTTTGTCTGACCCTGCAAGGAAGTCCTTATGTTCTCATCCCCCAAAGTGACTATAGATAGCTGATGAGATGAGCAATCCATTCATCCTTATTGCTGCCTGCGTTCAGCAAAGCCAATACAACTGTTGACAATTAAACTTTGCCACATTGGGGAGAAAGCGTGATGAGACTCCATCATTGCGAAGCGGGATGTGTGATGATATGACTACTTGCTGGATATGAGTCAGTGATGATTAAGAGCCAAGAAGGAATAAAGTATGAATTGGGTTATAGAAAGTTTTGATTGTATATCTCTTGCTCCGGCTACTATCAGAACCAAATCTACAGTGACCAAATCACTAACTTAAGAAACAAAAAAGAAACAAAACCCACTACTCGTGTATGTTAAGACTAGAGGGGAAAATGAAGAAGACAGAAGGAAAGCTGAGGATATCGCTGTTTATAAGCCTAGGTAGGGACTGCAGCCAGTAGTGAACAGAGCTGTCACTTTTCTCAGTAAGCACACGGCATGATGTAACAATATAGATCAGTTGCAGACCCAACCAATGGGCCGCCCGGCCCATTGAGGAGGAGGCAGTCTCCCTCCTGCTGTTTCCCTGCCCCCCGTGTGCCACTCTGCAACTGATATAGTTCAACCAGGCAAGGGGTAACACCTTTGAGGCACTCAGTTCCACTGGATCTACCAGGCTCCAGTGCAATGCGGACAAGGCTACAGCCACTTGAATAAGAACTACCAGTCTCTTCATCCAACCTTCTGTTATCTTATTTTCTTACTCTTTGTTTCAGTATTGTGCAGGGTGGTATGCAGTAAAGTATGAAACAGTTCTTATCACGCCCTATTGAAAACACTGGCTTGAGACTGACATCGTCTTCTTGACCGTTCTGTGGCAAAGACATCGGCAGTCTCCTTTCCATAAGTAGACTGGTTCAAGTTCAAATTATCAGGTATGACGGCTTGAGCTCTGTCCTGTGCGTCATCCCCAGAAACTGGATGACCCTTTTCTTCCTTTTGCCCGAGAGACAAATGGTGAGAACCCGTCAGATTTTATCCGTCAGATTTTATCTTAGCAGAGAAGAATAGAAAATATTGAACTGGAAATGAACTATTATTTCAAGTTACAGGTCACAGTCCTTTCTTTGAAAAATCCTTTTGGAAGGAAAATAAATCGTAGACGATGAAGCAAGAATGACTTGTTTGTGGGTATTTCAGGATGACATTCCTAATGAGGACGCAATCCTAAACTGAGTTAGGCTGGCATAAGTGAAGCCAACAAAGTTTGGCCGGCACAAGGAACACCGTAAAGTATGTTTGGACCACTCTTGGAGTCAGGGAGGCCAGCACAGATGTGAGCCATCCTCTCTGACTCCAAGAGTGGTCCAAAAACGCTTTCTGGTGACCCTGGTGCAGGCCAAACTTTGCTGGTTTAGCTTATGCCGGCCTAACTCCAGTTTAGGATTGTGCTCTAAGACATTGAACATACTTTAAAAACATAGAGATCTTACAGCCCAATTCTGAGCTGCCTGACCACCTGGGAGCGCAGCAGTAGCCAGGTGGCTACTGTTGCATCCAGCAGCAGCCAGGCAGCCACGGAAGGCTCCACATGGAAAGGGGATGCTCGTGCCCTTTCCTCATGGTAAAGGCACAGGGCAGACAAGCAGTCTACTCGCCTCTGCACTGGCTATTTAGCTGGCGTAGAGGCAAGGCCCTCTGTGGAAGGTTGCAGGGTCCTTGGTGTTGGTAGAGGCGGATCTAGGGGGGGGCAAATCTGTAAGTTTTGCAAGAAGCCTTACCTTGCAGTGGAAAACACTCCTCTCCTGCACTGTTCTAGCCAATCCTCACAGGGAACAGCAACATCTTGGCATTGCTTACTGGCTACAGCAGCAAGGGAGAGGAGGGATTTACATGACAGGGTAAGGCTTCTTGCAGCACTTACAGATTTGCCCCCCCTTCGATCCGCCTCTGGGTGTTGGCTTTGCTAATCACTTGTATCCAAAAGACAGACTTCTATGCTATTGTGGGCACAGTTCTAACTTGCGCTGGAACAGGCCGGCTGGCGGACCTGTGCTGTATCCAGCACAGGTTAGGAGGCCAGTGGAGCCTCCCCAGGGCAAGGGCACATTTGTGCCCTTGCACCAGGGGAGGTTCCAGCCTCCCCCATGGGTTCCTGGTATCCATGCCTGCTGTACAGCAGGCACAGCACCAAGGACACCATGCAGCCTGACTCGGCCCCCACCCACCGGCCCGCCCACCCCACACCCAGTTCCACCTTCCTGCCCCCCCGCCCACCTTCCTCCTCCCAGAACTGCCCTTGCGCCAGTGCTCCCAGGCCAACGCTACTGCTAGCTCTAGCCTGAGACCTCTAGTGCTGACATGGGGATGCCGGTCAGTGCCCCCATGTCAGCGCTAGTGACGTAGCTCCAATGCAATGATGTTGCATCAGCACTACATCCGATACAGGATTGCGCCCTGTGACACATTTTGGTTGGTGGCAGAGAAAGGCACAGAGACATTGGCTTTGCTTGTGGTGCGACATGAGGAAGATAATTCAGCTTCACCTTTGTGAACAGAGACATGAATTCAGTAGGACTGACTCATGACAGATATTCTTAGTCATAACTAACTAAACTTAGAATACAACTATTTGGTTTTACAGAGGCCAAGATATTAAGTATCACCACTAGATATCCACATTTCTATGGCCAGAAGACGTACCTAGGAGTTGTAATGATGAAACGCAATCACCGTGAGTTTCTTCCATACATGAGGCCTGGCTTGTTTTCCCCTTATAGACTACAGCAGTGGTTCTTGAGCCAATTTCAGGTGGGTCATGAAGCACCTAGAGCAGCCATATTGAAAATGGGGGAACATGGGATGCTGGAAAGGGGGAGGGATGTGTGGATGTTTTGCTTATCAAAAAAGGCGCCTGAGGGGGAACATGATTGAGACATACAAAATTATGCACGGAAGGGATAGCGTCGATAGAGAGATGTTCTTTTCCCTCTCTCAGAACACCAGAACCAGGGGGCATCCGCTAAAACTGAGGGTTGGGAGAGTTAAACAGATAAAAGGAAGTACTTTTTTACCCAGCGGGTAGTTAATCTGTGGAACTCTTTGCCACAGGAGGTGGTGATGGCATCTGGGCTAGATGCCTTTAAGACGGGATTGGATGGATTTCTGGAGGAAAGGTCCATCGTGGGCTATAGGCAATGATGGATTGTGCAACCTCCTTGCGAAGGTGTTGGGCTACTGGTACCGGGTGCAGGGGAATGGCAGCAGGATGCAAGCATCTTGTTGTCTCATGCCTCCCTGGGGCACCTGGTGGGCCACAGTGAGATACAGGAAGCTGGACTAGACGGACCTTTGGCCTGATCCAGCAGGGCTCTTCTTGTGTTCTTACGTTCTTATGTTTGTAGCAAGGTTGTAAATAGGTTTTTTTTCTTTCTGATTCACTTTGCTATTGGAAAATGGCTGAGAAATAACCCAATTTATGGCTGCATTCTCAGGAAAGCAGCAGGTTCTGGCATCACAATGACAGCACTTCCAGCCATAATGTCATTTCTGGTGGGTCCTGGACAGATGGTCATTCTAAAAAAATGAGTCCTGGTGCTGAGAAGTTTGAGAACCACTGGACTACACTTGTAAAAAGCGTCACTGTGAGGGTTTTAGCACCAAAAAATTATTCCATTTGAGATTTTATTTGCTTGCAAAGACAACAATACTCTGCCTATATTTCGTCAGGTGACTGCACAATAAGCTACCATGACTACTTCCTCGACGATGCAGTTGCAGAGCTGATCTATAAACTAACATTTCCATTTAATGTGGTTTCCAACAAACTGTAAAATTTATTAGCTGTAACTAACACCCACAAACCTCTTTTATGTCCTTCTCAAAACAAGCTTTTTTGTGACCCTGAGAAGAAATGCACAGATGGAAAATGTGTAACCTGAAACACCATGTTTAGAATTATTTTCACGCTATCATGGTTGGGAGTCTTGTATAGTCGGATGGTGAAGCTGAGCAGTTCAGCCATGCTGTGTATGACACAGAGACTTCGTAGGAACTTTTCTTTACTGATTAGACATTTATAGAATGAAGGCATTGGGGATGGTGACTGTAGCTGTAACTGAAAGAGCATTCATTTCAAATCAGTTTTGCCGAAGTTGGGAGATGCTTCATATTCCTTTGCAGAAGGATGTCAAGTTGTCTAAAAAGGAGCACGCATTGAAGGAAGAATGACTATTGGAATAAGGCCATACTACTTTGCTACAGTTTAGTCACATGTAGGCAGTGATGTCATCTGGTAATGAAGAACGGGAACGCTGGGCAGGACTTACGCATGATTGGCTGCCCGTCCGTTTCGTGGCTGCCCTGGCTTCGGCGGGGCACCTGCTCGCCGGGGGGGATGGGTGGGGGGTGCGCCGGGTGCCTGGGCGAGCAGCGGTGGGGTGTGCCAACCGGGGCAGCCCCCCCCCGAGGCCAGGGCAGCCACGGAACGGAACGGACGGGCTGCCAATCACGCGTAAGTCCCGCCCAGAGTTCCCGTTCTTCATTACCAGATGACATCACTGCATGTAGGTGACTAATTGGAGCAGAATATGGATAGAGATGCACATTCAAATATAAATCTGATATATTCAGATTCAGATATAATCTGATATAAATCTGAATGTGGTGTTGTCCACTGTTGTGTTTTAACAGGACATGCATTTGGATGTGCATTCCCATCCATCTGTTGTCCCAATTAGACATGCATCACTATGCATGACGAGCTAAAACCCTTTGATGTATCACTGGTGTGCAGGAAAAAGCTTCACAGTCACAGAGCAACATGGCAACCCAGGAGATTTGGGCCTAATTGTCCAAGTAATGAGGAAGCTTTCCTTCTCTCACTAAGAGCACAATCCTAACCTGGAGTTAGGCCGGCACAGTTAGGCCAGCAACGTTTGGCACAAGGGCCCCAATAAAGCGCATTTGGACCACTCTCAGAGCCATCAGGGAGGATGGCTCATGTCTGTGTGCTGGCCTCTCTGACTCCAAGAGCGTCCCTTGTGCTGGCCAAACTTTGCTGGCCTAACTGTGCTGGTCTATCTCCAGGTTAGGATTGCGCTCTAACATTCGCAATGAGGATAGTCACTGTCATGTTGCCAAATTTGCTTAGTTACAGGTACATGGTGCTGTCTTGCAATCATGTTCACTCTGTGATCCCTGACTGGCTGGGATCAAGCAGAGAAAAAGCCCTTTCAGTTAAACAAAAGTAGCACTGTGATGGTAGCAAATTGGGGAAACAATGCATTTTAAAAATGCATGAAAGAGTGGAAGAGAGGGTTTCTTCCATGGATCCTTTTGGCTCTCTCTCAAATAGGAAATTTGGTGTGTAAAACTGAATCCAATGAAAGTATGGCACAGCACTAATACATACTGTAAGATAAACAAGAACTAGCCAACTCTGTCAGTCCATCATAAGGTTACTGGAACAAATGGAGAATTCTCATATTCTGAATTTTTTTCAAAGCATTACACCGAATATGTGCTATAGTACCACATTTGCTGCGTCAGATCATTCAAGTTAACAAAGGATGGGAACAGATGACTTCTTATTGCATGTTTCCAACTTTTAAAAAACTTCTCCCTTTGTGGCTCTAACCATGTAGAAAGTAGTGTTATCCCACAACCGCTCTAGGAAACATATATGGTAATCTTCAACTCACTACATGGCTGCCGTCTACAGACATGTGGTTAGTATAGTCATCAGGAACTACTGAAAGCAACAATTGTGAAAGATCTCACATTGATTTCCACTCAAAATGAAACTGAGTTGCCTCTGCCTATTTTGGCTGCTGCCTGCACACAAAAAGGGTGAAGCTGACTAGCGCCAAATAAATTCTTGCAAAAACAGATTAGCTTCACTGTAAGCAAGCTGTACTGTCCATGTGATTAAAAATGAATCATTTATATTTAAAAAAATTAGACCATTAATCTAGTAAACATCAGTATATATGAATAATAAGCCAATTCAGACATCAGGCTATTTAAGGCAAAAAGGCTATCTTGTCTCTTGTCCTCCGAAGTTTGGTCCTTTCACCATTAGCCCTGCAAACATTAATCTATATACAATCTCAAGCCAAAATGTCCAAGGAGCAGCTAGCAAGATAAGGGGAGTGTGTCGTGTGCTGCAGGACCACCACTGAAACTGGCCAGGGGCTTTGTCTGCATGCCAAAAGCCACCCAGGCTGTGCTAGAGCAGGTAAGGTAGTAGTGGAGAAGGGGTGGGTAGTAGTGGGAATGGTTCAGGGGACAATTGGGGTGGAGATCGGGCTGGGCAGGGGTGGGAAGGGAAAGATAGCTGCTGTAGCAGCACATGCCAGGATCTTACCCCCCCCTTTTTAGGCCAGATCTACCCCCTAAATAGCTGTTGTAGGTCCAAGGAGACCAATTGCCAGGCAGGTGACCAACCAGGAGTAAGTAAAAAAATATTTTAACTTACCTCTCCCAAGCTGTCTGGTCACACATACACACACACCCAATCATAAGATGCGGCGTGCAATCAGTTGGTGTCACTGTAGCACATAAACTAGTGGGGGATAGGATGGAGACCTAAGGGTGCAATCCAACCCTCTGTAGGCTGGCACATGGTCCTTGTGCTGGCCTATAAGTGTTGCAAATGTACCATAAAGCATGTTTGCAACATTCCCTGAATCCTGCCCTGGTTCCAGCGCCATATAAGGCTGGCTAAACAGAAGCTAGCACAGGGACTCGGGAAGGGTGGGGGGAAGGCAGATTGGGGTGGGGGGAAGGTGGAGGGAGGACAGGGAGGGGGTTAGGATCCAGCACTGAGGCTGGATCCTATCCCCTGTCTGCAGCCCTGTTGGCCCTACACAGGCTGCTATAATTTGCACCAGCAATTTTGTTGGTGCACATCCGAGTAGCCCCATAGAGGTGGCTGGAATTTTACCCAGGGTAAAGGGGACAAACGTCCTCTGAGTTGCACCACAGCCACCTCCTAACCAGGACTGGACATGGCACAGGCCTTTCTGTGGAATCCTGCCTATTCCAGCCCTGGTTAGGATTAGGCTGTTAGTGGGTTTTAATATTCAGCCTTAGTGCTGCATTAAATGAGTTTCTTTTCCTATGATAGGTATAAGGAGACAAAAGTCCAGAATTTATCCCTGTGAATATCCTTTAGCATTTCAAGTTTCGGTACCACTAATGCCTAATTAGGTACTTATTTTTGTCATCCTGAAGCTTCCATAATGGATAGTAGTATGGGGATGGAGGCAAAAGATTTGAACAATTGTCTAATGTATATAAATTCCTTTAAACCACCTAGAGTGCAACTCTAACCAACTTCCCAGCACTGGGGTAAGGGCAATGTAGCTCTTGAAGTAAGGGAACAGTCACTTACCTTGACTGCTATTTGCACCCCTACTTACATTTTCTAAAAAAATCAAAAACATTATATTTGAAAATAATGTGAATGACTGATATTTGTCAGACTAAAAAGTTCAATTTCCAACTTTCATGCCTCAGCAGAAAGAACAATCATGCTGTGTGCTTACAGTTTTATACGTATGCTTACAGGATTTACAACGCAATCCTGTATTTACAATACCATCCTGTGCACATCTACTCAGAAGTAAGTCATACTGAATTCAGTGGGACTTCATCCCAGGAAAGTGTATTTAGAACGACAACCTAGAAGCAAGGAATCCTTCAGGTAGTATTAACAAAGAAATCCATCACAAAGATCTTAACAAATATTAACAACATAGATCAAGGACTTCCATATTTCCATAGCACAGCTTTTCTATTTCAGCATCTACAAAGTGCATTTGTTAACAATCGTTCCTCATCTTTTTGCATTTGTTAATAGTCTACACTTCATATCTGTGTCCAAGCATCAAATATATTTCTTTCAATATTAAATTCAGCTCAAAGCAAATAAACCATGGATCGTATTCCTTTTAAAAAAAAAACACCCTTGGTTTAACAAACTTGGGACAGAGCTATTGCTGATCCTATCTGCACTGCTTACTGGTTTCAAAATCTCTAAAGAGACCCAAAGAAATATGAAGCTGTAAAAGCAACTGAGTAGAATTCCTTTTAGTAAATCTTCTGCCCACCCTAATTCTCAAATGGTTTTTAAGAAAATAGATTCAATTCTATGTGAATATTTCAGGAGGCTTTCAAAGCTCTCCACTTTCCAGGTGATGTTTATAATAGGCCCTTTTAATAGTAATTTTTTTTTAGGCACTAAAATAGCCCAAAGTTTTAACCCCAAGTTATCCAGATCTTTCAAAGAGTAACTCAGCAAAACAAATTGTTGCTTAAGTATGACATGGGCCTAAACTGACTGAAACAAAGCACTTCTTACTGTACCTCTTATCTCCTCCGGGATCTTATAGGAAACTGGCACTCACTGTAGAGAATGAGAGAAAATACCCACCCTACTTCCCATTTTAAATCTGTCAAACATATCAGGCACAATGGGAATAATACAGAGAACCTGTGCAAGGTTTACAGAATAACATCCCAGTCCTGAACCGCTTGGCCCCTGTAGGACCAGAGCTACCTCTGCATCCAATGGGAGCCATGGCAACCGTCAGAGGATCCTTAGGGAAGGGAGATCAATCAATCAACAGTATTTATACACCGCTTTTCAACAGAAGGTTCACAAAGCGGTTTACAGGCAAATGATGATGATGATGATGATGATGATGATGATGATGATAAAGTTAAATGGCTCCCTGTCCCACAAGGAGACAATCTAAAAAAAGGCAGAATACCACCAGCAACAGCTATTAGAGAAGACACTGTGCTGGGGTGAAGAGGGACTGTTACTCTCCCCCTGCTAAATATAAGAGGAACGCCACTTGACGAAGTGCCTCTTGCCCAGTTAGCAGGGGTATATTCATCCACTTCCTCCAGATAAGGGCACTGGCCCTGCAATGGGCCTCTTCAAGTCTGCACCAGCTGTTTTGCTGGAGCAGACTTGAGCACCTCCATGTCATGCCGCATAGCCCAACATGAAGACTATGGTATGGCGATGGAGGCCACCACCAGTTCCATCCTCTGCCCGGGCCTGCTCTGCCCCTCCCCCACTGAGTTCCTCCTTTCCTTTGCCCTCCTCAGCCCTCCTCCACCCCAAAAAAGCTTACCACCAGCAGCAGTGGTGGTGTGACTTACTGCTGGGAGGCTCCACACAGGATCCTCCTGGCCTGGCGCTAGCCCAGCGCTGGTGGTAAGTCCATACCACATGTGCTGGGGGGCCTTACCAGCGTACCCTTGGCTCTGAGGGCGATTGCATTAGGTCCTTAGTCTCTTAGCATACCTGCCTCTAATAATCTCCTTCCTCTCCTCAAGAGATACCTTGTGGAAATACCTTGAAGCTTGTTCAAATTTCACATTTCTGTTTAGAGGTTTCCTGAAAATGCCACTTTTTAAATGCTGCACAAATCCTGCAAGGCCGGCCCAGAGCTCACAGGCAAGCTGCTTGAGTCAATCACACCCATTATATTAGAATCTGTCTGACAACTCAAAGTTATTAGATCTGTCTGCTAGTGTATCTGCTAAACAGATTTATTTGGAGGATTTGCTCCACTATTTGATATGAATTCACTGTGCATCGGCACCTGGTACACATGAGAAAATAGGTTCTCTTAAACAGGTATGGTTGGAAGGAGAACTGATCTAAGATCATAGATTATATGTTCATGCAGAACAAATCTCTAACAGTTTATATTGGGTTGCTGGCTGGAAAAAAAGACCCTAGAAGCAGTCCATGTATACAATAGAAGGCTTTGTCACTATCCAAATCTGAAATTGATATGGAGCGTTCCTCAAACTTAGGCTAACCCTGCTTCAAATATACACAAAAACCCCAAACCCACCCTTGGGATGCTGCAAAGAGGCTGACATCCCGAAGAGGTTTGTTTATTGGCATGAACTGGTGCTCTCTCCCTCCTCCCAGCAGCCATTTAACTTCTGTCCAGGCCTGTGAACTGCCAATAAACTTCAGGTACATATGTGAGGTTTGATGGTCTGTTTGGAAATTTGACTTGCCCCAATGACAGATTGCTGAAATAAAACGTGGGAAGTCAGTCCTTTGAAGAACTCATTCACCTGACTGCTGACCCAGAACACTCCTGTCGGTGCGTGAACGCAACAGCCACATTGACAGTAAAGAATTCCTATTTGCCAGAAAGCTGGAAGAAGGAATGCTCTTCATGATAAATTCAACAGAGAATGAACTATTTCTGCCTGCATACATTATGATGATGAACTAAATTCGCATTTTCCTGAGGTCACTAATTACTGACTGTATTGTTTATCGCAATTTCATGTTTAATTGTTTGACTCATAAATTCTAACCACTGCTTTCTACATACAGTACAATTGTTTCTCTTTTAGTACCACTTATAAAATAGTACTACTTATGTCTTCCAACTGAACCAGACATTGATATCAAATCTCATAAGCAGTGTATGAAGTTCTTCAATTGTGGATGTATTTTTTATTTTTTAATTGTTTTTAAATTGTTTGTGTTTTTTAATCTTGATTGTTATTGTTTAATACTGTTTTTAATTGTTTTTAATGTTAACTGTTATACTTTATTTTTATCCTTTTTAATATTGTAAGCCGCCTTGGACATCTGCCTTGGCAGAGGAAAGGCGGGGTAGAAATTTCTTAAATAAATAAATAAAATAAATAAATAAAGCAGAACTGGTGTCTTTGTTGTTGTTGTTGTTTTGTTTGTTTATGACTGGCCTGTACTTCTCCTTGACTCTTCTGTTCCTTGGTTCATTATCTGTACTTGGTACTGGGAACGTGATTTTATTAATGTCATTTCATATACGCATATTTTAATCAATCAATCAATCAATCACTAGTATTCATATACCGCTTTTCAACACAAAGTTCACAAAGCGGTTTACAGGCAAATAATAACATTAAAGTTAAATGGCTCCCTGTCCCAAAAGGGCTCACAATCTAAAAGAATGGAGAACACCACCAGCAACAGCCACGAGAAAGACACTGTGCTGGGGTGAAGAGGGACAATTGCTCTCCCCCTGCTAAATATAAGAGGAGCACCACTTGAAAAAGTGCCTCTTGCCCAGTTAGCAGGGGTATTTTAATATTACCACAAACTCATCCTACCTCGGGGGGATTCTGACTTTAATAACTTGAAGATGCCTTGACCAGGGTCAAACCAAGACCTCTCAGAGCCTAGGGCAGTGTGCCAAACTCTGCTTCCCCCTTTTTCTGGGGACGTTCCGGCCTCTCCTCTCTCCCACTGCCTTGATTAGAAAAGGAAAAGAGAGACAGAGTGGAACAGGAGGTGTAGAAGAGAGGAGTGTGGTGGGCTAGAATGGCTCTGAGGAGGAGCAGGGGAGTCAAGGTGGTGGACAGAGGTGGACAGCCCCTGCCAATCTGTGACCTGAAGTTACTGCCACAGGGCTCAGTCCAGCGGTGTTATGCTGCCGGAACGCTGGGCGGGACATCCGGGTGATTGACAGCCTGCCCGTCGCGTTCCGCAGCGTTACGCCATTTGCGTAACGTGCGCAAGTGGCGTAATTGGTTACACAAACGGCATAACGCTCTGGAACGCAACAGGCAGGCTATCGATCACCCGGATGTCCCGCCCAGCGTTCCGGCAGCATAACACCGCTGGCTCAGTCCTAACCAACTTTCCAGCACTAGGGTAGGGGCAATGCAGCTCTGAGGTAAGGGAAGAAACATTCCCTTACCTTGAGGAGGCCTCCATGACTACTACTAGTCTACTACTAGTATTTCACTGCAGAGTGCAGAATAGGCCCCATTCCAGTGCTGGAAATTGGTTAGTGATTCAGGCCTCAGTAAACCTCATGGCTGGGCCTGCCTTGGACATAGTTCCCAATTCAAGGAATGTAAGAAATATTGGAGAACAAATTGTGACACTTTTTTCACAAGCATCACTTCATACAATCCTCTTAATAATGCATATAGGTTCAGCACATGAGAAAGCCATGGAAGAAATAAAAGCTAAATCCATGTTCATATGGCCTTCCTAAAAATGCAACTGCGTCTTTTGTTGTTTGTTTCTGTCTTCTTTAACGTTTAAATTCTTCCTTCCTTTCCTCCATTTTGAAGTACACTGGAAATTTCTAGAAAACCAAACAAGACCTCTGTGCTCTTCATTCGTCTCTTCCAAGCATGTAGTGCAGGCTTGCAATGTGAGGAGGACTTGCGCATAAGAGGCTCAAGCATGCTTAGCAGCAGCTGTGCAAATAATGCTGCCCACTATTATTGTGTTGAGTTGCCGTCCTGGACGTTTGGATATTTGGCTTGTTTAGCCAGAGCCTAAGGCGAGATAAAGAAAGGAAGCTGAGATATTGGAGCCATGGTCGTATAACTGGGAACAGATTCCACATCCTCAAAACACAGGAGCAAAAAAGGCCATCAATAGCCTTTATACAGGAGGCCTGTGCAGATGTTCATCTCCACAGGGAGGCACATGCATAGGGAGGGAAATGCGAGTGTATCAGCAAGCCCTACCACCATGCCAACATGCCCCATAAGGCCCTGCTCCTCCATGCATATAGCATTTGTGCGCACAGACAAAACTGAGCTGAGCCTGAATTTCTCCCTGTGCAGCATTTGACTATGAACCAAGCACTTCATGCTACGGTCAGTAGCATTCACAAAGGGGGCAGGGCACCAGTGGCGCACCCAGCCCACGATCCACCCACGACTAGGTCAACGCTCTGCACCCTATCAGCTCTCTGCTCTCTCTCTACCCAAGCTCCATTTTGGAGCTGTATAGGAGCTCTTCGCCACCTTCTGGCGAAGCACCCCAGGAGCACCGCACCCAGGGGCCCTTGCCCCCCCATCCAATGGTAGGTCCACGACTGCGGGACACTAGGTTTTGCAAGGCACCTTACCTTGTGTCGCTTTTGCAATGATGATTGGCTACCATGGCAAGGGAGCGGAGTGGTTTACATAGCACAATAAGGCGCTTTGCAATACTTGGCACCCAGCCGCTTTTAGGGACACTACTGGCTACATGGAGGGGGAAACCAGATGGCCTGGTAAAAAAAAAATCAGTAAAAATGTCCTTACTTCACCTTGAACCAAGGAATATATACCATTTTGCTGGTGTTCGCTAAGTTGTGCAGCAGCCTGAGGGCACAATCCTAACCAAATTTCCAGCACCGGGGTAAGGGCAATGCAACTCTGGGGTCAAGGAACAAATATTCCCTTACCTTGAGGAGGCCTCAGTGACTACTGCTCCACTGCAGGATGCAGACATGCCACATTGGCATGGCTATTCCAGTGCTGGAAAGTTGGTTAGGATTGCGCCCTGAGCTCCAGTATAATGCAGCCCCTCCCCTCGTCTCCAGAAACATTCGTGGCGTGGAGAGCTAGCTCAGAGGTTCTGAAGGGGGGAGGGGCAGGCTCCTGCACAACTTTGTGCACTAGTGCTCCTAAGATCCTCCCCTCCTTTCCTCACTCCAAACCACCTATGATCCTCCCCTGAACCACCCCCTCGGCCAACCCACCTTTGAGGGGGCATCAGGGTGCTGCAGTTGCATAAGCAGGGCCTTCAGCCCTTTGTACCAGCAGCCCTGCCTCACATAACTTAAGGCGTAACTTGTGGTGTAACTTGTAAGGCCAGTCTTACAAGTGGTGGATCTCAAGATTGGGCTGTCAGAAATAAGTCAACAAATCTATGCTCTGGACAGGCACAGAAAATGCTGTTCTATCTGGATTGCCACCATGGTTCTGGACAGGGTCTTTGTGCCTACAATTTAATTTTCCCCCCAATGTGGAGATGAAATGATTGGGGAAACCTGCAGCTTTTATTTCTGCCTGGGGTGCAGCTTTGAAGGGCACATATTCTCTGTCCATAGAAAAAACAAGAGTCCAGCCTGCAGTCATTTTTGTCTGAAGGTGTGCATGCAGAGTTATTTTAGTGGTTTATCTTGGATACTTCCAATGCTGCTTAGATGCTGCCAATCTAGTGAAACAGCTGTCGGACTTTACTATGACCAATTTTAATAACTCAGAAGGAATCTGAGGACAGTGTAATACAAATATTTCTGCTGCTCATATTTGGAAAACTTTACAGCAAAGGAATGATACAAGACTGTTGTCTTACTTTCTTGACACTGATGGACAGATTCCATTGCAAGAGGCCTCCTATTCTGAGTTGCTGCTGGGAATGGAAAGACTAACTTCTCACAGGCTGTGGAAAGGCATTCACACCGTGCAGAATTAGTTTGTGGAATTCATTGCCACAAGATGTGGTGGTCGCCAATAGTTTGGATGGCTTTGTGATGGGGCTGCTGCCCCCTTTCTTTTCCTTTGTAGGCTTTTGTTGAGCCTCTAAAGGAGGAGGCAGGGGAACAGCTGCCAGATTGAGAAGCCACCGAAACACAAGGAAGTGAAGAAGGTGGCAACGAGTGGGGCTGCTGCTGCAGTTGTGCTGCTTCTCCTGCTGCCGCCATCTTGACTGGACCTCATTTGGCACTCCCTTCTGGCCTGGTACCCGGGATGTCCAGTAATGGCATCTAAATGATTTAGCAACAGGTACTCACTTTTAATTGGCACTTGTGTTGGGGCCGCCCACCGGAAGTGAGGTCATAGCTGGAACCCAGGAACCGCCCCCAGGAACCGCCGTGCCTCCTCGGTAGGCCCTGCGGCGGCCCGGGAGAAGGCCTGGGAGTCCCGGGCCTTCCCTGGGGCTGCTGTGTGGGCTACCAATTCCCCCCCAGGAACCGCCGCGCCTCCTCGGGAGGGAGCCCCAGGCAGCCTACCTGCTCATGCTGCTGCTGCCATCGGTCTCCCTCGCTCCACTGCCTGCCTGCCTGCCTGGCTGGCTGGCTCTGAGAACATGCAGGCAACTCAAATGTGCAGGCAATTCAAATGTTGCAGGGGGTGAAGTGGAGCACCGACGGAGTCGACGAGTGGGCAGGCGAATGGGCAGGACCAGCCCTAATCCTAGGAACGGGTACTCATGTACCCCCGCGTACCCGCTACATGACATGTCTGGATGGACCACATCCTCCTTGTTGCCATGCCACTGCCTCTCAATTCCAGCTGCAGGAGAGCAATGGCTGGAAAGAAGTGTGTCTTCCTCTCCTGCTTGTGGGCTCCCCAATGCGAAATGAGTTACTGGACTAGATGGGCCTTTGGCCTGACTCAGCAGACCCTGCTTTTCTTATATTTATAAGTAAGAGCATTTGCTTCAACCGCTCTCCTTGCAGCCCAATGATTTTGCTTGCTGTTTCTGTTCTAGTCTAGAGCAAATGTTCCTTTACTTTCCATGAGAGAAAAATGATTTCTTTCCACTAACAGTCCTGACTTATAAAAGAGAAACACGCAGTTATTACAGAGGTTATGGTATCCATCTGAAAGGCCACATGAGTATTTTAGAAATGCTCGAACAGACGGGAGAGAGGCCTAATGAATAGCAGATGATTACAGAATAATTTTATTTCCTTCTCCTACCCCGCATACTAACATACAAGAAGTTGACATTTGTCAAGTTTATTTTTCCTTACAGCACTACGTGTTTCAAGGGCCCAAATAGGAGTGACGTGAGCTGTCTTTATTGTCCAGGCGCAGCCTGTGATGTTTAAATGTCCTTACCATCTGTGTCAGCTCATTGACATGCTGTTTTATCCTGCCAGCAATTGACAACCAAGGTGAGAGCCCAATTGGTCTGCCTACAAAGCATGCAAATGAACAGGCACATGTGGGAAGGGCACTGAAATGTGATGAAGCACATGTGGAACTGCTACTGAGGTAGGCATTCGATCTGTGGCTGGCATCAGCCCAAAGACTCCTAACTTGCCAGAAGCTGGCAGTTCTAGAGGAAAACCAGAGAAGGACAGTGGCATTATTACTGCAGGCCCAGCAAATGGATTCTGAAGAGGATTAGTTGCACAACCAAGTCGGAGTTAGCAGAGCTTTCTCTGACGTTCTGCTGGGAAGAAAGATAGTTCATGCCCTGGGGGTTACTGTACTTTCCACTAACTATATTAAAACCAGAGGTTCTCACACCGTTTAGACTGGGGCCCACTTTTTAGAATGGCACTCATGTCAGGACAATAATCTGGAAGTGATGTCATAGCCGGAAGTGACATCATCACTTGTGCCATCATTGTGACACTATAAAATGACACTCCTGGAATGTAAACTGGCATCCTTGGACTGCAGCAGTTGCACAACCATCAAACATCCCTGACCAAAAGCAAGATTAGGGCAAAATATTATATAAAAGCACTGAACTAAAAACAAAATTTAAGAACACCTTCACTTTAAATTCAAAGGGTTAACACTCACAAAAGGAATATACCAAGAATAAGTTGTACGGCTTCCAAGATGGCTGCTCCTAGCTTCCTGCAACCAACCTGGCATCAGGTTGCGACCCACCACCTGGGTCCTGACCCACAGTTTGAAGAACACTGCGTTAAACATATATTACATACACAGTGCAAACCAAAATGCTTCAGATGAGTTGAGCAGGCAAACACACATACTAGAGGAGAAGTGAAACTGCTGGAGTCCATTGAAAAAGCTGCATGGTGTTCTGTAGGATTTGCTGTGTGCACGAAGGAAACAGGGGATTCAAAATGCAAGCATAGCCACAGTGCAGTAAACAGCACTGTATGTGTTATGAGTCAGCAGTCATCTCTGCGATTGCTACTAGGGAAAATGTAGTTCCTGATTTCGGCCTCCCCTTTCTCTGGGCCCTTCTGAGCCTCAAGCAAGGAAATGTGGCTTTCTCCAGTGGTTTCTCTCCAAGCCTGCCCACAACCAAATTCATAATTTGACACTTATTCCAGCAGCCCACAATGCCTCAACACCCAGGCCAAGTCTTGTGTTGGGGTTCTTACTCAGAAATGTTTCCTTGGCCTGTAAGAGTTCTAGAAGCCTTAACTGAGGGTGTGCATTTGCTCAATCTTTATCCTAGGGGCTTCACTTGTGGGCTAGAGAGCAACATCTGATTTGCTTTTCTCTTTCCTTTGTTGATATACAAAGCAGAAGAAGTGGAACATTTAGGCAAGACAGTCTGAGGGCTGCTTTAAGGGTGGAGAGAGGGAGAAAACCAGTAATGTCATCTAGTAATGAAGAACGGGAATGCTGGGCGGGACCTATGCGTGATTGGCAGCCTGTCCGTTCCGTTCCGTTCCACGGCTGCCCTGGCCTCGGCGGGGCGCCTGCTCACCGGGGGGGATGGGTGGGGGCGTGCCGAGTGCCTGGGCGAGCAGCAATGGGGTGCGCGAACTGGGGGCAGCCCCCCCTGAGGCCAGGGCAGCCACGGAACGGACGGGCTGCCAATCACGCGTAAGTCCCGCCCAGCGTTCCCGTTCTTCATTACCAGATGACATCACTGGAGAAAACATACATTAATGGTGGGGAAGGATTATGCAGCTGGTGATGGGTTGTTGGAAGGCAGGGATGTCAAAAATAAGGCCTGGGGGCCAGACCCTCTGGCTCTCCCAGCACCACCATCAGCTGTGAGCTGTGCTGAGGTTTCACTGCTGAAAGGACAACCTGCATGATAATTGGGCTCTCCCATATCTTGAAAATATGACAGTTTTTCTCTTCTGTTTGCAGCTAGTGAGTTCCGAAGTGGAAAAAAAAATGCTTATTTCTGGTTGTGACCTGCTTAATAACTTCACTTCCTGCTTAATTGCATTACTTCCGCCCTCAGTAGGCATCATAAATGTGGTTTGGCCCAATGTATGAAATGAGTTTGACACCCCAGTTCTAATGGGTGAAAACTTGCGCTCCCCAAAATTGGGAGCTGGGCACCAGCTGGAAGCAATACTTCTGTTTATCATTGCTGGAAGCAATACTTCTGTTTATTTGATAGGGTTTGAGTCAAACGAGAGCTGAAAATGTGTCAAATCCCAGGTTGTTTTAATAGGCCTCTGCTCCAAAAGAATAAATGGCTGGTGCACCTGCACAGGGTGCTTTCATCTCCAGCAAATCTGCAATTTGGGAACGACACTTCCAGGCAACACACTGGGATTGCTAAGTAGGTTTTTGAGCTCTGAAGCCCTCCAGTTTTGAAATCCACCATTGGTGTCAACTTCAGGTCATCCGGAGAGGATACAACAGAAGGACAAGTGAGCCCGGCTATAGAGAGCAGTGGATGTCGAAAACGGAAACAAACCCCACATTATCCTCTGATTATATCATTGATGGAGTCCCTGCAAAGCCATGGAGTTGCCGGGTGTTTCCCACAGGATGTGGCTTCATTTAAAAGGAGACCTAACCTATATTTAATTCTCCCCAGGTTTTTGGAGTGAGACAATATATTTGCAGCTGCAGCGCACTGAGGATTCCCTGTGCTGCACACAGTCTCTCCTTTGAGGCTACACTCTCGGGCTTCTCAATAGTTTTCATTGTGAGGTTCTGGCTCCCTGCTTCCTCTGTTCCCACTGATGCACTGATTCCCTAAACCTCGACAATCACTCAAATGACTATTATGTACAAGGTCCAAGCAAGTGATCCTGGAGAAAACTTACTAATCATTTATTTATTTTCTTTCCTGACTTCACATGGCAGAGTTCCAGGTGAGAAACTGTGGACCACTATTTCTCATTCTTAACTCATCCGTTTATTGTATCTATGGACTTCATTTGCTCTCTTGTCGTGTTCACAAGGAATTGGGGACAGGCTTCAAAATAGATTTGCCATGTGTTTTTTGAGGGGAAGCGAAGCAGGATCTTATTCAGTTTTTCCACCATCGTTAGTCCTAAATGCACAGTATGGTTCTAAGAAAGAACTGCTGGAAGGATGGCTACTTTCTTCATCTGATTGTTTTTACTTTGGTGGAAGGGACTCCAATGGATGACACCTTTTGCTGGAACAGATATAGGGCACAATCCTAACCTGGAGTTAGGCTGGCACAAGGGAGACTGTAAAGTAGGTTTGGACCACTCTTGGAGTCAGAGATGCCAGCACACAGACGTGCGCCATCCTCCCTGACTCAGAGAGTGGTCCAAACACACTTTACAGTAGCCCTTGTGTTATATATTGGGTTCCATGTTATAGAAACTCAGGCAAAGCAGGTGCACCTTGAACGTTTATTGCAACAGGCAACAGTTAGAACTGAACTGAAGGACAACAGCCCAACTCCTGTATAATATTAATTCCATCCCGTTTTCCCAAGCTCCAGGATTCATATAGCTCAGGGCTCCTGATTGGAGGGGTGATTAACTCAACCCCTCTAGCCCTCTTGCTCAGGCTTAACCCCTGGCTATCCTCCTGCATACATACCACCTTGTGCCAGCCAAACTTTGCTGGCCTAACTGTGCCGGCCTAACTCCAGGTTAGGATTGCCCCCATAGTCTGCTGGTACCCTAAGCAATAGCAAGTTTTTTTCTCATGAAATTTTTTTTTAGCATAAGAGGGTTTTTTTTTTCCAGCATGGCAAATTGTTTTGTTGGTATTCTGGTCCTGGCCACTTGCAGTTGAAGGGCGTAATATGCTTCAGATCTCAAACATTATTGTAGTGATAGTTCAGAAAGCTGCTTAAACCCCTTGGCTTCAGGAGGTGTCCCTGATACTGGCACAAGCCCAGTTCACACTGCCTTGCAGATGAAGTGTCAGCATGTGTCAGGGGAGACAGGAGATTGCATTTTCCCTCACCACTGAATTTTGTGAGTTGGATGCTGGGAAACCGCCATTTCCCTGTAACAGCAGGGAATAAAAATGTCTGGATCCCCAGAGCAATTAACTTACTCCTATGCTATCTTTGAAGAAAGACATTTGGATGGCACATGGAACAACTGAGCAATGCATAACTGAGTAATTGCATAACTCTGCAATTTATGTTATTCTTTTGCACAAAAACTAATCATGCCAATAATCATTAGAGCTGATGTAAATCAACGTGAACTTCATCACCGAGAACAGAAACACACACTGCAGCAGTCTAACATCTTCCCAAAACCTGCAGAAACATTGTAAGTCAACCATCTTTTCTGTTGTAAACATTCAAGGTATCTCCTCATGTACTTATTGAAATTATTAAGGGAGGAGGAAACAGACGCTCAAGTCTCAACAGTTTTGTCCTTGCAAAACATGGTCTCCTTTTTTCTGTCATTTTCTATTCTGCAAATATATTCACCAGGCAGTGGGTGTCAGGGTAAGAAGAAGTGCATTCCTTACACAAGGAAAGAGGCTGGATTACCTTTGCCCCAATCCAATTGCATTTTCCCATTTCATCTAGTACCTGGTTCAGCATCACATATGAATAGATCTTGGGTGTCACATGAAATTTGACTCTCAGAACTTAACATGTGTCATTGTGTAGACTGAGCACAGATTTTCAGCTGATGGGCTTTGACTCATTGGTGTCCTGAGAATAGTCCGCAAGTTTGCTGCTGGAGTTTGGGGGACGGTAATTTATTAGTAGGTCCGTTGGGGAAGTGGGCCCCATACTGGCAGCATGGTATGCCTTGTCAATTGTCAAAGCACTGCTGGTGTATCCTGCAAAGTTTAGCACCAGCCACCGTGCCATGAAATTTAAAAAGGTTGAAAATCACTGGTGTAGAGAATGTTTATGTATGCTGTACACCAGTGATTGTCGACCCTTTAAAATTAAAGTAGCTCTCTATTTCTGGAGAAGAAACACTGACGATTGCTTATTTGAAATTCTGATCCATTTCATTCAAAACATGAGACCATTTAAAAATTGTTCATTGCCTATCACAGAAGCTGAGCTGCAACTACATTTGACTGACATTTATCTCCAATGGGATCCTTAGAGAGTCCACTTTGCCATTCAGGGCCCAATCCCATCCACCTTTCCAGCCCTGATGCAGCCCCAATGCAGCCCCAATGACTCCATGACTGCCCATGAGGTCTCCATGACTGCTTCCCACTGCAAGACGCAGTGCATGTCCCATTAGCACAGCTGAATTGGCGCTGGAAAGTTAGAGAGGATTGGGCTCTCAGTCACCTGCTGTTGATAGGAAGATAGAGTTGATATGGAGACATTAAAGTGTGTGGATAGCGTGAAGAGCTCAACATGTTGCTAGTGACAGCTAAGTTGAATGAAGTGGGAGAAAAACCCTGTTCGTTTGCAAGGAGTTGGTTTAGTGGTGATTACTGGTCCAACTCCAACAAGAAAATGCTAATCAATATTAAATATCCTTATGTTAGAGAAGCTGATCTCTCCAGTGAGAGCTTTGTCCTTTACTATTGAAAGCACTTTACTCTTTCCAGCACTGGGGAGAAAAAAAATAGCAAATCAAACCCATTTTCTCTTGTGAACTATTCGTTTAAGGTTTGCTTTCACAGGAGGGTGGTAAATATTGCACTTGCCAGTGACTGTTGTACTGGAAGTTAAAGAGTGATTGGTGAAATCTCTCCTAGGTGAGTAAGCAAAGAAAGGGGCTTTCCACTCTGTTTGCATATGGATGTTTGCTTTGACTCAGGGTGCAATCCTAACCTGGAGTTAGGCTGGCACAGTTAGGTCAGCAAAGTTCGACCAGCACAAGGGCCACTGTAAAGCGCGTTTGGACCACTCTTGGAGTGAGGAAGTATGGTGCATGTCTGTGTGCTGGCCTCTCTGACTCTGAGAGTGGTTGAAACATACTTTACGGTGTCCCTTGTGCCAGTCAAACTTGGCTTGCCTAACTGGGCTGGCCTAACTCCAGGTTAGGATTGCACCCTCAGTATGTCAACACGGAGGTTATCAACAAGCTTTAGTTAACATTGTTAAGTAGATGTAGCATTTATTACATCTGGCACCCAAGAAAATTATGCCACTTGACATCATTTGTCAGAAGTGCCTCTCATAATGAGAAGCATTATCTTGTGTTTCCTACAAAGCCGGAGACTCTTCCGTCACTGAATTTGAACATCTCCACCAGTTGATGCATCTACTTGCCAAAGCTGCTGCAGAACAGACTAAAACTAGCCAAAGAAGGAACACCAGCCCCAGGTGACCTCAGAGCCTTTTCAGGAGATTGGCTTGCACTGGTGGGAGTGCAGCGACCTCTGGCAGGGTCTGGTTGAGTTAGACAAACTCTGTGGTGAGTACAACTGATATAGGACAGAGGGCTGCCCAAAAAAAATGTGCTCATGTTATGTGATGGCTAAGGAAGGAGCCATAACTAAGATAAGGTTGTCCTCAGAATTATCACTTGAGAAGGACAGGTCACCAGGACTTGTCAATAATCATGTTTATACCAGGTTCTTCTTCAAGGGCATAAGCCTGAATTCAACCAGGCTGTATCTTAGTTGCTGCTGGTGGAAATTTACTAAGGTTCTAAGGTCACCCACAGGCAGTGGGCAGGGGAGTGCAGCAGCAGTGGATCATGCCAAGCTCGGCTTCCTCCCTTCCCCCTCTCACTACCTACAGGCAGGTGCATACTAGTAATATTTTTTTTTCTTTTTTGGGGGGGGTGGAGGCATACGTGGGTGGCTTTTGAACTTTGACCTGGCCTGCCTTTTCATGTAATATTCAGCTCTTCTGAGGAGGAGGACTGAACATATACAAGGCGAGGAGGTAGCAGGTTCTGTCCGCCCCAGCCTTCAGCCATTGTGTCGCTCAACTGCAACGGCCCATGTGCTTGTCTGTGTACAGGCCTCTTTCCTCATGTTCAGGAATGACAGATTCTCATACAAGTTCCCAATGGTGGAGAGACGGGCCTATTTGCATATGGGTGTATGTGTATATACATGTGTATATACATGGGTGTATGTGTATATACACCTTGCAGATATGTGGTGGGATGTATATGGGCAGACCCTGCTGTTGTGCTCCAACACTCATTATGCACATAATAGAAGCCGTACTGGACCAGGCCAAAGGCCCATCTAGGTTGCCTGCACGGTATCCAGCGCAAGGTAGGACTGAGCTAGGGCTCAATTTGGAGTATTCCACTTATTCTGTGTCACATGTCAGCACCTGCCATTTTGTGGGCATAAATACAAGCAGGCCAGGGCCGGGTTAGGATCCACTAGGTTGCCCTGTCTAGTCCCACCACTTCCCAGGCCTGATCTGCCTCCTGCACCACCTTCCCACTGTCCATTTTTGCCCCCTCCCCGCATCCATTCTGCTCTCCGCCCTGCCTTCTCTCACCCCCTGGGCTGGCCTGCTTTGGCAGGCACAAATTCACCAGCTACACTGCTAGCTCAGGTGTGGGGAGGACAGCACACGTGCTGGCCTACCTGACTCCTGAATAGACACAAGCATGCAGAAGGTCTGGTCGAGAGGGTTAAAGTGGCAGTAATTGCCCAAAGATAAGATCCGAAGGTCGCTAGTTTGAAACCACCGGAAGCTTCTGTGTGCGGCAGACCTCAAGAATGCGGCTGATTAGATCTGAGCCGTCTCAGCTGCCTGTGAGGGGGGGAGTTGTGCTAGACGGCCAGCTGCTCTTTGGTGAGAGCAAAGAAGCAGATTATCAGCCGGTTGGAAGGCAATCATGTGGCGAGAAAGAAGGACTGGACGATGAAAGTGTCATCTGCATGTAGTTGTTCTTGAAAGATTAGAACTTTGTTTGTGATTTGTAAAAACCTTTGCGGTTTAAATGCCTGCCTATGTAAACCGCCTTGAATTAAAGTCAAAGGAGCAATCTGATGACCAAGAAAGGCGATTTGTTGTTGTTGTTGTTGTTGTTGTTGTTGCTGTTGTTGTTGCTGTTGTTGTTGTTGTTATTATTATTATTATACAGCATGTGTGCGACACTTGGGAGGGGAGGTCTGGTTGCGCTGTCAGCCATTCAACATGCCTTTGGTCGCATCCTTCGCTCCAACAATCATTTTACAAATCCAAATGTAAGATTCTCCAATAATTTTATTTCTTGATTTGTTTTTTATAACTCTGCCAAATATTCAGCTCCCCCATATATTGCAAAATATTCAGCAGTTTTCCGAATGGTCACAAAACATATCTTCTGATGCTGTGAGCCAAAGATGCTGTGTGCCAGTGTAAACGAGAGAGAATCTGGTCTTCCGTCATTCTGGGGAGCGCCGGACGCTGCCAAGATGTGCATGTCAACTCTTTACTCACAGTCAGTTATGGAAGGCTTTATTCACTTTATTTGTCTAGATCTTGTTAGTTGCTGGCATAGTGGATTAAAAATAAGTCAATGTAATGATACATTTCCATGAGGAGAGCAATGCTGGTTGGAACCATTTGAGGCATGATGAAGCGTCCACAAGGGAAAGGGGAATGTTTGGATGATGAGAGAGCACAAAACAATTCAAAGGCCATGGGAATGCAAAGAGACAAACTGGCCTGGGGGGGGGATCTATAGGAATCAGAGGGTCATTAATTGTCAGCAACATGACGAACTGTGTCTTGAGTGGCCAACTAGATGCTGATTCGGTGATTACGTGGGACAGGACCAGGATAACAAAATGTGTAAACAGATCCTGAGTCAACAACCTCTGGTCTCTCTATCGATGTTTGGACAAAAATTAAAGACAAACAATATTAATGTTCCTCCTGCTCGCTGGGCAAAGAGACAGCTTTCAACATCTCTCGTATATTCAGCAACTGAATATGAGCAACTGGCCTTATGCAGCTCAATACAGCATCTCTCCCAGAGGCTATTATCTGCTGTTCCCCCTTGTGCCTTTAGCAAGACTGTGAATCTCTCTGGGACCGGGAACCAGTGATGTCATGCAGGGGGTACGCAGGGGTACGCGAGTACCGGTTTCTAGGATTACAGCTGGCCCTGCCCATTCGCCCACCCACTCGTCGACTCCGCCCTCTGCAACGTTTGAATTTCCTGCATGTTTGAGTTGCCTGCATGTTCTCAGAGCCAGGCAGGCAGGCAGGCAGCGAGCGGAGCCTTTCCTTTCCTTGCCACTGAAAAATGAGTTGCTCTGGGGTTTTAACATGATGCCAGGCCTCCTTAACATGTTCTGGGGGTGCTGTGAAATACTGTTGCAACTGTTGGGTCAGTTTAAAATCATCTGAGGCCTCAAAAAGGGCTTTTTTCATGTCACTTCCTGCCACAACATCACTTCTGGCTTATGACGTCACTTCCGGTGGGCGGGTCCCGACATGTGCCAATCAAAAGTGAGTACCTGTTCTTAAATCATTTAGATGACACCACTGCCGGGAACCATTTTGTAATGCCATTTGTTAGGGAAATGACTTGGAGAACATTTTTGCTGAAGAGGAGTGCATTCACATTTATCCTTGGGAGGCTCCCCTGTCTGCTGGGTGGACTCAGTAGCTGGGCCCAGCTGTGGGAGTGTCCCAGTGGAGGGGGGTGGTCCCTCAGGCACCCAATGGAGGGGTGGTGGTCCCTCACCCTGGCTCTCATCTAAGACCTCAAACAACAGTCTTGTCTTGTTTTTATCATATACTATTGAAACCAGTGTTTCCCGATCTGGGGGTCGTGACACCCCCAGAACAGCCAGAAACAACATATTCCCAATTTAAGGGGAGTGGTTGCCTGCCACTTACAGCAGGACAGTAGTGACATCACTCCTGGGTTCATGCCATCTCAGCCGCTGACTCAGTAAAAAAAAAAAAAAAAGAGGGTTTCAGGCATACCCACCTGCAGCAGCAGCTGGAAACACAACAAAACTCAGGTTCTCGCCACTGCCTCTTTACTTTGTTGGTTGTGGTGGGTGTGACATCACTGGTGTCATCATCTAGTCACCACCCTGCCTTTTAGGCACCACAGTGACTTAACGCAAAAGGAAAATGGGAGGTCCCTGCCCTCAACAAGCTTACAATACAGAGTTTGACCAGGAAGAAGGCAATCCATGAAGAAGAGGGAGAGTAGCAAGGGATGAATATAAGTGAATGGAGATGTATATGTTTAGAATTAGCTACAGCTGAGATTGAAGACAGAAGAGTGAAGCCTGAGGCTTCAGGAATTTTGAAGAGGGATCAGAAAGAGGAAAGGGGGAACACGCACAGTTTACCAAAGTCCTTCCTTCACAACCATTTTGCAATTAACTGTTTATCTCTGATGCATCATGAAGCAATAAACATGGAATATGGACTGCTAGAGTTTTGTGGAGGTAATAGGAGTATTGGCAGAAGACTGGGCACACACTCCTTTAAAGAGCACAGCATCCATAAGGCAGGGCAAGGAACCATAAATGGCCCGTCTCCTGATTTATGTAGCTGATATGAAATATTTGCGATAGATTTCCTTTGGGATAGATCTCCATTCAAAACCTGAAATACCAGCTGATAATGACTTACACATTTCTATCTGAGTGCAGAGTGGATGTGAATTGGAAGCAGGGTCCTCTTGGCTAAGCAGGTGCCGTATTATTTGAAAGTTATTTGCTGGCAGTTCTGATCTCAGCATTCATCATGACTCTGCTTTCGTAAGCTGCAGACAATGCAGGTATGGAAATCATCAATGCAATACTCCATATTCCAAGTGGAAAGAGCACGATTTGTTGGTAGAGGAGAAAGTAATTGAGGAACTAGATGCTTGAAAAGACTCTGTTGTGAAAAGGTCCCCAGAAATGGGGAAAAACTCTGCCTGGGACTTTGGACAGTCCCTGTTAAATGAAAGAGACACCCCTGGGCTAGGTGGACGATGATCTCACTCAAGGATAAGGCAACACTGGCTAGTATATGTTCCATCAGCATGCACTCCATGTGCAATTTCATTGATTGGATACATGAACAGAACAGCACACATCAGGACTCTTCTAAGTACTCACTGGATGCAATTCTATTGACACTTATCTGGGAGTAAGTTCCATTGACTATAATGGGACTTACTTCTGAATAGATATGCCTAGGCTTGGGCTTACCTATTCATTGTTTAAGCCACTGGGGAAAAAATTGAGTGCATGAAACTTAGGACACAATCCTGTAAGCACTGTTGGGCCAACACTAGCCACTTGCGTCGGTCAAACAGCACCAGCGCTGACGCAAGGGTGCTGACCTGCACACTCATGTCAGCACTGGTGCCGTTGGGCTGGTGCTAGCAGCAGTGTAAAGCCAAGGGTGCTGGCCCGAGGCTGTGCTGCGCTGCTCATGCGCCAACTAAACCCAGCTGGTGCAAAAGCGGTTCTGGCCAGAGGGAGGGTGGGAGGGAGGAAAGAGCTGGGCCGAATGGGAGGGCTGGGAGGCGAGACAGCCCAACTAGGGGGATGGAGTTGGGATGTGGCCTAGGCCGTATCCAAGCCTCTGTTCCCAGGCCATGCAGCCCCAATTTGGGCCGTGCTGTGTCCTTGGCCCTGCACTTGCTATACAGCAGGCGCAGATCCGAGCAGCACATAGGGGAGGCTGGAGCCTCCCTGGGGCATGGCCACAAACATGCCCTTGCCCTGGGGAGGCTCCTGAGTGTTCCCAACCTGCGCTGGATACAGCGCTGGCCTGCCAGCCTTGCTGTCTTAGCACAAGTTTGGATTGCGCCCTTAAAGTGCAACTTATCTGAGCATTGCCTGTCGTTGTCGGTCATTTCTGCTCCATCCAGGCCAAGGACTTCAGGGGTGTCTTTTAAAGCAATCCTGAAGAGTGCATACAGGTCCAAACTCTCACGCAGTCTCCCTTTGCAAAGCTGAAGCTGTTTTCCCTGTTCCGCCTGTCCCATCCTAAGCTTGGCGTTTAAAATGACTGGAGACGTCGGCCACATTCTGAATGGGCTTCATGCTGACATCAGTAGCCCAAAGAGATAAGCTATGTTGCAGCAATGCGACATGATCTCTCATTGGTTGGGGTAACTTGAGGAAAGAGAAATGACTGGTGGGGGCGGGGAGGAAACAAAAACAGGATAGGCTACCTTCAAAATGGCAGTTTGTCATCCACTATTTTTAACCCACCTGTGCTTTGATACTTCGCCCTACACTGAGATGGTTCTCATGTAAGAAATCCGTAACAGCTGAGGTGGCCCTGCCCCTGTGCCTCATTGGGAACTGGCAAAATGCTTTCCCTCTGCTTTCTATCTGCCTGAATGCCTGTTGCCCTGGCACAGACGAGATGGAGTCCAACGTTAATCATTGCTCAGCTTGTAAAAGTATAATAGCGTACACTTACTTACGACTTTTCCATGGAGAAGGATTAGAGACAGTGCAATAAGCCGGAGGGTAAATAGAGGAGAAAGCCCATGGTCCATGCCATGTTGTTTTTCAAAGTGAATATTGGGGATATCAAAGCTGCACTGCTTCTTCCAGGGACATTAGGAAAAAACTGTTTCATGGCTTTATTTTCCAGTCAACTGCTGCTGTTTATCCTTTACGCAACGTGTTTCAGTTGCTAAGTGCTTTTCCCTTTTTCTTGTGCAGCGCAATGGAGAAACTTACAGGTCTAATTAATATGAGAAAGGTCATGACGAGGAGATTATGCTTTGAAAAAGCTTGCTTCTTCAAGCCATTGGAACAGCCGTTAAAGTGTGCTCCGAGCATTTCCTGAGTTTTCAGTTTCTACTTTGGAGAGAATGAGAAACTATGTTTTGTTTTAGTGTCATTGTCCCAGCAACCTGCTGCAACTGCATTTTGGCAGATATGAAACTGAACCTGTGTGACCGTTAATGCTACATAGTGGGGTGCTGGAAGATCTTTTTTTTTCACAACACTGAATCCATCTGCTTTGTTTTGTGACAGATTTGAAACGGGAGTATTAACAACTGAATAGACGGCAAACTCATTAAACAGAGTCCCACACATTTCTTGCTGTTGAATGTCTTCTCTCTTATAATTGCCTGATGGCCCAATTCTATCCATGTGGTCTGCTGGCAGATTCCAAGGTCCATCAGCATACCACATAGTTCATCATTGCCGCAGCCGCTCTGCCAATCTGGGGTGTTGCTGCCAGCACATGGCATAGAAGGCAGTGGCTCTCTGCAGACTGGCTGCCAGTGGGTGTCTGCTGGTGGTGGGGGCAGATCAGGGCGGGATAGGATTGGGATAGAGGTGCATCTCAGTGGCAGTGGTAGACGTTGAATCCTTTAGCCCAGTGTTTCTCAAACTGTTGGTTAGGACCCACTGTTATGACCTGATATCAGGTGGGCCATGGAAAGCAGGGAGTAGCCAACTTGGAACCTTACCCTTGCAATATTCCTTTTGTGAGCGTTAACAGTTTGGATTTTCAAATGATGCTTTTACCTAATATTTTGTCCTAATCTTGCTTTTTGTTGGAGCGCAATCCTAAACTGGAGATAGGCCGGCATAAACTAAACCAGCAAAGTTTGGCCAGCACAAGGGCCACCATAAAGCATGTTTGGACTACTCTCGGAGTCAGAGAGGATGGCACACGTCTGTGTGCTGGCCTCTCTGACTCTGAGAGTGGTCCAAACATACTTTACAGTATCCCTTGTGTTGGCCAAACTTTGCTGGCTTAGCTTATGCTGGCCTAACTCAGTTTAGGATTGTGCCCTCAGAGATGTTTGATGGTTGTGTAATTGCTGAAGTCCAAGAATGTCAATTTGCGTTCCAGGAGTGTCATTTTATTATGTCACAATGATGGCACTTCCTGCTTGATGATGTCACTTTTGGGTGTGACAGCACTTCCAGGTTAAAGAAATCAATTCTTGTGGGACCCAGCACAAGTGTCATTCTAAAAAGTGGGTTCCAGTCTAAAAATTTAGAACCACTGCTATAGCCCCATCCTGGACTGGATATGCCCCCTGCTGCTCTTCAGGTCCACGCCAGCAAAAGAGCTGGCATAGATCTGAGTACTATAGAATGGCCAGAGCGGTAAGTGAAATTTTCTTTTATTTGTCTCTCTCAGCCAGCTTGGTCCCCAGCCAGCTCACAGGGTACAGTGGATGTCCCCATACTATACAGGTTGGGCCAGGATAAGGCTTTGCCATTAGAAACATGGGTCATGCCAAAACATGGGTCATGCCATTCATCGTTCTCCAAGGTCTTCGGCGTGGGCCCCACACAGAATTTTCAATGCTCTCCAAATAAGCCTTAATAAACAAGTCAATGCAGAGCATTAGACATGTGCACAGACTTGTAGGACAAAATACGCCTGGATTTCACCATCTAAACAGAGGAGAAAATATTTATTTCCTAATGGCTAGGGGTGGCTTGTGAAAGCATGCAAAGTAAACCACATCTCCAAGTGCAGGCTAAGAGCTTCTGCTGGAATGATCTGATGGAGAAATACCTGAGCCATCAACAAAGAATCATTCAAGGGACGAGGGGTCTAATGGGGACATTGTCCAAGAAAAGCAGCCAATGAACCGACAAAGCCAAAGCCAAACAACACCAGCCTCAGAAATGCAAATACACACGAACTCTTGGGAAAGAAGCCCTTGGGCTCTGAGAAAACATAAAAACACAACAGCTTCAGGGACCACAAGATGCAAACACTCCGCGGTTTCTCCATGGCATAATACCATCAATCCTCTTGCTGCGTTCAACCAAAGATATTCTTGGGAGGTTAGGGATTGGCTCGTTGTCATGCAGCTGACTTTGTTGGCCTCAAATGAGACATTTCTAATGGACTATAATTTATTCCCATGAGGTTGAGTTTACATTTCAATCCCCCAAGCCAACATGGCAAGTGCTGTAGGAGAAAAGGAGGGAGAGAGAATCAAACAGCTGGCTGAACATGCTCCCAAACCAGTCGCACTGACAGGCATGTGGCAGGTAAAGGGATGAAAATGAACATCAGCGTGCCGCTCGCCTCACTCCCCCTCCCCAGGTATTTGCTTTCAACAATATCGGCATCTTCTTTTCCAGCTGATTTTAATAAATCCAGGCACATGTGCAGTAACCTTTTGCTGCAGTACAATATGAATGACCAAAGAAAAGATCTCTCCAGATTTCGAGATTTACTGTTTGCAGTGGGAAAAGGCCAAACAGATGATATCATTCTCCTTCGAATAAGAAACTTTGCCAAGTTCGGTAATGCAGAAGGGTAGAAATTGATCCTTCAAAAATTAAAAAATAAAGCAGATCCCTGCTTGCCACAGTGTTTTTGTTTTAAGTTTTAAGTGTCACAGTTTATATTAAGCAACATTGACTTTGCCTTAGTGCTGTGGCCAAAATGTTGTCCGTTCCCAGCTATTTGTGTGCAGCCATCTCTTTAAGTGGGAATTACTTAGTCTTGTACATAACTGGTTAAAAACTACAGAGTTATAGAATCATTAGCCGCAAAGAGATTAACCCTGATCTCCATAAGGTGTTTTTTATTTTTATTTTTTTTAAATAGCTGTTTCTGAGTGTGGTTTCTAGATCTGTCCCAGACTTGAATGACAGCATCTCACCTACTCTCCTGTGATTTTCAATTTAAATTAAAAATAGGGGGCTGAGCTTTGCAAACATTTTTGCACACTCTGAAAATTGCCCTTCTTTCAGTGACGTGGATGATCTTAAAAGGGTGTAAAAAAAGTTTGTGAGAGCCAATAGCATAGCTACAGGGGGCGGTGGAGTAAGTACTGCAGGCACTGCAATGTGCCGTGTAAGCGGCCTCTCCCACCCGCCATCAGAGCCATTCTGGGTAGTGACATCAAAGCACAGGAGACGCCTGCACGTTGCCTTTGCTGCCAGAATGACGAGTGGGAGAGTTATGCTTACACAATGCATTGCAGCGCCTGCAATACTTACCATGCTGCTGCCACACACACACCCCTCTGGCCATGCTACTGGTGAGAGGCATCATTGTTGCTCCCTTTTCCATTGGAAGCTGTCTATGCATAACAAACTATTCATCTGGAGTGACCCATCTCATGAAGAAGCTTACTGTAGTGTTAACAGTACCAAGACACCCACAATTTAATGAACTTCTTCTTTTTTTTTTTTGCAGCATTGGGAAAGCAGACTTCTCTAAGAGCAGGCAGTTCAGCATTTCTAAAGTCTATATGGTGCACTTTTATTCATGGGTAGTAAAATGCTCTCTTGTGCCTACTACATTTAGCAATGTGACAGTTCAGGGGTGAGCTGCTGTTCTCTGTCATACAGGAAGGATGAAGGGGCTCATAGCACAATCTTCCCTGACATGCCAAAATCAAATTGTTCCTTGTTCCACTTCTGTCAAGCACTTCCCTTTGTCGTTCTTGTGGCTAAAGCTGTTTGAGTGACGGAGCATCACAGTTTGGCTACACAGTGTAAGTATCTATAACCGTATGATTTCATCCAATTATGAAGTGCAAAGACTATTGTTCTCTGGAACTGGATGTGCCACCGTCCTCCTCATTAGCATCGGCAGAGCTGACCTGCCTGCAAACATCTGCTGTTACCAAAGGGAATTTTCCTCACATAGAGATGCAGATTTCTTGGAATGCTGATGGAGGCTAATGATGAATTCTAAGATGGAGAGAGCACATCCGAGCAATAAATGAAAACTGAATGGATGCTTTCAAGGAGTGGTGATGGCATAGGAGTGGTGATGGCATCTGGCCTAGGTGCCTTTAATTAAGAGCACAATCCTAACCTGGAGTTAGGCTGACACAGTTAAGCCAACAAAGTTTGGCCAGCGCAAGGACCACAGTAAAGAGCACTCAGACCACTCTAGGGATCAGGGAGTATGGCACATTCTGACTGCAAGAGTTGTCCAGACATAGTTTATGGTGTCCCTTATGCCCACCAAATTTTGCAGGCCTAATTTTGCCAGCCTAACTCCAGGTTAAGGGGATGTGGTGGCGCAGCGAGTTAATCTGCTGTTGCTGGGCTTTCGACCGGAAGGTTGGGAGTTCAAGACTGTGTGACGGAGTGAGCTCCCGTTGCTTGTCCCAGCTCCTGCCAACCTAGCAGTTCGAAAGCACCTAAATGCAAGTAGATAAATAGGGACCACTTTGGTGGGAAGGTAACGGCGTTCCGTGTGCTACGGTGTAGAGTCATGCCAGCCACATGACCATGGAAGCTTGTCCTCGGACAAAAACGCCGGCTCTACAGGCTTTGAAATGGAGATGAGCACCGCCCCCTCCAGTCGGTCACGACTAGACCAGCCGGTCGTGGGGAAACCTTTACCTTTTTAACTCCAGGTTAGGATTGCGCCTTAAAACAGCCTCCCTGGCATGACCGGAGCTTACCATGTTGTTGAGGAGCCTCATATCTCTTTTGCTGATCTCGCCCAAACCTTGCACTGCCCAGCTGCATCTGCCTGGAGATCTGGATGCAAACCCTGCTTGGGCAACACAGCATGGAAGCAGCTGGCTGGCGTGAGATTTGGGGGAACTCAGGAATGGAGATACGAGGCTCCCCTGTGGAATGCTAAGCTCTGTTCATGTGGGGGATAAGTTAGCACCGGCACTGAAAGTGCAATTCTAACCTGGAGTTAGGCTGGCACGGTTAGGCCAGCAAAGTTTGGCCAGCACAAGGACCACTGTAAAGTGTGTTTGGACCACTCTCAAGGCGCAATCCTAAACAGCGTTGAATTGGCAAGGGCGGCTAGCCAGCACCAAATCTAATGCTGCCTAGGGGAGGCTGGAGCCTCTCAACGGCAAGGGCACGTGCGCTCCCTTACTGTTGGGGAGGCTCCAGCCTACCCAACGCACTCCTTGGATCTGTGCCTGCTAAACAGCAGGCGCAAATCCGAGGAGAACACATGGCCCGAATTGGGGCTGCACAGCCTCCTGAGCAGGTATAGGATTCGACCACATGGCTGAATCCTGGACCCTCCCATGTCCAGCCCCCAACTCCCTTCCCCAGCCAATCCCTGTTCCGAAATGGGACGGAGCCTCCCTCGTACCAACCGGCTTTGGTTGGCGCAAGAGAGGCTCCCCGTCGGCGCTCTCAAGCCACCACTATTCGTAGTGTCGGCTTGTGAGCTGTAGTGCTAATGCAGGGGTGCTGCTTGGTGCACTACGTCCGTTGCATTGACGCTATGACATAGCATTGACACGATGGAACAGGTAGGGTTGTGCTGCTCGAATCAGAGAGGCTAGCACTCGGACGCGTGCCATCCTCCTTGACTCTTGAGAGTGGTCCAAACATGCTTTCTAGTGGCCTAAACTATAGTGGCCTAACTCTAAGTTAGGATTGTGCTCTGAATCTGGCCAACAAGCCAGAGTTCAGAGTGGGCTGGAGTAGACACACAGGTTTTCACTGTAAAGGTCTAGGCCACAGGTCACACATGAGTGCTAAAGTATATACTTTGCATATATAAAATCCTCTGTTCATTTCCTAGCATCACCGTTTTATAAGATCTCAGGTACTGGGTGATGAGAAAGATATCTGCCATTGAGTCTTTGCCTGTCAGAATAATCATTACTCAG
This sequence comes from Lerista edwardsae, assembly GCA_029204185.1. NCBI lineage: Eukaryota > Metazoa > Chordata > Lepidosauria > Squamata > Scincidae > Lerista > Lerista edwardsae. The sequence continues at coordinate 5,661,393 of JAJKFI010000028.1, read as the reverse complement.
CTAGACGGATCAATAGTCTGACATGGTATAAGAGAGCTTCATAAAACCAATAGAGAGGTGAGTTGTATGAGGAGCTGGCAGGCAAGGAAGGAAAACTGTGGGATGCTGGAAGTGGAGCAACTTTTCACATGCGTTAATATTTAAGAGTTGTGAATCAACACCATTCCCTAGAGTTCTGGAAATTCTGAGGATTCAGCAGTAAAACATGTGCTTCTTCTAGCCTGACAGCAAAGGCTGAAGTCATCTGGTTTATTTCAGATGGATTGGGATTGGGATTTGAAATTGAAAAGGAAGCAAGCAAGCTTGAACGCACTCTCTTCTGCATTATTTGTTCAGTCAGGTCTTCCAACAGGCTTGCAACCACAGAAAATGGTGGGTTGCACCCTGCTTATGTGCTAATGCTCAAGACAAGTGTTCCGGATTTAAAAAATCCCATGAGGCTGTACTCTGAGGGTCAGGAATCTCAGCATTTGCTCACATTCCAAGTTTAGGTTCATGGTTGTTGTTGCATTTCAAACTATTATGTTCCCTTGGCCTAGGCTGAACTTCCACGTGAGTAACTCACATTTAAACAGATGATTTGGATATGGAAGTGTCCAACTAAAACATGTAACATAGTCATAAATATGCTTTGTGTAGTTTTTAGAACAACACTAGGAGGAAACTTGGAGAATGTTCTCAGCCTTGTTTTCCTTACTGGATGGCTTGAAATACGTGAGAGAAACTGAGTGTCCGTGTATATGCTTTGGCTACTCTGCTCATTCTTGAAAATAGTTGAAATTTTGTAAAAGCTCCATTACCCAACAGTGTTCCTGCAGCATGACTCACGCCTGGCCAGAGATCTCCTTTGCAAACCTTCTTGAAGTGATCAAAGGCAAGACACCAGGAAATCTTCCTGTGCAAGCTTTGCTGAAATGAGTAGGCTATGTGCAAGAACACTGCTGTGCTCCAATCACTTCAGCAGGGCTTACGCAAGAAAAATGCGCTTTCATGAAAATCAGTTTGAGGAGTATTAGGGACAAATGAGGATCTCTTGGCTCAGCCTGTGAAAGATTGATGGTGTGCACAGATTCCAAGTGAACATGCTCAAACCCCCAAAGATGTGCAAGCTATCAAATTGCTCACAAACCTCCTAAAACTGTCTCCCTTCCTGCACATCCAAAGGCACCCAGAAGCTTGCATTGGGACAAGGGGAGGTGTGAAATGGTGCGGGTGACTTGCCCTGATGCCTTGGATTGCTTATGTGCCCTTCTTCCAAATGAGAAGGAAGAAAACTCCCTTCAGCCCAGTGGCAAAAGCAATCAATCATTTGATTTCTCACAAAAACCTTTAAGAGGGCAGTTTTCAAAGGTGGAATGCAAGAAGACTGAGTGCAAATGCTGACGCTGGCATTTCAGATCAGCAAAGCACAAATAGCAGCGGCTGTCATTGTTGCTTACAAAACTAGACATTGAGTTTAGATTAGCCCTCTCTGGTCATTGACTCTCCAATGGAAACAAATGAAGAGGGAGGGCTCGCAGGAACACACAATGTAGCCCCCATTCCCTGCCAATGTTATGCCACTTAGTAGTTATGCCAGTTCCCAGCACCGATGGTAATCGGGCGACCCTTGCTATGTGTATGGAAAATTGGTGAAAACCATGCCAAAATGAATCCTATGAGCCAGGTTCAAAGCATCTTTTTTACTCTTTTTTTTCTTTCTGCTACCTCCAATATTGTCCCCTTTCCTTCATTGCAATAGTAAAGCTAGTATGCTAATTTCCCCAAAGGGACTGCAGCTTACAGAACACACCCAGAGTGCCTGGTCAACAAAATGGCATTGTCCAAATATGCATATTATCCAAATATGCAGGACATGGCAAAGCCATGAGATCATCATACCAATGGAAAAGAACAACGCAATTTAGGCCCAAAAGAGCAACAAAAACAATGGGCTCAAACCCCAAGGATGTCTCATCAGTTCAATTTCCTTGCGTCTTTGCTAGCAAAAAAAGTGTGCAACGATTAAGCATCTTCTGAGAATCTGAGGACCTCAGTTGTCTCCCCAACACTTGATTCAGAGCACAATCCTAACCTGGAGTTAGACCGGCACAGTTAGGCCAGCAAAGGTTGGCTGGCACAAGGGCCACCGAAAAGGGTGTTTGGATCACTCTCGGAGTGAGAGAGGATGGTGCACATCTGATGGCCTCTCTGAGAGTGGTTGAAACATACTTTACGGTGCCCCTTGTGCCGGCCAAACTTTGCTGGCCTTATTGTGATGGCCTAACTCCAGGGTAAGATTCCACTCTCAATAATGTTGTTCTGACGCAAAACCAAACATCCAATTACCTCAAGGAAATTGACTTTTCCCAGCCCGGGGCAAATGGATGGAAACAATGACACTTTAAAAGAAAGATACAAAGCAGTTGTGCTTGCTTCAAGGATGATGCCTCTCCTATGTCCAAAAACCTCCCCTTTCCTCTACCACCTTTTATTTGCTCTGACTTCCTAGAATTTGCTTTTTCAAGCCTCAGTGCCTTACAATTGTTCCCAGGCAAATTGTGTGTTTCCCTGCTGACCTGCCACCCACTTGGTGCCTGCATCAAGGTCTCCCTTTCAAGAAAGCCACTCTGGATTGCTTCAGAGCTGAAATCACGAAGCTGGCTAGAGAGCCACAAGTGGGAATTCCATCTCATAGCCTTCAGCAAGCCCCAGCATTCTCTTTTATAGCACACCACACTCCTGGTCATAATTCAGTGCTCCTAGTGAGCCACAAAAGTTATTTTGGCTTCTCCACTTTTGATTTAATCTCTCTCTCTCTCTCTCTCTCTCTCTCTCTCTCTCTCTCTCTCTCTCTTTCTCTCTCTCTCTCTCTTAATCCCCCGTTCTCTTCTCTAAAAATACCAATTTTCCACACTACAATCACTGGTCCAAGATCCTTTAACCCACTCATTTGGGTGCACATGTAGGTCCATAGCTTTGCCTGGGTTCTGCCCATAGTGGCCGCATGCAGCCTTGTTGGCCCTCGGAATGTCTTCAGAAGACCGAAAATAGTAATTTCCTTGTTTTTCCAAAGACCTGGAAGTGATGTTTTTAGGCCCTCTGAAGACCACAGATGGCTTTCTGAGGGTCAGGGTGGCTCCCTGGCCCTCAGAACATGCTCTGGGTGTTTCCTGGGATCAGTTGGTTCCGAGATATTTACTCCAGCACAGTTAAGTAAGCTGCTTGTGGGGTGGGAGAATGAGAGTCCATTAGAGTGTGTGCTATATTTCTGCAATGTGTTTTGGTGCTTGGAGGAATCCTGGAACTTTGAGCCCATTCATTCATTAATTCATTCGTTCATTCATTCATTCATTCATTCATTCATCTAACTTCAGTTTCTAATGTATTTATTTAAATTTTACATTTACATTTATTTATTTTTCTGGCACTTGACACCATGCCAGATATTTGATGGCCCTCCGGCTAAAGAGTTTGGAGACACCTGCTCTAAACCATGGAGTGGAACTCCCCCCCCCCAATATTAAGCATGTCCCTCTGCAGGCAAATGCTGCACATGGAGAGACCAGGGGGAGGGCTAAACAGTGTGTTCCTGGAAAGCCCCTCACATGCTTGCTCTCCAGGGATGAGAGAACACCTGGATTTGTCTTCATTCTAAACCATATAGGCTCCATCAACCCCGTTCTTCCTTCCAAGTTTTCCGCTCCTTGGGCTCAGAAATTACGCCATTCACCATACCCACATTCCAAGAAACAGGCAGCACTGCATAAAAAGAGCACCAGAATATTGGGTTTGATCTTGCTTGATCTAATCACAAGACAATGGGGAAACATCATTCCCCCTTCCCCCACGTCTTTATGGATTGCTCAGCTCATTCCCTGACATTGGAATTTGGTGCCTCTTTGTGCACTTCTGCATTTTCTCACCACGGATGTAATTAGCCTTCCCGAATACGTTCAAGCTAAACTGAAAATGACCCCAGCTTGGGCAGTATTTGGCCCATTGCATTGGGAAGGGAAACCATATGTGTGGGAGGGGAGCGGCGAAGAGATAGCTTCTGTGAAACAGTTCATCCCGTTTTGGGTAGCTCCATTTAAGGAAGGTGCAAACAAATTGAAAGGACTCAGGAAGAAAAACATCATCTACAATGAAAAGGCTTGGCTGGATCCAGAAGGCAATTTCTACCACTGCCAATATAGCAAAGTCACACTGAATGGGAAGTGGGGCAGACAAGCATTTCCAGGGTGCACATGGGGACGGTAGGTGGGTGGCAACCCTTGCCTTATTCTGCATTCTCCATGCTGACCCTGCTAACTCCAAATTTGCCATAGGCGCAAGTTCAATTCAGGCCGTTCCATGGAGAGCAATGCACATTGCTCTGCCTTCATCCTCTCCAAGTTCAGCATTTGTCACTGATGATATATCAATCAATCAATCACTAGTATTTATATACCGCTTTTCAACACAAAGTTCACAAAGCGGTTTACAGGCAAATAATAACATTAAAGTTAAATGGCTCCCTGTCCCAAAAGGGATCACAATCTAGAAGAATGGAGAACACCACCAGCAACAGCCACGAGAAAGACACTGTGCTGGGATGAAGAGGGATATATGCTGATCACGGGGAGAGCAGAACGTGGGGTTAAAACAGGCATGCATTGGTATACTCCCCAGAACTCCTGGTATGCTTGACTCCAAAAGGGAGATGACTATCTGAACAGGGCAACAATCTCTTGGTGGCTTATAAGCACCAAGTGCTATTGACTGCCATGCCTGATACACACAAACACCTTTCGTCAGGATGACAGCATGTTATAAAGAAGGCTCTGGATTCTAGGCATGGGCCCTTTAGCATCTAATGACTGGGTGCAAGAAGGGAAGATACGCACAGCATTGAACAGGGCACAAGTTTTGCTCATGGGGAGAAAGAAGCTAAGCTACAGCAGATGCAGACTGAACATGAAGAAGGCATTGAAATGAGATGACCAGGGGTGATCAGAGGTAGGGTTACCAGATACAACCTGGGACAGAGGGCCTATACCATTAACCATTGTATAGAAGAGGGAATTTGGGCAGGTGCAGCTTTTGAAATCCTTCCTTGTTGAGCTGCACTTGTCCAAATTCCCTCCAGTTGGGCGCAATCCTTACATGGAGTTAGGCTGGCACCAGAGACTTGTGCCAGCCCAGGAGTGTTGCAAACACACCATAAACCCAGAGGCGGATCTAAGGGGGGGCAAATCCGTAAGTTTTGCAAGAAGCCTTACCTTGCAGTGGAAATCACTCCTCTCCTGCACTGTTCTAGCCAATCCTCACAGGGAAGAGCAACATCTTGGCGTTGCTTACTGGCTACAGCAGCAAGGGAGAGGAGGGATTTACATGACAGGGTAAGGCTTCTTGCAGCACTTACAGATTTGCCCCCCCCTTAGATCCGCCTCTGCATAAACCATGTTTGCATCACTCTTGGAGTCAGGGAGGCCAGCAAACGGACATGCTCTGTCCTCCCTGACTCCAAGAGTGGTCCAAATGCGCTTTACAGTTTGTTTGTGACACTCCTGGTGTGGCAAAAGTCCCTAACTCCAGTTTAGGATTGCACCCTGTATCTGATAACCCTAATCAGAGAGAGAGAGAGAGAGAGAGAGAGAGAGAGAGAGAGAGAGAGAGAGAGAGAGAGAGAGA
>JAJKFI010000028.1:5636706-5655728 GCA_029204185.1 Lerista edwardsae | reverse complement strand
AGAGAGAGAGAGAGAGAGAGAGAGAGAGAGAGAGAGAGAGAGAGAGATGTTTTTGATATAAAATTATCTGTCAGTGGACCAGGCCTGAGGAGGGTGCAAAATCCCCAGGGCCTGGGCTTCCAGAGGGCCTGGGGCCTGTCTCAAAACAAACTACACAGTACAAACTACACAGTTACCGTATTTCCCCAAGTATAAGACGCACCTTTTTCCCAAAAAAAACCGGGGGCTAAAAATTGAGTGCGTCTTATTCAAGGGGTGTGCCGGGCAGAAATTTTTCACATTTCTGGCCCCAAAATTAAGGTGCGTCTTGTACTTTGGTGCGCCTTATACTTGGGGAAATACGGTAGGTACCTTTTCTCTTGGTTCAATGCCATCTCTCAGTCGCCCTGCTCAGGACAGAGTGTCAGACTAGGTGACTCCTGCGGTTCTGGTGACTCTGAAGAGACAACTTTGGATTGACATGACTATCTTTTATTCCTTTTTAGACACCTTAAATAGAGCAGAAAAAGACTGGGATGCAGACATATGGTGAGGCTAATGAAACATGAAACCACGGCAAATGTACGCTGATGTTCATCCAAAACCCAATGAATGTACACAGACTGGAGTCACGTAAGGAAAGAGGAAGCTTTTTTTCTTTTCTTTTTCTCCCCAATACAATTTACATTTCTTAGAGTGTAATCCTAACCTGAGGTTAGGCTGGCACAGTTAGGCCAGCAAAATTTGGCCGGCACAAGGGCCGCTGTAAAGCATGTTTGGACCACTCTCAGGGCGCAATCCTAAACTGAGTTAGGCCAGCATAAACTAAGCCAGCAAAGTTTGGCCAGCACAAGAGCCACCGTAAATCGCACTCTCAGTTGCATTTTTAGGATAGATGGTTTTATTTGGATGTTTTGTACTTTGAACTGGTTTAAATGGTAGTTTGGTTTTCTAGTATTTTACTACTTGGTTTCTCTACTGGTTGCTACCATTTCACATGAGCTATACAAAATATATACTTCACAAGTGATTTAAGCCATTTCTCTCCTTCCCAAGCTGGTCAAAGGTGTGGAATTGTCAAGTTGTGCATTTTGTGCCAACAGCACTCCTTGATGAGCTGCCTTCCTTTAGCTGCATGAAAAATCTGCTGAGCTGATTTGAAAAGGATGGCATTAAATAACTGAAATGTATTTTCCTGTTAACACGTAATTAACACATTGATTACTTTTATGGCACCTAATGAGAACCACTTGGGAATACCATGAGCAGGAGCTTGAAAATGTGCCAGTCTGTTAATTTCCTCTGGTATTGTGTCACTCCCTCTCTTCCAAACCTCCTGTCTCCGAGGATAATCCTAACAGCACAACCACAAGAAGCAAAAACTGTCAAGAGCACCACAAGAATACACAGAACACACACCCAAAGCAACAGCTTGGAATTATTTTCTGGCCACTTGGCCCACTTTGTATAGGTGTGTTGTAGCCAATATGCATCCAGGTACAGTTCAAGGGGGACGTGGTGGCACAGCGGGTTAAACCGCTTTCTGACCGGAAGGTTGGGAGTTCAAGACTGTGTGACGGAGTGAGCTCCCATTGCTTGTCCCAGCTCCTGCCAACCTAGCAGTTCGAAAACACCTAAAAAATGCAAGTAGATAAATAGGGACCACTTTGGTGGGAAGGGAACGGCGTCCCGTGCGCTACGGCGTAGAGTCATGCCAGCCACATGACCACGGAAGCTTGTCCTCGGACAAAACGCCGGCTTTACAGGCTTTGAAACGGAGATGAGCACCGCCCCCTACAGTCGGTTATGACTAGACCATTTGGTCGTGGGGAAACCTTTAACTTTACCTTTATAGGTCAAGGAGTATATCATTGCCAGGACAAACTGCTTTTGATATACTGCTCTTAGAGCAAAAATACATGTTATATGGCAGGGGTGGCCAAACTGAGGTTTGTGAGCCACATGTCTGAAACATAATGTGCGGCTTGGGGAAGTACGTTGGCTGAGCTCCTTTTGGCATCACAATTTATATAAAAGGTAAATAAGAAATGATTAAGCTTTATAATTATTTACCAGGGATCAACTGAGAGTTCGCTGAATTAAAGCATAAGTTTAATGTTCATGGTGAGTAAATATATTTAAGAATTTAAAGGCCTTAAATACTGTGGCTCTCAAAAATCTGAAGTTATATGTTAGTATGAAGTTATATCATCATCGTCATCATAATCATATGTGGCTCTTAGCAAGTTTGGACACCCCTGTTACATGGCAAGCATGGAGTACCTAAACTCATGTTTGCTTGATAATGCTACTAGACACAGCCAGCTTGATGCAATCAATGTCATTTGCATCAAGCAGCGGATTGGGAGGGAGCGGTAAAAATGTCTATCATCAACAGAGCAGGCACTCTTTGCTCCTCTTCCCCTTTAAACAAAGCCAGAAATGTGGAAAGAGCCAAGATCACTCCTAGCCTGTCCTGCATAGATCTCCTCTGCAAAAGCTCCCCACCCCTGCATTCATGTTACATTGGCAAATGTAACATTTGGTTGCCTGCATGGGCAGTGTAACATGTAGGCCTGCCCTACACATGAATGGGAGATGCACTTTTTAGAGCACAATCCTAACCTTGAGTTAGGCCAGCAAAGTTTGGCTGGCACAAGGGCCACCATAAAATGCATTTGGACTACTCTCAGAATCAAGGAGGATGGCGCATGTCTGTGTGCTGGCCTCTCCGACTCCGAGAGTGGTCCAAACATACTTGGTCCTTGTGCCGGCCAAATGCTGCTGGGGATGATGTTGAATCGGCGCTACGTCCATTTAAGGATTGCGCCCTGAGGTGCATAATGTCCCATTCACTTCAATGGAGTGAGCCTATCTCTGCATGCATTCCTTTCATGTGAATGTTTTACCACCCTCGTTTTAAGTGAAGGGGGAGCTCATGCGTGTTTGATTGTTATGTATCCATGAATGTGATTGTTGTACATGAAGATCTATATACAGAAATGATTTCTGTATAGGAATCCTGCAATGTGTAAAATCAGCCATAAGTAAACTTCATTGTTTTTAGTGGACCTGTGTTCCTTACAACCACAATAAGGTACACTGTCCCCTCCAATCCCTGAACAGCTTACTCAAAGTCAATTTGAAGTTCATGGGGAAATGTTGTTGTTGTTGTTGTTGTTTATTTGATTTCTACCCCGCCTTTCTGCCCGAAGGCACACAAGGCGGCTTACAAACAATTAAAAGGCAATACAAGCCACACTATATACAATTAAAACATATTAAAAACAATATTAAAAACAGTTAAAACGATGTAATGTTAAGATGTAAGAGGGTGTCTTGACTTCTAGAGCCACAGATCAAGAATATGAAGTACAACCAAATGTGGAACAAACTGTCAGTTTAACTGCAGCCAGAAATGAAATGTTTGCAGAAACCAATAACTCATTTTCTTTTTCTTCTTAGTAATGTCTGCAGGCTGCAAATAAGACTTCTGTTTGGTGAAGACAGACACGAAATTAACTGAACACCCAGCAAGATTGATCTTCATTTGGGACTAATAATGTCTTTTGTTTGTGCACTTACCCCACTGGGTTGGAAGAAGCTCAATCATTGTTTAAATGGGCATGTTCTAAACAAAATCATATCCTCCTTTGGCTTTAAGTATCCATTTGGGGTATATCCAGAATTCCTGGAAGAACTGGGGGAGCCTAACTTTTCCCAGACGGCTGTTTTTGTTATGTTTGCTTGTGGCCTTGGGGAAAGCCAGTTGGCTATATGGTAGTGCCTGTTCTGAATTTAATCTTTCAAGAAATGCATTGTAATATTTATTGCGCATATCAGCATGTCTTTCCTCCAAGGACCGTAGGGCAGGGTGACTGTGGCTCAACAACAGCCCTGTTAGGTAGGTGAGATAGGCAGTGCCACCTTCTCACACACTGCCCAGACAATGGCCATGGCAATCATGCCATAAGGCACATGGCAGCACTAGGCCTTCAGGCTAGTGGCTGCAGCAGCTGGAGCCGCGAACAATAATCTCCCCACTGGGTGGTGGGGAGGTGATTTTGGACAGGGGGAGGACCAGCAAAAGGTGTGGAGGGGGCAAAACTGGGCACGGGATGGAGTGAATCGCAGAGTCTGCTGCAGGATCCTAACCCCCTCTAGAGTCTCGGAGGCCAATACAATACATTATTATTCCACCTCTCTTCTCCTAAGAGGAAACAAGAAGCTTACAACAAATAAAATAATAATAACAGCACAATCCTATACCCCACTTAGCGCCCGCACTGTGCTCTTCTGCTGGCCGAACACTGTCGCAAACATGCCGTAAAATGCATCCATGTCTGTGCTATGGCACTCAGCCGTCGCAAGTGGCAGTGCCAGCATTCGGGCACTGGCGCGACTGTCAGCAGCACTGGCCGTGCGTCAGTCAAGCGCCGGCATCACTTGGTTGGCGCAGGGCCTCCGCGAGGGTGTTCCAGAGGCGTTCCAGGGGCGTAACTTGGTGACGCAGCGGGTGGAGACAGCAGTTATGACACAGTTGTGATGCAGGATGGCTGCCATATCCTAATGCTGGTTCCCGGCCATGGTGGCCCCAATTAGGGCCGCTCCCGTGCACGTTCCTCTGAGCCTGCTATTTTGCCGGCGCAGATCTGAGCAGGCCCATAGGGATGACTGGGGCCTATGCAGGTGGGAGGGGAAAACCTCCCCTTGTCCTGCACATTGCTGCTGCTGCCTCCAAATGGGCCTTTGGATATGGCCCTGCTATGTCGGCCTTACTAGGCCGGCATACAGTAGGATTGCGCTCTAAAAATGATTACCCGTGCACCCGCCCATAAACATGCCAGAGTGCAGCTTAGGTTTAACAAGGGCCACTTTAATAGAATAGAATAGAATTTTTATTGGCCATACATGGAATTTCACCATACATGAAATTTTACTTCGGCCCAAAAGCTCTCACGTATATCTTAAACTAATAAATAATACCATCCCATTAACAATGCCCCACTAACTCTAAACTTATCACATCAAAACCAAAACATCAACATAATCAGCTATTCAGCAACCCAACAGCATGGGGAAAAAACTGTTCTTGTGCCTGGTTGTTTTAATATACCATGTCCTATAATGACGTCCGGAAGGAAGAAGTTCAATCAGATTGCAGGCAGGGTGAGAGCGATCTGCCACAATCCTCTCTGCTCTTTTCCTCATCCAAGCAGTATATAAATCGTCCATAGAGGGCAATCTATTATTATTCTTTCTGCAGTTTTGACTGTCCTTTGGAGTCTATTCTTATCCTGTTTAGTCACTGAACCAAACCAGACTGTTATAGAATTAGAAAGAACAGATTCAATGATTCCTCTATACAACTGAATCAACAGCTCTTGAGACAGTTTGAATTTCTTAATTGGCGCAAAAAATACATCCTCTGCTGTGCTTTCTTAATAATGGAACTGATGTTAACTGACCATTTCAAGTCACGGGAGATTATAGTACCCAGAAATTTGAAGGACTCCACCACTGATACCATACTACCACATATGGTCAGCGGAGATAAAGTAGAGGAGCACCTTCTAAAATTTATTATCATCTCCACTGTTTTTAGTGTATTCAGTTCCAGATTGTTGAGCCCACAATGCAGAGCAAGCTGTTCAACCTCCTGTCTGTATGCAGATTCATCACCATCATGAATAAGACCGATGATTGTTGTATCATCTGCAAACTTCAGAATTTTAACAGAGGGATCCACTGAGGTACAGTCATTCGTGTAAAGAGAAAAAAACAACAGGGAGAGCACACATCCCTGAGGAGCTCCTGTACTAGTTGTTCGAGAATTGGACATGATTTTCCCCAGCCTCACCTGTTGCTTCCTGTCTGTCAAAAAGCTGGTTATCCATTGGCAGACATGAGCAGGTACAGACAGCTGGATCAGTTTAGAATAAAGAGTAGCTGGAATAATGGCGTTAAACGCTGAGCTGAAGTCCACAAAAAGGAACCGTGCATAGGTCCCTGAAGAATCCAGATGTTGCAAGATATAATGCAGTGCCATATGGACAGTATCGTCCACTGACCTATTTGCTTGATAGGCAAATTGCAAAGGATCCAGTAACAGGTCAGTGATGTCTTTCAAGTAGGCCAGCACTAACTTCTCAAAGATCTTCATCACCACAGATGTCAAAGCAACAGTTCTATAATCATTCACCTCCTTAATAGAAGCTTTCTTAGGTACCGGAATAATAATAATAGAATGTTTAAAACAAGAAGGAACTCTACACAACTCCAATGACAAATTAAAAATCTGGGTTAGAATGGGGGCCAATTGTACAGCACAGACTTTCAAACAAGGAGTTACCCCATCTGGGCCCGGAGCTTTCCCAACTTTTTGTCGTTGGAGAAGGCCTCGCACATCCTTTTCACAGATCGTCCTGGGTGGACGGCCACAGGGAACAGAAGTAGTAGTGGAGGAAGCATTTACTGTTACTGCATCGGGGCCCAAATGAGTAGCGGTTGATAATGGATTTTTCTCAAACCTACAATAAAACATATTTAGATACTCTGCCAATTGATGGCTCTCCTCCACAGAGGGAGAAGATTTTCTATAGCCAGTAATATTCCTTAATTTACTCCACACAGTGGCAGGGTCATTGGTTGAGGCTTGGTTTTTCAATTTTCCACAATAATTCCTTTTCGCTACCTTGATCTCTCTGGTCAATGTGTTCCTGGCCTTATTATACAAAATCCTATCCCCATTCCTGTAAGCCACCTCCTTAGCATTACAAAGTTGTTTAAGTTTTGCTGTAAACCAAGGTTTGTTATTATTATAAATATGTAGAGTCTTTGTAGGCACACACAGGTCTTTACAAAAACTGATATAAGATGTCACAGTATCAGTAAGTTCATCCAAATCTGTAGAGGCAGCTTCAAAACTACTCCAGTCGGTACAATCAAAGCAAGCCTGCAGCTTTAATTTTGCCTCCTCAGTCCATCTCTTTACTGTTCTAACCCTAGGCTTTGCCATTTTAAGTTTCTGCCTGTAAGTTGGAATAAGGAAAATCATGCAATGATCTGAAAGACCAAGGGCTGCACGAGGGGCAGAACGATAAGCACCTTTTAGTGTGGTGTAACAATGATCTAATATATTCTTGTCCCTAGTGGGGCAGCTGACACACTGTCTGTATCTGGGCAATACATGAGTCAAATCATGTAATCATTAATAATTAACAACATTTGCAACAGGGCAGAGTGGAGTGAAGCTTCCTTAAGCCCCCTCCCACTAGCATGTGGGGTTCTAATCAGGGAAACGCACCTTACCTAGCCATCTCCTTCCTTGTGCTTTCTGGGCGAAAACATCTGACTCAAGGCCATAATCAGGGGCATCTCTGGTTCAGCCTTTCATTATCACCCCCGAAGGGTCAAGGCAGTCAAACCGCATGGCCCAAAGGGTGAACCTTTCAGGGCCTTGCCAGTCCAGTCAAGATGTTTGCCAGCTCAGCCTCTTCGAGCTGGTTAGACATCATCCAAGTGGTCCTGGCTTACACCCTGACCTTGCCACCTAGGATGCACACCATGTAGTCCTACCTACCCTTACCCTGCACGCTTCATGCCTAAAGTGACCAATTAACTAAAACAAAGTTTTTTAACCGCTAAACTACAATATCCCAATGCCCATGTACCAGTCTGGAGTAGGTGAAAAAAATGCCAACCATGGCCAATCAGGCTGACAGCAAAAAATTCCTACCAGGCTTTCAAAAGAGCGATCAGCTAATCTCAGATTAAGGGCTGGAGGGAGGGGTTGCTGCGCTGGCCAAAATGAGCTTGGTCAGGTGTCATGCACCCGCCCAAGATCATGCTCCCGCCTCCCTGCGGCTTTATAGGTGCTAACAGTCTTTATAGAATTAAGTGCATTACCGTAAAATACAATAAAAAAATGCAAGGAATAGAAGAGCAGCGGTGAACATAATGTAAAAGCCATCTGATCTAGCTGAAAAAGGGCAGAGCTCACAAGCCTTGTCTAAATGTTTTTAGGCCCCACTGGAAAGTCCCTAAGGAAGGAGCAGTTCTAAAATCAAAAGGGAGGGAATTCCATAGGGTAGGTACCACTACTGAGAAGGCGTTATTTCTTGCTGCCACCCCACATATCATCCTAGATATCCCACATATGCTTTGGCACTTGTAAGAGGGCCTTCTTTGATGACCTGAGGGTATTGGCTGGATTAAATAGACGTAGGCGGTCTCTAAGTTACCCTGGCCTCAAGCCATATAGGGCTTTAAAGGTCAAAACCAACACCCTGAATTGGGCTTGGAAGTGCATGGGCAGCCAATGCAGAATCAAACCGCCTAGCTCCAGTGATCCGAATCCATGGGCCACCGCATTCTGCACTAATGGCAGTTTCCAAACCATCTTCAAGGGCAGCCTGACCTAGAGCACATTACAATAGTCTAACCTCGATGTCTCTGTGGCTTGGATCACCATCGCAAGGTCTGCATGATCCAAGTATAGCCCCAGCTGGCGCATCAGCCGAAGCTGAGCAAAGGATCCCCTGGCTGCAGCTGCCACTCGGGAATCCACTCGGGAATCCAGGAACAGCTGTGAGCTCAGGCGAACCTCCAAGCCATCATTCATTCTTGAAGAGCACTTCCAGCTCAACCATTTTGTTTCCATCACAGCACCGATCACTAGTTGAATGAACCTGATGAAGAATTCAGATTCCTACACCTCTCAGCTGGGTTTTCCTCTTTAAAAACAGCAAAATTCTCATACTATGGACAAATGTGTGGAAGCACATAGGATCTAGTGCACAATTCATTCCCCTTTCTGCAAGGACATTGGCCGCAGTCCCCTCATGCCCTCCACTGCAAATTCTTCACCCAAGGCGCAATTAGTCTGTGGAATTGGTAGCCACAAGATGTGGTGATGGCCATAAGCAGATTGGATGAATCACAGAAGGCAGGTCTATTAATGGCCGTTGGGCATGATGGTTGTGCACTCTTTTTCAGGGTGTGATAGTATGCCTCTGTATACGCGTTGCAGGGAAGCAACTGGTATACAGAGTTGCTGGTACACAGAGAATGGCAGAAGAGAAGCTAGTCTTTGTGGGCTTTGTGTAGTTGACCCACACATCTGATGGGTCACTGGCGGCCACATGATGCTGGACTAGATGGGTCTTGGGCCTGATCCAGCAGGGCTTTGCCTTTGTTCTGATGTGCTTGTGTTTCCATAAGCCACAGAGACTTTTACATTTATTTTGCATAAACAATTTTGTTTTGGTTTGGTTTGAGAATAAACAGCTTTGCTTTTTAAAATAGCATCTGGTGATGAATGTGGCAAACATGTGAAACACAACTGGATTTTCAAATTATTGAAATTACTCTTTTCTTCTATCTTCCAGTTGTCAAAGTAGGGTTTTTTTTTCTCCTTAGGCCAGTGTTCACAGAAGAGATATTGTTAGATTCCATGGGTAGCTTTTTGTGAATATTTTTCTCCTTCTTTCCAGTCTTGATTCAGTAGAGACTGATAATATACTACTGTATACAACCTCCTAGTAAAACACTTTCTTGGTTTTCATTCTGTAAAGGACTACTCTGATCTTGTTTAGTTGGTGAGAACCAAACCTGTTCGAAGGTGGTTTGGCTTCAGGCATAAACATTGATTGAAAGACATTGTTTAGTCTCTCACTAAGTGTCAAGCCGTTCTCAAGCACTCCAACCTGTAATGAGTAAGAAAAATTATGTACTAATTGGAACATCCGCTGTAGCTTAGCATATAGTGGAAAAGCAAGCTGATTCTTCAACAATACACATGATGTTATGCTCCATTCCTGTTCCCCTTCTTTCCTATACAGCTAGGATCAGAACCAGCACATCAATGTGGTGGTGAGGCCCACCTACCCAGTAGTGTCACTAGGGTGTACAGACTGACACAATAGGAGGGGCGGGGTTGATACCAAAATGGCAGTCTGTGGCCTTCCTGTTGCCAGCAGCAGAATGAGGTTGACGTGAAAGGCAGAGACGGAGCAGCAGCCTCTGTAGGCCGGCTGGGGGCCTCAAAGGATGCCTGCCCGGGGAGTGAGGGTTGAGGCCAGGGCAAAACAGGCTGCCGGGAAACCACATTGGGTGACCCCAACTCTATTGAGGCCACTGCACCTCATCCACTATTCCTTCCTCCTTCAACTTCCTGGATTCAAAAAGGAAGGAACATAAGAACATAAGAAGAGCCCTGCTGGATCAGGCCAAAGGCCCATCTAGTCCAGCTTCCTGTATCTCACAGCAGCCCACCAGGTGCCCCAGGGAGGCATGAGACAACAAGATGCTTGCATCCTGTTGCCACTCCCTTGCACCCGGTACCAGTAGCCCACCACCTTTGTAAGGAGGTTGCACAATCCATCATTGCCTATAGCCCACGATGGACCTTTCCTCCAGAATGGACCTTTCCTCCAGAACGATGGACCTTTCCTGCAGAACGGAAAAGGAAGGAACAGAGTGGAAGAGGAAAGGAGAGAGGAGAGTCTCTGACACTGTCACACAGCACTCTTTCCTCCTCCGAACTTCCTCTTTGGCGCTGTCACCCTCTTCCTCTCCAAATCCAGGGAGTGAGAAGGGAGCAGCAGCAGTGCGGAAAGGGCTCTTAGACCCACTCTGACCAGCATTGCCAGTATTGTGTAAAAAAACAAAATCTAGCTGCAATTGCAATTTGCAATCCTGGTGACTTGACAACCCTGCAGACATCTCCTCCAAGCCACATGGGAGTCGATGCCTCATTTCCTGAGATGCTCGTTCTAGGGAATGTGCTGGGCGACCATCAAACCATGCTCTAAATAATCATTGATTCAGCATCATGTGGGATGCTGGCTCCCTTTGTGTCTCTCCCTAGTACTTGCAGTGCATTCTTGAATGGACAATTGGTTTAGAATGCAAGAAAACAATCAATGTATGACTCACTCGGAGGACAGGAAATGCTGGTTACTCCCACCCAGGATACCGGCGTAATTCTAAATTCTCTTTCAGTGATATCCCATATTTTGGGATCCCGTCCCAACCAGATGAAATTTTGGATCATTCTTGGAATTGACCGCTAATTGAATTCAGAGGGACTTTTTGGAAGAAGTGATGGGAGGAAGCAGTGTTGTGTGCCTGTGCGTGCCATTGAACTTGTTGGCCATGTAGCTTAGTGAGACAGAGAACTCACATCAATGCATCAATCCCTTTGATTTACAAAGTAGAGAATAAACATGCCATAACCAGCTGTGTGGATGAATCAGTTTGAGAGCCCAATCCAAACTGGAGATGTAGTCTAGAACAGTGGTTCCCAAACTATGGGTCAGGACCCACCAGTGGGTCGTGACCCTATTTCAGGTGGATCACGAAAGACCTAGAGCAGCCGTCTTGAAAATATGGGAAGATGGCATGCTGGAAAGGGGGAGGCTTGTGTGGTGGAGGCTTTCTGATTCACTTTGCTGTTGGAAAATGGCTGAGAAATAACCCAATTTAACTGCATTCTCAGGAAAGCAGCAGGTTCTGGCATCACAGTGATGGCACTTCCAGCCATGATATCACTTCTGGTGGGTCCCGGACAGATTTTCCTTCTAAAAAGTGGGTCCCTGTGTCAAAACGTTTGAGAACCACTGGTCTAGAATAACATGCTGTCCTTGGAGCTGTCCTTGCCCCCAGCACCTGACTGTTGCTTACAGTGGCTGCTGGCAGTCCCACTCCTGTCTGCCACATTTGCAGCCAGGTGGCATTTGAGGGGAAGCACAGTGCCTTGCATAGAGGCATCCTGCAGAAATTCATCAGGTGTATCTCTAGCAAGTGGCCAGGGAAGCTGCACCTGCTGAATTTCTGCCTAACACATTCCTCTCCGGCCTAGTATTGGAGCAGAAGGACCAAGGTAAAGCATGGGCACAGGTGTAATTTGTAAAGCCAGCATAATAGACAATACCTGAACTCTTCATTGCTCAAGTGGCAACAAAGTTGAAATGATCACCCTAATTTTTAATTTCCATTCTTTTTGGGGGAGAAAACTTTTACATGAAAATTGTAAGCTTTTGTAAGACTTGAAAATGGTAAGTCTCAGTCCTATGGGCCATTTACAGCAGTGGATCTGGCGACCTGCTGCTGTTGTGTACTACAGAGATGCCAGCAAAAACAGCCAGAGGCTCTGTGAGTGCCCCAGAACCACCTGGACACCAGTACAGGTACGATGGTGCAGGGGGTAATTCAAGTGTCATCTGGGGGGAGGATTGAGATAGGGAGTGGGCTGAACCAGGCCGATCTGAACCAGATCACCTTCTCCACGTCAGTCCAAGATGCCCCAGCCTGGACTTGCTGCCTGCTTGGACTTGAGAGCAAGGTGAACCAGCAAGGCTAACCACCTTGCAGGTGTTGGGGCCTAGTCAGTGTTAGGAGCCTAGTTTCTTTTTTTTTATTTTAAAGTGTATCTCTGTTGGTTCTTAAAATGCCTTCTATAGTTTTGTAACTGTTTGTGTTAATAAATAATTATATTTAAGCTGTAGACTTTATTTGTGATTACTGGGAACCATACTAAATACAGTTTTGCTGCTTGGGATTTAAGAGTCTGTTCATTCCTCTGTTTGAGGCTGTAACTCTTAGCTGTGGTCCCAGGCTGGTAGCAGAGGCTGTGTGCCTTGTTGCCTTGGCTTGTAAGTGCTTAAGGACACACTCTGCTGAACGTTCACAACTCATATGCGCCCTGGGCTGGATATAGGGCGTATGCAGTGGTGTCATCCTCAAACGACGTTCCAGAACGCTAGGCGGGACTTACCGCCTGATTGGCTGCCCGTCCGTGACGTGTCGCTGCCTGCCCGCCCGCCGTGCAGGCACCCCTGGCTTTGGAGGGGGTGCCTGCTTGCCTGGGGGGGGCGCCGGGTGCCTGGGCAAGCAGCGAACGGCGCGCCAACCGGAGGGAGCCCGCGCGGCGGGCGGGCAGGCAGCGACACATCACGGACAGCCTGTCAATCAAGCGGTAAGTCCCGCCTAGCATTCCGGAACTTCATTTGAGGATGACACCGCTGGGCATATGAGCCTGTGAATTACACTGGGATTGGGCCAAAAATCTTCCTTTCAAACCCAAAGTTCCTTTGGTATTTAAAATGTCTTATAACGTGGTGCAAAGTGTTGGTTTAAAAGTTATGCCAACTTGGCCATCTGCCATTATTTCTTTCTTGTTTTGAAGAGACAACCAGGAAAAAAGGAAGAGTGTGGTCAGGTCGAAAAGCAAATTTCCATATGAAGAGTACATCACAATCAATACAAGTCCCTTATATAGACAAGGCATAAGTAGCAAAAAAAAGGTGCATTAATTTAGGGGTGAGGGAAGCAGCTTTGGATATAAACCGGAAACTAATTATCTGATCGCAGGGCTGCTCAGCGCCCTCGAGTTCCTTCAGCACTGAAATGAATTTTGCCCAGGGAATCCAATATCTAACTGGCCGGCCTGAACAGTGAGGTTTCCTTTCAATATTTAGATAAACTTTGTTTCAACTTGCTCTTCAAGCATTTCTACAGTGCAATTGTTTGGAAAACAGAACCAACTACAGTACCCAAAACATCTGAAAATAGATATTGAGCAAGAGGGATATTATAAAACTTGATTTTCAAAGAATATGTGCAGTAATTATTCTGGCCTGCATCAAATTACAAAAATGGAGAAAAGCTGTGACCTAGAATTTTTCTTTAACCCCCTCCCCCGCCTCCCCGACAGACTGACTTTTCTTTTCAAGGATCTTTTTCAAGGCCCTTCCTCTGCTCCTTCTAATAGAAAGCACACACTTCTGGTTGGTAAGGTTTTTATCTTTCCCAAATCGTTCTGCAATATTATTAACAAGTTGCAGGGAATGGTGAAACAGCATATACACATATGTCATTCTCAGAGAGAGAGAGAGAGAGAGAGAGAGAGAGAGAGAGAGAGAGAGATTTGAAATGGGGATCCTCCAATCTGCTTGGAGTTATAACAGAGAATTGTTTGGCAAGTGGCCGGATGCAACTCCAATATTGGAATTTTCTGCCTGAGTACCTCCAAAAAGAAATATTAAATGGTCTCTGTCCAAATCTGTACAAATACATGAGGATTTTTATCAATTGTTTTATGATTATGACATCTTCACTGTACATGGCACTTTTCATAGAGACATAAAGACCCTGAGAAGTTTACAATCTGTTTACAAAATTATTTCCTGAAATTTTTCAGGGCAGCTGAAAAGGTTTGTTGACTTTTGCCAAGCGTTTGCTTTCCCTGTTTACCTCTGCTTCCCTTCCCTTCCCTTCCCTTCCCTTTCCCTCCTCTGTGGTCTCCCTTGTGTCAATATCGATGCTGAAGCATATATTTTGAAAAGTCAGGTGAGCAGGTTTCCTGGAGTCACATTCTGCACTGAGTTTGCAAGAGGCAGTCTGAGACAGATCAGTGTAGGTGACATGACTGGTAACACCAAAGAGTAGGGAAAGATCCAGCAGTGCCAAATGTGATTGAGGCAAAGAGCAAGGCAAGAGAGATCTGAGCTGCTTTATTGTATAAACAAAGCTTCTGGAAGGGAGAATAAATGTTATATAGACCCTATGTATAAGCAGGGAGAGGAAATAGCAGCTGAACAAATGGCCAGTTGAACTCCCAGCAAAATCTCAGATAGAAACTCCCAGCTAGTGGCCCTGAGGGGCACGTTGTGTTGGATGACTCTCTCCCTCCTTCCAGGAGGGAAACAGTAGCTGCAGTGGCAGGATATTGTTTCCTTCCATAAGGCAGGGATGGCCAGACAGCAGTGGAATGGAACCAGGTTACCCTAATTACCCTAAAATATTTTAAACAAGGTCTAGTGAAACATTTGTCCAGTGTCCTTTGCCAGGAAAACAGGAGCTACTCCATGTGTGCCCCAATGCTCTGGGGCTCCCTAAGACTCTGCACATGTGCTAGCAGGGCTCCCCAAGACTCTGCTGAGAAGTGCAAAGGGTTCCAGGGACTGACATTTTGAGAACGACTGCTCCAGTCCATTTCATTGCGGTCACTCTTCTTGGTTCCCACGGCCAGGGCAGTAGGAGACAGCTGTAGTCTCGGCAGCACAAAGGCTGTCATTTCAGAACCACAGACAATTTGCTTCCCACAGTCAGGAGAGAGAGGTAAACAATAGTATTTTAGATTTGATAGTGTTTACTAGTATTTCATGCTGTATTTCAGAAAAACAGAAAAAAGAATGGATAAACCTCAGGGACTGGGCATTGCTTTCTCTCCCATCCTCAGGTGTAATGGAATAAAATTGGAAAATGATTGAGGATGCTTTCACAAACGCTAATGATGGCTGCGGCTTATTGTGTACCCTCAAAGAAAAGAGGTGACTGGAAAGGAAATGAGCAATGTTTTTGTACATGTTTTCCCGGGAAAAATAGGTGATCTCTGTACAAGTGTACCGTTCAGAAATGACGCTCATACAAAAAGTTATAATTGCTGGTCAGTACATTATTGGCCCAAACCTGTCCCTGGCTGGTGCACATGATGCAGGACTGCAGGTGTAGTGTCTGCTGCATTCTGTGCATCGATCAGGCCAGCAGAGATGTCAGAAAAGAAAAAACTTTACTTACCTTCCCAGCTGCTGCATGGTCCCCAATGGGACTTCTCAGTTCTACACCAGCTCTGTAGCTGGCGTGGCCCTGAGAAGCCTTCTTGGGGCATGTTGGGCCCCAGAAAGGGGTTCCAGATATGGTGGATGCCAGGGCCACCTACATCCTCCCTGTCCCAACCCTATTCATCCCAATCTGATCTCCCATCCCTTCTTGGCAGAACTCTACCAGCAGTCAATTCGTGTTGCAGTGCTGGTGATGAGTGGCTGTCTGTCCCTTGCACTAGTGTAGCACTCAGCAGATTGATGGAGCGGCTGCCACAACAGCACACCTTGTGGTATGCCAGCAGACCTTGTGGTAAACTAGCATGCTGTTTGACTTCTTGTGGTCAATGTGGCCAACTGGAGCTGGGTGGGTCAACCAGTCGAGTAGGTCAAGTCAAAATGTGCGCCAACACCTCTGATGGGGACGAGTGCTGTTGCTGCTCTTCATCAGTGGTGTCATCTAAATGATTTAAGAACACGTACTCACTTTTGATTGGCACATGTCGGGACCCGCCCACCGGCAGTGACGTCATAAGCCAGAAGTGATGTCGTGGCAGGAAGTGACATGAAAAAAGCCCTTTTTGAGGCCTCAGATGATTTTAAACTGACCCAACAGTTGCAACAGTATTTCACAGCACCCCCAGAACATGTTAAGGAGGCCTGGCATCATGGCCAGATGATGGCCAGATGATGGCATCATGGCCAGAGAAAACCCCAGAGCAACTCATTTTTCAGTGGCAAGGAAAGGAAAGGCTCCGCTCGCTGCCTGCCTGCCTGCCTGGCTCTGAGAACATGCAGGCAACTCAAACATGCAGGAAATTCAAACGTTGCAGAGGGCGGAGTCGACGAGTGGGTGGGCGAATGGGCGGGGCCAGCTGTAATCCTAGAAACAGGTACTCGCGTACCCCCGCGTACCCCCTGCATGACATCACTGCTCTTCATGTGCCTGTCCTATCAGGCACGCTTGTCCCTGAGGTTGGGGTGTGTGTGACGGTGCAGCAGGTTTGCATGCCATTTCCCAAAGGCCTGTGGTTTATAGCCTACCTTTCTTCCTCTTCCTAACCTTTCTCCTCCTTTGGAGCAACACCAACTGTCATTCCTCCATGTTCAGTCCACCCACAATTCTGAACAGGCTGGGCTTTGCCTTCAGGAAGTATTCAAATTACAAGGGGCATTTCCCACCCCCCTTTGCGTTTGTGATGTCTATGGTTTTTAGACCACGAGGGGGGTCATAATTTAGTGAAGCCTGTGTGGCGTCACAGGATAGGGCTGTAAGATTTCATTGAGGGCTCTTTGCATTCTGTCCCCATAAACTGATCTCTGCCCTAGACAATAGAAAATTATAGGTTCCTTTATGCTCTTCATAATCAAGGATGAACCCATTCAGGGCACAATCCTAACCTAGAATTAGGCTGGCACAATTAGGCCAGCAAAGTCTGGCTGGCACAGGAGACATGGTAAAGTCTGTTTGGTCAGAGTGGTGCCAAGAGGTGAGCCATCCTCCCTGACTGAGACAATGGTTCAAATGCACTTTATGGTGGCCCTTGTGCCAGCCAAACTTTGCTGGCCTAACTGTGCCGGCCTAACTCCAGGTTAGGATTGTGCTCTTAAATATGTACTAGGTAGGTGATATAGTTTCAGCAGATGCAACCACAATATTATTTCTGATTGGAAAAGTAATATATTTTAGAGTGCAATCCTAATCTAGAGTTAGGCCAGCACAGTTAGGCCAGCAAAGTTTGGCAGGCACAAGGGACAGTGTAAAGTATGTTTGGCCCACTCTTGGAATCAGAGAGGCCAGCACACAGACGCAGAGGCGGATCTACAGGGAGGGCAAAGCTCTAAGTGTTGCAGGAAGCCTTACCCTGTCATGTAAATCCCTCTTCTCCCTTGCTGCTGTAGCCAGTAAGCAACGCCAAGATGTTGCTTTTTCCTGTGAGGATTGGCTAAAACGGTGCAGGAGAGGAGTGATTTCCACTGCAAGGTAAGGCTTCTTGCAAAACTTAGAGCTCTGCCCTCCCTTAGATCTGCCTCTGCACAGACGTGTGCCATCCTCCCTGACTCCGAGAGTGGTCCAAACGCGCTTTACAGTGGCCCTTGTGTCAGCCACACTTTGCTGACCTAACTGTGCCGCCCTAACTCCAAGTTAGGATTGCGCCCTCAAAGACTGTTGTTGCTTTTCTTCAATATTTTTCAGGGAGAAAGGCTGAAATACAACTGTGGAATATTTGGTACAAAATAAGAATAGGCTATTATTACGTCAAATATTCAGTGACTGATTGCATCTTGCCTCCCCAATGAATATAGAAGAAAAGGGTCAGGAATTTAAGTTCTGTGCCATCAGTTCTGTTAGAGCTGAATTACACACAAATGCCCCAGAATACATTACTTAAAATGAATAATGACGCCACCTTCACACAACAGGCCCTTAAAGCACACACAACCTACAAGAAGACAACATTTGTAAAAGCTATTAATGTCCATTAATGCAGACAAATGACCAAAAGTTTGACAAGAGGGGTGCAATTGCACAGCTTGTACCATTTATTGACAGGAAATTAGGAATAATTAGATCTCTGCAAGGGTAGAGGGGGAAAGCATTAATGCATATGGTCGAACAGCAGGAAAGCCAAAGAGGTGAGATCTAGGGAAAAAAACCAGGTATGGTACGGAACGTTCCTTTTATACAGTGCATGTGGTTTCAGTGACAATCAACTGTAAAATGAATAAAAACAGATTTCCCAACGTGGCTATAATACTTTCAATATAATTTTCCCTGGTGTTACTAACAGGCAGAAATGTCTCTCTCTGCACATGGCTCTTCTTTTTTTCCTTTTCCCCTGGGCATGCATTATTGTGTCCTAGGAGGAAAAAGTGGTTTTACCAGACTGCTACCAGGGTGGAAAAAAGAAGAAGAGCCATTAGTTCCTCCATACCTGAATGAGGGACGTGGTGGTGCTGAAGGTTCAACTGCTGAGCTGCTGACCAGAAGGTTGGCAGTTCAAGACCACGCGATGGAGTGAGCTCCCGTTGCTTGTCCCAGCTCCTGCCAACCTAGCAGTTCGAAAGCATGTAAAAAATGCGGGTAGATTAATAGGTACCATTTCGGTGGGAAGATTACAGCGTTCTGTGCACCTTGGTGTATAGTCATGCTGGCCACATGACCATGGAAACTTGTCCTTGGACAAACGCTGGCTCTTCAGCTTAGAAATGGAGATGAGCACCACCCCCTAGAGTCGGTCCCTACTAGACCATTTGGTCGTGGGGAAACCTTTACCGGACCAGGGTGGAAAAAAGAAGAAAAGCAATTATTTCCTCCATATCTGAATGATATATATTTTTTAGTGCAATAATGTGTTGTGTGCTCACCATGGAACACCTATAAACAGCTGCGACTGGGTGTCTGATCTAGAAAAAACGGCACACTGTTCTTGAGCA
>JAJKFI010000028.1:5620437-5636696 GCA_029204185.1 Lerista edwardsae | reverse complement strand
AGAAAGAAAGAAAGAAAGAAAGAAAGAAAGAAAGAAAGAAAGAAAGAAGCTGTCTGCAACATAATTATAATAGGTTCCATACAGCATTTTGATTTCCCATCAAGCAGCAGTACCATACTTGGGTTTGTAGACAGACCCTATACTAAGGATTTGCCTTTACCTGTTACTGTGCAACTGAGTCATGGGCTCCAACAGCATCCGGGCAGGGCAATGATATGACGCATTACTGCTCCCCCTGTGCCTCTGCCATGACCCCTGCACCCGGGATAGCTCCATTTTGAAGCGGAATAGAGGCCCATCAGCGCTCAGGTGTTTTTGTCCTCGCCTTCACCAGAGTGCCCAGCCCCTGACTGCTCTCATAGCAGGCGCAATACTGCTCTGCATGGACGCTCCACCTCTGCTGTGCAAACAAGATCATGCTTTGCTGAAATGAAACTGAGAGTAAGTGGAGTTGTTCCTCTACCCTCAGGGTCAAGATGCTGACTGACCAAGCAGGAAGTCGACCAGCTGTGATTCATCTGACAACTGATTGGGTGTGATGTTATCCTTAGTTGGCAGGAAAACCCAAGGTTGACGGGCAAGGAGACAGAACCATGCAAAGTGGCGATGGAAAGTGAGACCTGAAGAAGGGTTGAAGCCAGAGTTTTGATTTACTCGTCACAGTTCCCAATAGAATGGCAGGTCCAGGGCTGTACAAGAAGTGTCAAGAGCAGTCGTCATCAATCTAAATGAGAAGGAATGCTTCAAGCACACCATTGTCATTGTCTGGAGCTGAGCACAAACCAGAATGCTGATTTCCTGATACATTTAAAACATTTATATCCCACCGTTTCAGTGGCATAGCTACAGGGGGTGGTACCATAAGTAATGCAGGTGCCGCAACGCATACACTATGGCTGCAATCCTATAATACTTTCCTGGGAGTAAGCCCCATTGAGAATAATGGAACTTATTAGTAGACATTGAGTAGACATGCATAGGATTGCACTGTATGTGTATGCGTAGTCCCTCCCACTAGCCATCAGAGCCATTCTGGGCAGCAAGTGGGAGGGGCCAACTACACACTGCATTGCAGCGCCTGTAGTACTTACCGTACTGCCTCCCATAGCTATGCCAGTGTATCTTTCCACCTTTGTAGGAGCTCTGAGCAGCTCACACTATGTAATAGAAACAACAGTAAATGGTCAATATAAAATACAAAGCAGGGGCCAGTACAAAGCAACACACAGAGCCAAGAAAGGTCTGTTTTGCCAATCAGAATGTCACACTGGATGACAGTCAGTGATCTAGGTGATCCCACAGTAATTGAGGGAGTAATCCTAACCTGGAGTTAGGCCGGCACAGTTAGGCGAGCAAAGTGTGGCTGACACAAGGGACACCGTAAATTATGTTTGGACCACTCTCCGAGTCAGAGAGGCCAGCACACAGGCATGCACCATCCTCCCTGACTCAATTGTGCTGTAAACCTGGAACTTAGAATAAGATATTGTCACTAGATATCAAAGAATAACAAGGTTGCAGCCAGCTAACACCTCAAACTGATGGCCAGGAGAGTGCATTATACAGACAACATAATGTTTTTTAATGGGACACTGGCTGTGATCCAACTGAAAAAAGTATTAACTCAAATGATTCAAAGCCAAGACTTTCCCTGTTCTTCAGGCTGCATAGAAGCATTTAGTATTTAAATTAGTTAGTATTTAGTATTTAAATTACTAGTATTTAGTATTTAAATTTTGCCTTTAGATCTCCATTACTAGCAGCTATGTGAAAGTGCCAGAATTAGCTGAGCCCCTTATAAGGGGAGGAGGGGTTGGAAAAACTCTAGTAATTTTATGTAAAATGATGACATTTGAAGAAATCAAGCTGGCTTCTGTATTTCCTACCGAGTCTCGACCCAATGTTTACAATACTCATCTCCGCATTGGCACCATTAGCTTGGCATAGGACTTTTTCAAAAGCTAATTTTGCTGTGTTGTTTTCCTGGCTTTCCCACTGCCACTGAAAATAAAATATTAAACTAAAGGAATACTGCTAAGAGGGAAGTTAAGATTATTTTCGGGGTGGTCTCTCAGACATATATGACCTGACGTGATTTTTCAAAGTCTACCAAGACACAAGATAATCAAACCCAGATTATTGCAGAACAAAGTACCATTAGTTTGCTGCATATCTCTTCCTTCTGTTTTCAACCCAATTATTGAAAAAACCTCATGCTTTTCATGTTCAATATGCGGAATGGCTGAGAGCAACCAGGCTTGCAACAAAATCAGTACGAATGGGTCCATTGACTTGGCTAGGCTTTGCATAGGATCTGATGGAAGGAGAGATGCTGAAGTTCAGAACCCTTGGTGCAAAAGAAAGAGCATTCCCTCTAGAAATGTGCATGGGCAATTGCCTCATTGAAAAGAAGCCCTGTTTAGTTGAATGTTCCCACTTCCTGTATGGGTCAACTTGCACTTGGGTTTGGAAAGGCTTCGGTTCCAATCATGAGTCAGCCATGCTCTGTTGGTGGCCTTGGAAGGAGGACACAATAATTCAGAAGACAGCTGAAGATGGCATGATTCTTGAAACGCCGCAAAAATGAGCAAAACCTCATTGACCAGAGATAATGTTGAGACACAATAAAGGAGTGTGAACACCATGGGAAATGATGGCTCTGTCATGCCAATTCAGCTGCCTGGAGAGCTCCATATAAAGACATGTGATGTAAAAAGCATTACTACGTATCATGTAAAGGTTAAAATCTTAGGTGGTCGCAATCTAGGAATATCAGGTGCTGCTCAGGAATCATGCTTGTCACCATTCCTGCAGAAAGGCAATCCATATATTCATATGAAAGATGTATGAAGACATCCATATAATCCTACCCGTGCTCTCAGGTCATCTGGGTGGGGGCTGTTGACTGTGCCACCACCAGGTGAGGTGAGGGGTTGGCGGCCAGGAATAGGTCCTTCTCGGTGGTGGTTCCACAGCTGTGGAATTCCCTCCCCTTGGAATTAAGAATAACTCCCTCACTAGCAATCTTCCGGCGGGATCTTAAGACCTTTCTCTTTAAGGTGGCGTTTAATTGCGGACATGCTGGGCTGGCATTTAATCTGTATTTTAATCTATAATTGTTAGTCTGCAATTTTTAATGGTTGTCTAGTCCATTGGGGTCTGCTGCTTGTAATTATGTGTCATTGTTTTAATTTTATTCTCTATTCTTTTGTTTTGTTGTAAGCCACTTTGGATGCCCTAGCATGGGGCAATGATCGGTACAAACCTGTGGCACCCCTGTTACATTCACAGCAAAACAAAGATGAATTGCAAAGATATTTAACGTGCAAAAATCATGGCTCCACAGTCATCCTGTTCCGAATCCAAAGCCACATGACTTCCTTGATTGTGAATGGCAAGACTCCAGAGAGACAGATCTTGTTGCACACATAAGGTAACATTTATGCATTATACTCTGGAAGAAAACTGTGTCCTAAGGCAGCATTAATGAGCTCAAGAAATAACTGAACTGATATATAGTCACTTGATTGGAGGGAGGTGTCAGCCACGACTGTTTGGCAAGTTCGTAGTCCTTTGTCTCCAAAATATTGAGTGAATTATAGTTACCAAATGAAACCCACAGTCGAGGGTTATTTTTTTTCTCTTCACTTCCTAATGAGAGGTTCGAAATGCCGTCAAGCCATTCCCATTGTAGCTCAGTTTTGTAACAAAACATTAATGGCAGCCCCGAATTGTTCTGGCCCTCTTTCCTCCCATAATTGTTTTGTGGAAAATTACGTTTTATTAAACCGAAGAATGATATTTTAGTAAAGCAAGCACACATTTACCCAAATATTGCATAAAGGAAATGCTCGTTTCAAATCAGAGGAAAATTAGCCTTTTGTGGCCTTGCCGTTTTTGCTATTTTTCTTGTTTGCAACAGAGGATTCTCATGGCTTATTAATTTGGTTATGCAAAAGATTTTTTTTTTTTAAGAAAAAGAAAGTAAAGTAAATGTAACCGTAAATGAAAAATAATTGACAGTTGTCTCTGTTATGAAATTTACAAGACAGAAACCAGAATCCACTAGATGGGTATTCACAACCCACTATTGTCTAAACGTCTCCAGCTCCCTCATGTGTGTCTGCCTCTGGTCCCTTGCCAATCGTTATGTCTGAAACTGCCTCCTGAAACGCCCATGTCATGCCTCCTCTCTTCCTACTTTCAAATCCCTTTTTAAATCCCACATTTTCCAAAAAGCTGGGGAGCTATGCTGAGGTATGTCTAACTGAAATAACTACATATCTTCCCCACTTCCATTTCCCTGAAAGCCAGTCAGACTGTCCTTTCATTCCACGTACAGCACTATGAACATTGATGGTGCTATACAAATGACTACTATTAGTATCATCATCATCACCATCATCATCAGCAGCAGCAACAACAACAACAACAATGAGGTGTGCACATCCATGCTAGATGCATGATTCCAGAGACCAGTCCAGCAGCCAGATTTGTGCACAGGCTGCCCATATTAAAATGTTAATAACTGCTAATAAATGTTAATAACCCCTGCTAACTGGGCAAGAGGCACTTTTTCAAGTGGTGTCCTCTTATATTTAGCAGGAGAAGGAGTGTCCTTCTTATATTTAGAAGGAGTGTCCCTCTTCACCCCTGCGCAGTGTCTTTCCTAGTGGCTGTTGCTGGTGGTGTTCTCCATTCTTTTAGATTGTGAGCCCTTTTGGGACAGGGAGCCATTTAACTTTAATGTTATTATTTGCCTGTAAACCGCTTTGTGAACTTTGTGTTGAAAAGCAGTATATAAATACTAGTGATTGATTGATTGAATATCCTCTTGACCACCTGTTTGACAGGGGTTGGGGGTTATGGATACAGCAGGATTGCTGTTCTTTTAAGAGCTGCACGTGTGTTCTGTTGGAACAGCCTTTCTATCCAGAGAAATGCAATGACATAACACCAGTGAGTTTTCACTTTCAGTTCATTCTTATTTATTTATTTTTTAAATAAAAAATTTTCAATTGTATTTGATGAGCTAATTTCACAACTCTCATTCACATACAGCCCAGTCTTAGCTGGATATTGTACTGATGGAACTTGTACACCGTAAGACCAAAGCCCAGGCCACTGGTATGGGCAGAAGATTTAGCTGAGAGGGTTAATGCCTCTGTTTGCCCGAAGATAACAACTGAAGATCTCAATGTGAGCGGCAGACCTTGGAAACTGCGGCTGATTAAAAGCTGAGTTCCAGCTGCCTCGTGGGAGGAGGAGTGTGCTGAACTCAGCTGCGTCTCTGGTGAGAGCAGGGAAGCCTCATCAGCCAGCAGACGACAGATGGGTGGCTAAAGAAAGAAGGCTAAATCCAGAAAGAAAGATCTGTATGAGTGTGGTTCTTGAAAGATAGAACATTCTGTAAATTGTAAAAACCTTTGGGTTTGTGAAAAAGTCTGCCTATGTAAACCGCCTTGAGTTGTAATCATTAGAGAAATCTAGTGACTTTAAGAAAGGCGGTATATAAATACATGTATGATGATGATGATGATGATGATGATGATGATGATGATGATGATGGCTGGGGCCACCAGTACAAACAACTGGCCATCCCATGTACAAGCCACTTGAGTGCCATGCCTGCATTCCAGCAGAAGATCAGGGTGAGGATCAGGCTGGGCTGGGGGCATGTTGAAGGGTGGATATTAGCAGCAGTGGTGGCACCTGGTCCAGGGCCAACATGCCCCTTTGGACCTAATCAAATTTAAACCAACAAAAGAGCTGGCATGAATCCAAGTAGGCCCACTGGGGACCATGGTAAGCTATGTATCAAGTACTTACTTTGCTGCAGCTTCCTGGTCCCTGCTTGGCCCGTAGCATGCAGCAGAGGTTGCATCAGCACAGCTGCATTCTGAGCCAGCCCTGGATTTGGACTGGGTCATTGATATTCAAAAATAGTTTGCTGAAAATGCACAATGAAATGATGGTCTCAAACATTAAATGAAATGGAAGGACAACATATTTGAAAATTGACCGTTTAAATTAAGGGGCACTTGCAATGTCAGTGCAAAAAAAGGTGATGTGCCCCATACAAGTTGCTGCTGCGCCAGCAGTTCATATGTTCCGGATGTTTGTCCAATTGACTCAGGACGCAATCCTACACTGAGTTAGGCTGGCATAAGCTAAACCAGCAAAGTTTGGCCAGTACAAGGGATAGCGTAAAGTATGTTTGGACTGCTCTTGGAGTCAGAGAGGCCAGCCCACAGACGTGAGCCATCCTCCCTGACTCCGAGAGTAGTCCAAACACGCTTTATGGTGGCCCTTCTGCTGGCCAAACCTTGCTGGCTTAGTTTATGCCAGCCTAACCCCAGTTTAGGATTGCGCTCTCAGTGGGGTCGGTTTTGCTCCCACTGGTTGGCTTTAGCTACTTGCTGATCACATTATGTGGATTCTTTACTGAGACAGTGGCAACTGAATGGGAGTCCAAAAGTAGATTAAACACGTTCTAAAGGACCACCTGTGAAAATAGTCTTCAGCTAAAAGACAACAACAGGAAGCTGATACCCACCTGCTATAAAGAAAATCGGCTCTAAAACTTAGGAAATTAGCATACAGTAGAAGTAATGCTAGCATATCACAGATGGCAAGGGCAAAGGGAGACTGTAAGTCAAAAATATACATGCAACATGCTTGAGTTGAAAAACTTAAGGGCGCAATACTAACCTGGAGTTAGGCTGGCACAGTTAGGCCAGCAAAATTTGACCTGTGCAAGAGCCACCGTAAAGCATGTTTGGACCACACTTGGAGTCAGGGAGGATGGCGCACATCTGTGTCCTGGCCTCTCTGACTCTGAGACTGGTCCAAACATAGGGTGCAATCCTAACCTGGCATTAGCCCAGCACAATTAGACCAGCAAAATTTGGCTGGCGTAAGGGCCACCGTAAAGTATGTTTGGAGCATACTGGAATTCTGCAAATGTTTACAACATATCTGAATTGTAAACTATCTTGCTCCAGACTGAAATTGAAGTTGTGCAATCCACTCACCCTGATGCTTTTAATCTACTTTGCAGACGGTCTTTGACTTCATTTGCGTGACTCAAACTTTTACTGTCATCCGCACAATCAAGCGTGACCTGTGTGGGCAGAGCCCGGGTCCTGCCTGACACATATAGGATGCCTGTCTCGGATGTTACATTCTTGCAACGCAGATCACACGATGCTGGGGCAACCTGCAACAAGTGTCGACAACTGCCTTTGTTGATAAAGTGAGTAACAACGACTTGTGGAAACTTGCTGTGGCTTCTTGCGTCAAAGCGAGGAAGCTGCTGGAGCTGGCAGATGAAAACAGATCAGAATTAATCAAGCAAGAAAAATATACAGGCTGGCAAAAGGTAATTTATCAGCAGTGACTGAGATGGTTTGCCTTAGAAATGACATCACAATGACGTGATTTGGCACTCATAAAGCGGTCCTGAATTGCACAATAGGAATGTAAAGGGGTCGCATGGGCTGGGGGAGCCCAAGCTGTAGCTCAGACACAACATTTTGGAGGTATAATTTTTCACTTGTACAAAACTCAGCACAATCTGGTTTGGGTTATGTGATTTAGAGGAAATAAAGGGGCATCTGTGGCAGGGGAGAAGGAGCAGGAAGGAGCTGTTTAGGTGCCTATTTGTTTGTGACAAACTGCTTGGCGGACAGTTTTATTTGGAGTGACATTATGCGCCATGTAGAGCATGAGCAATCTGAGCTGAAGGGAGGGAGTCCCTCTCTTGTTGGATGGGGTCTGCTACTCAGGCTTGCAGGCTTGGGCTGTTTCGGGACATTGGATTTTCAATGGTAGCTGTGATGATGCCCGACATAACTTCTGAAAGTAAAAGGTGTACAGGAGACACTGTCCAAAGGCCAGCAATTCCTGCAGCTGATCGAGAGACCACATATT
The DNA here is from genome assembly GCA_029204185.1 of Lerista edwardsae. Taxonomy (NCBI): domain Eukaryota; kingdom Metazoa; phylum Chordata; class Lepidosauria; order Squamata; family Scincidae; genus Lerista; species Lerista edwardsae. The sequence continues at coordinate 5,628,764 of JAJKFI010000028.1, read as the reverse complement.
CACTGCACAAGCTGCTTTCGTAAGTTGAAGCTCCTTCTTGTTGACTCTTGCCGGCGCATTCATTAACTCCCACGCAGCCAGAGGCAGAGCCCAAGTAAGCGATAAATGCATAAAGAGTCACACACGGAAGCAAGGCAAATATGAATTGCATATGAAGGGCTCTCAAGGCAGCAGGGAAAGACAAAGATGACTGTGAATTGACTTCCTAACTTGAACCCTCTGAAAATGAGCTTCATAGTCAATCAGGGCTTATTCTTGTAACGTTTTCAGTGCTATAACTCACTGTCTCTGAAGTGCTATAACTTCAGTCTCAGAAGTGATGGCGTAATAAATAAATGAAGAAGAATAAATGAAGAGAATCCTCTGAGCACAGGCTGAGTGGCTCCTTCTCACTGCTGAACAACCAGAAGCTGGCATACAAACATGCGTTGTCCTCCCTGATTCCAAGAAAGTCAGCAAATGCACTTTATAGTGCATTTGTGACACTCCCCTGTGCCTGCCTAAATCCAGGTTAGGATTGTATCCTCAGAACTGTTCTTTACTAATCTCAAGTTGTGTTGGCCTAACTCCAGGTTAGGACTGCACCCTGAATGTGACTTATGGATCTTCAGGGCCCTTAACTCAGTAGTAAAGCACATGCTTTGCATGCCAAATGTTACATGACTGGCAGCCATTGCCTGCTAGACAATACTGGACTAGATGTTTCAGATGTTGGCAAAGCTGTGGAAAAAAACTACTTGTTCACAGGAGAAACAAGTCGCACAGTGCTGTATATCCATAGTAAAATAAAACAAGGGAAACAACTGGTCATGGCTGCTTGGGCAGGGACACATAAAACAACAACACAGGAAGAGAAGCTAGTGAGGAGTCTAATCAAAGTAGGAGAGAGCAACCCACAAGCCTTCAAATGAGGAACTGAATATGCAACAGCTCCTTCTACTAGTTCATTATACAGATCTAGCTGGCATGAAGTCGCATTTCCAACACCAAAGATGAGACAGTATAAGGTAGCTTCATGTGTTCATTTATATGTATACATTCAAGAATTCATGTTTATATACAGTAAGGAATATCCTGGAATCAGCTGATTCTGTATCTACAGCTTCAGTTATCCATGGATAGCATGGAAACTGGGACACGTATTAAAAAGAGAGGGGAACATTAAACAAATCTCTTTTTTTAACCTTAGTTGCAGCAAAACCACTGATGTTATCCTATCTTTAAAAAGGCGTCCCCAGTATCCACGGTTTCAGGTATCGATGGTGGGGTCCAGAATGGAACCCCAGTAGATACTAGGAAATGCCTGTATATACGCAGAAAATAGTAAAAGCAGAGTTGAAGGGAATTCGTTGTATCAAAAATGCATTTGCTGAAGAATGGAGCTGCAGTTAGTATTAGTACATACTAATTAGTACGTTAGTATTAGTACATACAGTAGATAGAATAGGCTGGGGATCAGGTGTTGCGTAAATTTCTTTGAAACATTTTGAGCAAAACCAGACAAGATTAATAGTGTGAGGTTATAGGGTGATAGGCTACACAAACACTGAGAAAGCATGCAACATTTTGAGGTTAGCTCAGTGCTAGCATTTAATTAAGGACTGAATAAACATGCACAAAACATTGCAACATCTGAATTTCGTATGACACCAAGGACAACAATCCACTGGACGTTTGCCTGAAGCCATATTCCTTAGTATATAAACACGATGGCTCTCTTGCTCTTGTCATATTGGTTGCTACATATGCGTCTGCAAAATGACACAGTACAGTACATTAATGCTGTGAAAACATGTTCAACCCCCTTTTGTAAAGCAGTGTGGCCCACCAAACTGCATAACTGCAAGAGAAACAGCCTGGAGAATGCGGAATGAATCTGAAAATGCATACTGATTGTCTAAAGAAGGCACTGAAAGGTTATTTGAGCAGGGTCGGATCCAGGAGCCCAATGCAGGCATTCCCAGGCAGTTCCCATCCTCCCTATGGCTGCCCACACCATATAACCATGGCTCAAAGAGGACTTGTGGTGCCGCGCACAAAGTGTGGCATCCAGAATTAGTTGGCAATGATGTGATGACTTGATCTTGAAGTATTTCAACTATTTTGAGCACTGGTCATGTAGGAGAATGAAACAACAAACGAAAAGGAAAAAATGCTTTATGGGGTTTGCAACTGTGCATATTCAGTCATTCTCTTCATAGCTGAATAACTAATACAAGGCAGCTACATTCCCGCTGTCTCAACAGTTGATGCCATGGAGACAAGTCCATGGAAATTCAGGCTGAAGGGTTCTTTTTAGATACAAAGACAATGATTTACCCTGAAACATCTGTGCCTGTTTAATAGGTACAGAAACTCCATTCTCATCAGGCACAATCAGCAAACTCTGCACAGGCTTGTAAAATTCAGGGAGCAATCCCAAACTAGAGTTAGGCTGGCACAATTAGGCCGGCAAAGATTGGCAAGCACAAAGGACACCGTAAAGCATGTTTGGACCACTCTTGGAGTTACAGAGGCCAGTATACAGACATGCGCCATCCTCCCTGACTCCAAGAGTGGTCCAAACACGCTTTATGGTGGCCCTTGTGCCAGCCAAATTTTGCTGGTCTAATTGTGCTGGCCTAATGTGGCCTAGGATTGTGCTCTGAGGTCAGATTTTTTTTAACATTTATGATGGTTTTATATGAATTTGGGGTGCTGATTCCAAAAGTGGCATCAGTTTTGCCTTATCACGTCTCATTTCGGAGATACAGATAGTGACTGGTTCAAGCAGCTTCCTCATGTTGCATGCCGGGGGGTATGAGTGGCAGCGACTAGATAGCACAAGAGGGATAAGTACAATTTTACTTGCCTCCCTGTGTGTAAGTCCAATGAGACTCCTGGGTCGGGTCTGGGCCAAAAAGGACTGATAAGATTGGCAGTGCTACCACTGAAATCTTCCCCATCTTGCCCCTTGCCTGGCCCATGTCCCTCCCTGAATCCACAATCCTTTCCCAAACCACCTCTCATCACCAACCTATCTGCCTTGGCTGTGGTTTTGGCAGACTGCATGAGGCTTCCCAGTACTGTGCAAGCCACCCACACTCATTGGTGCTCAGCCAGATGGCAGGCCAGGTCTGCAGCGGACTGATGGCAACATCTAGCAGTGTAAGGCCCTGAGAAGTTTGAGTCCTATGTCATTGCGAACCATGACTTTGGGCTTAGTCATAAGTAAATTGGGTGAGCTTGTGCTCATTGTGTGCATGGGTTTCCAGTATGGGCCGGAGTTAGTGTTAAATGCAGAGGCGTTTCTACAGGGATGGCAGAGCTCTAAGTGTTGCAAGAAGCCTTACCCTGTCATGTAAATCCCTCCTCTCCCTTGCTGCTGTAGCCAGTAAGCAGCGCCAAGATGTTGCTGTTCCCTGTGAGGATTGGCTAAAACGGTGCAGGAGAGGAGTGATTTCAACTGCAAGGTAAGGCTTCTTGCAAAACTTAGAGCTTTGCCATCCCTGTAGAAACGCCACTGGTTAAATGCTGGAGATTCACTGACAAAACAACCTAGCGTGTATATCAGTAGACAAACAGGTACAGGCAGTTGCTGTATCCTTGCTTCTGAAAGCAAGGATAAAAACAGCCCAGCCACACTGGATCTGAGATTAGCCTGGGGCCCATACTGTATAGGAGGGTGGACATTATAAGGGTATTTTGCAAATTACCAGAACTGCAGCAATGGCATCTCCCCCCAACCCTGCACAGATGAAAACAAGACATGGGTGTAATATGCCTACTTTTACCAAGGAGCACTTCATGAGCTCTGCCCCACCTCCACCTTTAGCACATTATTGAAAGCACCTCTCTGCTTGCTGTCATCATTTACTAGGCAATATCCGGCCCACTGATGTAAAAAACCGAGAGGGCATCTGTTCTCTTGATTAAAAACATACTGGAAACACATAATCATGTCAATGTCCTTCTTCTATAACAGATTGTCAATAGTTGAAAATAATAAACCTCTGCAGTTGTGTGTTGTGAAATGACAGGTTGTGCACCACTGCAGGGGGTCTTTGGGTTTGTGTGCAGATCTTTCTCCACATCACAAGGCACGCGCACCTCCCCAGGCACAGATTGAACCCTGGGGGCCAGAAGAAGGCGACTGAGGCTGCAAACCTTTGCACACTTTCCTGAGACTAAGCCCCCTTGAAAACAATGGGGCTGACTTCTGAGTAGACATGCCTAGGATTGTGCTTTGAAGACTGAAGAATTACATCTGTAGCAAGTCCTGCCAACACAATTTGAACTGCCTCCGAAGGCCACAACAGTGACCAGACACAGTCTGCCTTCTCCCAGGTATACATATGTGATCAGAAAATTGGGACAATCTCTTGTAAACAAGCAGTGGTGTCATCTAAATGATTTAAGAACAGGTACTCACTTTTGATTGGCACATGTCGGGACCCGCCCACCGGAAGTGACGTCATAAGCCAGAAGTGATGTCGTGGCAGGAAGTGACATGAAAAAAGCCCTTTTTGCAACGGGTGGCCATCCCATTGAGTTTCATGTTCAGGATTTGAAGCCGGGAGGCGGGCTTAGCGGCCATGTTGTCAGATGCAAAACATTGCTCATTCCAATGATTTCCAATGGGATTTCGCATGATGTTTAAGGCTTAATCGTTTACTCCTGAAGTAAAAACTTACCAAAATAACAACGTGTGATCGTGGAGAAACATCATTGGTAACCTAATTATGAGTTAATATGCAATTCCAAGGTTTAATTCCGCGTAATTATATTACTGAACATTTTTCGTCCAGCGATTTGTGCACCCATATGCAGAACACGAAGGCATGATTAAAGTGGCTGAGATTGGCTTTCACACGCGTGTTCGTCGTTCGCGGACAAGGTCACTTTCAGGCGAGGGACGGCGCCGCGCCTTGGCGCCGCGCGCAATTTTTCCTCCAAGTTCTCTTGCCTTCCGGTGGCCATATTGTCCGGTCCGGAAGCTTCAAGAATTTTGCCATTAGGGCATCTCCAGCAATTTTTTTCCTCCAAGCCTTTTTGAGGCCTCAGATGATTTTAAACTGACCCAACAGTTGCAACAGTATTCCACAGCACCCCCAGAACATGTTAAGGAGGCCTGGCATCATGTTAAAACCCCAGAGCAACTCATTTTTCAGTGGCAAGGAAAGGAAAGGCTCCGCTCGCTGCCTGCCTGCCTGCCTGGCTCTGAGAACATGCAGGCAACTCAAAAATGCAGGAAATTCAAACATTGCAGAGGGCGGAGTCGACGAGTGGGCAGGCGAATGGGCGGGGTACCCCCTGCATGACATCACTGTAAACAAGGGTAGTTGGTGCATGTGACATTCCAGGGTGGCATGATCTAGAGCACTACTCAGTGCCAACTACCACTCTGCCACCTTTGCAGAAACCAAAAGCACGGTGCTTTTGGCTCAGTTTCTTCAAAGACAGAAGTTCTGGTTTGGTTTAAATGAGCTCCTTTCACATAGTCCCTGTAAATCAAACTTGAAGTAAAACTTCTGTGTTCGGATAAATCAGTGGTTCTCAAACCTTTTAGACTGGGACCCACTTTTTAGAATGGCACTCACGTTGGGACCCACCGGAAGTGATGTCATTAACCTGGGAGTGATGTCATAGCTGGAAGTGCCATCATTGCCATTCTACAGATGGTGCAGTGCATTGACACTATGCAATTAGCATTGGCACTATTGCACCGAGACTGGCGCTGCCTGCAGCGCCAGCTTAAGAGTGCCTGTGCTGTGTGTCCTCTGCACTGGCCAAAGCCAGCTGGTGCAGAGTCATGCCAAGACGGGAGGGAGGTAGGGGGACAGGGTTCTTGGGTGGGTGGTGGTGGAGCGAGCAGGTGTGCCGGCCTGGGAGAGGAAAAGGCCCAGGATCGGCCATACAGCCGAATTCTAGGCCCATTCGCCAGGCCGCGCAGACCCAATTTGGGCTGTGTGGTCTTCTCGGATCTGTGGCTGCTGTTTAGCAGGCGTAGATCTGAGGAGCCCCTAGGAGAGCCTCCAGCCTCTTGTATACTGTGCTTGTATACAGCCTGCCTGCTCCAGCGCAGTATAGGATTGCGCTCTTAATCAAATGACACTCCTGGTATGCAAACTGGCACTCTTGGACTGCAGCAATTGCACAAACCTGTAACATCTCTGACAGAAAGCAAGATTAGGTCAAAACATTATGTAGAAGCAATGAACTAAAAACACTTTTTTGTTTTTAAAACCCTCACTTGAAAATTCAATTGTGAACACTCACAACAAGCTTATAGCAAGAGTAAGGTGTGCCGCTCCCAAGATGGCGGCTCCCAGCTTTCCGCAATCCACCTGACATCAGGTCACAACTAGTGATGTCATCTGGTAATGAAGAACAGGAACGCTGGGCGGGACTTTCGCGTGATTGGCTGCCCATCCGTTCCATTCCGCGGCTGCCCTGGATGGGTGGGGGGTGCGCTGGGTGCCTGGGAGAGCAGTGGTGGGGCGCGCCAACCGGGGGGCAGCCCCCCGATGCCAGGGCAGCCGTGGAACGGAACGGACGGGCTGCCAATCACGCGTAAGTCCCGCCCAGAGTTCCCGTTCTTCATTACCAGATGACATCACTGGTCACAACCCACCAAGTGGGTCCTGACCCACAGTTTGAATAACACTGGGATGAATCATGCCTAGACCAAGGTAAGGAGGCAGATTATCTCTTTTTAGAGGCCATAAAGTGCATCAACACGGATCACGTCCACAGTGGGCTGGAGGGAGGAGGTGGGGTCAAGTTTGGGGTGAAGGACACTGTGATGTGCTGCCTTCTCGCCCTGCCCCCATAGTCTGCAAACCGCATCATCTGGCCTCATGAATGGGACACCCTTATGAAATTCCACCTCTTTATACATATTCTTGCTATACAGATTTTTACAGATAGATGCTGCACATATTAAGACCATCCCTCTCTGCCGTACCAAGATTTTTGATATCAGATCTGGGAAGGATCTGAGGAACCAGGTCCCTCATGGAGGCAAGGTCTACCTCCCTTTTTACCCAATAGGTACACCTTCACTCTGAGGTGAGCTCGGGGGTGGTGGTGGTGGTGGAGATGGGGACATAGTTGCCTCCCATGCCCTAGAAGGCATTCCAGGAGGTTGGATCAAATGTTTTAAATCACTGTACTTGTTCTCCATATTTTCACCATAAGGGCTATTTTTTCAGGAATGGATTCAGTATGTATAAAGAGGGAAAGATGTAAGGGATTGTTTGCCTAGTCTACTAACCACTATGTTTCATATTCAGGAACTTTATGCAGGAGCAGAGCTGCACCACAATGTCTATAAACATAAAAGAAAAAGAAGAAGAAGCTCACACATCCAACGTCAAAATGTCATTAGCTACTTTGGGCTCAATTTTGATGAAGTACGTATATCCTTCATCTGTCCTTTACATGTTACCAATTCTGACAGCTAATGGCAAAATCTCTTGCTACAAGTGAGGATGAGAATGTAAACAAGCTGTCCAAAGCTCTGCTTCCAGGACTCTGTTGAAGTTCTTCAGTGCACTCTGTAAAAAGAAAACATGGTTAACTTTTGGAATTGGGTTGAACCCAACCTTCCACAAGAGTATAGTCTCAATTGCTAATAGCAAAAAAATTAAATAATGTCACGCAATCAATAAACATGCCAGAAATAGCTCGCTTCGGGAGAAGGAAGAAAACATTATGCTTACATATTTTGAACAAACGCAGAAGTATTTGGGATGAAATCTTTCCCTTAATTCTTGCTCCCAAGGTAAAAGGCAATAGACAACTGAAAATATTACATTGGCTTCATTTTAGATTTAGATTTAAAATATTTTGTGCAGAGAAACACTTTTTTTTTTTTAGGAATTTTTAGGAATGAATTTTTTAAGAATTAACAAAAAAAGACCCTCCAAACTATATACAAGAATCAAATAACCCTTAAAGGGCTAGAGTATCCGTTGCTTTAACATTTAAAGGGAGAGGAGAGATGTTGGCTATAATCCTGTACACACGTTCCTGGGAGCAAGCCCCATTGAACACAATAGGACATAATTCTGAATTGACATGCATAGGCTTGTGCTGTTTATATGTTTTTAGTTCCAGTATTAATTGCCCTGGATTGAAGTCCATAATTGTAGCTCATTTGTTTTAGGCTTTATTCTGCGGCTGCGGCTGCAAATTATCCAAGTGTGGTTTGGACAATGAACCAAGCAGGTTAATAAAGTGAATCTCAATGTGAGATATAATCAGCGGCGTCATGCAGCCGGAACGCTGGGTGGGAGGAACGGGTGAGTGGCAGCCCGCCCATTGCGTACCGCTCCGTTTCGCCG
>JAJKFI010000028.1:5547904-5610865 GCA_029204185.1 Lerista edwardsae | reverse complement strand
TCTCTCTCTCTCTCTCTCTCTCTCTCTCTCTCTCTCTCTCTCTCTCTCTGCAGTGTAATGAAGAGGTGCTAAAGGGTGTCCAAGCCTTTAATGTTAGACTTCATGGATTGGAACAGGACCATAGTTCACTCCCTAGTTTCATCATCTTCAGTTGCTGCTTGTCTTTTGCTCCCATAGTTCATCTTTCATGATGAGACTCTCCATCCTGTTAGTGTGAGGCTGTAAGCCCAGTCTGCCTCTAGCTGTTTACTGTAAATATTTACAGTGGTCTAATGAATGAAGCTGGTGTAAAGTGGCGTAAGAGGTGCCGATGGGGTAGAAATGGAGGGAAATCACAGAACCATTGCAGTGTTGGGCATTTGGGGCTGCACTCCTATACACACTTTTCTGGGAGTAAGTCTCAATGAACACAATGGGACCTACTTCTGAGAATACAGATATAGATACTGTAAAACTTCAAAGAAAAAATATATTAAAAAGCTATAGATTTCAGCTTTGTTAAAACTGTGGCACATTACATTCTCATGTGGATGTGCTGTTAGTATTGGTTGGAACAATATATGTACAATTGGTTAATAATAAAAAGCCCTCAAGGAAGCATGGCATGTGACCAATGTCAATTCAGATGTGTTTGGTTAAAAGCACCCCGCTGATTGATTGATTGATTGATTGATTGATTGATTGATCAATCGATCGATCGATCGATCGATCGATCGATTGATTGATTGACAAAAAAGTGCTGTAAACAAAATGTGGTACATAGAATCCTTATTGGAAAAATCTTTATTGGAACAATGTCTGGGAATTCCTCTCTTAATCCAAAACATATTCAGGCTTCTCTATAAGTGCGTAAGAAAACTATGAAGACCATAATCCCATATTATATCATTGTCTATATGTGACATTTTTTCCATCAATGAAATCTGGGGGGCTTTCAATACCCACCTGCCTGACTCTGGTGGCACTTTGGGTGGTGCCCTGACCACTGTTACTAAGAGGTCAGCCCAGCCAGGTGAGCCTCTGACAGACATTGTCCTCAATCAGTTCCGAACCTGGCTGACCCCTGGCACCACTCCTGTGTGAAATCTGAGAGCAAAGCAAAGTTATCAGCTGACCTCAATTCTTATGACAACAATTTTGGGATTTCTATTTTATGCATGGATTTCTCGGTCCAAGTATGCATTGAACTAATGTGGTAGTGTTGACACAGAAGGGTGCACTCTGGATTATCGAAGTTTCCAGCCAGCTGGAATTCCTTAAGTTTTTTAAAGCATGACGACCATGGAGTATGCAAGACAATCAATTTGTCAGTCCCTTAAAGTTGCAAGGCAGGTGAACCAGGAAAATCGTGGATAACAACAGGAAAAAAACCTCACCAGGAACTAAATGAAAGGAATAAGTCAGAAGAATCCAAATATTACTGGCAATCCAAAATGCAACCCGATGATACATCAAGCATGAAATAGACAACCATGGTGAAAAATCCACAGCGTTCCCATGCCAAAGCTTCAGTCTGAGTCCTTCTCAGGTTGAGTCAGGGGTTTCAGAGCTCAAGATTAAGATATTTTCCTTTAATCAGGTCATTCGACAGTTGAGCACAAGAGAGCAATTCTTCATGCATTTTATGGATTCAATTCATATTTCTTAATATGCTGTTTTAAGACGCCCACCTTATTACGTTCACTTTGAGATGACCTTTTTTTGTCCTTGAGTGGCCACTTTGGAGATGATAGAACCAGTGCTTGGTCAACTGTTGAAACAACCAAAAGTCTTAGAAAAAGGTTTTAGCACTGAGGAGGTCTCTTCACTCTTGGCTGCCTTCAAGCTAAGAACACAATTGCAGGGTGGAGAGTTTCCACTCTTTTATTCTTGAACAGTTTGGAAATTTCATCTGATCAAAATTGGTCAATTTCCACCATATTACAAACAAGGCAATTTCCCTATAACACACTGCATTTCTCCCATTTTTTAAATAGAGATAAAAGACAATAGGCATCATGGCCACAGTTTAGTTTATTCTCAGTACAGTCATAGACCAGCATATTCATGGCCACAACAATGTTTTTTCCTTCCTTCATACATGGGTACATCCTATTCCAGCTTGCCCATTCTGTTTCCTGTTGTAATATTGTATGCCAGTGGTTCTGAGTGAAGGCTCCCTTGACCTACTGGGCCATTGGCTGCAGCTTCCCAATCCTATACATTGGGAGAGTCCAATCCATGGCTCTCCAGTAGCTCCTGCAATCCTATACATTGTATCGGGTGGCAGGTTTTCCATGGGGATTCTGCGACCCCCCTGGCTGCTTTCCAAAGTTCCTTGGGGAGTCACAGCTTACAGTTTGGGAACCACTGCTGTCAGTGGTATCAGCCTACCGGTTCGCTGGGCGGAGTTTTCGCGGTCGCTGGGCGGGTTTCCACGGTGATCGGCAGCGTGCTCGCTGCGTTCCATTGCGTAATGGTGAAAGCCCGCCCATGGCGAAAGTACACCACTGACTGCTGTACACTTTTATCAAAAAAATCCCAAAATGAAAAAAGCAAATACCATACACATAACTGTATTTATTTGTGGGTCCATGATCTAAAGCCAGGCCCACAACACTGTGGCTACTTTAACGTAACAAACACTCAAACAAATTTTACTTCCCTGCCAAGCACCACAAGAAACCAGGACTCTTCTGGTTTGTTTAATTGAAACTTTTACTGATCTTATTAAAAACAGAAACAGCCAGAATCCATATTGTAAGCTACCCATTCCTTCCTCACTCCAGTTCACCCGAAGGAGGGAAAGACACAAAGGCAGGGGACTGCCAGAACAGGCAGCCAAATATACTAAGGGATGAGAAAGAAGAAAAGACATAAGAACATAAGAACATAAGAAGAGCCCTGCTGGATCAGGCCAAAGGCCCATCCAGTCCAGCTTCCTGTATCTCACAGCGGCCCACCAGGCGCCCCAGGGAGGCATGAAACAACAAGATGCTTGCATCCCATTGCCACTCCCTTGCACCCGGTACCAGCAGCCCACCACCTTTGTATGGAGGTTGCACAATCCATCATTGCCTATAGCCCACGATGGACCTTTCCTCCAGAAATCTGTCCAATCCCCTCTTAAAGGCATCAAGACCAGATGCCATCACCACCTCCTGTGGCAAGGAGTTCCACAGATTAACTACCTGCTGGGTAAAAAAGTACTTCCTTTTATCTGTTTTAACTCTCCCAACCCTCAGTTTTAGCGAATGCCCCCTGGTTCTGGTGTTTTGAGAGAGGGAAAAGAACATCCCTCTATCGACTCTATCCCTTCCGTGCATTATTTTGTATGTCTCAATCATGTCCCCCCTCAGGCGCCTTTTTTCTAGACTGAAGAGCCCCAAACGCTGCAGGCTTTCTTCATAAGGGAGGTGCCCCAGCCCCGTAATCATTTTTGTCGCTCTCTTCTGCACCTTTTCCAACTCCACTATGTCCTTTTTGAGATGCGGCGACCAGAACTGGACACAATATTCCAGGTGTGGCCTTACCATTGATTTGTACAATGGCATGATAATATTGGCTGTTTTATTCTCAACCCCTTTTTTAATTACCCCAAGCATGGAATTGGCCTTCTTAATTGCTGACGCACACTGGGTCGATACCTTCATTGAATTGTCCACCAGCACCCCGAGATCTCTCTCCTGAGCTGTCACAGACAGCTCAGAACCCATTAGCCTATAGGTAAAGTTTTGTTTTTTTGCCCCAACGTGCATCACTTTACATTTGTCTATGTTGAAACGCATCTGCCATTTGGCTGCCCATTCCCCCAACTTGGAGAGATCCTTCTGGAGCTCTTCACAATCGTTTCTGGTTTTTACCACCCGGAAAAGTTTTGTGTCATCCGCAAACTTGGCCACCTCGCTGCTTATCCCTGTCTCCAGGTCATTTATGAATAAGTTGAAAAGCACGGGCCCCAAGACAGATCCCTGGGGCACTCCGCTTTTCACCTCTCTCCATTCTGAAAATTGCCCATTGACCCCCACTCTCTGTTTCCTGGCCCTCAACCAATTCTGGATCCATAAGAGGACCTGCCCTCTTATTCCCTGACTGTGAAGTTTCTTCAGCAGTCTTTGGTGGGGGACCGTGTCAAATGCCTTCTGAAAATCCAGGTATATGATATCCACAAGTTCACCCACATCCACGTGCCTGTTGACCTTTTCAAAGAATTCCAAAAGGTTTGTGAGGCAAGACTTACCCTTACAGAAGCCATGCTGATTTTCCTTTAGCAGTACTTGTTCCTCTATGTGTTTTAGGATTTTATCTTTGATGAGGCTTTCTACCATCTTACCCGGAACAGACGTTAGGCTGACAGGCCTGTAGTTTCCAGGGTCCCCCCTTCTCCTTTTTTTAAAGATTGGCGTGACATTGGCTATCCTCCAATCCTCTGGTACCGTGGCCGTTTGAAGGGACAAGTTGCATACTCTAGTTAAGAGGTCAGCAACTTCGTTCTTTAGTTCCTTAATTACTCTTGGGTGTATACCATCTGGCCCTGGTGACTTATTTATATGTAGTTTATCAATTTGATCTGAAACATCTTCTTTATTAACCAGTATCTGATTTAATTCCTTCGTTAGGAAGTGCTGTTCGGGCTGAGCTCGGGGTATGATGAAACAGAAGAAATGGTAAAAGGAGGTCAAAGTCTGGTCTCCACTGAAAGCAGTAAAGAAAGTCTTATATATACTTGTAAAGATTCAGAGGTGCCCTACAGGTAAGTCGTTCCGCAATAGTACAATAGGATCATTAGCCCAAAGAAGTTAGTGGTCAACATGATGGAATTTCCAGTATTACAACAAATCAATTATTTTGTCCCCTGAAGCAATTCTGAATGCACAGGATTGTTCTCTTGCAACAATCTTCAAAGTGTTGGACAGGTTTGCATGCCCACGACTGCACATCTCAGGTGAGTGCCACAGATTTGCGATGCCACAATCAACTCCTGTCATCATTGTTCCTCGCTGTCTTGGCAATTCCCTTTTGAAAGGATCTTTCCTTACTCTCATATGTTGTGATTTTTCATTCACATTAATTTAAGCAGAGAATTGTGTCTGCGTGTGGTAAGCGGGGGGAGGCTGTGCATTTCTTAAAGTCTCGCTTTCGCTCTCTCTTCTCCCCGCCCCAAATGAATCATTTGTGTAAAGAACACATAGGACTAGGCTCCTCTGGCTATCAATCTTAAACGTTCCCCAAGCAGAACACCGTAGCCTTTCAGGGATAGTCCGAGCTCGTTCTCCCTGGGGTTGGGAGAACTCCAAGGAAATCGATGGGAGGCTTTCGATCAAAGTCACCGAGAGATGGATTGTGCGGCATGGTGTAGAGTGATCCCTTTGAGATACTCTGTTTTTCCTGGCAGTCCTCTCGTTCAGGGTTTGGAAGTGTTTATGGTATGGCTTGATGTTAATGTAACTTTTTCTCATGCTCAAATATTGTTGCATTCTTTACTTCTAATTCCTCCCATGTGTTGGTGGGGTCTGATGTTCCCTGTAAATTTTGATGATGCCGTTCCCATCCTTTTTATATCAATTACGTAGGTGCACAAGAGCAAGGACCAGACAACAATTCTCTGCTGCTGCTGCTGCTGTTGTAGTTGTAGTTGTTGTTGTTGTGCTGCATTTTTTAGTGACACACTTGAATATCAAAGATGCTACCTACTCACAGACCTGTTGTCTTTTGTATTGCAGTTCTGCACAAGCTGGTTTAGTTTATACCCACCATCAGGATCCATTTGCATCGGGCGGTTGATTGAGGTCCGAGTGGAAGAATGGCAAACAGATGCCCCCCCCCACTTCCCTCCACTTGGCGCTTCAGACAGAGATGGCCTCCTTCCTACACTGTGTGTGGCTCTTTCCTCAAAGCAGGGAATGCAGTGCGTGCTCCCAGCATGCCTTGCAATTCCTGCTGTGTAAGAAGCTTGTGTGGAGGAAGGACTGATATTGCTGCATCCTGACCCTCAGAGCGCAGAGATCTGGCTGCCTCACATTCCTCCAATGGGTGCTTTAAAAGGGTTGGTTAACATTTGGTCCTTTCTCTTCTTAACCATCCAGCTGAATTTTGCTCCAGATAAGAAAGCACACAGCCATGCAGAGGCAGATCTAAGGGAGGGCAAAGCTCTTAAGTTTTGCAAGAAGCCTTACCTTGCAGTGGAAATCACTCCTCTCCTGCACCGTTTTAGCCAATCCTCACAGGCGTTGCTTATTGGCTACAGCAGCAAGGGAGAGGAGGGATTTACATGACAGGGTAAGGCTTCTTGCAACACTTAGAGCTTTGCCCTCCCTGTAGATCCGCCTCTGCAGCCATGATCTGAACAGCACACAGTCTGTTCGTATAACAGTCTCTGACAGTACAATTATCCCTCAATGAGAAGTAAAAGATAGGGGCCACAATCCAACACAATTGAGTGCATGTTTATGCTCATTCATTGAGCTTATGCCTACTTAATGCTCCATTGGTCTCTGTCCTGAGCAGACTAATAAATGTTTAAAGATTGAAAAGTATTTATAAATTCTATCAATTGACTGTGTACTTTAAAATACTTTAAATGCTTTGCTAATCCTTTGGCCACGTCAAATTTTAACATTTGCTCTGCTGTTTGGGTTTTTCTTAATAGCTATTTACGTTTTTTTTTGTCTCTTCTAAATGATTGCCTGATTACAATCAGGCTCAGATTTTCATCCAGCAGAGGGAATTAAATCTTTTCTCTCAGCCTGCTATGAAGTTACATGGAAGACTTAACATCTACTTTTTCATCTGCGTACACTTAATATTTCCTGACTCTGAGCATAATCAATAATGGTCTCCTACAGCAAATTCAATTATAGAATGAGGTATTTTCCCTCATCGCACACAGAAGGAAATTAGCATATCGCTACATTTTGTGTTGCACAAATAACATGCATTTTCGCTGGCTTCTGCAGCCACAATTTGGTGGTTGGAATGCCACGTGCTCATTTCCCACTGGGGGAGCTTGAACCCAGGAGTGACATGTCCGCCACTCAGGGAGCCCCTCACTGATCCAGAATCTGAGAGGTGAAAATGGAATTCCTCATCAGACATACTGTTTTCTTTGCCTAAGATTATACGCCCTAACTCAACCAACAAATGCAGCCAAGACCACAACACTGAGGCTGCAACTCCATGCGTATTTAACCTGAGATAACTTTTGTTCCCTCGCCCCAAGGCAAGCTTCTGTTACCCCAATGGGTCTCCTCAGATCTGCATCAGCAACCTCATTCCATCCCAGCCCACCCCCTTCCCCACCCAGAAATTCCCCCATTCCTTCCCCTCCTCACCCCGTTCTTCCCCCTCCTCACTCCATTTTACCCACCCTTGCCCATGCTGCTGACTTTGTTACTAGAAGTACCCCGCAGGGGCAAAGGGTCTCCAGCACCACTGCCACTTGCATCAGTTGCCTCAAAATGGCTGCCAGCCATTCCACTGTCATAAAGGGCAGTTCAGCCCTAGTTGGGATTGTGCTGGAAGTTTAACTCAGTGTCATTACACTCAGTGGGACTTGCTTCCGAGTGGACATGCACAGGATTTCACTGTAGTTGTCTTGCATGGTTATTGTGTCTGGATCCTACATGACTTTCCTAATGTTCAGACTGAGACAAGGTGCCTCAACCCTTTTCTGCGGTGGCACCAAGGGCTCTGTTTGCCTCACAGCAGTTTACCACCCCCACCACTCCTCAGTCTTGAAAGGGGCTCATTCCCTCAGTGAGGTGGACCTCGCACTGTACTACCTCAGGGCTTCTATACTCCCTGCAAGCAGTGGCAGTTGCAAAGCTACCATTATGTCCGCAGGGGCAAAAACCCTGGGTGCAGTGCTCCTGGGGCAGGAGGAGGGCGGTGACAAGGCGCCTCGCTTTGCAGCGAGGTGAGCGGTTTCGACCCGCCTGCCTGCCCCTGCCTCTGAAATAGAGCCTGGTGTAGCATGGGGCTGAAGCAAAGTGGTGCACAGAGACAGGGAAACAGTGGAGGGTACGGACATCCTCCTCTTCCTCTGTCCCGGGCGGCCCTTTTATTTGGCTGAGTCTGCAACTGAGCAGCGGGCAGCAGCAACACATCCCTTACAAGGGGAAATTTGTGGGTTTTTTAAACTACAGATTGAAAGTTTCTGGGCAGACAGAAGGGAATATTGTCTTAATCAATAAAATATCTACAGTCACACTATGCCTTATTCATATTGGAGAATGAAGACTAAATGGAGAACCAGGCAGTGGAGGATTATCCCTTTAGTACTTGCGTGTCTGTACAGGGCTGTGATAGGAACTGTGGCGAGATCAAGCTGTTCAGGACTTACCTCTGCTTTCCTGCTTTCTTCCTCCTTAAAGAGGGCATGGTTACCTGAAGCACGAAAATACAAAATGAAACACAGGGAACATTGCTGGACTAACTGTGCCGACCTAACTCCAGATTAGGATTGCGTCCTCGTTCTCATATGGAAGTCGAGAATGGTCTGTTATAGCTATGATTTTGGTGACGGCTGCACATGTTCATATTCTCCCTGCCATCCACAATGGGTCTAATATTTGGCTTTGCAGACCTTTGGAAAATGTTGCTCTGTAACCCTATAGGGCAACTATATCCCAATTGTGTCCAGGAGCTTTCACGTTGGCTGAGCATGTAGACTCAAAAACCGGGCTGAGCTTTGATAGCATCGATTCGCTCTGAAGTGGCTGTGAGCTATGTAGCAGAGTTTTGTGGTGCTCCTACGTGAGAAGCCTTCCGAAGCATAGTAGCTTCAGGGATATCAGATTTTTATAGGTGAGGTGTTGAAAATAATAGGAAAACAGTTGACTCATTCTTCAGACCATCCCCAAATATTGCCAATAAAGGCTTTGTCAAGTTTCCACAGTCTGCGGCTTTTAAGATTTTTTTTTTCCACTTAGGTGATTTATTTCAGCAAAACAGCTCACTGGTGACCAGCTGCAAAAGTGCTTATACAATGCGCCAAGTTGATTCTCATGCTCGTAAACACAGACCATCAATGTTGCCAAATACGCAAACAAATGCACCAGTAGAGATTTGCATAAGGTGGTAAAATCACAAGCCTTCCAAGCCCGCCGATAATGTCATTGGGACAGGCCAAGCTTCTGGCTAGCTGGAAGTTTGGATTGTCCCCAGACCCCGGAATAACGACAGACAACTGGAAGTTTGGATGTAACTTAGGCCATTTATTTAAAATGACAGACTTGGTGACTTGCAACGACAATAACCCTTACCTCTAACTGAACCTTCTCCCTGCGGGGTAAAGCTGATCTTCTGGGTGGACGGCAAGCCGTGCCCCCCCGCTCGAATCTCATTGGGTGAACCAACAACTCGAGGAGGCAAAGCTGATCCTGCAGAGCCTGCCTGTCCTCGTTGCCCCCATCAGGGAACCAGGGGAGCTGGCTTCCAGCTGCAGGCGCCCTGACAGCTTTTAGCCAGTGAAGCGGATCGGCCACGCAACTCTTCGAGCCGTCCAGCATCATCCGAGTTGCCCCAGCCAATCCACCCCACTTTGCCCCCCCCAGTCTGGACACCGCGAGCGTCCCTATTCCTGTTTTACCCCGCGCTTCTCCTGCCACCAAGAAGGTTAACCTTGCGTTTAACCTTCTTGTTCACCCACCAAAATGCCCTTCAAACCTCGCTGCAAGTCACCCAGGAATAGATCGTTGCCGGCTGGCGACAGATGAACCCCATCCGAATGGAATAAAGATGACTCCTGATGCCTAATGTCCGGGTGTGCTATAACCCAGCCACCTAGTGCCCGCACCACTCTCCCCAGGTAGTCGCTGGTTTTCTTCCTGGCCACATCCAGTCGGCGGATGCTTTTGGCACCCCGCCAGACTCTTCTGGGCAAAAGGCCGGACCAGACTATAACTACATCCGGCAGCCACTTCTTGATGGTATAAAAGTCTCGCCTGGCTTGGTGCCGCAGCGAGAGACCACTCCGCTGCCCCAAGTCATTCTCGCCTAAGTGGACCACGAGTACCTGGGGTGGGGTGCGGGAGAAAACGTAAGTGCGCACAACTGGGAGGAGCTGCCCCCATCTCATCCCCCTACGTGCAGCCCACAAAACTTGGGCAGCTTTGCCCAAACCCAACTGGGAGCCAAAATCCGAGTTCATTGCCCTCTTCCTGGCCCAGAAAACGATCGAGTGTCCGCAGATAAGGATCCTGACCGGATAACCAGCCTGCGGACCTGTCAAAGAGAGAAAAAACAATGAATACCCAAGAATAAACGAAGAGCAGGGCCCCCACGGGTACCCCGAACCACCAGGGCGCACTGTCCCCACCAAAGGCCTGGAGCCACAGGCAAACCCCTGACAGGGGAGCCAACTCGGGGGTGACCACCGTATTCACCCCAACAGCCTCCGGCTGCCTACGGGCCAACGCCCCCGATACTACACTTTCCTAATGTAACGCCGGAACGCGCCAGATCTCCAGCGCCCAATTCTCCGAATGCGCTAATCCGGTAAGCCCGAGTGGGCGGCAGCCGTTGCAGCACCAATACGAAACGAATGGAGCCCGAAGTCACCTGGTGACTGCCCCAAAGCCTTAAGGGCACGCTTGAAAACAGCGGAGAACTGGTACAGCGTGAGCGGGAAGGAATTGCGGTGCCTGAACAGAGGACCAGCCCCGGCCGGGGCTGCCTCTAAATAACACCCCATGGCCTTCATAGGGCATACCTCCTCCCTTCTTGCCTTATGTAAACGCACCCACTGCCCCTTCCCAACTTGATCCGTCTTGGATCGACGCACCAACAAATAAAGTGTGTCCTGTAACAGAATGCAGTCATCCCACTGGAGGGCGCATGCGAAGTTAAAGCGTGAACGCGCCAAAATCTCGGAGGGGCGAAAGGCCCCGAACAGGAAAACTAACGCTGTGGCATCAAAAAGCAACACCTCAAAAGGAGATGTGCACAAATCTCTAAACTGAGACCTCAAACCAACTAGAATGTTAATGGAAACTGGTTGTCTCTTGTCCCTTACCGGGGGAGCTTGCCGTTTCGGGCCCTCAACAACTCGTCTAACTCTGAAATCCCCGGTGTGATCGAACCACCCATGAGCCCTTGACTGAAAGGAGATGGCGGCCAGGTAAACCGGCAGAGAGTTGGGGGCGATACCCCTGTCTTTTAGGGAAAAAAGGAAACGGATCAGGTGTTCAGCTGGAATCGGCCAAACCTGTCTAAGGCCCGCATTGGTCCTGAAATGCGCAAACTCTTGCATCTTGCTGGTGTAGCTTGCCCTGGTCGCTGGGGCCAGCGACGCCCATATTGCCCTGTCCGTTCTCAGGATCCAAGGCTCCATAGCCAATGCGGCATGGGCTCCGGATCCAGACAGGCCTCCGGGGCCAACAGCCGGAAGCGATCGTCCTGGAAACGAGAGAGGGCGTCGGCTAAGCTGTTTTGTAAACCGGGGACGTGTCTAGCGATAAACTGCGTGTTATTCTGTAGACACTGCATTACGAATGCCCTCACCAGACGCATTACCCTCGCGGATCTAGATGTTTGACGGTTAATGATGCAGACAACCGCCTGGTTGTCGCACCAAAAACGTACCAACGAGTTGACGAAATTGGAGGCCCAGATGTGTACCGCAACTACAATCGGGAAGAACTCCAAAAACGTCAAGTCGCTTGTGATGCCCAACCGATGCCACTCGTCGGGCCACGGTTGGGCACACCATCTGCCGCGGAAATAGACCCCGAAGCCAACACCTCCGGCGGCGTCGGAGTGGACCTGAAGGTCCGCCTCTACGAGCTGAACCTCTCGCCAAAATGAGACGCCGTTAAATTCACGGAGGAAGGCGAGCCAAAGAGCGATATCCTCTCTCATTTCCCTGGACACCCTGATTCTGTGGGCGGGGCGTTTCACGCCAATGGTGGCATCACATAGCCGTCTCAAGAATGCCCTGCCCGGCGAAACCACCCGGCAGGCAAAGTTGAGATGACCCAGGAGCACCTGCAAATCCCTAAGCCTGATCTTCCTGGCCTGCGCCGCTGACTCGAGCAGGATAACTAGTCTGCTCAGTTTAGCCTGGGGGAGCCTACTCTGTTGTAAATTGGAGTCCAATTCGATCCCAAGAAATGTCAGGCAGGTGGAGGGCCCCTCTGTTTTGTCATGGGCCAACGGCACCCCCAGGGTAGCACAGAGTTGGGTAAAA
This sequence comes from Lerista edwardsae, assembly GCA_029204185.1. Taxonomy (NCBI): domain Eukaryota; kingdom Metazoa; phylum Chordata; class Lepidosauria; order Squamata; family Scincidae; genus Lerista; species Lerista edwardsae. The sequence goes on along the minus strand of JAJKFI010000028.1, from coordinate 5,598,699 downwards.
CTCTGCAACCAGATCTTGCACTCATCGCTACCCGCTGGCCCCGCAAACAGGAAGTCATCAAGATAATGCACGGAGGAGGCTCCGCCCACTATCGTCCTGAGGGCGTATTCTAGAAGGCTGCTAAAGGTTTCAAAATGGCGACACGACACGGAACACCCCATAGGCAGGGCTTTATCGTAGTAAAACCCGCCCTCAAAATAGAACCCCAGATGACAAAAGTCATCGGGGTGTATGGGTAACAAGCGGAAAGCCGACTCGATGTCGGCTTTTGCCATAAGGGCTCCCTTGCCGCACCCCCGAACTACAGCCACAGCCTGATCCAGAGAAGCATACTTCACTGAACACAGCTCTGGTGGAATGCTCGAATTTACTGAAGCGCCCTCGGGATAGGACAGGTGGTGTATCAAGCGAAACTGACCCGCCACCTTCTTGGGAACCACCCCGAGAGGTGATACTTGTAGGTTTGCTATTGGTGGAGAAGTGAAAGGGCCGGCCACTCTGCCCGCCTGAAGCTCCTTAGCAATCTTTTTGCGTACCACATCCTCCAGGCCCCTCACCGAACGGAGATTATTGGCAAAAGAGGGGGCTGAAGGAGGCGGTGCATGGATCCGAAAACCATCCCTAAAACCAGCCTCCAACAACTGGGCTGCGACCCTGTTCGGGTACTTACGCAGCCATACCAAAAGCTCCTGGAGCTTAATCGGTGTTGGGCCCCTTCTGAGGGGGGGTGGCCTGTTGTTGGCCGCCGCCACGCCTTTGGGTTCCTGCCGGGGCGCGCCCACCCGCTCTGTTGGAGCCGAGCTTGGGGCAAGCGGATACGGCATGCTTGCCCCCACACAAACCACAGGCATGAGTGAATGCACAGCGTGCCCTGGTGCATTTCCCCGACGCGTTAAATTCATAACAGGTCTTGGGGCCTTGAACCCACTGTGCACCACCCTGACCTCTCGCGGGCTCCGGCTTGCTACGAGCAATGAGATGTCCGCTGTCGGACCTATCCCCCCATGCTGGACGCGATGGGACCACCAGCTGTGACCATAATTCCCACTGGGGAATTTTCCAGGAAAGGGCTGGGTCATGAGCGGCCCGCAGGCGCAAGTGCTGATCATAAGCCTCCCATGCCGCACCAGTGTAATCACGGAACGCCCTATGGATGATGTCAAGGTACTTAAAGAGGGCCGTGGCTTTGGCCGGATACATTTGCAGCGTGACCGAAGCAAATATGAGGTATCCGTTAAGCCAGTTAGCCCATGTTTTGTCGATCTTACGTTTCTTAGTTGTTTCCTCATCTCTAATGGGGTCGCCTATTTTAGCGACCGGCTCTGGCTCCATGTGGAGCAGGCTGAATATGTCGACATACTCGCCCTTCCATATTTTTTCCTTCACGGACAACGCTAGGTGCCCGCCAAGCGGGAGCGCCACTTCGCCGTAGGAGATCATAGGCCTGTCCCTTTGGTCTACCACCATCGTGCTCTGCCAGGGGGTTGCCTCTGCCGGGCCCATGAGGTACCCCAAGGGCGGAGCTGCACATTGATTAACCCACGGAGGGCCTGCCGGTACTAGGTTCTGAGTTCCCTGTCCCATGTTTGCGCCTTGAGCGGGGAAGTAAAAACTGCCAGACCACTGCTGTGGTAAAGCATTCTGAGGCACCAGAAGTGGAAAAGGGGGCAGGGTACCCCGGGCTGGTGTGGATGCAGTGTTGCCCCCTTGCTCATGTGCGTCATCCGTGTCCCCCCAAACTGCAGCCAAGTCCTGTGTGCTCAAGGGGGGAACCTCACCCGCAGCCGCCGCTGAAGTCCCGGGCTGGTCCAGCTCACCAGATGTCTCATCGTCCATGTCTTGGCCCAAAGGTCGAACCCCACTCTTCTTGCCTGCTTGCACTGAAGTAGCAGAAACCTCCTTTGCAGCAGTACGCCTGGAAGATAAATATTCCATGAGACGAGAGCCTTTTCCCTGCCGTGTGGACTGCCTGGGGTGGGCCCCAGCAGGGCCCATAGCCGAACCCCCGCCTTTTTTTCTCGCAGCTTTTTCCCTGTGCCTCGCCTCCATGGATGCCAGCAGTTCCCTAACCTGCCCCATCTCCTCCTCCCCCGAGGATGAGGATGTGGTGGGAACTGGGGTGGAAACCGCCCGCCTAGGGGCCTTCCCCCCCTTCTTCTGAGTCTTCTTCCCCTTCCCTGCCATGAGACCACGGCCTACCCAACCTAAACAATGCCGGTACCAAACGTTTCAAGAGGGGGGGGAGTGTAAAGAGGGGGGGCCGAGAATTACTACTTGCCCAGGGACTCTCAGGGCCCTATATCTGCCTGAACCACCCGGCAAACGGAGCAATCGCTAAGGGCCTCAAATAGCTGAGGCAAGCCCAGCGCTATGCTTGGGGGGGGAGGGGGGGCGGAGCGGGCCTAGATCGCCTCCCGTTCGGAAGCCCCAGAACCGTTTGTCGCGAGCCCCGCGCTCTGCCCGGTACTCCCTGTCACGCCGCTTCAAGCGTTGCTGCCGCCTCGCCGAGGAGCCTCGTTCGTGCCGCCCGTCGCTGCGCAGAACTGCCCAGCTGAGCCTCGCAGCGCGCTAAGAGCCTCCCCGATGATCCCCGCAAGCGCGCCTTCGCGTGCGCTCGCAGGCCGCTGCCTCTCCAGCAAGCCGCAGATCGGAGCTCCTCGAAACGCGTCTGCTTCAGTCGCCAGCCGGACCGCACTACGGCGTGCAGGGAGGGCTGCCTCGTGCCCTGGCCGATAGGCCCGCCCCGAGGCAGCCTGCAGCCAATCGCTGCAGTCCCTCCAGCTGCCCGTCCGTCCAGGGGCTGGGGGGACAACCCGCGCCAGCGCGTAATCGCGCTAACGGACATTAATGGAGACTTAGGTTTGCCAGGCTGGATGCACTGAAAAGTTGGAGATTTTTGAAGCAGGTCTAATGAGGTGACAAGGTACTGGCATAGAGCCCAATAGCCAAGGGGCGAAGTAGAGCCCCCTTAAATGAGGGCACTACTAAGAAAAAAATGCTGGAAAAACAGGATCATTTTGGGCAAACTGGAAATTCAAAGTGGGAGGGTGGGAGGGAGACAGGTTTTTGTTTTTTTTAAATCTTTTTGCCCAGTTTGCTTTATTGCTTTTTTAATGCTTTATTTTGTGTGAATAAAAAGCTGAAAAAAATTACATGGATGTCTTCAAATACAGGGATATTTGCAGTTACATATTTGCAAGAAAGAAAATACAAAAAAGGGGGGAAACAGAAATATTAGAAGAGCACAATCCTAACCCGGAGTTAGGCCAGCCAAATTTGGCCAGGACAAAGGCCACCGTAAAGTATGTTTGGACCAATCAAAGAGGCCAGCTCACATATATGTGCCATCCACCCTGATTGCAAAATTGGTCCAAATGCTGGCCAAACTTTGCCTTGTGGTGGCCAAACTTTGTGGTGGCCCTTGTGCTGGCCAAACGTGGCTGGCCTAACTCGTGCCAGCCTAACTGGAGGTTAGGATTGCACCAGTGGTGAAATTCAGCCACTTCTCACCAGTTCTGCAGAACCGGTTGCTAATTTATTGATATACAAAAAGTAGTGCTGTAGTAAGAAGCAGTACAAAGAAAGGAGGACATAGAACCGGTTGTTAATTTATTTGAATCCCACCACTGGTTGCGCACTTAGTGATCAGAAGTTAATATATCCATACAGTTTACATAGCTTAGGATATTTTATCAAGGAATGGACATATATTTTCAAAAATATCCATACGTTTCTGTCAACAATATGCCATTCATTCGAATTCTGATAAATGCAAAATGTCATCAATCCATTGGGCACATGTCGGTGGGCTTCTTTCCTCCCAATTGTGTAATATAAGTCATTTTGCTGTGTATGTTGTTTAATTCCAGTGACCTGAGATTATGTGGTCAACTCAATAGCAAGGCATTCTGGGACTTGCCAGTGTCTTTGAAAGTTCCCACTGTACTTCAAGGGTGGAGCCAATAGCGCCACTCTCTTGGGCAGGCATTAAGGGCTTCCAAAGTGCTAAAGCCTCACAGTTGACCTAGGCAACGACCAGTTGTCACATGCAACCACTGGGTGGGGAACCGACCATCCAGTCTGAGGAAAGAGTTCGGTGTCACTCAGAAGGTCACGTATCGCATTGTGAATTTTCATGCTGAAAATTTTCATAATTTTTTTGCTGATTTTCAAACAATTTGGGCTCCAGTCTCATCCACAGGATATGCTGATGGATCAGCTGCTGAGCCTGGGACAATGGCAATGGATGTGGATTGGGACAGGGATTGGGACAGGCTGGGGGAGGATTGGGAGTCAGTTGCGGGTGGGACAAGACAGCAGCAGCAGCAGCAATGGCTGCCAGAACAGTTACAGAACAGAGAGGCTTTGCACTTGTGCGTGTCAACAACCCATTCCACGTATACAATGTGCTCAGATGACCTATCAGGAATGGGACACTTTGGTTTCATTTATATTTGCAAGGAATGCATATACTGTGCGTTTCCATAGTGATGCAGCAGTGATGCAACGTTGCTCTTTTGTGTTCAATATTTTGGGTCTAGTTTTCAAACATTTGCATTTGATGAAATCATTGAAAAAAGTGTGCTTTTTTGAGTTTTCTTTTCCAGGTATATAGATGGAAAACATCTGATGGGTAAGAAGATGGGCGTGTCATGTATAATACTACATAACAGCACTAAAAAGTAAAGCTTTGCATTTCTAAAAGTTAAAAAAAACTATGATGTTCATTGCGCCATCTACTCTTATTTTCTCATTCAATTCCTTGTTTTCACAGATGGAGTCTCAGGAAAGCGATACCAACGATATTATGATTTGTAAAACCACATTAAGTTTAGCTACCGCTGATGACTTCAGGGTCAGCACAGTTTTTTGCAACATGGTACTAAGCTCATGTTATTTATTTTTACAGCATGGGACTAAGATCCTTATCTAGGAAAACCAGTATGTGTCATGTGGACATTATATGTCTGGCTGCTATTTGTTAATTAACATTACTGTTTGGACATGGTGCAAAGAATCACTCCATATGGAGGGGCCAAAAACATGTTGGAGATAATCCGGCCAGCCCTATGCCCATCTAAGTCTGACTGATCTTAAAGAGAGACATAAAAACACAGGCATCACTCTCTCCCATTCAAAAAAAATGCGAGCCAAAATACTTAACATTATCTGGATCATGTCTGGTGAAATTGAAAAGCAACTGCGTTTTCACTAGTTCTGATTCTTCCTTTCCAAGTGGGGTGGAGGGTGTGCGCGTGATGAATTCTCATGCACTCTCTGTGGGAACTCTGAGGGTAAGGCATGTTCCAGACCGACAGGCAGCCCAATCCTGCTCTGCCCAGCTCCTGAAGGAGCAGCACTAGTAAAGTGGCTACATCTCGCAGGATCCACAGCAACTGCTGGGGTCTCCTCGGGGGGGAAGGAGATGTTTGTCCTGCCAACTGGGCAAGATGGACTTTTCCAAGTGGGGTTCCTCTTATATTTAGCGGAGAGTAATTGTCCCTCTTGCACAGCTCCCAGCACAGTGTCTTTTCTAGTGGCTGTTGCTGGTGGTATTCTTCATTTTTTTAGATCGTGTTACTGTTTTGTGAACCTTGTGTTGAGAAGTGATATATAAATGTGATTGATTGATTGATTGATTGATTGATTGATTGATTGATTGATTGATTGAGCGACGAAAATGGTTACGGGGCTGGGGCACCTCCCTTATGAAGAAAGACTGCAGCGTTTGGGGCTCTTCAGCCTAGAAAAAAGGCGCCTGAGAGGGGACATGATTGAGACATACAAAATAATGCACGGAAGGGATAGAGTCGATAGAGGGATGTTCTTTTCTCTCTCTCAAAACACCAGAACCAAGGGGCATCCGCTAAAACTGAGGGTTGGGAGAGTTAAAACAGATAAAAGGAAGTACTTTTTTACCCAGCGGGTAGTTAATCTGTGGAACTCTTTGCCACAGGAGGTGGTGATGGCATCTGGTCTGGATGCCTTTAAGAGGGGATTGGATGGATTTCTGGAGGAAAAGTCCATTGTGGGCTATAGGCAATGATGGGTTGTGCAACCTCCTTGCATTAGTGGTAGGCTACTTCAGAGTACCGGGTGCAAGGGAGTGGCAACAGGATGCAAGCGTCTTGTGTCTCGTGCCTCCCTGGGGCACCTGGTGGGGCCGCTGTGAGATACAGGAAGCTGCACTAGATGGGCCTTTGGCCTGATCCAGCAGGGCTCTTCTTATGTTCTTATGAATGTCCCCCTGGGGAAAGCTCAGGCTCCCGCAATGGTATTGGAGTCTCTGCTGGCTATTTTGCCGACAGAGACTCGAGCAGCCCCTTTGTTGTGCTGCTTGTTCCAAAGTGGGGCATAGGATTAGGTGGTGGAAGCCACTGGCAGGTCCCACCCCCCCTCGCATGGGCCCAATCCTCCCCTCAGTTCTACCCCTGCCTACCTCTCCCCTTGTCTTGACTCCAATTACTGGTTGCCCGCCCTGCTGGAGCACTACTGGCTCTTCTCACAGCACTGACCAGCACTGGCTCAGCACCAGTGATGTCATCCGTGCCAGGAACCGGAATGCCCGGATGATTGACAGCCCTCCGCCCCTATGGCGGAGGGCTGCCACGCCTCCCTGCGCCTCACAGCACCTGAATCGCTCCATTTCAGAGCGATTCGGGACACGAGGGAGGGCGGGCGGGCAGGCGGGCCCAGGAGCAGCTCGCCCGTCCTCCGGAGAGGCAGCGCGGCCCGGGTCCATCCGCAGAACTGGCGGAACGGCGTACCAGGCCATTCCGCCTGGATGACGCCACTGCTCAGCACCAGCACGCCCTCCTTCCACTGAGTGGTGAATGTTGTTACGGCACGTTTGTATCGCCTTTACCTGGCGGTGCGCATGTCCTGCTGGTGACAGGGGCCTTTGGATCAGGCCCATAATTATTTCCTGCGCTGCTTGAAAACTAAGAATCCATTTGCAAAACTGTCACCCACATTAAATAAATGGACCTCTGAACTATTCCCCAGTTGTAATCATATTTGGCCAGACCTGTATTTCTACACATGTATAAGCTCTAAACTTGGATCACTACTCAAAACAGCACTACATCTAGCCCAGAGGCATGTCTAGACAAAAAAGCGCCTGAGGCAAGGACGTATATGTGGTGCCCGTGGGCAAAGAGAGGGAAAAGGCAACAGGGACCTCAGAAAACTGCCTGGAGAGCACTCCAAATTCAGTGCTTTTGCTGCGTAATAGTAGGGGAAGCTATCTGGGGCTTTTTTAATTTTCTTTTTAACATTTTAAAAGTAGGTCCACGGGAAAATTGCGCCTCCCCTTGGTGAAGCACCCTGGGGCAGGTACCCCTCAGGCTCCATCCTTTACATCTCTGATCTGGCCATTGTGAGTAATGTAGATTGTCGCTATAGGGGATAACACTGTACAGTAAGTTTGTGAACTGGTCCTACACCTCATTTAACTTCACCTTAGGCACATCTATTCCACCACCACCATCCCCCCCCCAAAAAACCCTCCTTCCATCTCTAGCCTTCCCCCTCCCCGCAAATACTGACTAATGCTTATCCATATGCAAAGGACCCCCAAAGGACCCATAACGATCACCATTGTTCCTCACAGTTCCTCACAGCTCTCCACTGTGGAAAACATTTCACCACATTAGAAATACCATTCAAATCTTGCAAGTAATAAAGTGTAATGGGAAGCAGATGCCTCTCTCTACCTTAGATTAGAATCAAGGTTGGTTGTGATAGTATTGGGTGTTTTTAAAAATCTCATATACCAGGATGGGGGGTGGGGCAAATGTATAGTTCCAGTGATAAGTCATCTCTCTCTCTCTCTCTCTCTCTCTCTCTCTCTCTCTCTCTCTCTCTGGCATTCTAACAACATAACTGCTTTAACACAGTGGTCATTGAAGGAACAATCAGGGAGGCAGTTGCAGCCCTAGCCTATGCACCACCTGGGGCCAGGACCTCAGACTGCCACCCCCCTGGAGACTGCCATTCCTCCAACTCACCTAGAGCCTCTGGGGCCTTGCTCGATGTCCCCGGGCCCTCCGAAGGCATTCTGCAGCCTTCAGAATGCCTTTAAACATTACTTCCGGTTTCCATTTAATGGCCTTCTGGAAGCTGCAGGATGCCCCAGAGCACCTGGGGACCCCACACATGGCCTGCCTTGCCCTCAGGAGGGCTCCAGGATGGGCAGCAGCAGTAGCGGTCTTGCAGGGTCCATCCATTGTGGCGCCTGGGGCCACACATCCCCGGGCCCCTCCATCAGGCACACCTTTGCAGGGAGGGGGTGATACGCAGCATTCTTGTAAATGAGTAACTACAACAATAGAAAAAAAAACTAATGTTAAAAAATTGCACAAATGGACAGTTTCACAAGATAAGGAGCCCTGTTCAGTTATACTCATCTCTTCAGTTATGCTCCACGTGGACCAACAGAAAACTCTTTTATAGGTCAAAACACTGGTCCATATCTACTAGGCTGGTATTGTCTGTACTGACTGGAGGCACCAGTTCTCCAGGTTTTCAGAGCAAGGGTCTTTTCCAGACCTGTGTGTAGAAGCCAGGGGTTGAACCTGCACTGACCCTCAGCGCTGGAAGGGCACAGATCTGAGAGGACCCATTAAGGCCAGCGAAGTTCTACACTAGATAATGGAGCCAATGTTTCCTTATCCCAAGGAGGCTCCGGCGGCTGTTCTGGTCCCGTGAGATACAGCGGCGGCCATTTCAGCGCTGCTGTGCCATGTAGCACCAGAGCAGCATATGACTGGGCTGTAAATCTTCTGTTACTCAGTTTCATTGGCTAACCTCTGGTTCATTGGCTAGCCACTCTGATCTGGAGAGATCTTTTTGGCGCTTTTCAGAATCTGCTTTGATTTTTATCACCTCAAAATAGTTTGGTGGCATCTTGTATGGTGGTGGTATGTATGAACACCATCATGTTATCTATCATTGGAAAGGCAATTTAATGCTGAATGCAGTGAAAGGTTGTGGCCAATTAGCCAGAAAGGTTTTAATTGTGAAAACCTTGGTAAGTGCAAATAATACCATCGTGTTATATATACATTGCATTCAGGCTTGGCTTCACTTGGCTTGAGCAGAGATAACGTTAAAAGGTCAAAAAAGATTAACATGACACGTGATATCTACCTTTTTGGGGAAAGATCCATGTCTTTTGCTCCAGAGATCCTTTTATAGAATGACTGTGTGGTAACCCAGAGGCCTGAGTTTTAGCTGTGGTCCTTTGCATGCTTCCCCAACTAGCAGCGACATCTGATCCAGTATGGATCCATTAACTGTAGCAAGCAAGTATACACAATCCAAAGCAATGTACAGAATAGAAACTTCTTTCCGCCTTGACACGATAAATCTTGTCCATTCATCCTCCTGTATCCCCCAGTATTATAAAAATGAGATTATGTAATATTTACAGTGATAGTAATACAATCAATCAGCGTCAGCCAGCAGAGATGTGAGAGCCGACAGAACCCACGAGGGAAAAGTGGGGAACAAGAAGCACAAAGCGGTCTCTATGATGGTCAGGGAGGGATGCCAAACATTTTCACTGTTTTCCAAACTAAAAAGCTGCAGGAAAAGCAAAGGAGACACAATCAGCTCTACCCTGGGTCATTAAAAATAATTAACTTGACTGAGGAATGGCTTTCCTGCTGATTCAAATGCATGGTATATATTTGAGGGTGCAATGCTAACTTGGAGTTAGGCCGGCACAGTTAGGCCAGCAAAGTTTGGCTGGCACAAGGGATACCATAAAGCATGTTTGGACCATTCTTGGAGTCAGAGAGCCCAACACACAGATGTGTGCCATCCTCCCTGACTCCGAGGGTGGTCCAAATGTGCTGAGGAGGAATCATTGTACCAGGAATCATTGTACTGTCCTCTGGTGTAAGAACTTTGGGTTTGACGGTTGTTCTTCAGCAATGAAAAGCACATGCTAATCTTTGAAGGTTCCACTGGGAATGGCCAGCCCAATCCTAAACTCACCGCAAGCCTGCAGCATCTATTTTGACACCATCAGTCTCAACTCCATTCCACCCACCCACCTCCGCCCTTTTCAATCCCCAAGTGTTACGGGCCTCAGGATTGGGCCCTAAGGCACTTGCCTTTTGTTTGCCTGGCCAGGAATATCATAGCTTTTTCCTGGAGTTGCTGGTGTCTATTGTCTGTCGTGAGGTTTGGGTATGGGGTATGTCAGCGGCTCCTGGACCCTCCCATGTCCCTCCTACATTCCTCCTACATCACAATCTCCTCCATGCTTTGGTCTGTCCATCAGCAGAGTCATATTGGTGCCCAAGTGATAGTCAAGTTGCATCAGCACATGATTTTCCAGCATTGTGCCCTTGTCCGTGGCACGTTCATCGATGGGCAAATTTCTACGCCAGCAGGGCTGTCACTGCACCAGCATACGTGCATACACTGGTATATCTTGCGGATAGGATTGGGCCTTAGATCAGTTAAGCCAAGCTGAGCAGGAAAAGCAAACATAAATTTTCAGAGATGCACCTGACTACATCGTTCATCCCTTAGCCTCGACTTTTCTCTTTGGAAAGACAGCATTTGCTTTCGTGCAATGTGAGCCGTTGAGAACACCAACTGAGGGCTTTGTAATATCTGTGTTGTTTTACAGCAACATAATAAGAACAAAGAGGTTGGGTAACAGTCCAAACCGCATTGTTCTATCAAACCCAGCAAACCAAATATTATAAAATGGCAGGGCCTGTAGCACAGTGCTATATAAAGCTGTAGGAGAATGTTTGAGGTTTGGTGCCAGGCTTTTTTTTTTTTTTGCATTAAAAAGGGTCTAATGGGGGTGGGAGGAAAGTTAAGGGCCTCCAACATAATATAAATTGTCTTTGAGGGTACAGCAGAAAGTGTGGGCCTTGTATCTCAATGTCTCCCTGCACACTACATTTTCAAATGTAAGCACTAGAGCTGCCAAACAATTACACTGTTTAGAGAAGCTGATGGCCTACATCTGTTTAAAATACTAGTCAGTGTTTAGACTGATGTGATTGAAAACATTCTGCGAAGAATAAGTATAAATTTGCAAAACTCGGGTTTTTGAAGGGGGAAAAAAGAGGAAAAGAACTCCCCTATTATAGGATATAATGATTAACCATTAAAATGTACTAGAACGTTCAGCATGGTTGAAAAAGGGCAGACCACAGGGTCTTTCCGCCAAGGAGATGAAGTTATGTGGATGGAGAACTGCCTTGTGAAGACCCAGCTCTGCCATTCAAGCAATTTTGAGTTCAAGTTCTTCTTTCTCAACAAGGGGCAAGTCTCAGTTTGAAACTGAATGTGCTTTTTAGAAACTCGGAGATGGCAACAAGATACAGTGGTCAAAGAAGCAACTGAGTGTTTGCATGGAAATTAGCAAGGTTGGGGAGGGAACAGGGCCATATTAACTTATGGCCGGGACCCTAGTCTTTCAGGTATTTTGGGCCCCCTCGGAAACTCTTCAAGAAAAGGAGGGGATGCCCCTAGTCCTTGTTACTGTCCCTTGTTACAGCTCCTCTCCTTGCACATGTCCATCTGCTTCTCCCCCATCCTCCCCTGATTCCCAAGCCAGTGAGCAGCTCTTGCCATGGGTCCAGCTGGCACTGCAGAGAGCTCTGGCTGGCAGAGGATGAAAGAGGGGTGTGTCTGTGTTGCTCTGCCTGCCCCTGGGAGCTGGGTTGGTAGGTGGCCAAGTGAACTCAGAGGCGTTTCCATAGGGATGGCAAAGCTCTAAGTTTTGCAAGAAGCCTTATATTACCCTGTCATGCAAATCCCTCCTCTCCCTTGCTGCTGTAGCCAGTAAGCAATGCCAAGATGTTGCTGTTCCCTGTGAGGACTGGCTAAAACAGTGCAAGAGAGGAGTGATTTCAGTGGTGTCATCTAAATGATTTAAGAACAGGTACTCACTTTTGATTGGCATGTGTCGGGACCCGCCCACCGGAAGTGACATCATAAGCCAGAAGTGATGTCGTGGCAGGAAGGGACATGAAAAAAGCCCTTTTTGAGGCCTCAGATGATTTTAAACTGACCCAACAGTTGCAACAGTATTCCACAGCACCCCCAGAACATGTTAAGGAGGGCTGGCATCATGTTAAAACCCCAGAGCAGCTCATTTTTCAGTGGCAAGGAAAGGAAAGGCTCCGCTCGCTGCCTGCCTGCCTGCCTGGCTCTGAGAACATGCAGGCAACTCAAACATGCAGGAAATTCAAACGTTACAGAGGGCGGAGTCGACGAGTGGGTGGGCAAATGGGCGGGGCCAGCTGTAATCCTAGAAACCGGTACTCGCGTACCCCCGCATACCCCCTGCATGACATCACTGAGTGATTTCCACTGCAAGGTAAGGCTTCTTGCAAAACTTAGAGCTTTGCCATCCCTGTAGAAACGCAACTGAGTGAACTGAACACACTCGGCCCTGAGACATCCACTCTGCCCACCCCTGGAAGTGGGGCTGAGCATCTGGCTGCACAGGTGCAGCTCATCCCTGACTTGCCGACTGCCCTAAGGCGCTGCGGACCAGGTTGTGCCATGGCTCAGCTCCTTGCAGGCAGGGCAGACTGCTTGTAGCAGTCTGCCATAAGCAACAGGGCCCGGCTCCAACATCAGGATGGGTTAGGGCACAGGTAACAGTGCCAAATTGATGGTCCCTAGCCCTAGTTAGCCTAATGGATAATACAGCCCTGGGAGGGGAGCATTTGCCCTTTGATTGAAGCTGTATTCCTAAACACACTGTCCTAGGAGTAAGTCCCATTGAATACAATGGGATGTACTTCTGAGTTGACAAGCATAGGATTGCACTGTATATCTGCTGCTCATGTTTAAGGTATTATAGCATTGATTATATGAATATCAACCTAGCTGAAATGGTATAAATAAGTTGCACTACTGCCATTGGTTTAGGTATTTTAGTTGCCTTACTTATTCTAAAAACCTCATTTCCCACATTTTCTAGCTGCTACTCAATTTTTGCAAAGTTTTCACTGAATAATATACAAGAACCCAAGTTTAAGTAGGGACTTTACTGTCAATCAATCAATCAATCAATCAATCAACAGGTACTTATATACCGCTTTTCAACACAAAGTTCACAAAGCGGTTTACAGGCAATAGTAATAATAAAGTTAAATGGCTCCCTGTCCCAAAAGGGCTCACAATCTTAAAAAAGGCAGACCGCCAGCAACAGCCACTAGAAAGACTGCGCAGGGGTGAAGAGGGACAGTTACTCTCCCCCTGCTAAATATAAGAGGAACACCACTGGAAAAAGTGCCTCTTGTCCAGTTAGCAGGGGTCATGTATTCTTAATCCATCCTTGTTTCTAACCACCAGTTCATTACCACTCTGCTGCCACTAAATGAATTGCTACACTAACAACTACTACCACTATTAGGATTCAAGCCACTGTATTGTAGTAGTACTACATTTAGTAGTAGTATGACTAGTAGTAGTAGCGATGCAGCATCCGGAGGGGTTTACTGATATCCTTTCTTTCCCGACCCAATTAATCAAAGATGCCTTTCATTAATATATGGAAATCTCATTACAAATTTCCCTGCAGACATTACTCCCAAACACAATGGGGTTCTCCTAAAAACAATGGGGTTCATTCCTCTGAGGGATCATTTAACTGATTTGCAAGGTTTTTCTATGAATTCACCCCTGAAGTGGACTCACAGCCCAGATACTAATTTAAAACTAAGGTTGTTAGGAAGTGCCTGGGATTTATTATGTTTATTAGATGTCATATGGAGGATTCCAAGATGCAACTCGTAAACCAGATGAATAGTTGAGAAGCAAAATCAGCATAGCCTCTTACGAGATTTTTAGTACTATTGTATTGATTTGTCCCTCTCATTTTTCAAAAGGTCAATTCACATTTGCATAAATATGGTGCTTGCAAAATGGTGCGCTCTGCCTTAATAAGACAGTGGTTCTTCTGCTGTGGGGCTAATACAGTATTCTGCATTTCCCCTTGACTGTTTAAAGCAGCGGTTCCCAAACTGTGGCCCACCAGTGGGTTATGACCCAATTTTTGGTTGTTCGTGAAACTGACAGGATAATTTAGCTGTGCGCATCGAGGATTAATCAACCTGCTACTTGGTGGGAGCTCTGCTGCTCAGTCCTTATTATAGTCACAGAGGCTTGAGTGGCTGGAAAAGTGAAACTCTTTTTTTAGGTGGGTCCTAATGCTAAAATGAGAGTCTTGAGAGTCCCCTGGACTGCAAGGAGATCCAATCGGTCCATCCTCCAGGAAGTCAAGCCTGATTGCTCCCTGGAAGGACAAATCCTGAAGCTGAAGCTCAAGTAATTTGGCCACCTCCTGAGAAGAGAGGACTCTTTAGAAAAGACCCTCATGCTGGGAAAGATGGAAGGCAAAAGGAGAAGGGGGCGGCAGAGGATGAGATGGTTAGATAGTGTCACCGAAGCAACGAACATGAAATTGGGCGAACTCCAGAAGCTAGTGGAGGACAGGGAGGCCTGGTGTGCTGTCCATGGGGTCACGAAGTTTCAGACACAACATCTGTCATACACGAAGGGACGGACACGACTTAGCGACTGAACAACAATAACAACAATGCTAAAATGTTTGAGAACCACTGCTTTAAAGACTTAAAACTCTGCTTTTTCCTTTAAGTAAATTATAAGACTTGAAGCAATTCCCTATCAGTTGCTGGATACTTCCATCCAGCAACTAGTTCTCTGTTTCTAGTTCTCTGTTTCTAGTTCCCTGTTTCTAGCTTCTAGTTCTCTGAAGGCCTCTATTGTCCCACAAGAGTTTCATCTATTCCATTAAAAAAAAAGTGGCAAACATGGCAATATTCTGTAGGGCGTAAGCATTCATTTCAGAATTCATTTTTAAAATGAATTGCATGGAGCCCATATAGTTCATTGTCATTCTTAAATGAATGCCAAGAGCAATGAATGAAAACAAATGCCACATGTGCTATTTGTTCTCATTCATTTTCTTTGGAAATGGAAACACCTTGTGCTGGAGCTGAGTAAAAGGTTTTCTTTTTCCTTTGTGCTATTTTCAAAATGCAGGAGGATTGTCAGCGCTCATCCTTTTGGCAGCCACCGTGTCCTGGGTGTGGCATTGACCTGTAGCATTTGGGAGAAAAGGGGGAACTGTCACATTTTGGGAGGTGGCTGTCCTTTTTCCTTCCCTATAATGCCATGGACTCATCTGGGCTTTGCAGAAGGAAAATACAGCGGCTTCTTGAAGGTGGCTACGCCAAAACCGGCCACAGCCACAAGTAACAGCAAGAAAATAGTTAAAAAGAGGACAATACAAATGCAAATTTGGCAGTAACAAAATGAATACAAGACAATTGAAAGAGAGTGCCAGGTATGCAAATGAAAAATTGCTGAACAAATTGGTGGAGGGGGTGTTACTTTAAGGCACAATCCTAGCCAACATTCCAGCACCAGGGTAAGGGCACTGCAGCTCTGAGATAAGGGAACAAACATTCCCTTACCTTGAGGAGGACTTGCTGACTACTATTCCACTGCAGGATGCAGAACATGCCCTGTCGGCACAGCTATGTCCATGCTGCAAAGTTGGTTAGGATTGCACCCTGAATTTTTAAAAAAGGAAAAGAGAAATGACATGAAAATGTCTTGTGTTCCTGTAGTGATCTGCTCATTGCCCGTGGCAAGTGGTCTGGATACTCTGGTCTTGGAACGGAGGGCTTGTGGACTACCATGCACACCTGGTAAAATGAGAGGTTGGGGCACACATTCACTGATCACAAGTATGCCCTTTAATGAACGCTCTTGGGCTAGGCTCTAGGAATGAAACAACATTTTGACAAGAACTACACATGTAAAACAAGGGGGAAAATGTAGAAATGGATGCCACTTGCAACAGTCCGCAAAACTGCAAAATCCCAAATGAGAAATGGGGATCTCTGGTTGCCACAGCAGTGTCTTTGGCAGCCATTGCTGCCACCACTAGAGAGTGTTGCAAGCAGACACGGCAAGAGCAGGGCAGGCTAGCTAGGAAAAACCACAACCACATGTACAGAATGAGCAAGATCAGAGAGATCCAGGGGACCGTTGCCAGTCCAAAGCAACCAGAAAAATCCAGAGGTGCCGACCACCAGCAGGTTTGCTCCCTTGACTCAGAATGTTGTGCTCAGCAAAGGAATAACACTGTCAAAGTTTTGCGTCAATAAGTTTGCATTTCCCTTTGGAGCAGAAAACATGTTGAGAGAGGCTGTGTAAGACATGCAGGCATTTTCATCACTTCTTTCGCAGGTCCCAAGAGACCCTGCATAAAATGACCAAATGTTCCTTAAATAAGCTCCAGAACCGCCTTCCCCTCCAAATGAAAGCTCTTCCATCCCCAATCCTTCAAAGTGCGATGTGCATGACTGTTGCTGCCTTGGAATTCTGCCTTCCATTAGATCCGAGTGGTGCTTTTCTGACATGGGTGGGAAAGCCTTCCAAAGGACTCAGAATGAGTGTTAAGTCACACAGAAGCATATCTGAATTACTGCCCTTTCCTCTACTGTACAGCATGTTTCCTTAACTTCTCCTCGACCTCACCTGTTGGGAATCATGCAGATCTTTGCGTGGAAGGGGGGAGAGCTGCAGCACGAGCACCATGATTGTGCTGCTGCTGGGCAGGGAGGGGATTTTTCAACTTACCTGGGGCTTGACAAGCCTGCAACCCCCACTGCAGTCCTCCCAGATGCTTGAAAATCTTACAAGTTAAAAAAAACACCACCACTTCCTATTTCAGGCCAAAGTGGGTTTTTTCCTCTTTACAAGATTGTCAAGCTTCTGGGAGAGCTGCACAAAAATGTTGAAATCACCTCCCTACTGATATAGGAGAAGCCGCCCCCCCCCCAGTGATTCTCTCAGAAACCACCAAGCTTCTATCCTGGCTCCCCAGCCAAGCTGAAACCACCAAGCTCCTTCACCTGGCTATGAGCACCCAGCCCAGCCAAGACACCCAGAGCTCCCACTAACCACTTTCAACTCTCCAGCCAACAAGAGAGGTTCTAGCAGCAGTAAAAGCAGCAACTCTGGGTGGGAAAACACTTTTGGCTGAAGTCAAACTGTTAAGAGCCTCCTTAATGTGGCTCTGTACCTCATTGTGCTTATTTTGGCCTATAGGTAACACTAGTGATTGCTATGCTCATAATGGTCAGATGGAGGTCTAACCAGATGCACATAACTCAAGACCTCTAAAGGTGAAGGGGTAAGACCAAGATGTGATGGGAACAGGTATGAACCCCATCGTGGGGAAGGCAGTGCTGAAAACACCCTCTCCTTCCCTTAAATGTGTACAGGTCTGACTCCATTTTGGCTGAGCTGCTACCCTGCAAAGAGGTCACAGAGGTGATCCTCGGGAGATAGCACAAAACAATGCAAACCATTAAGAATTGGTGCCAAGGGACATTCGGGTGTCTCCCTCCCTCAGGGTCTTGTAATGATATCTGACAAAAAGAGCATTGTGAAAACCATTTCAGCAGCAGCAAAGAAAGACCACCAATCAAATGTCTCACATAACCAAATTCACCAATAGTAATTGGCCAAATTTTTTATTTGTTATTGTCATTTCCACATTTGCATGTTCAACTGTATAACTGATCAAGCCAAAATGTACGAATTGCACAAGTTCTGTGATCTCCTTGGAGGCATTGCATTTGTGTCTGTTTTGCTGATGTCCTACACATGAATAAAATGTATTTCTCTTTCTGCAACATCATAGTCCAGCTGGCATTCTTTTCGTCGATGTTAAAACTTTAGTAAGCTACTAGCTTTTTGGTACCCGGCGTTGCCCGGGTGACACAATGATCTTCCAGAGTTTGGGCTTTGCACCCCTTCTCGCCCCCCACGCCAAGGGGGGTGAACCTGGACGCCAACTGCATGAGGAGCCTCACTGGGCGTAGAGGCGACCCTGGAAACTATGGACGCGATGGCAATGTCACCCGTTTTTGGCCGTCCTCACTTCAGGCCTCCTGCGCCCCCCAGGCACTGCCCCCCACAGAATTTGTCACCAGGCAGCAAGGCACGCACGTTCCAGGCGTTCCAGGACAGCCCACGCCGAGGGGGGCCTGAGCCCGGACTCCAACTGTGTCGGGAGGCTCACCGCTCGTCTTCGCAACCCTGAAAACTACGGACGTGACGCCGATTTCGGCCGGCGTCGACCATTTTCATGCGGAGACCCCGCATCCCCCCCCGGGGGCACTAAGGGGGTCTGACCCCACAGTGTGTGTCGCCAGGTCGCAAGGTGTAGGCGTGCCAGGTCTCGTGTCAATCGGTCGAGGCGTGCCAGCAGGGCATGCCAGATGTGGTGTTTCTCAAGGGGGGGGCGAACCTGAACCCAGCATCAGGAGTGTCGGTGCGCATCTGCGCGACCCCAGAAACTACAGAAGCAGTGACGATTTTGTCCGTTTTGGACCGTTTTCATGTGGGGGCCCCGGGGGGGCCCCCCAGGAGCGCCAGGGGGGCCTGACCCCCAGAGTGTCAGTCGGCAGGCTGGAAGGCAAGTGGCTGGCGAGTTTGGTGCACATCGCTGCAGGTGTTCCAGCAGGGCATGGCGGATATTGTGTCTTGCACCCCTTGTCGCACCCCATGCCGAGGGGGGGCGAACCCGGACTCTGACGGCGTCAGGAGCAGCGCCGTCCGCTGCGGCAACCCCAGAAAGTATGGATTCGACGGTGATTGTGGCCGTTTTTGACCATTTGTACTTGGGGACCCCCCGCCCCCCCGGGGGCGGAACGGGGGTCTGACCCCTGCAGTGTGTGTTGTCAGGCCGCAAGGTGTATGCGTGCCAAGTTTTGTGTCGCCCGGTCCAGCTGTTCCAGCAGGGCATGGCGGACGTTCTGTTGTGCACCCCTTCCTGCCCCCGACGCCAGGGGGGGGACCTGAACGCGCACAGCATCGGGAGCGTTGCCACTTGTCCCGGCGACCCCGGAAACTATGGATTTGACACCGATTTCGGCCATTTTTGACCATTTTCACACGGGGACCCCCACGTACCCCTGCCCCCGGGGGCGCTAGGGGGGCCCGACCCCCGCAGTGTTTGTGGCCAGGCCACAAGGTTTATGCGTGCCAAGTTTCGTGTCGCTCGGTCCAGGTGTTCGAGCAGGGCACGGCGGATGTTGTGTCTGGCACCCCTTCATGCCCCCCACACCGAGGGGGGGTGAACCTTAACGCGCATGGCATCGGGAGCGTCGCCATTCATCCCGGCGACCCCGGAAACTATGGATTTGACACTGAGATTGGCCATTTTCTATCATTTGCACGTGGGGACCCCCACGTACCCCCACCCCCGGGGGCGGGAGGGGGACCCAACCCCCGCAGTGTTTGTGGCCAGGCTGCCAGGCTTCCGCATGCCGAGTTTGGTGCCAATCGGTCCAGGCGTTCCAGCAGGGCATGGCGGACGCTGTGTTTCGCACCCCTTCTTGCCCCCCACGTTGGGGGGGGCAAACCCAGACTTCAACTGCGTCGGGAGCGTCGCCACTCATCTCGGTGACCCCGAAAACTGTGGAGTTGACTCCAAGTTTGACCATTTTTGACCGTTGTCACGTCGGGACCCCCCCGTACCACCACCCCTGGGAGCTCTAGGGGGTTGTGACCCCCGCAGTGTTTGTCGCGCGGCCACAAGGTACGTGCGTGCCGAGTTTCGTGCCGATCGGTGAAGGCATGGAGGAGCCTATTCAGAACATACAAACCTGGCCACGTCCGTTTTTATATAGATAGATAGCAAGGATCCTGAGGGGGGATCGGTGGGGCCAGGAGAGTTTGTGACCCTCAGCAGGAACAGGGAATGCACACCAGGAAAAACGGATTTCTCAATCTCGGGAGTCTTGTCTCACCTTTAAAGATACAGAGACCTAGAGAAATCGTCTATCTAGGCTTGATTTCCTCCATTTCACTGCATTGCTGTAGAACGATCTTGTGCTGCTGCTGTTTGCTGGACATTCCCTTTAAAGTGGAATCACCCTTTTTTCTGTTTCCCTGGTGGGTCGTGACCCACCAGTCTGGGAACCACTGCTGTAGAGCATGTTGAAAGTCTGAAAGATATGTGTTGCCTTTAAAATCAATAAATGTCTTGTGGCACCTTAAAGACTAATAACCCAATCCCATCTTTCCCACCTCCTCCAATACAGCCTCCCCCAAAAGGCTTGCACTGCATCCAGTGGCAGTATGGGGCGGGGGGGGGGGAGATCAGGATGCTTGGGAGAGGCAAGGGAACATATTTTCCCTTCCTTCCCTGTAATCCTTATGCTTGCCAGTAGGACTCCTCCTCAGACCTGCACCAGCTGCAGCAATAGCATCCCCAATTGTCCCCATTCTTCTCCTGCCTCCTGACATGCCTACTGCTCTCCCTTGTTCCATCTCCCCTCCCCATTCCATCCCTGCCACCAACTCACCTTCATCAGTTGGTATTCCTCCATCCTCCAGTGTGCAATGGGCCTCTGCTGCAGCCTCTCTGGCAGTGTTCCAGCAGTGTGCGGCATCGTGAACTGGCAGAGTGGCTTTTATTAATGCTGTAAGGTAGGCAGCGAAGGAGTTCAGTCAGGTTGGGCTGTAAGATATATTGCAGTACAATTGGTTTTTTTAGGCTGCAATCCTATGCACTATGAAACTCAGTGGGACTCACTCCTGAGTAAACATGCATAACTTGTGCTGTTTTTAGGGTGCCACAAAGCTTTTTGTACTTTTTGCTGCAACAGATTGTAACTTGATTGCCCTTCTGGATGCTCCCAGTGAAAAACCTAATCCCATGTACTGTTGCTTTTCCATGCTGTAGAGAGTATGCAAGCAGGATCAGGGCTCTCAGCACTCGGTGGAACCATTTTCTATCAGGTACATATGCATAACATTATGCTGTAAAACGAGATCCATTTAGAATTTTGCGTTATCATTCATGCCGAAGCACACTTATTGCATGCTTCCTCTTATACATCAATCTCCTGACACTTACCAAATGTCATGGCAGGGAAATGAGAGCATGTCTGATAACCAGGGCCCCTGCAGTGTTTGCTTCTTAGGCAGGCCTCCTGGCCCTCTGTGTGTTCAGCGTCTGCAGGGACAAGCTCTGAATGCAGGGAAAGTCTCCCCCTGGAATTTAGAATCCTGGCCAGCCAGTGTTCTAGAATACAGAGAGAAACTCTCACCACATGTCTCTGAAGACAAGTGCTAAAAGAAGCCTACAGGCTGCGGAAAGGGCCAAGGACCATATCACTGTGGTGGGCACAGCATACTCCCATTTCCTTCTTGTCCCATTCATTGAACATGCAGAGGATACCATATGAAGATGGTCGTAGGATCCCCGTCAAAGGGAGTATGAACCCAATCCTATTTTTCCGCCCCAGCCAATGCAGGGGTGCCAAAATGGCTATCACAGTGTCCTGCAAGGGGAAGCTGTCTGGGTAAGCCTCCATTGCACAGGACTAGTTGGGCCTTCTCAGACCTGCGCTAGCTAAATAGCTGGACAGGTCTCCGTGGACCCACTACACACCATAGTATCGGGTCCAGGAAGGGGTTTGGAAACCCCATCGAACCTGTCCCCATCCCGGACCCGATATGTCCTCCTTTTACCCTGCCCCAACTTGTTCAACCCTCTTGCTAACCCCTCCCACCTCTCACACCTCCTTCTCCTGGCCTTTCTGCTAGCCTCCTGGCTGCACATCGAGCACACCACCACAGCACCTTTTATAGCAGGTGCCAATTGCTTTACGACAGTCAGCACAAGCAGAAGAGGTGCTCCAACAACAGCCAAATCCTTTCGGATTGAGCCATTTGTCTTATACTGCATGGAATGTTTATATATGCCAGTTTTCAACAAGAAAGGTTCACAGAGCTGTATATGTAGCAAAAGAAATGAGAAGCTACTTCCTTGGTCCAAAGGGACTCACAATAATCTTATTTTAAAAAAAATTAGACACAAGGGATGCGGCAGCAGCAGCCACCTGGAGGGATGCTGCGCTGGGATGACTAGGGAGAGCAGTTGTCCCCTGCTAAATATAAGAGAGCTGCCACTTTAAGAAGTGTCTCTTCGCCAAGTTTGCTTGGGACATCTTGGGTGCAACAAAAGAACACCAACCTTGCATTTCAGGCTGAATTCACCACAATTTGCAGCCTTAATTTCAGATAATCACATCTGAGTTGGACATTATATGTACATCAAAAAGGTTACTGGATCAGGCTGATTGTAAAGGGACTAGGGAAGGAATAAACTCATGAGGAACAGTGGCATAGCTCAAGAGGTGGAAAAGCGTAACCATGGTTCCTTTAGACATGCCCGCTCTCACACTCAAGGTGCAATCCTAGCCTGGAGTTAGGCCGGCACAGTTAGGCCAGCAAAGTTTGGCTAGTACAAGGGACACTGTAAAGTCTGTTTGGACCACTCTTGGAGTCAGTGAGGCCAGCACAAGACAGGCCAGTGGCGTTATTCACCCGGTACGCTGGGCGGGACTTACCTTTGAGCGGCAGTCTGCCCATTGCGGAACGCGGTGTGATGCAACGGGCGGACTGCCACTAAAAGGTAAGTCCCGCCCAGCGTACCGGGTGAATAACGCCACTGAGACGTGCACCATTATCCCTGACTCCGAGAGTGGCCCAAATGTGTTTTACAGTGGCCCTTGTGCTGGCCAAAATTTGATCACTGTACCAGGGCTCAGCTGTGAGTTTACTCATTCCCAAAGAAATGCCAAACCATTTCCTGAGTGGCCTACAGAGCATGGAACATCACATCAAGATACTGAAAGCGCAATTCTAACTTGGAGTTAGGTTGGCACAGTTAGGCCAGCAAAGTTTGGCTGGCCCAAGGGACACCCTAAAGTAGTGATGGCGAACCTATGACCCGCCTGTCAAAGGTGACACACCACAATGTTTAGGGTGACACGCCATCATTCACCATTGCCTGACAAAACTGAATTTGTTTTACTCATTTTTCACTTTTGTAATTATTTGTGGTTTCTTTATATAATACAGAGCACCACACATCATTGGACTGTATTTTTTTGTTTAAACAAATGAATATAAAGAATTGTTTCTCTTTTGTTTGGGAGGGCGGTTGACACACCAGCAAAGTCAAGTTAAGCATTTTCCTGAGTTTTCACACGCCGAGCCCAAAAGGATTGCCAAGACTGCCCTAAAGTATGTTTGGACCATTCTGGGAGTCAGAGAGGCCAGCACACAGATGTGCACCATCCTCCCTGACTCCAACAGTGGTCCAAAGGTGCTTTATAGTGGCCCTTGTTTCAGCCAAACTTTGCTGGCCTATCTTACCAGCCTAGGATTGTGCTCTTAGTCACGCAGCATATCATTTCTGGCTCTGAAGCCAGATATCGCACTGATGTCATTCCAAAATATTTCCCCAGATCAGAAAGCCCTGACAGTTGGGGGGACTTTTAGGGTGAAGTTTATTTGGAGGTTCATTTATCACTGATAGGTATATTTATGCTCAAGTCTGAATGACAAGCAAGAAGGAAAGCTCTTCCTTATCGCCAATAAAACTAAACATGCTTGCATTCAAGAACATTTTGGCTTTCTTATTTACCACATGTTACAGATATAAAAATGATCAGACATATGCTTTTCTACGAAGAGGTTTACAGATTCTGGACACAATCCATTTATTCATTTAGTCAAGCTGAACCATGAAAGATTCCTGTCGGATTGTGCCCTAGGGCTCTCCAGTTTAGAAATGAAATGGTAGGAACGGGTTGTGAAAATGCATGATCTGACAAAAGTATGTTTGGTAAATTCCATTTATTTCTCATTTATTTATTTTTTTAAAAAACTCTACAGCCCCAGGAAACTCTTAAAACACATTACAAAAATAATTGCATAAATCATAATACAAACAAGTTCTCTGTAGAAATGCCATCAGTGTATTAATCAGAAGAGGCTGGTTAAGTCTGCCTGGCTATGCACACTTACCTGGGAATAAGCCCAGTTGAATGCAGTGGACTATACTGTATAGTACTTGTGAGTAAACAAACAAAAAAAGCAACATACATGAGTTGTTGGCAGCCGAGATCTGTGACAAATCTGGGATCAGTGCTGCAGTTGGGATAAACTTCAGTTCCTGAACTGTCTTCAAGCACAGCCTCATTACTGTACTAATCTAGCTGAGAGGTTACCAGGGTGGGATGATTGGAGCATCATCCAAACTGGGTTGACTACTGTATATAAGAATAGCCCCACAAGCTATCCATTTAGGACCAAATCCTATCCAACCTCCTAGCACGAATGCAGCCTCAATGCAGTCCCAAGAGAAGGGAACAAATGTTCCCTTTCCTTGAGGAGGCCTCAATGAGTGCCTTCCCAATGCAGGATGCAACACATGCCATGTTGGCATAGCTCCATCAGAGTTGGAATGTTGGGTAAGATTGGCCCTATCATGCCACTAAGGACTCAGTCCTAACCAGTTTTCCAGCACAGACATAGCTGTGTCAATGGGACATGTACTGCAGTGAAACAGTAGTCATGTAGGCCTCTTCAAGCTAAGTAAAGAGAATGTTTGTTTCCTTACCTCAGAGCTGCATTCCTCTCACCCCAGTGCTGGAAAGTTGGTTAGGATTGTGCACATTAATTAACGATGTATTATTGAAGACTGTAAGCCTTGACTGTAGTGTTTGTGTATTTTGCAGGGTGGGAGCACTTCTGGACTTGAGCATTGTCCTACTAGATACCCAGGTTGGCTGATACACCAACCTCACCCCTTCTTGGTGAAGATGGACTAAGCACTATTGTATGTGCCCTGGTAACCTCCCATGCTGAAACCTCATGAGGAGAGCACAAGAGCAAAGCATTGCTGATGGAAAGCCCTCCCTGGATCTTATGGGTTTGAGGACAGCCCCCCTCCCCAAGCAGTTGACAGTGACATCTCTTTCTGGTGCCTCACAACTGCCACTCATCGTGGTGAGTTGAGGGCCCTGAGTATGGGGAATCCCACAACATGTTTTGCATTGGGCCCCACAGATCCTAAGACCAGCCTTGCAAGGATGAATATACCTCTCCCCACCAGCACACCATCCCACTGTTACATATCAGCGCATGGGCACTTCGTCCGAACTGTCCCGCTACACATAAAGTACTATTTTTAAGTAGAATTGATGCTGCATATTGAGAGGTAGTTCAGAGAGAGAAAAAAATTCCCAAGCAGTTAGACAGCAGGATTTTGCACCAGGGGAAGATGTGCCTGCCCATGCTCCGTGCCCATATGATTGGGATGGGCCAGCAGATATAGTAATTGAACCAGCTCACTGTGTACTTGAATCATCTTGAGCCATTTGCTTCTTCAAGGCACCTCAGACTTACCCACTGTCTTTGCTTACAGCACTCAGCAATCTTGTCTTATCAGACCAATCTATGGGCGGCACCTACAGTTAAATTATAAAAGGGTCATGATGGGCTCTCCCAGTATGATAATTCAGAAAAGACATCAGTGGCTCTGTGTGGTTCTCTGGGTAGTTTGAGTTACAAGAGAAGATCCACAAAGTTCATTTTAACTTTTCTGTTTTCTCCAACCTTTAAAGCCTGGATTCTTTTCCAATTGTTAATAAATTGCAATAAGATTTCAGTTTACATTATGGCTTACACAAGATTATGTTGGACTGTAATGACATTCTCAACGTAGATGCAATCTTGAAAGCATATGGAAGCAATTCCCTCGTCGCAGATCCTAATATACATACCTCTGGGTTGCAGAGGTAGAAACCATATTTTGATAACACAACATGCAAGCAGTCAGAGAGGATTCAGCAATTCCAGGAAAATGAAATTAGTCAATTGTATACTGTTCAGCCATGACTGGAACCTGATGTGAGGAGATATTGAAATAAGTTTCTCATTTTCCATTACAATGGGTGGTGGGGGTGGGTGATACGGTAGGGTCAGGCCACTGTGACTCTGAACACTTGATCCTATAATAACTTCACAGCCACATTCTTCTTGCGTCCTGAAATCTGTTTATTTCCTTGGACATTTAATTCATTTTTATGTGTCTCACTTCGGACCCCGCAGGGCAAATGAAGTTGGAGTTGAAGAATGTGCAAACTTAAGAAGAGCCCTGTTGGATCAGACCAAGTCCAGCATCCTGTTCCCAACAGTGGGCAGCCAAGATGCCTGCAGGACCCCTGCGAGAGCAAAGTGATGGCTTTCTAAGTCAAATCCACCTTTTAATGTTTACCTAGACTGGGGCTCCGTTCCCTCCCCTTTTCTCTAGATTTTTTCCCCCAGGCGTTTCCTAGTTGCCTGGGCTTTGGACCTATTTTGTAATGTAAATCCAATTTAATTTGCGCAGTTCTGCCTGACTGGGGATGTTTTGTCATGAATTCAAGCGCTGTGAAAAATTCCAACCAGGTGAGACACTTACAGGCAGCAGCTCCCACTGCAGCAGGAGCGAAAGGCATTCCAAGCCTTGTCAAAAAGGAGGCAGGGGGCTCACATGGTAGGGTTGCCTTTTCCCCTTCTTAGAAGACTGCATTGACTTTTACTGAGTAATGATGGAGCCTTATTGTTCTATATGATCAGGTTTGGTCTCCGCACCTATTTTGCCTCTTGGTTATTGACACAATTGGAAACGTTGCTTTTTAGCAAAAAGTGGATTTTTCATACATTGCTTTCTACCGCAATGTTGTTGTTGTTGTTGTTCAGTCGCTAAGTTGTGTCCGACTCTTTGCAACCCCATGGACCACAGCATGCCAGGCCTCCCTGTCCTCCACTAGCTTCCTGAGTTCGCCCAATTTCATGTTCATCACTTTGGTGACACTATCTAACCATCTCATCCTCTGCCGCCCCCTTCTCCTTTTGCCTTCCATCTTTCCCAGCATGACGTTCTTTTCTAACGAGTCCTCTCTTCTCATCAGGTGGCCAAAGTATTTGAGCTTCAGCTTCAAGATTTGTCCTTCCAGGGAGCAATCAGGCTTGACTTCCTGGAGGATTGACCGATTGGATTTCCTTGGAGTCCAGGGGACTCTCAAGAGTCTTCTCCAACACCATAATTCAAAAGCATCTATTCTTCGGCGCTCTGCCTTTCTTATGGTCCAGCTCTCACAGCCATACATTGCTATCTACTGCAATACTGTGCTTTTATTTTATTTTATTTTATTTTTATACTTACTATGCCTGCTTGGTGGATAAACCTCACTCCTATTTTGTGCTGTATGTTAGTTTGTGCTGCTGCTGGTTTTGGTGTACAGTATTTATATACCACTGTTCTCACTGTTTCTCACAATAAGAGTGCAGTTCTAAACTGGAGTTAGGCCGGCCTAAACTAAGCCAGTAAAGTTTGGCCAGCTCAAGGGCCACCATAAAGCATGTTTGGACCGGTCTCTGAGTCAGGGAGGATGGCGCACGTCTGTGTGCTGGCCTCTGACTCCAACAGCGGTCCAAACATACTTTATGGTGTCCCTTGTGCTGGCCAAACTTTGATGGCTTACCTTAGGCCGGCCAAACTCAGTTTAGGATTGCGCCCTAAGTGTCTTACTGACCCAAGGCAGTTCACCTAGGCAGGCTATCACCAAACCCATTTTTACAAATGAAGTTTTTACAGTTAATGCTCAACGACAGTGGTTCTCAAACATTTTAGCACCGGGACCCACCTTTTAGAATGACAGTCTGCCCAGGACCCACCGGAAGTGATGTCATGGCTGCAAGTGCCATCATTGTGGCACCAGAGCCTGCTGCTTTCCTGAGAATGCAGCAATAAGGGGTTATTTCTCAGTCATTTTCCAAGAGCAAAATGAATCAGAAATGGGAAAAAGCCTACTGACAACCTTGACACAAGCAAACCAACCACATAGCCCTCGCCCTTTCCAGCATCCCATCTTCCCTTATTTTCAATATGGCTGCTCTAGGTGCTTCATGACCCACCTGAAATTGGCTCGCAACCCACCAGTGGGTCCTGACCCACAGTTTGGGAGCCACTGCTGTGTATATTAGTCTTATCATAGTTGTGGTTAATGTAAGCTGCACGTTTTCTTCCTCTTGGGCTGTTTTTTTTACTATATCATGTTACGGATTTGTGCTTTAGTTGATTTTCCTTACTGTGGATTGTTTTTTAAATTAGCTTGTGAGCTTCCTCAGGCCTCTCTGAGAATGAAGAAGGCTATAAAATCTTTTAAAATAGACTAAAATAAAAAATTCCAACAAGTTGAAAAAAAGGAATAAAAATAGTTATTTTTAGATTCTGCCCTCCCTGATGCAGTTTCCCTTTCATGAAAAGATACTCTTAAGCAGTGAATGTGTTCAGAAGAACAAAGGGGAAAAAAAACCCTGGATTTGTTTGTTTTCATTTAACACTCACACAGCAGATTCCTATATTTGTTTACACAGAAGTAAATTCTACTGTGTTCAATGGTGCTTACTCTCATGTAAGTGTGAACAGGATTGCAGCCATCGTTGAATGACACAACAGAGTTCTTTGGAATCTCAAAAAAAAAAAAAAATCTGATCAGAATCTGAGAACTGCCTAATGATTAATGGTTTATGCTTCAATGGATGTTGAGAACTTCACCTGAACTACTTGACCTGCATTATAAAATGTCTCAATTGTCAAAGTTCTGCAGCTTGAAAATGTCTTGAGTATTTAAGTAAACTCTCATCGCATTGAACAGTGCTTTATGTAGCATTTCCGAAGACTGGTAGCCTGACATGATGAAATCATGTACCTGTAGAAATCATTCTAAACTGGATTGTCCGTACAATAAAAGGCATGGCAGCCAAAGGAATTCTTTTGTTCAAAGGGGAGGCACCATTCTAAAGCCATTGCAAACAGCCACAGGAAACACAAATTATCCCAGTACAGTGACTTATTGGAGATGGGAGCAGGGTGGCAAAAGCACAGCTATTGTTCTGTGCTCATGATTAGAGCCATTATAAATATTTTTTTTTAAAGAAAATAAAAGGGTTTTATTACCAAACCATAAAGTTCAGCACTCAAGGCTAAAAATGATTACAGGAGCTCTCTTTACCTTGAACTATTTGTTGATATTACAGTGCTGGGAAGGGAAGATCATTCCTCTTGCCAATGAATCGTCCTTAATGTTTGTTCCTTTACCCAAAGAAGACCTTTGTGACTGACGTTCTTCCCTGCAGGATGCAGTGCGTTTTGTCATGGTTGTATTGGTGGGGAAAGGGAGAAGGATCGTATTTTGCCCTAAAGAGGTGATGCTAACAAGAGACATTGACAACCCCTACTTAATTTCTTAAGAACCTTTTCCTCTAAATGTGACAAATATTTGCATATACTTTGTAGGGCCATTGGGGGATGTAAGCTGACAGCATGGTGTCAACTGAGGTGCCCTGAAAATGTTAGTGCCTTGTCAGTTTGTCAGTTAGTGCTATTAGATGAAGAAAAAAAGAAAAAAAGGTTGAACATATGTGCTGCAGAATTGTTGCTTCCCAGAGGCTGGATCCACAGGTCACAACAATCACAGTTCCACGAATATGACATCTACATGATAATGACCTGCATGATTGTCCCATTGCACTTGAGCACTAAATTTTGATGTTGTCACCAAGTTATGGATCCCAGTCACAAATTATGTAGAAATAATCTGTAAGTGAAATTCACCCACCTAAATACACACCAACACACACACCCACACACACACACACACACACACACATCAAGATCAGATGGCAGCGCAATCCTAGAACGCCCCTTGCGTTGACACGACGCAGCACCCCCACGTCGGCGCTGAAGCTTCTCCCTTGCACCGACTGAAGACAGTCGGCGCAAGGGATTCTCTGTCCCGTTTCGGGATGGGGATTGGTGGAAGGGGGAGGCGGGAGGTGGGATCTGGGTGGGCTTGGGAAGTGACCGTACTGCCACATCCTAAGCCCATCAGTGAGGATGCGCAACCCCAATTCAGGCTGCGCGGTCTCCTCTTTAGCGGGCGCAGATCCAAGGAGCACATAGGGGAGGTTCCAGTCCGTCCTGAACAGCGTTGGATTTGGCACTGGCCGGCTGGCCTTGCTAATTGCGCCCATATATGCATTAAGGATTCATTTATTGTTTTGCAAGACCCAATTCAGTCACAGATCCTTTTTTAAATGAAAACTAACTGTGATGTTCATGACATTGGACTTATAAGATCACCTCAGCTGGCTTTGGCCTTTGGCCTTCTGAAGCAGTCACGTGCCGTGCTTCCGTTTTCTGATTGCTAAAATTATCCAGGCACTCACCGCCTGGCGCATTTGTGATTTGACCATTTCACACTTAACCACAGTGTAGATATCCTGTTACTCTGGTATCTTTTAAAAGAAGCAACTAGGCTTGTCCTTATTGACTTTATGAGCTGATGGGTTGTTCCCTTTCCTGAGTATTGTATGAAGTATTAGGCAGTAATCAGATACATCTTATGTTATGGACATTAATGTCATATGAACTTGAGTCCTTAGAGAATCCAAACTGACACTCAAAGCTTACTGCTTTATTTTTTTTTTAAAAAAAGAGGCTCCTGGCCAGAAAAATAGCTACATCGGAAACAATATCTTTATAATATAGTTGCACCTTGTAGGCCTCTGACTTATGTTTCCACCAAATATGTACAATCAAGAGAAACATATCTGGTTTGTGTTCTCTTACACTCAGCAATAGCAAATGAAGCCAACATTTCACTATTAAACATTTATTATCAATGCTGCATGAAAACACTGAATATAAGAAGATGTTTTTTAAGAGGCTTAGTGCTGACTCAGTCATTCAGGGAATTCATGGTACAGACCTCCATGCAAATGCTGTTCTTGTTCCATTAAATGCACATGGCCAAAGAACATATAGAATGTATCATTAAATGTGGGTGCCTGCCAACACTTTTTACATAGGCTGGAATCCTTCTCACACCAGAGAACTTGCCATCTGCTCCGGGTCAGTATCTCCTGGAAAAATGTTGAAGATTATTTGCAGATGTTGTGAAGAGCGCAATAAATCATGATAACACAAGGCTTATTTTAGCAATGGAGATTCATCCTGTTGTCAAACAGCTTCTGCCTGTCTCCAAGTCTACCATAGGCTCTCTGACAGTGGCGGATCCAGCTGTGCCCCAGCTGGGTTGACAATTGCCACCACCCCCAGCACTGCCCTCCATGCCCCATCACCATGCCATGCTCAATTTCAGAGCGCTGTGTGCAAACAGATGGGAGGGTAAGCCAAAAACTGCTCACCTTTGCCCTTGCGGCAGCTCGAACAGGTGTGTAAGTGGTGGCGGTGGCAGCAGCTCTGCTATAGCCCTGCTCCCTGTGACCCACTGAACCCCTTGCAAGGCATACCACTGCTCTCCAGTATAAAATCCAATAACTGCTGATGTGGCCAGTGAAGGCTGCAGTCCCATACAGTTACTGGGGAGAAAGCCCCATTCCGCGGGGAGGGTGGTTCTGGGCGGGACATGGGTGGGTGGTGAGCAGGCCAGCCTGTCCGGGAGGCAGACCCAGGATTCAGCCATAAGGCCAAATCCTCGGCCCATACAGGAGGCCGCTCGGCCCAATTCGGGCCTCATGGTCTCCTCAGATCTGCGCCTGCTGTTTAGCAGGCACAGATCCAAGGAGCACATAGGGGAGGCTCCAGCCTCCCCTATACTGTGCTAGGATATGGCGCAGGCCAGCCGGCCTCACCATTCTGGCGCAGTTTAGGATTGCGCCCTGAGTAAAATGCTGTCTTCCAATAGCAGTCTTTAGTATGTTCACTTGCTTTAAGTGAAGCTATGTAGTCCGCTGACTGGACCCAGGGGGTATAGAAGATCCTTGGCCCCACAATCATCCATAATTGCATCAACATTGCCATTGTATTACATGTTCCAGGAGCCCTTTGATGATTGCTTAAACCACAGTATAATGCCAACTGTCAACAAATTGGCCAAATTTTGGTATATATCTTGTGTGGTCAACTTTCAGGCCTCTTTAGATATGGCACCAGGAAACTGGGAGTTTAGAGGTCCTAAATAGCCAAGTTTTTTGGCCTTACCACCTGCCATCACTATCCTATTTCCTCCTGCCATTGGTGCAACTGCACTGAAAAATGCTGTATCCAGCTTTGGGGTGTGTGTGTGTGTGCATATTCAGAGGCTTCAAAAGGAAAAGGGGATTCCTTTATCCTTCTATGTCTCCAGCTCTCGATGGGTATTCTTGGACCTGTACCAGCTGTTTAGCTGGTGCTAGTCCAAGGAAAGAAAGGAGCATGGAGGCTTGAAAAAGAGGGATAGGTTCCCGTGTGCACCATCAATACCTGATCCACTCTTCCCACAGCCTCTGTGCCCCCATTCTTCGCCCTCCCCAGCCTTGCCACTGCCCTAAGTGGTCCAGCTGATCCACGGCGGTCCACCAACAGAAGGGAAGCACTCCAAAAATGGCACTGATGGGGTCTGCAGCACTCTATCGGCAGCCATTTTATGACGATGGACCATCTAGTGTCCAGGAGCATTTGCCCCCCCCGACCCCACCCCAAGTATGCCACTGACCAGAAGCTTCAGCCTGTCTGCTTTCCCAACATGAGAAAGGCCCATACCACCCAATTGGAGAACCAAGCTTTTGGTTCTTTTTTTACTACAAACGTTTTGTACATATGTGGACAATATTTTTCCTGTAAGAAACAAACATGCAGCCAGGTGCCAAGGTATGCGAATCTCATAGATTTGCATCTGGCATATTGATAAAAGAGAACACATTGGAAGATGCAGTTGTCATTTCTGACTACAGAAGACATTTTCAGTTGAAATCTAGGTCTGGGCTCCAGAGAGCTACTACTCACTTGTTTGTTTGATTTACATCCTATAGCAATTTTTACTTGATGTTAATACTTTGTGACCTGGTCTATGCTGACTCAGAATGCAATGGGGATACGCAAATTTCCCACATTTCGTTCCTTTATGGGTTCAGCTCTGCCTTGCATTCCACTCTTCCTGGATTCCAGTTTGGAGAATTGCTAAAATTAATTCCAGCAAGGAAATATGTGCTGTTTGCTATTTGTACTTACTCCCTGACGTTAGTGATGTGTATATCTGCATGAAGATAGCTCTCTTGCCTTCATACGTGTGATTGGCTCAAGACTCTGTTTATGCAGCATTTCGTTGATGAGTACACGTAAAGCATTACACAAGCTTCCCAGTATAGCCAACCTACTCAATTAAGAGCTATGTTTTACATAATAGGTGTCTTTGTGCATATGTTTACACCCAAATGTGTCTGAAATGTTGTACAATTTAATAGCTCACACACTTCCTTTCCCTCCACCATGAAATGAATTCAGACGACCAGAAGGCACTCCAAACTGCTTGACAAAACACCATAATGTTTGCAGTTTTTCCCTACTTGGCAGACAAATTGGTTCATTTGCATCATCCTATCCCCAGAAGACTCAGGGATTAGCTGCCAGAACCACCCATATCACATAAGTTAATATCACATGAATTTGAAATCAAACACCTAATTGGGTGGATAGACCTCATGAGACCTGGAAAGTTCCTCATCATAGCCCCAATTTGGACACACCCATGTGAGAGGGGGAAAAAAAAAGAACCGTTGAATCTTTCCAGTCAGGATTTTTCAAACATCTGGCACCCTGAAAAGGGCACAATAGTAATTATTAGCAAGGGAAATAAGTTAGCAAGGGAAATATCCCATCTGACCAGCCCTATTGAGTAACAACTATTTTAATCATTCAGTTGAGAATTATTTTTAAAAAATAGCGTCATCCACTGACCAGATATTTCTAGTGATGCCAGATGAAATCAGCCCTTCATTTGACACAGAGCTAAAAACTTGATAGTGCTGACAGAACTTTATAAGAATGCATAAGACTTCAGATTTACAGCCAGAAGGCTGGTTTTTACTTTATATAACCAACAGGAAGTCCCTCACACTGTACAGAAGACCTTTAATCCATGCAATATGAATCACTTATTAGTTTCCCATTTTCTTCCTCCTGTTCTCTCATTGTGCTCCCATTGAGATCCCCCCTTTATTAAGTGTTACTGTGAAACAGCCATAAAAGTCAAGAATGAAAATAGTTCTGTTGTTGTTTTGGAAAGTCACATGAGGCTGAAAAGCTGTTTCAGAAGGCTCACAGAAGAAGCTAGGCCATCATTGTCATCCATTGTAGTCAAATACTCCAACACCCCATGTATCAGAGTTAATGGTGGTTGTTTTTATTGTTGGTTGTTTTTACTATATTTAATTTCTTTGTATGTTTTACGTTTTATCACATGAACTGCACACCACGTTGAGCACGGGAAAAATCAATCAATCAATCAATCAATCAATCAATCAATCAATCGGTACTTATATACTGCTTTTCAACATGAAGTTCACAAAGTGGTTTACAGGCAAATAGTGATAATAATAAAGTTAAATGGCTCCCTGTCCCAAAGGGCTCACAATCTTTTTAAAAAGGAAGACCACCAGCAACAGCCACTAGAAAGACTGTGCAGGGGTGAAGAGGGACAATTACTCTCCCCCTGCTAAATTATAAGAGTAATGCCACTTGAAAATGTGCTTCTTGCCCAGTTAGCAGGGGTAGAAATGGTTATAATAAAATGGTTATAAAACAGTTAAATAAATAAATAGAATATTGCAAACTGGTAAAGTTTTACCTGTGTTGGGGGTTCTTAGAGACACCCTCTCGTCCCAGAAAAAAAGATACGTCCTGTGAGGCACTCAGAGGGAGGACAGGAGGCAGGAATCCCGAAATAAAGAGTATCTCCTAGAGACAGATCTCAGGGCCTATTTGCACAAAACGTCACATCTTTGTGGACTTGGCTGTTCATTATGAGGATCCCAGTAAACAGGCAGATGCAACTAAGCAGATATGCACCAGATATAGAAACTGTTGACTACCTGGCTGAAAATCAAAGTAGTTCTGCGTGTAATATTAAACCCTGATTTTTGGGAAGTTCAGCCTTACTTAACTGCAATGCATACACTTCCTGATTGGTGGCCTCTGCATGCATATGTATAGCTGCTTTCTCCCTATCACATAGAGATGGCCACAGCATCGATTCCTTAACACTCAGTCCTATGCAGCGTTGGGTTATGCAGTGTTTTGCAACAGCAGAAGAGACTATGCCCATCACAAAATGGCTACCGACAGAGTGCAAAGAGCTCTTCAGGCGGCCATTTTGTGAGTGCTGCCCCTTCTTGTCTTACTTCTGCCCCCTCCCAAAGACTCACCAGCAGTAGGGGCATGGTCAGCCTGCTGGTGTGTGGACCCAGCTACTTGCCTCTTGTAGCAGCGATCAGGCTGTGTGGAATGCCGAACCACATGGCCAAAAAGGAGGTTACATAGCCAGAACACTAGTTCCAGCAGTGTAAGGATTGGATTGTAAGTCAGAAATCCAAGCTTTTTCATCTTGCAAGAAGTTCTAGATAATACATAAAACGATGTGACTGCCAAAATAAACGTCATCTGGCCAGCCTTCCAGGACCCAAACACAGGAAGCCAACCTCAGTCCAGCAAATAAAGGTCTCTTTTGCATCCCCGATGTGTTCCAAAGGCAGATTGTATAGACGAAACAATTCTCAGTGCAACATTGACAACATCTGCTAAATAAATGGTTCCTCTTGCCACCACAGGACCCAAATTCCCCCTATTCCGAATGAAAAGAAGGATCATGTGTCTTTATAATGAGAATTCAGTGATTTCTAGACTTTGGTTTTGCTCATATCATCACTGAATCTGTCTGCCAAGCTGACAAGCCTCAGACTTTGCTTATACTCCTTGCTTTGATTGCTTGAGACAGTGATGGATATGCTGAGGCCACTGGGCTCATAGAAGAAAAAGCTGTCTTTTGTCTTCTTTCATTCTTCCTCTTTTTCATGGCACTGCCCAATCAGCAGTAAGAGAGTTCTTTCTTTCCTTTTAATAGGCTGATAATGCACACAGATGAAAGTGAGCTACAAATAAGGTCCCCTTTGTCTCCTGGAAGTTATACAAAAGAGATGGAACGGCAACAGTAACCTTGCTTTCAAAGGGGCACATCCAGCAGGGATTCAGGGCGCAGTCCTAACCTGGAGTTAAGCCGGCACAGTTAGGCCAGCAAAGTTTGACTGGCACCAGGGCCACCATAAAGTGCATTTGGACCACACTTGGAATCAGGGAGGATGGTGCACGTCTGTCCATACTTTACAGTGTCCCTTAAAGCCAAACATTGCTGGCTTAACTGTGCCAGCCTAACTCCAGGTTAGGATTGCACCCACCCACCCACCCCCGAATTGCAGATGAACTTGACGTTGAACATTTCAGCAGGCACTTAAACATAACAGCAACATGCAGAAAGTCCTGGTGGCATCATAAAAACAAAACTCACATGTTTTAAGAATGAAAACAAGCCTAATCAAGTTTCTGCTTGTACAGTACTATCCATCTCTGACATTGTTGGTTATATCTATGAGCCCTCCTGTATATGTCAGGTTCGTGACACCAAAACGCTAAGGATGATCGAATGCACACTGTGCAAAAGATCTAGCGCTGAATTCAGCGCATAAAAGAGGTTCAGACAAATTCACGAAGGGACGTAGGAGTCATCGTGGCTATGAATCATCATGCTTCCTCCAGCTTCTGAAACAGGGTGCATTTGAAAAACGGTTGCAGTGGAGCAAGAGTGGGAGAAGGGAGTGCCTGCATTCAGTTGCAGACCCAGCCAAGGCTCCGCCCCAGGGCAAGGTCTAACCCCCCCGCACCCACTCCCTGCTCCCTGTGCCACTCCTGCCATGCTCCCATACCACAGCAGGCTCCATTTTAGAGCTGTTCTAATGCAAGGGCAGGTGGGAGGGCACAGAGGCGAGAGGTGACCAGTCGCATTGCCCCCTCACCACTCCACCAGTGTGGCACTCGGGGCATTCCCCCTCCATCAGTAGAACCGCCACTGCCTGCATCTCCTACCTGTGTCTTCCTAAAGTCATCTGGCTGGGCACTGTGGGAAACAGGATGCAGACCTAGACGGCCCTTTGGCCTGAATGATCTATAAGGCTCTTCTTATGTTCGGAGCCTGACCCTGAAAGTGAAAAAGCAGCAATCCAATTTGCTTCCCTGAGTGCCAGTCCACTCTTCACTTT
The DNA here is from genome assembly GCA_029204185.1 of Lerista edwardsae. Classification (NCBI taxonomy): domain Eukaryota; kingdom Metazoa; phylum Chordata; class Lepidosauria; order Squamata; family Scincidae; genus Lerista; species Lerista edwardsae. The sequence goes on along the minus strand of JAJKFI010000028.1, from coordinate 5,561,664 downwards.
CTTTATTAGCGCTTCCTCAATTTTAATTTAGCATACTAATAGTTGTGCTTCAAATCCATTGGTGACCATAACCTTCCAGTTGCTCTTTATTGGTGCCAGAAAAGGTCTTTGTACATGGCTAGCCGTGAATTATATGAACTCCCAGGCGGTATACAAGCCCCAGGGTTCCATGCCCTATCCTCTGGCTCCAGCATTATGGCCTCTGCTCTTTACCTTTTGCATGTGTTTGCTATAATCTGTTACACATGTGAGCCATTTTCTCCCCCCCCCACCACCGCTATACCCAGTAATTGGGTTAGCCATTGGTCTTCACAGACGGTGCTAAGGACATCCACATCACTTTAATGAGTCTCTTTTATAGCCCTGAGTTCCTAATGGCCCAGACCACCGACCTCCCCAGGTCTCTATAACTTCGCACCAGTGGCGGTTTGTGAAGCTTCGATGCAAAAGGCTTCCTGGCTGCCTGGTTTCCCCTTCAGGGCCCCTCATTTAAAGCAGTGCATAGCAACTTGTCTCGTGCACAAACAAAAGACCGTCATGGATATTCAGGAGCTTGGAGGTTTCCCCAGGCACTCCAAGATGCTACCTTAACGTTCAGTTTTTCTCCTGGCTCTACACCTCTGGCCTCTTGCTTTGTTACTAGAATGGGCAGGTACAGAGCTTCATCTAGCAAAGCAGCTGTCTTCAGGTGAGATGTGACATCTAGCCTGGGCTGTTAAAGTACCTTATTATCTTTTCCCCCAAAAGAGACATTTTTTTAACACAATCCATAAGACTCTTGATCTAATGCCACCTGGATTTACAGTAAGGATGGCCAGGTCGACAAATGGATGTGTTTCATTTGACCCCTGCTCAATTATTTCCTTTATGGATGACCCCGATTGATGATTGATGAATGTTGACTGGCAATTCCAAGTCCTTGTCTATTTAGAGTATCCCTATGCCAAATTATTTTTTGATTTTGGAAATAAGGTGTTAATTCTGATCCCCTCTATTTATACTTACTGAATGGAGAGCTTATCTTGCAGCCTATTTAAATATTTGTCCACTTTTTGGAATTTCCTTGTTTTAGCATAATGTTCTTCCCTTTATTGGATGGTCTTAAATTATCCACATGGGTTATTTTTGGGTTGGCCGATGGCCTAGAAGATATGTCCTCTTATTTAAATTTTCATGTTATTCTTTATTATTTATTTATTTTAGGTATAAAACTCTGGGCAGTCTTTCCTTAATTTGTTAATTATTTGTGCCAAACTTATTTGATATTTCCTGTTAGTCCGCTAGTTTTCTTCGATACATTTCCAACCCTATCTAATAGATTTTACCCTGTTTTCCTTATCCGTGTTGTGCAATATTAGATTGTTATCGCATATATGCCAATAAAGGTTTCGAACTCGAACTCGAGACATTTTTTTTGCAATCATGTGAATGATTGGAGTATTATTTCCACTTTCTCCACGCTGGAAATTTATGGCAATCATTTCAAGCTGCATTTGTATTGCCTAGATTGTAACCAGTGGTACGGGCACCACCCGTGGTACTTAAGGTGGTGGCTGGTGATAGACACAGGACCCCTGCATACCTTCTGCTGGGCAGCGAGACCAGCAATGTGACATGAAACCACGGTTGGAGGCTTGACACAATGAGCAGAGATCCAAAGGATGCTTTTCCACTCTCAGAGAAGCCATCCCATCCACCCTGAGGCTCTTCCTGATGTTTGTCACGTCGTATCTGGCCTGTCAACCCAGAAGTAACTTGTGATGACGCTATCACCAGTTCCTTCCAGTGGTACTTCCAATAGGCAGACTAACAATGAGAAACACTGGCCGAGTTCTATATGATTTTCTGGCTGGATTAGCTTAAGTTTCTTTCTGAAAACATAGGTTAGGTTTGGGTCAAGCTTTTCGATCCAGATCTGTTCAAGATAAGAAAACACATTGCAACTTCAAAGTCAACTGCAACGTGTTGCCCTTCTCACTCATGTTTTTTTCTGGTCAGTCAATATTCCACGCAAGCTAGACCCGCTACCTAGAGCACAATCCTAACCTGGTGTTAGACCGGCATAGTTAAGCCACAAAGTTTGGCAAGCACAAAGGACACTGTAAAGTGTGTTTGGACCACTCTCAGAGTCAGAGAGGCCAGCCCACAGACACGTGCTATCCTCCCTGACTCGGAGAGTGGGTCAAACACACTTTACAGTGTCCCTTGTGCAGGCCAAACTTTGCTGGCCTAACTGTGCCACCCAGGCGCGTGCGGAGGCCCGAGCGCGCCCATGGCTGGTGCCGAAACTGCACCCCCAGGACGTCGCCCCACCCCTGCGCATCGCTCCGACACACCTCCCTTAGCCCAGAAACACTCCATTTCTGAGCGTAAGGGAAGCGTGGGCGGGCAGGAGGGCTGAAAACCGTGCGGCTTCACCCAGACAGTGCACAATGGCGCCCCGCCACTGCCCGGCGCCCATGGCTCGCACCATCCCACACATTGGATAAGATACGCGCCTGGTGCCACCCTAACTCCAGGTTAGGATTGCTCTCCTAGACTCTGCTTCCATGTCTTCTTCTTCATTCGACTCACACACAATAATTTGCTTACAGCACAGCATACATGGCTGGAATTGTAGTCAGTGCCAGAATATTCCAATAGAAAAATCCCTTTTTGGGCGCTAGGCCAGCACTCTGTAAGAGGCCTGTAACATCTGGAAGTAGTGGCAGAACAACATCTGCAAAACCTTCAGAAACCTAGGAGGGAGGAAGAACTACCTACGTAATAATCGATGTGGCTAATTAAATTTCAAATAGCATAACATTTGAGGCATGTGCCTCTCCTTATCTCATATAAATTATATTTTGCGACACTGTACGTTGCGTGCAGCGCACTGCTGATTAGAGCCAAAGCAAATGTGATTCAAGCATTTTAATGAATCTGCGCATTGTGTAGCCAGGTAGGATCCTCTTCAAATTTACAATGCATTAAACTTTGCATGGCAATTGAATGTTCAATTGAATTGAATTAAAAGAACTTTAAGAACAAAAGAATATTAAAAGAACATGTCTGAAAACAATGTACATTTCTTTCAGAACATGTCTGAAAGAAACGTCAATAAATAAAGGTTATTCAAATAGCTAAACCTGTGCTATCCCACCCCAACCCACCCCCCAAAAAGAAAATTCCAAGTAGGCCTTACGTTCTACTAATAGAAACAATTTCTGTGTTAAAAAAGAAAGTTCAGATTCTTACCCCATCTTCCATCCCAATTCGTGTGCCAAAATTCTGCTAAGTGGCATTATGCATGTTTTGCGAGAATGCTTCCAGTTGTGTGCATATTGAATAATATTTAGCTCTTTAAAATAATTCAAAAATCACAGACGCTTGGAAATTAAAATAAATCATTGAGCATAAAACCAAAGAGAATTACAGCTATGGCAGTTCCCACCGGGGAGCTCGATTCCCACAATGCCATCATGAGACTTTGAAAGGTCAGCTAAGCATATTTGTCAGTGAGTCAGGCACAGGTAGTCAGAGAACATACAGGCCATGGCCATAGAATCCCAGAGAAGCCAAAGTCAGGGACAGAGACCATCATGCTCCCCTTACTTTGGATACCTGCCAGCTGCTCCAGTTGAGGCTACTGTGCCTGCCCCTTTCCCCATAAGAGCTCCTGCACTCGGTAGAATTCAGATTTGAGTAGACGTGCATCAGATTGCACAGTACGATTGCATCAGATTGCATCAGACGTGCATCAGATTGCACAGTCTTCCTCATGCGATCTGGATTCAGACAGATCCATCTTGCCACATTCCAGAAAGTTAGCCATGCTCAGTCCACTCCCTCCATCCCACTGTGGTTTCTTCCCATTCAGGTTTTGCTCAGCTGAGAATGAAGTTAATCTTTGAGTGGGAAAAAAATGGAGGAATCCCAACTTGTTGCTGTTTGTTTATTTGTATGTTCAATGAATATGAGCCTTGGGAGGTCTGTATCCCAGTGGCTCCTCTTCCCCAATCTTTGCACATCCATGACATTCCTGGACAGTCCACCGCATATACAGGAGTGCCTCAGTATCCACTGATTCCATATCCACTGATTCCGTATCCATGGTTTCAGTTATCCACGGATACCATGGATACTGGGACACCTATTAAAAAGATAGGGGAACTTTCCTTTGTTGCAGCAAAACTGATGTTCCCCTATCTTTAAAAAGGCATCCCCAATATCCACAGGGGTTTGTGTGTCCAGAATGGAACCTCAGCGGATATCGGGGCATGCCTATACACCTGCTTTCCACAAAAGGTGGAAAACTGACTTTTATTCTTACACTAGATACAAGCCATCACTGTAAGTGAGCACCTGGTACATATTTAATGACTGACCCACCCACCCGGCCAATCAGAATTGGCCATCCAGAGGACGACAGCATAGTTCAGTTCAGTGGCATTTCATATGTTTGCTAGAGAACATTTCCATTAATAACGTTGAAACAAATGACAAATCCTGAGTTCAAAGTTTGGAGAAATACTATTTATGAGTTAGAGTACAGCTGATATTCCTTGAGCTTTTATTTCATTGATAATTCTGGAACTGTAGTTGAAACTTTGCAACTTAATGAGCTGATGTTATTACTCATACTGTGTGGCCATCTGGAATCAGTTTGGCCTGTGAGCCCAAAGCACCAAAAGCCACCTGAAATGCATTAAGTTGCAGCCCAGTACCAGCTACAAGGATTTGAAAAGCTCGGTCTGCATAAATACTAACCTGTGAGAACGTAATTGGAGAAGTGATATTTAAGAACTGATAGTTTGCCAGAAACTCTTATTCTCGAGGGAATGGACACGCAGGCTTAGAGTTTAAAGCCAAGAAGTTTTCAGTTTCGACATTGTGAATCATGAAAACCATTGCATATGGATATTGTTTAGCTTTCCATGCCACTAGGCCTGTCCAAATATCTCAGGGTTCTCAACAGTGCATATCAAAACCATTGTTCTTCTCAAGGACGGGAATCTTATCTTCTCTAGGTGGTTACAGCTGGCAGGACACCATGTTCTAAGTGGCCTTTGATGTTGACTGTGGCAGGAGCCGATAGTGAACCCAACCAGACTTTCCATGTTGCAAAGCATATGTGAACATTACAGTGTAAAAACGGTCACAGTAACACGGAGACCAGCAACAAATGCCCCATAAGCCTCACATCTGAAAGCTCCACCAGAATGAGCAGAAATAAATATTTAATGTCTGGGGCAGTCTGTATTGCTGGCCCCTGCAGGCCATCCTCTGGAGCCCTGGTCGCTGCCAGGCCCTCTCGGGCAAAGTTGGCTGGCTGACACAGTCAGTGCCCGACCCAGCGACCATCCCCTGGTTTGCTTTGGGCTGGTTGATATCAGCCCCCCCCCCCAGAGAACAAGCTGGCAATACAGCCACACAGCTGCAATGTCGGCAACCTGCCGACAGAGCTGACAGGACAACCAGGACAAAGAGGCATGGCTCCAGGATCAGGGGCTGTGAAGGAACCAGCCCTTAAATGCAAGCAAGGACAGGAAGGGGCAGGGTGGAAACTAAAGCTGCTTGCATATAAAGATTCCCCAGCAGCCAATGAGGAGCTCAGTTGAGGGTAGGCCTCCACCTGGTGGGAGTGACTGCCTGTGACCCCTGGGAGAGAACAGGAGGAGGAGGAAGCTGGGTGGTTTAACAAACACGCACACATCCCCAGTCAAATCTCTTTGAGATTTGCTCCTCACTCTTCAGTCTCCATCCTGGTTGTCTCTCCCTCACCTCTAGTGGCATCCTCAACAGTGATCCATGCCAGCAGCGGCGCAGTTCATAATTCCTTCATTCTTTAGACAGCAAGTGCCATTTCTTCAACTAAATAAGTAAACCATCCACTGCAAAAGGTAGACTACTGAATGTTTTATAGGGCTTTGATATTGACTACAGTCTGACTTTCACATCACAGTTTCACATGACAAAGGTGATTCATTTACATGATAAATATCTGAATGGCCCCATTTGCTGACATTTGAGGCCTAAGTTGCAGTTTACACCGAGTGAGCTGGCATGCTGAGGTGGGGCAGACATGGTGTCATATTCTAAAATGCTTCCATATGGAAAAAAAAAACCCTTAATGCAAGTAATAAATGAGTTCATTGGAAGAAAGATTTAATGCAGACCCCTCCCTGATTTGCTAGCTTACTACATGCAAGATGCTTTTTATGTGAGGGAGGATTCAAAAATATGACTGTCCAGCTGCAGCTACCAGTGGAACACTCCAGAATTCTACCACCTCATTCTGCGGAAGACATTGCTCAGGTCTGAGATTTATCTAATGCTGTAGAGAGGGACAGAATGCTAAAGTGCTCCCTGGTGTTTTCAGAGAGGAATAAGACATTATAAAGCAACACAAGGCTGCAGCCCAAAACAGGCTCATGTGGAGCAGCCCACTGCTTCCTCCACGCCATGAAAATAATGCCATGTCATTGCATCTTGTATTTCCCCTGCCCCTGATCCACTTTACTGGCTGCTGCTAAGGAAGACGCAAGGCAATGGGGCCACATATAGACTGAATTACTATTTCTTACAAGAATGGGAAGGAGGAACTTGCTATAATGGTTGCCATTTTCAGAATATACTGTAGTTTTACCCTCAGGTCTCACTAAGTGAAGGGCACATTTTGTAAGTGCAAGTAAGTGCACAATGGCAAGTAAAAAGCATAACTCGATGACTTTGATGAAAAACATGAAAGTAGGGCCTTTGTGGTAATATTGGTGAGACAATATGCAATATGTCAGAACTGTTAACTCTTCACTCTTCGTTATGAATTGGTTGACTCTATTGACTCCATTATAAGTTCACATGTGGAGAAGATTCCTATTTCTGAATCTTTGCTTCTTTTCTAGATATTTGCCTGTGGTTTTAATGACCTACTAGTAGAGGTGTTTGAAAATGGTGTTATTTTACTCAGAAGTAAGTCCATTGTGTTCACTAAACCGAATCCTATACCTGTTTACTCAGAAGTAAGTTAATGGAGCCCACTCCCAGGAACGTGTGGATAGGATTGCAGCCTGAGGCGGTAATCCTGTCTTACTGGAAACAAATACCTCTACCTACCAGTCATGTGGGGGCCCTAGGATGGGCAAGGCCCAATGCAGGGCACTTGTGTGGGGGCCCCACCTGTGGCAAGCCAAACACTTGTGGAGCTGTGCACGATGCACAGCATCCAGAAATAGTTGGTGTTGATGAGATGACGTCTCCCCCAAATACTTCCGGAAGGCTTATTTCAGACCCCACGACATAGGCCACATATTGCCCTAAGACCGGCCCTGTATACTAACATGCCATCAGTTAACAGCACAAATCTAAGTGTATCTACTCAGCAGTAATACCCATTGTGTTCATGTGGCTTACTCCCTGTTAAGTATGCATAGGATTACAGCCTAGCAGCCCAATTCTATCCCATGTCGTCCTATAGCATGCAGGTGCACCAAAGAGGCTTGTGCTGCATGCTTGGTAGGGGGAATCAGGAGTCCTGTGAGCAGTAAGGGAAAACCTGGCTCTTACCTCTAATGGCCTATAGGTCTCTTCAGACATATGCCAGATATATAGCTCATGTAAGTCCAAGGAGAGAGAGAAAGTGGAGCAAGCTGAAAACTGGGAGATAGCATCCGGCATATGTGATTGTCCCTCCCTCCCCAGATACAACCCCTGGTTCCACCCTGAAATGCTGCGTCAATCCCACTCCCCACCCACAGCCCAACCCTGCTGCCAATGTAGCTCTACCAGGGGTGGCTGGGCACTCCATTGGTGCCTGCACAGTTGCCATCCATTTGCACGTTGCACATGTCGTTGCTGCATCTGTGAGGGAGAGGGCCTTCCTCAGACAGGATGTGTGCGCCAGATTGTATTCCCCCCCTTTTTCAAACCTTCCCACCCTTTCCTCTCCTTGGACATACGTTAGCTAAATAGCTAGTGTATGTCTGACAGGACCCAAAGGCAATAAGTATATTTTACGTACCTCCCTGCAGGCTGTTCACTTCACTGCAGGCATCCACCCCCACAAGTGGATGCAGAGCACCCTCTGTGAGCAAGACTGAATGGGCTCCAATGGTGGGGGATAGGATTGGGCAGTAAGACTACACTTCTATGCCCATTTATATGGGAGTAAGTCCGATTGAATACAGCAGGACTTACTTTTGAATAAATATACATAGGCTAGCACTCTAATATACCTTTTTATATTTATATGGAATTGTTTAAAATTCCATTTTTCAATGTTTATACTGTTGCATTACAATCCACTTCAAGAGTTTCGAATGAAATGAGTTAGAATAGTATTAGAGTAGTAGCTCTATTTAGCACTGAGAACCACTTTTTAATATGACACTCTATGGGATCCATGCAGCTTTACAAGTCTTAAGAAAAAGATGATATATAGAAAGAAATATTATTTTCTTTATTAACAAGTAATATTATTTATTTCCTTATCTCCAATACATTTCATGTAATGAGGCAGCCCTAATAACAGTCTTAAGGCTTGGGGGCCTTAGTTATGTGACTCAGGGCGCAATCCTAAACTGAGTTAGGCCAGCATAAACTAAGCCAACAAAGTTTGGCCAGCACAAGGGACACCGTAAAGTATGTTTGGACCACTCTCGGAGTCAGAGGGGCCAGCACACAGACGGGAGCCATCCTCCCTGACTCTGAGAGTGGTCCAAACACGCTTTATGGTGGTCCTTGTGCTGGCCAAATTTTGTTGGCTTAGCTTATGCTGGCCTCACTCCAGTTTCGGATTGCACACCCAGCCTTCACTTGCCCCTAGAATCTATTATTGATGGACTTGAAAAAAAATGAGAAAAAACATACTCAAGTGCAGTCCAAACCCCGAGCAAACTGCAGCAGCTGAGTTGTTAACTGCAGGAGCTCTGCTCTTTGCAGGGCAGTTAGCAGCTATCTTTTTGACTAGCCTCAGAGCTTAGTTGTCTGATCTTTCTATCACCTATGTTTTAATCGGAGGCTTGTGCGACCCACTAGGTGGAGTCAGGGAGGATGATGCATATCTGTGTGCTGGCTTCTCTGACTCCAAGAGTGGTCCAAGCATACTTTACGGTGTCCCTTGTGCTGGCCAAACTTTGCTGGTCTGACTGTGCCGGCCTAATTCCAGGTTAGGATTGCGCCCTAAATGAAATATAACACGTTTCAGAGCAGGAATAAGGGTGAGGAGGAAACTCTCCAAGAACTTGGAAGCTGAGTTTTTGGTTGCATAGCCTTCACAGGTGTGGTTACGATGCATCAGGAGCATCTCCCTTCCTTCCTCCACCACTGGTGAGTCTGACAATATTTTGAGTTTTAAGAAAGACAGGAATGTAGGAATGTAAGTGCTATGACTATCCTAATTCACACCCAAGTATGAGGGTTGTGGATGTACATGGTTTATGGCACTCTGTTCAAGACTTCGGATTGTGTCTAGAGAAGATCAGGGATATTCATCATACAAGTCGACATACAATTCCAGTAAAATGATCTCACAAGATTCATTGTCAAACTGGAGACTGCATTTTATAAACAGTTCAGGTTTAGCGGTGGGAGTACAGCTTGGCTGGCTGGACCAGTTACCTACCACTTTCCTTATTTATATATATCCTCCTGTATTATCCAGGGAAGCATCACGGGACATACGGTATTCAAACCTGGCAACTCATTTCTCAGCCTGGGAGCTCTTAGATTTTCGGGCTGAATTTCAAGCCTGTGAGGAAAGAAAAATAAGAAAATGCTTGTCGATTAGCTGGCTCAGTACAGCACATTGCCCTTTTATTTCAAGCTTTAAATTAAAACGTCAGCCTCCAGGGTCGCAACCGTTACACCCCGACACACCCCAGCGTTTTACTTCTGCATTCCTCTTTAATATAAGTATATATCAGTGCATCGGGGTGGCACAGTGCCAGGAATAAACGGCCAAATGTGCCCAGCAAAGCAAGAGATTGATTGTAGATCTGCCAGAAAGTGCCCTTTCTGTAGACCACACATTATTCCCATCCATGAACAAGGTTAGATATTGTTTCTTACCTCATTGCCAGCGTTCCTACACCACCCAAACTCCAAAGGATCAATTAAAAGGAACCCAAAAAGTCCTGCAACTGTAAAAACAGATTAGACTGATGCTGCAAGGAAGTGTCCTCCCACATATAGTTTTGGTCTACTCAGCAATCTGATCATGCTAATCCTATTTGATGGCAATGGTTAGTGACACAATCAGAAACGGATGAAGGGGTAGGGGTCTAAGATGGTCCATGGCTTGTTGATCGGAAGTATCTTCCTGCCTGCCCCCCCCCATTTCCTAAACTCTGACACATACCGACTTCCTGTGTCCTAGGTGTTCTTAACCATCTTGTCCTGTACAACTGAGAGATACATGACCAATCAATATATTATTATTGAACTATTATTGAACCATCTATTCAGGGAAGAAATGCAACACAATACAACAGAATCCAAATGTGTTGTTATTATCCCCCTCTATTGTGCTTTATGAATCCATCATTGTTTTTTTCTCTCCCTTTGGTTTTTTCCCCCCCTTATTTTTTCTTTCCTGTATTTGTAGCACCATGTTTTTGGTTTATTTTAGATACTACATTACATGTAAAATAAAAAAAATGTGTAAATAAAAAACACAACACACACACACACACACACACACACACACACACACTTAAAATATTAGCATGAAAGGGAAGTGTGGTGAAGGGGGTGAGGGAAACAGGTTGACTAGAAGCAGGCCTGCTGCATATATGAGCATTTCTTCATATAGATTTCCATGTTATTGGAGCCCTGCTTCCTCTGATATACAGCCACGGTTACATGGAAGGAAAAAATAAGCTGGCATCTTGAAAATAAATGTATTGCTTTCTTACCAACTGAATGAGAAGCCAGGAATGGAAATGACAAACAAAACTAGCCTCTTGAATGGCCCAATTATATGACCCCAAAATGCTGGTGTACCTGGTGCCAGCACAAAGATGGCCTCACTATCATGGAAGCCACTTGGCTGGCGACTGCTGCCCTTGGCCAGCAACTGACAATGGAGCCACTGGTACAACCCTCCATGGGAGAGGCGGGAAAGGGGAAACGATCAAGGTGGGATAAGATGGAGTCAGCAGGCACTGGATCCTGAACCCCTATCCTGGGATGGACATGCAGCCAATGACTCCTCAGAGCTATGCCAGCAACAAACTCATAGGGGCCTTATGCTCAGGGGAGTCCTCTTCTCTTACCCATATCAACCAGGCCGTCCACCATTTGATGTGGGAGACATTGCTCTGGTGGCCCTATAGAATTGGACCACTAGCCTGGTCTGTGCAGATAGTGATACGCAAGCTGTTCTGAGCAATCCACATCACCTCCTGAGAGCTTCCCTTTCTGGATGGGGGACTACAAATATTTATACCTGTGAGTGCCTGACGCTGAAAAATACCACCCATTGCTTGAAATGTACGAGCCTCAGGATGCAGATATGTCCTTGTTAATCCGATCCTAAATGTACCCAAGGAAGTATTCAAGAAAGGCACATACAATATAGCATATATGGCAGTCTGTACCATATTCCATACCAGAGGCAGATCTAAGGGAGGGCAAAGCTCTAAATTTTGCAAGAAGCCTTACCTTGCAGTGGAGATCACTCCTCTCCTGCACCGTTTTAGCCAATCCTCACAGGGAAAAGCAACATCTTGGCGTTGCTTACTGGCTACAGCAGCAAGGGAGAGGAGGGATTTACATGACAGGGTAAGGCTTCTTGCAACACTTAGAGCTTTGCCCTCCCTGCAGATCTGCCTCTGTTCCATACTTTAGAATACCATATCGCTCTTCAAAGTCAGATTCCACCTGTACTGCACTTCTGCCTTAATGTTATTGGAGTTTTAAAGCAACAGGTGTGCATAACACTACCCTCGTGTCCATGACTTATTATTAGCGGTTCTGTGCAGTCAAAACAAAACAAAAATTTCCATTCAACTTGGAACTGCAACTTGGACGTTGCAACTGGTTTTGCATCGCCTTGATTTTCAAACAACCTGAACATCTCTTGGTTTTTGAATCTTCTCCAGGACTGCAGGTAAGACAAGGGCAGCCATGTGTGAAACAAGACAGCCACACTGTCTTTGTGGAAGGGTGTTGCCAGAGGAAGGAAGTTATAATAAATGTATTGCGGTTCCACAGTGTGCCCCCGTTTGTGTCTTATTAATCACTCACCCAATCCCTCTTCAGAGGAAATTGAATTCTGACAATGATGCACAGCCTATTTAGATAACCTTATGGGAACCCATTGCAAGATCCTTGGCTGAGCTATCATCCATTCACGAGTTACCATTTTTGGCTGTGGGAAGAATAGACTGTGTTAATTTGCTTACCCAGGCCTATCTGTACTCTCAGCTTTCCAAAGGAACAATTGTATTCCAAGGAAATCTACATGTCACAATTATTTCTGGCACCAAGAGATCAATCGCTTCCTTCTTCCTGCAAAACAACTCCTTATTTTAAGTGCAGTGGGACAGCAGCCATCAAGGCTGAAAAGTCTGATGCTAAAGACAGAACTTCTTATCAGGTAGGAGGACTGGTTGACAATGGCCAGAGTAAAGATGCTTGATGATCTCTCTGAATCGCCACTCTGGAAATAACCTATGAATCTGTCGGCTGTTATAAAGCCCAAGGCCTGCACAATATATTCTGGGAGCCTGACTAGTGAACTCTGGAATTCTGTCTCAGGGGGGCAATTCTAACCTGGAGTTAGGCTGGCATAGTTAGGCCAGCAAGGTTTGGCTGGCACTAGGGACAATGTAAGCTATGTTTCAAAGTCAGGAAGGATGGCGCACATCTGTGTGCTGGCCTCTCTGACTGAGAATGGTCCAAACACACTTTATGGTGTCCCTTGTGCTGACCAAAGTTTGCTGGCCTAACTGCCAACCTAACTCCAGGGTAGGATTGCACTCTCACTTCAATGCTTACGTGCTGCATCTCTGATCCCACCGTTCTTACTCATGGATAGCTGATGGATGAAGGAATTGCCTAGTGTCTTGGAACTATCTTCTTCGGTCCCTAACTCAGTGGTTGCCACAGTCCAAGTCGAGCAATTTATGGGTGAATGAGACAAGAGGGGTACTATTAGTGCCCAAGCCGCTGATGTTCCCCTATCTTTAAAAAGGCATCCCCTGTATCATCCACCATTTCACATATCCACAGGGGGTGGGGTGGGTTTGGAACAGAACCCCAGCAGGTACCAGGGCATGTCTGTCTGAGGATCTGTATAGTATACAAAATTTCTGATAGGAACCAATACCTAGCTATTTTTTATTTAAACAATTTATACTTCCCCCTCCCCCTCTGACACACAGGGTGGCTCACCATCCACATTAAAAGAAAAAGATAAAAAGTAAAAACAATAAAAGAGAAAACAAAAGACAGCATAAAACATTAATATAAAAAAATTAAAACATACACAGTACAAAGGCATGAAAACCCCATAAAATGCACCTGCACTGGTAATCATTGAAAAATAGCAATATATAATCCAAAACAAAAAACTAATACCTAAGGTAGGAACCTTAGCTTTGTTAGACTACTGTAGTGTACGCAGCACAATTTGAGGCCTCTTTTTCACCACAACTTTTAATGTGAAGGCAAACCAAGGAGAATGGGCATCATACGCAAATGAACTAAGTCTTGCTTTTCCCAGTATGTGAACTCTCTCTCTCTCTCTCTCTCTCTCTCTCTCTCTCTCTCTCTCTCTC
>JAJKFI010000028.1:5511451-5538657 GCA_029204185.1 Lerista edwardsae | reverse complement strand
TGTGTGTGTGTGTGTGTGTGTGTGTGTGTGTGTGTGTGTGTGTGTGTTTGGGGGGGAACAGTCATGGAGGCTTCCTCATTTGTTCCTTTATCTTGAGGCTGCACTGTGGCTGCATCAGTGCTGGAAAATTGGATAGGATTGGGCTCTTGTATCATTCTGACATTATAATGAGAAAGGAGCCAGAAGTACTACCAATTGCTGTTCATGAACATTCTCAGCACCTACAAAAGGATCCTTCCCTTCAATTATTTTTCATGTACAGAAAGTGTTAATCTCTTCAGGAAGCATTGCCCTCACTCTGAATTGACTTCATCTGTCCTCATCAGAGTTGGTATCAAAAGTTTGTTCGATTGGGCTCTGGCCAAGAGCCCATGATGGTCAGAGCTAGGCTAACCCCTTTTATCCACAGTATTGGTAGCAGAGATAATGTCTAGTCTGAGACCATAGAAATGGTGAGTCCAATTCCCAGAGCTCAGTGTTATCAAGTGTGCTTTTAAATACCTGTAACATGCACACATGAGGGCAACGTACTTTGGGTGCTAGGATCATGTGTAGTGGCCATTGGCACATCTCATAGCTTGTGTGGAGAATGAGGACACACAAGAGTGAAAGGGGCATCAAACAAACTTTGTGGAGATAATTTAACAACAAGAGGAAAAAAAGAATCACACTGAAGAAATGTTGAATTGCCTGACCATTCACTCAAAGAAATCCTAAATATAAGGAGAGAGAGAGAGAGAGAGAGAGAGAGAGAGAGAGAGAAGGGGAGGAGGAAAGAATTTAAAGAAGGTAAGCATTCACATTGCTAAGGAGGGTTTCAGAAACTATGTCTGCCCTTCCTACAAAGCACTATTTTTGACCCCAAGACAGAACAGGAGAATAGTCAGCACAACCCCGTTCCTGTTTCCGTGATAACTTTTATCTGTCCAGCACAAGTAAATAACAATTCTTTTGAATATGTCATAATGTTGTGAGGTCTGGGATTTATGACATCCTAGATAGATAGCCACAATTATCCAGGATGTAGTCTATTTAAAAGCCTACTCCATGAAAATGTCAGATGAAAACTATATCCTAGTAACTTTACTATGTAAAAAAAAGAAATGAAAAATGAATGAAAAATCAGGCCACACAGTCAGATAGCAGGAGCAGTAAGTAATAATTATGCACTTCATCTTGGCCATTTTACAGCTTCTTTTCAGATAACCTGAAATTCATTAAATGCATAGACTCCATTGTAGGTTTGTGCAAACAGTGGCATGTGGAATTTAGTAGCTTTCAATGAGGATTCACATCCTTACACATCTCTCAAAAGATGCATCCATCCAATTTAGTCAGTACAAATTAAGTGAGCATCACAGCGCAGATTGATGTGCCTATTCAGATGCTCATCCACATCAGCTGTGGATGTGGATGTCTTCTTCCACATGTGGATTGTTGTTTGCTGAGATAGGATGTCTGACTGACTGCCATGATCACCCTAAATCTGGACACGGCAACACTAACATTTCATTATCTCTTTAGTATCTTTTAAATGTACCACATTATTTATCAAAACTCCAGATGGCTCACAAAAAACAGATCAAAGTGCCATTTAGAAAACATGCTTTAAAATTCGTGAGGAAGCATTCAAAAATATATACACCGGAAGCCACCGAGCCCAGAGTGGAGCCTGCATCAATAGTGCAGCCAGAAGGAGAGGCGGCCACAATGCGCTGTGTAAGTGGCCCCTCCCACTCAGCATCAGAGCCATTCCCGGCGGCAATAACAATGCTCAGGTGCTTAGGGCCTGTGTGTTGCCTTTGCTGCCCAGAATGGCTCCAGTGACAAGTGGGAGGGGCTGCTTATACTGCGCCTTGTGGCACCTGCAGTACCTACTGCAGTACCCCCTCCTCTGGCTATGCTACTGCATGACAGGAGGATGCAGGCCAGCCCAATCAGGACATGATTGAGACATACAAAACTATGCACGGAAGGGATAGAGTCGATAGAGGGATGTTCTTTTCCCTCTCTCAAAACACCAGAACCAGGGGGCATCCGCTAAAACTGAGGGTTGGGAGAGTTAAAACAGATAAAAGGAAGTACTTTTTTACCCAATGGGTAGTTAATCTGTGGAACTCTTTGCCACAGGAGGTGGTGATGGCATCTGGTCTAGATACCTTTAAGAGGGGATTGGACGGATTTCTGGAACAAAAGTCCATGGTGGGCTATAGGCAATGATGGGTTGTGCAACCTCCTTGCATTAGTGGTAGGCTACTTCAGAGTACCGGGTGCAAGGGAGTGGCAACAGGAAGCAAGCATCTTGTTGTCTCATGCCTTCCTGGGGCACCTGGTGGGCCGCTGTGAGATACAGGAAGCTGGACTAGATGGGCCTTGGCCTGATCCAGCAGGGCTCTTCTTATGTTCTTATGTTCTTATATTCTGAAGGCCCCTTCACGCTCTGGAAGGTCTCCACAGCATTCAGAGATCTTTTTGGCACTTTCTGCTGCACTCTCCTGGCTTCCTGAAGGTCTCTGCTGGATTCTTCTGATGGCAGATAAGTTACGCTTTGTGCCTAACCCCATTGGTCCCATAGGATCAATGGCTTGTTATCTGCTACTTCACTATCTGTGAGAGTTTCCAGAAACTAACCCTAATGGATAACAAAGACTGACTGTACATAAAACGGAAGGATCTCTGTATGATTTTGGAGGACTTTGCTCACGTAAGCGTGATCATGGCTGGTAAAGGGAAAAGCCATTAGGCCGGTGGTTCGCAAACTGTGAACCGCTGTGCTGTGTGTCTGTTCCACACACACACCCCTGCACTGGAGCACCAGAAACCAGCCAGGGGAGCCATGGAACACTTCCCCAAAATGGCCGCCCTGTACAATGCATAGAATTGTAGCCCGAATAGGGAGCCACCACCAATGGCCCAGTACGTCAAGGGAGCTGCCAGTCGAAAAAGTTTGGGAACCTCTACATCAGGCCATTGCTGGAGACTAGAAAGGGTAGCCTGGTATTCTTTCCAGGATATTTATTTTATAGAGATTGGACCAATGCATTGCTCTGTTGAACTCTGTTCTTTCACTGACAGAAATCTTAGGAAAGTTGATTACACAATTACAGTAGGAGAGACATTAACTGCTACAAAAACATATCAAATACTTCTTTTTTAAAAAAATCCCCCTCTACACACACACACATCATTTCAGATTTACATTAACTTCGGGTGGAATAAAAAGAGTAACCATCTGAAGTTCTATGGAGCGCCCTGTGCATCCATGTGTATTTTGCTGACTCTTGTTGCGTGCGTAATGTTTACATTGGATAATTCATGGTCATGTTTGTGGAGCACTGCAGCCTGCTGCTGCTTTGCCGAGGTTCCAACGCAAATGAAATATTGGTTCCATGGATAATCCTTCTGGCTGGAAAACATAAACAGCTAAATCCAGTTGTCAAGTTGCCAGCAAGAGAGCTTTTTGCTTTACAGACCTGAGACATGGTCAAAAAATCAAGGCACTGAAAACATAACAGGAGTGTGCGATGGTGCACAACCGGAACTGCATGGCAGTGATGTGTTGCAACAACAAGCCTGTTGTTGTTACGAGACATGCACTGCCACAACATGTGCTCTGCTCTGCCCCTGATAGCTGCGGTGGAACTGGAGAACAGGGACCTTCTCCCTGCCAGTCCCATCACAAAGGAGCCTCCATGGAATGACTTGCAGAAAATGATGGAGACTGTGCCTTCACGGTGGTGGGATTGCAAATTTGGAACTATCCCCCATTGACATGAAGATCTGTGGCCTCCCTGTTGGCCTTCCTCTGGGGGCTCAAGACCTCTCTTTCCCATTTGGCTATCCAGCCTAGGTTCTATTGTTTCAGTTTGTTTAGGTTGTTGCTTTTTGTTCTCTGTTTAGGTTTGTGTTCTTGCTTGCTGCTTTTATTGGGTGTGTTCATTGCAGCTGCTGTTCCTTTATTGCTTGTTATTACCCAAATGCTGCTATGGTGCATTTGTCCAACTGCCATTTTCTATTGTTTTCTACTGTTGTTACCTTGTATTTTAATTGTATTGTTAGTTGTCTCGGGCATCCTGATAATGGGAGGAAAGGTGGGATAAAAATGTTTTTAAATCAGTCCATAAATCTCAGTGGGCAAGATGGCAGGTGGGCAATGTTTCCCACAATAACATAGTGAGAAATAGCATGGGGGAATAAACTGCTTTTGGATTTCTCACAAGTAGATCCTAATAAATAAATAAATAAATAAATAAATAAATAAAAGACATCATTTTCCCCATCTTTTTCATCAATTTTATAGGTTTATATGTACACATAAGACATCAGCAAAATCAACCTTACTAGCTGGTATACCTTGCTAACTGGAGGAAGGGGCACTTTTTTTAGTGGGGAAGGAGAGAGCAGCCGTCTCTCTTCGCCACAGCTAAGGGCTGTTGCTGGTGTTCTTCTGCATCTTTTTAGGTTGTGAGCCTTTTTGGGACAGAGATCCATTTAAGGCCCAATCCTATCCAAATTTCCAGCATTGGCGCAGCCTCTATGCAGCCCCAAGGTAAGGGAACAATTGTTCCCTTGCCTTGAGGAGGTCTCCGTGATTGCTGCAGCACACTCCTTGTCAGCCTGGCTGCATCAGTGCTGGAAAGTTGGATAGGATTGAGCCCTTAGTTCTTTTTTATTTTCTCTGTAAACCACTTTGTGAAATTGTGTTGAAAAGCAGCAGTAGCAGCACTACTACTACTACTACTACTACTACTACTACTACTACTATTAATAATAATAATAATAATAATAATAATAATAATAATAATAATAATAATAGAAGTATGGCTTATAGAAATCGCCATTCATGGCCAAATTGAAGATAAATAACTTGAAAAAAATCATAAAATATAGGGACTTGACAATTGAAATTGGGAGATTATGGCAAAAACGATCCAAAGTAGTGCCAATTGTCATTGGGGCACTTGGATCTATTTCAAAAAAGCTACAAAAACATCTAGAAACTCTGAAGATTAATGATGTAAGAACGTCTGACCTACAAAAAACTATGTTGTTGGGAACATCATACATCTTAAGCAGATACTTGGACAATTCTTAGGCTCTTGGTTAGATCTTGAATTGCCAACAAAAGACCAGTCTGTGATATTTGTGATCTTTCTATCATTTTGACTGTGTATAAGTTAATGGATAATAATAATAATAATAATAATAATAATAATAATAATAATAATAATAATAATAATAATAATAATAAATTGTTCATTCTATCAATTATTCCCCTCACACACATTCTAAGGAAACTCAACTTGGGTACCAAATTTCAAGAACATCACACAGATTATCGTACCTGTTATATATGGATGGCCTAAAGCTGTATGGAAAATCTGAAAGAGAAATAGAATCACTATTAATGTAGTTCACAACTTTAGCAGTGATATTCACATGGACTTTGGACTGGAAAAATGTGCCATTCTTGCAAAGGGAAAGTGGTGAAAAGCAAAGGAATAAGAATAACAAATGGAAATGAAATGAGAGAATTGTCCCCAGAAGAAAACTAGAAATATTTGGGAATACTGCAGACTGAGAACATCAAGCACAAGGAACAGCGGAGAATACCTAAAAAGGATTAAAAGAATACTGAAATCAAGCCTAAATGGTGGAAATACCATAAAAGCCCTTAACACTTGGGCAGTGCCAGTCATTCAGTTTCTAGCAGGAATTGTTGACTGGACCCAAGCTGAATTGGACGTTTTAGATCGGAAAACATAGAAAATTATGACTATGAACTGAGTCCTGCACCCAAGAAATGATGTCAACAGGCTGTACTTGCTCAGAGATGAAGGTGGTAGAGGATTACTACAAGTTAAGCAGACAGTGGAACAAGAGAAAAGAGGTCTGGCAGATTATATTAAAGAATCAAAGGAAGGACTCAATAAAAGAATACAGGAAAGAAGTGATAGCAGCATGCAGAGAAGGATGGCACAATAAGGCATTGCATGGCCAATACCTGAAAAATATTGCAGGGAAAGTGGATGATGAAGAGACCTGGAGATGGCTGAAGAATGGTTCTTTAAAGAAAGAAACAGAAGGCTTATTTTAGCTGCGCAAGAACAGGCATTACGAACAAATATGATAAAAACCAGGATTGAAAAATCGCATAATGATGCAAAATGCCGATTATGCAAAAAATATGATGAAATAGTTGAACACTTAGAGCGCAATCCTACCTTATGCTGGCCTAGTAAGGCCGACATAGCAGGGCCTATTAGGAGGCAGCAGCAGCAACATGCAGGACAAGGGGGGGTTTCCCCTTGCGTCCGCGTAAGTCACCCCTATGGGCCTGCTCGGATCTGCGCCGGCAAAATAGCAGGCGCAGAGGAACGTGCACGGGAGTGGCATTAGGATATGGCACTACGGCCGTCCTGCGTCACAACCACGTCATAACCGCCATCTCTGCCCACTGTGCCGCCCAGTTATGCCCCCGGAACGCCTCTGGAATGCCCTCCCGGAGGCCCTGCGCTGACCTTGCAACGGCCGAGTGCCATAGCGCTAACGCGGATATGCTTTATAGCACATTCGCGACAGCGTTTGGCCCACGCAGGAGCGCAGCGCCAGCGTTAAGGGGGATATAGGATTGTGCTGTAAATTTGTGAATGCGTGAAAATATTACAAACTGATTACTTGGAAAGGCACAATAAAGTGGCAGGATTAGTGCACTGGAACATTTGTAAAAAGTACAATCTTCCAGTGGCATGAAAATGGTGGGACCATAAGCCAGAAAACATCATGGAAAATGATTGTACAAAAGTATTATGGGACTTTAGGATACAGACAGATGAACACCTGAACCATAATACCCATGATTTGAAGAACGTTACAATAATAAAAGTAGCAATACCAGGGGATGCACAAGTGGAAGAAAAGGAATGTAAAAAAGTCACAAAATACAAGGATTTGCAAATTGAAATAGAACGGCTATGGAAAAAGAAAGCCACCATTGTGCCAATCGTAATAGGGATTGGGATTGGGTGCAGTCCCAAAGAGACTTAAGAAACATCTTAAAACATTCTTTGGGATTGGGTGCAGTCCCAAAGAGACTTAAGAAACATCTTAAAACATTCAAACTCACTGAAATCTCAACCATGTAACTACAAAAGGCAGAACTTCTAGGGACTGCCCACATACTGAGGAAATACCTCTGAACATACCAGGTCCTTGGGAAGGACCCGATGCTCAGAGTATACCGGTCACTACACCTGTAGTGACTGTGCAAAAGTATAACAACAACAACAACAACAACAACAATACAACAACAACAACAGGATTCAAAAATTGAAATTCAGAGACTATGGTGCAAACCAGCAGTTGTCATCCTAGTGGTGATTGGCGCACTGGGTACAGTCCCAAAAATACTTGAACTGCATTTGAAACACCTGAACATTAACAAAATCACCATCTGTCAGATCTGAAAAGCTGCCCTGCTTGGTTCAGCACATATTATTTGCAAACATAGTATGACGTCTTAGGCCTCTAGGTGGGGCCCAACTAGTAAGTGATGCTGTCCAGCTAAAGAACAGGCAGCTGTGATATGATTTCATCAACAACAACAACAAAGATCAGAGCTGAGACCCCAGATACTAGCTAGTCATGTTAACTCCTTGCCTAGTTCTGAATTTCAGAAGCTGTTGTCTTCAGCTATAATAGAAATGAAGAATTCTACCAATGCATTCTTTCAAGGCTGAAGTCAAGGGGAAAACATCTCAACCCAGTAGATTCACATGTGTCCCAGATTTCCACAGGAATCCTCACATCTGTTTTTTTCCCTTTTCCAAGTCTGGTATCATGTGTTAAGAGTAAGCCTTTTTCAGTTGACAACATGCAAATTCTATGACCAAGTCCAGGCATTTATGAATTGAATATACTTTTCATAGGAAGTGACATTAAAGAGCACATCTCAAACTGCTGCTCAGTAGACAGCTCAGTGCAACTATCCATTTACAGCTGTTAAGAATCAATAGATTGAAGCCTGCCGTGCATAAGGACTAACTCCTAGCATTCTTCTGGAGTCTGCTTTTAATATATTACTCATCTGCATTGTTCGTGTGACTTGATTGTTTCTTAGAGGTTAGAGATTTTTATAAGGCTGGATATAGTAACATGTGCCTGCTGAATTCCCCAATGAACCAATGTTAATTTAGCTAAACTGAAAGAGGGATGCCATAAAAATGTCCTTTCAAAATCTGAAAAAATTGTAATGCTCAGGCTGGCAGAATCTCTGTACACAAAATTCCTCAGTGATGATGATCTCTGATCTTGGCTTGCTGGAAGAACAAAAGCTAATTTCCAATTATCTACGGGCAGTGGGAATAGCAGGGTAATGAACTGCTCTCCAAACGCTTAATACATATTTTTGTATTCCCCTAGGAAAAGCATTAGAAGCACACAAACCGTCCCCCGTCCCCCTGCCTGCCAAAAAAGATCATGGATTCCCCCAAAGGATTATGAACTCAACTCTCTTTTGCATTGGGAACTATTTCCCCAGCATTTTGCTTAGTCAGTTCTTGGATTGCTAAGCCTTTCTTAAATTCAGAAAACACTGAGAGAGCAATCCTAACCTGGAGTTAGGCCAGCACTGTTAGGCCAGCAAAGTTTGGCCTGCACAAGGGACACCGTAAAGCGCATTTGGACCACTCGGAGTCAGAGAGGCCAGCACACAGACTTTGGGGGGCACAATCCTAAAATGAGTTAGGCCAGCATAAGCTAAGCCAGCAAAGTTTGACCAGCACAAGGGCCAATGTAAAGTATGTTTGGACCACTCTCTGAGTCAGAGAGGCCAGCACACAGACATGCGCCATCCTCCCTGACTCTGAGAGTGGTCCAAACACGCTTGATGGTGCCCCTTGTGCGGGCCAAACTTTGCTGGCTTAGTTTAAGCCGGCCTAACTTCAGTTTAGGATTGCACTCTGGGAGTGGTCCAAATGTGCTTTACGGTGTCCCTTGTACCAGTCAAATTTTGCTGGCCTAACAGTGCCAATCTAACTCCAGGTTAGGATTGAGGCCTGAGAAGAAAATGGAACGTGGTCATAATTTACTTAGATGTTCTGCATTTGCCACTTACTTAATTTAAAAAATGTGTGGGCCACCTGAAAGAATCCTTTCGCCACTGCATGTTTTACAACATTGGATTGGAAAAGTAAAGACATTTTACCACAGAGAGAGGGTGGAATAATTGTGGTGTGTGTGTGTGTGCATGTGATAAGTGTTTT
The DNA here is from genome assembly GCA_029204185.1 of Lerista edwardsae. Lineage (NCBI taxonomy): Eukaryota > Metazoa > Chordata > Lepidosauria > Squamata > Scincidae > Lerista > Lerista edwardsae. The sequence goes on along the minus strand of JAJKFI010000028.1, from coordinate 5,529,394 downwards.
ATAGGACCAAACATACACCATCAAGGAAGTGTACAATAATTGTGCTTGATAGAGAGAGAATAAGCAGCCATGGGTTTTAGTTATGCATTTTCAGCTGAATAAGATTAGCGAGTGAGTGTTCTTAAGTCCAAGAACAGCTGGCAATGGAAAGAGCTGCTCTGGGAATTTGTGGAATCTCCTTCTCTAGGGAAGTTGGACAACCATCTGCATGAATGGTTTACATTTGCATTTTGAGACCTGGATCAAGGAACATGGTTCCTTAGAGCCACATGTTGTATGTGATTCCATAGTTATATTGTTCTGAGAAAGGGGTGTCAAACATCCAGCCCAGAGGCTGGATGTGGTCCTCGGAAGCTCTTTATTTAGGTCTTGGGCTCCCTCAGCACCAACATCAGCTGATGAGCTGCGTTGAAGTGACACTTCTGAAAAAGCAGCCTGATTGATAATTGGGCTCTCCCATATCTTGGAAATGTGATCAAAATTGGTGAATTTTCTCTTGTCATTTGCAGCTAATGTGTTGCTAAATGAGGAAAGTGCTTATTTCTGGTCATGACCTGCTTAATGACATCACTTCCTGCTTAATGACATCACTTCTGGCCATCAGCAGGCATCATGAATTCTATTTGGCCTGCTGTATGAAATAAGTTTGACGCTCCTGTTCTAAGCTCATTCAGTATTTTTGACCCCTTTCTCCAGCCCACCATAGAAAATGGAGAGTCGAATAAATGACACCCTTCGGCCACATACTTGATTGACTAGCTTCAACAGGAAATTGTGTGCCGTGTTTTTCTGCTCTCCAGAGTTTGTCCTGTGTGTTGATGGAGCGAAAAAGTTGGCTTATACTCTGCTCGTTGTTTTTTATTAATGGTTGGAGCCACTGAACATGCCCTTCAGCACAAAATTATATAGGAGAACTGTGAAAGGTGCAGCAGAGGGCAACACAAATGATCGGGTGGCTGGAACGCACTAATTATGTGGGAAAGAAACAGTTTTAGGGCCTTTTCTGTTTAGAAAAAAAGGCAACTACAGTAAACTTAATTGATGGCTCAATTCTATCCTGAAAATATGCCAGCATATCTCCATGATAGCCCTACCAGCACAGAAATTTGCTGGCCACCAGATGCAGAGGTGTTTCTACAGGGATGGCAAAGCTCTAAGTGTTGCAAGAAGCCTTACCCTGTCATGTAAATCCCTCCTCTCCCTTGCTGCTGTAGCCAGTAAGCAACGCCAAGATGTTACTGTTCCCTGTGAGGATGGGCTAAAACGGTGCAGGAGAGGAGTGATTTCCACTGCAAGGCAAGGCTTCTTGCAAAACCTAGAGCTTTGCCATCCCTGTAGAAACGCCACTGACCAGATGCGCTCTGAAGAATGGTGCAATATTGGGAAAATGGCACACTGATGCTGGCGAAACACCTCTGGCAGGGAAGCCAAAATGGGGTGGGCGGAAATGGTATGTCACATGTCAGTCTCAACACGTGGGCCGGCTGGGACCAGTTGTTTCTCTGCTGCTAGATGAAGAACAGCAAGACTTCAACAGCTGACCAGGCAGGCTACGTAGCCAGCCCCACCAGCAGAGGGCTGAAAATTGCTTAGCTGAGCCCTATCATGTTAAATCAACTGTCTGGAAAAGCCGGTGAGCCCAGAACATCCAGCCCCCAAACAGCCCTTAGAGACGCAATTAGCCCTTCTTCTCTCACATTGGAAACAGTGGAAAGGGGGAGCCATGAACACCTGGCATGCCACTTTGAGCCCACCAATGCAATGCCTTTCGCCATAGCGATTAGGACACCACAGCTGGGTGATCCTCAGCAGGAAGGAACAGACAGAGCAAGAAGTAAGGGCTTAAGCGCCCTGGCTAATGATGGCAGCTTGTTTGAGCATATGGAAGGCCAAAGTATTCCTTTACTGGTCTTCTTGAAGTGAAACCAATCCTGTGAGGCTACGTCTAGTGGGGGAGGGTTCTTATTGAGGAGGGTTCTGGTGCATAGCTACAAATCCACACTGAGAGCAACCTACCCCACAGCTTCCGGTGCAGTGCTACCACTGCTCCTATTTCCTGACGGCTCTGTCCCAATCCAACCCTGGTCTAGGATATTTTCAGTCAGGGCCGGCCCCAGGAGCAGCAGGGCCCAATGCAGGGCATTCAAGTGGGACCTCCACCCTCCCTGCACCCAGCACTCGCCATACAGCTGTGGCAACTGGAAGAGCTGTTATGGTGCCACTCACAAAAAGGGACACATGGAAATAGTTGGCGGTGACATGATTACATGTCTTCCTGGACATTAACTGGACATTAATTGGACTTCCTGGACTTCCTGGACATTAACTGCTTCCTGGAGGCCCACTTTGGGCTGGTGGGAGGTAGGGACAGGCAGAAGAGGCCAATGCAAAGCTGCTCTGCTCACCCCACTGACTTATAGCTCATCGAGATCCTGGTTCCTGCTGAAGGGCAGCGGGGGGAGCATGGGACCCAATGTAGTGACATTGATCACGTTGGCTTAAGGCTGGCCATGTCCCCAGTTTGGACAGGTTAGATACCATGAGCCTTGGAAGTGCTGGGATATGCCAGTCCCGACATCTGCCTAGGATTTCCCTTAAGAGGAACAAAGGAAACAAGGAACACAAAAAGGTGGGTTCATCAGAGCAGGGGAAATCTCACGTTTTATTTGATTTTGGTCCTTTTTGAACAGGGAATTGTTCAAACAAAATATATTTGTCTCTAAGATGTGAGATATGGCAAATCATTTGACATTGTGACTTACGGAGATCCTGTGGGGGAAATATGCTCATTTATGTCCAATTGATTGATATTATGGAAATAATAATGTCTTTATTATGGCAGAATGGTTGGATTTCTGTGGTTTTTGCCAAAGGGTTTTCAGATGATTTCAACAGCTCAATATCCAGAAAGCATAAATCTGATGCACACACTTTATAAAACAAAGGTTGCTTTAAGAGAAAGTCCCTCATCATTTTCCCCCTTTGTTGTTGACATTTTGCATTCTGAAAGAGTAACATTAATTTAACCAGCAGATGATGAATCAAACAAATATTTTACACTTCTGCCACATCCTCCAGTTCCTGATCTTTAGATACTTTACCAAAAATTATTAGACATCACAGTGTGTTTGAGAAATATGGCCATTCAACTTGGCCAAATTTCTGAACAAGTAACTCAAAATGTTATTTTAAAAACAGGACACAAATACAAAGAGGGGAAAATGCTGCATTTTTCAGCTGGGGAAAAAAATCTCTGTGTCTAGATTTTAAATAGCTAAGGTTTTGATTTGTACATGAAAAAAATGATGATTTCAGCTGAAAGACTTTCTTCAGCATTAGAAAAAATATTACGATCTCCAAATAGGATTTTAAACTGTTGCTCTGCAACACAATTCAGACTTTTTTTATGCTGATCATACCAATTAATGGTACACACTTCCCATAAAACAGGGATTTGCAGAAATCCAGAACATAAAAAGGAGATGGGCAATATTCTCAGATTCCTTTTATGCACTAACTAACCCTAGTTCCTAAAGCAGCATCCTAAAGAAACTAGGTCAATATTAGTAGGTCCTTTTGGAACAAGCATACAGGGGTGCCCCAGTTTCCACTGATTCAGCATCCATGGTTTCAATTTTCTACAGATACCATGGATACTAGGACACCTATTAAAAAGAGAGGGGAACATTAAACAAATCTCCCTTTTTAACCTTGTTGCAACAAAACCACTGATGTTCCCTATCTTTAAAAAGGTGTCCCCAGCATCCGTGGTTTCAGGTATCCACGGGGGTGTCTGGAACAGAATCCCCGCAGATACTAGGGCATGCCTGCACGTGGAATTTGAACACTAACTTACACCCAAAAATTTAGCCAGGGGGCAGCACAGTACGTATGGCAGGCACCACAACCACATGATGTAAGTGGCCCTTCCCTCTCACCACTGAAGCCATTCAGGACAGTGACAGTGCGGCCACCGCCCTGAATGGCACTGACAGTGATGGGGAAGGAATGTTGACACAGGGTGTTGCTGCATCTGCTCTCCTTACCATGCTGCCACCACTTCCGGCTTTTACAGAATCATTCTGCCTGCACCAAATAGTTGTTTCGCCCTTTTCCAAGGTTTGGCAGTCTTGTGACATCATCAGGCCCTTACCTCAAAAAGCCCATGTTTGGGGATTTAGCTTGGCAATCCTCTATACATTTTACTGATCTCAGCTCCAAATTTCATTGGCATGTCCTCTCCTCCTTGTGCCATAAACAGGTATCAAAATTCTGCATTCAGTCCTCAGGGACTATGGCGAGGGTTTCAGATGATTCCAACAGAAAAAGTGAAGTCATCCTGTATGTGCATGGGAGTACCTCAAGCACTTGCATGGGACCTGTGCTACCAGCAGCCCCCACCACCCAATTACTCTTTGTCTGCTCCTTGTCTGCTCCAGCCTCTCTCAGCCTGTACCAAGCCCAGTGCCCACCAGGCAGTCTACTTCCTGGGTTGGGCACATTCAACCCCAGACAGGTTCATCCATGAATTTGAGGAACAATTTAAATATCCATCCTGCCATGAACAGTAACTAGCAACACCAAGCAAGAATGGATACAAGATGCAAAAATGTCTATTTATACCAGACCCTCGATCTTGAATATGGCATAACCACATACTTAACCTCCCCTGGAGAAAATACTCTGAAATTTTCAGTGAACTTCACTCAACAGATGCCGTGTTGAAAGAGGTGGTGGCCGGACTTTTCTTGATCCCAGCAGGCCATAACTAAGGAAACAATGCAACGCAGAACATCCTTCAAAATGTAGACATCATCTCAGTTTATCCAAAAGGACTTGAGATCAGTAATGCTGGAGACATGTGACCAGGTTTGGCCTTTAAAGTGTTATGTGACCTGTTGAAAAATAATTCTGTAAGCTGGGCAGGACGGCTTCCTGTATAACATAAAAAATACAAAGGTGATGAATTCTCATGTCAATTTTGCAGCCTCCTCCCAAGCTCCCTGAGTTTGATCCTTGATAGAAAGATTTATGGAAGAGTTTTATAACAAAACCCACCCACCTTCTCCCAATTAATCCAATTTAGTGTGACTGAGATTTGTTTTTATTTTGTTTAAAGCAAAGATGAAGTATGCTTTCTAAAGCCTGAATTAGGCCTTGGATACCTTCCAGCGATTGCTCAAAGTAAAATATTGTTTTCACAGTGTTACATGGTGGTATCCAGCAATGGGATTCACAAACGACCTGAGGGAATGCTGGGCGGGACATACACATAATTGGCAGCCCGTGATTGGCAGCCCGTGCAATTGGTAGCCCGTCTGTTCCGCCCCGCCGCCGTCCCCGCCGGCCACACGGGCTGGGCCCACTGCCCCGGGTTGGCAAGCCCCACCACTGTGTGTCCGGGCACCTGGGGGGGCCAGGCGAGCAGGTGCCCCCTCCGAGGCCTGGGCGGCCTGCGCGGTGGCGGGGAAGGCGGCAGGGCGGAACGGATGGGCAGCCAATCGCACGGGAGTTCCGTATACGTCCCGCCCAGCGTTCCCCCAGGTCGTTTGTGAATCCCACTGCTGGTGGTATCTGTATTGCTGACCGACATGTCTGACGGGTTGCAGGTTCATAGTTTTTCTTTGGCCAGCCATGGTTCACTATGGGCCAGATTTTCAACAGAGGAAAAACCGACACGCTGCCAGCTTTGTTTCTACCAGCCCTCACTGATTCACTTCTTCAAAGGTAGAGGTCTGGGCAAAGGGCTCTATCCCTCTTCTCAGCAATGTCAAGAGCAACAGTGGCTTTCGGTTGAGCCCTTCTTTCAGGTTGCTCATGACCATTTGTCCGTGTAGGAGACAGCGCTGCCAAAAATCCATTGTTTGGGTTGCAGGAGAGATTCTGTACCATAGTTGCATTTGAGCAATGTTTGTAAGAGGTTGGTGGTTAAAAAAAAACCTGCTCCAAGTCTTCAGAATGTTTTTTTCTAAAATGGAGAGATGAAAGTATTTTTTTGCATTTTTTGCAGAGTGCTAGCGTCACCTACTTTACTGTAGGGTTAGGGTTAGGGTTAGACAGGGTTAGAGGACAAAGATAACTGTTTTAGGATGCAATCCTAACCTGGAGTTGCGCCGGCATTTAGGCCACCAAAGTTTGGCCAGCACAAAGGACACAGTAAAGTATGTTTGGCTCACTCTTGGAGTCCAAGAGGCCAGTACACAGACGTGAGTGGTACGAACATGTTTCACGGTGGCTCTTGTGACAGCCAAACTTTCCTGGCCTAATTGTGCCGGCCTAACTCTAGGTTAGGATTGTGTCCTCAGAGTCAGGGAGGCCGGCACACGGACATGTGCTGTCCTCCCTGACTCTGTCCAAATGCACTATACTGGGTGTTTTGTGACATTCCTGGGCCGGTACAAGGGATTTGTGCAGCCTAACTCCAGGATTGTGCCTTTAGGGAAACTGGGGTGATGGAATTGTATGCAGGGTATTCCCCCCGCCCCAACTGTACTTTGGCATACTTTTTATCATAAAGGACTAGACTTCAGAATCCACTTGGTTTGTAGCCTCTCAATTCCAGGTAAGTACCTGTAATTAGCAAGTACCTGTAATTGGAAGTGGTGCTCAAATTCATGTGCAGTACTGTACAAAATGGTTAAAGAGCTGATGGGGGGAAAAAGCTTCTCCTACTGCAACTCACATGAACTGAAGGCACAAGCAAATGAATGAAAATGGGCAGATTTTGCAGTGATACACATGTGATTGCACTGAATGAATGAAACGTTCACAGAGATGAATGAAACATTTAGCAGTTTAAATGAATGGAAAAATACGGTGGGGGTTTTTTCTTGCACATGCCTATCCCTTACCACCAATGCTCTTTGACATGCTCTTTACCCCACACTCAAGCACAATGGCAGGCATATCTATACCATTTGAAAAGTGCAAGCAGAGAGTGAAAACAATTGCTAAATGTGTAAACTTTTTCAGGATTGCAAAGGAATGTTTGGCAAGAACTGTGATCAACGGGTGAGCTATGTGACTCTGTTGCTATAAACCCAAATCATCTGAAATCCCATTAGATGATAAAGTTCACCCCAGGACAGAAACATGTATTGACTGTGCTCAAAATAGACTCCTAAATCAGTATTGGAGTAACCAATGACAAAAGAACCACACAATATCTCCGTTTCCTAAACATGAATGAGTGGGACGGCCCGACGATGCTTTGGAAGGGAACTGGTGGAAACTCAAGATCAAAACCCAGAAAATTGAGGATAATCCAACTTTCTATAAATGTCACCGAACAACAGCTCTCTGTGTGTATATTCTGTTTTCCCTTCCCCGGTCTCATCTGAATTTTCCTACCAACTTCCTGAAAGTGCTTCCTGATTTCTCACCATAAACATCCGCTCCTTTTATTAGACTATTTGACCAAGTGTTCCTACAGTGTGAAGCCTTCCTCTGGCCTCGGCCAGAACTGTCATACATTTCCCTATCTTTGATGATTTCCTGTCTTCAGCATCAGCAGGCTCAAAAGCGGCAAGCCTTTTTTCAACCCATGCCAATCAGAAGACATTATTTTGCATCTGGGATCTCCACTGACATTGGTAAAGGAACCCTAATATTGATGTTGCACAAGCACAATGCCATTTGTCGCTGGCGTTGGGCCACATCGTCTACTTTCTGCAAGATATGAAAGATGAGAAAATGCTACAGGGCTTTGTTTGAAGAGTTTACATGGGAAGAAGGAGGGTGTTAGGACTCCTCTTGCCCCTTGAACAAGTGTGGCTTTAGAGCTGGAATCCACGAGCCTCTCCAGAGTGCATAGAGAGAACCTTGGCAAATGTGGGACATTGAAAGGCATCCATCATTCCATGCTAGTTTTGGAATGGCCTGTCTGTCTCAGTGTCCACACAGTTCCCACGAAACTGCCTACGAGAGACCCCCTCTCCTCAATGGGATCTTACAGCAATGTTGATACAGCTGCTAATGGGGCCAAGGCAGTTTTTCAGGATGGCAAAAAGGCAATTGTCAGGCCTTCCTGGGGTGCAGCAGTAGATGAAGGAAATAAAAGAATAAAAGTGCAGGCTCCAGTTCAGCCCTTCAGCTTTCATCGTTATACAAAACGTTTGAAATGCCTGCCAGAAGGATCTGCGGAAAGAGGGTTGGTTGCCACTGGCAGATTGGCCTGCTCTTGTGCCTTTAGTAGCCATTTGCTCTGCAGAAATCAGCAAGCTGAGCCTTTTCCCCTCACCAAGGTAAACATGATCACCTGCTAGTGTTTTCAAGGCACAGCTGTGGAGGCTGTTATTAAAACGTTGGCGACTGAAGGATGAAGCCCTGCAGAGTGTCATGTTTTATTTCTATTTCCACCCTTCTCTATGATTTATTGCTTGGATCAATGATGATAAGGAGTCTTGTTATGAGAGGGATTAAAAAGATGGGCAAAGAGAATGGTTACCAATCTAGGGCTGGCTTTAAGCCAATGTAACCAATGTTGTCAAATTGGACCCTGTGCTTTGGGGGCCCCGCACCAGTGCAGCAACTATATCGTCTGCTGCTGCAGCCTGGATCTCTATGGGATATAAGTCAGTGGGCCCTCCCACCTGCTACTGCCTCCAATCGGCTTCAAATGGGCCTCCTGGAAGCAGTTGGCAGTGACGTCATCATGTCACCACCAACTATTTCCAGGTGCCATGCTTTGTGCGCAGCACCACTTCTTGCTGAATGGAGGGCCCCACACAGAGGGTGGGGGTCCCCGCAGGGATGCTCTGCATTGGGCCCCGCTGTTCCTGGAGCCTGCCCTATTACCAGTGGTGGAAGGAAATATGGGGCCGGGTTTTTTTTTTACACAACTAGAAATCCCCCGAATAATAACAGCAAGAAGATATCTGGAAAGGTTTTGTTCTGCTGTTGTATTTGAATTTGCTCCCCATGGGCCAACTTGCAATGATGGTCAATGTGAAGACACATACCTGTGAGCAGAGTCCAAGTAGGGTGACCCAACACAAAGGAAAAAAGGAGTCACCGACTAATCCTATCTACCCCTCCCCCTCTTGCCAGTGCAGCTGCCCAATGAAGCATGTGCTGCATCCAGCAGAGGGGCAGTCCTGGAGGGCTCCTCCAGGTAAAGAAACATTTATTCCCCTTCCTAGGGGTAAGCATCCACGGTCACAATGGGGCTACTCCGACCTGTGCCAGCAATTGCTGGAGCAACTCCGAGTGGGCCCAGGAATGCAGATGGAGTTTGGGAAGGAGGATCGGATATTGGCAAAGCTGCTGCTGACAATACCACCTCCTTCCCAGCTTCAACACACACACCCTCCCCGATCTCCGCCACGTTTCTCCCCCTCCCCTTCCCATTCCACCTACCCACTAACGCCCTTCCTCACCCAACTCAACTTACCAGCCCTGAGGCATCTCCAGAAACTCCTCACACGTGGTCACTTGCTGCTTGTGGCGGTAGCCTGGCTGAGCAGAAGGCCAGGTCACATTTTTGCAACCGCTGTAGTGTACACTTACGTTCCAGCAGTGCAGCGAGCCCATAGGATTGGACCATTAACCCTATAGAAGAGGACCATAACCATAGAAGAGGAGATTTTGGCAAATGTGTAGCTTGTCAGAAAAGTATGAGAGCACAATCCTCACCTGCAGTTAGACCGGCACAGTTAGGCCAGCAAAGTTTGGCAGGCACAAGGTACACAATAAAGAATGTTCGGACCACTCTTGGAGTCAGAGAGGCCAACACACAGACGTGCGCCATCCTCCTTGACTCCAAGGGTGGTCCAAACATGCTTTAAGGTGGCCTTGTGCCAGCCAAACTTTGCTGGCCTAACTATGCCTGCCTAACTCCAGGTGAGGAGTGCGCTCTGAGACAAGTTGTAGCTGTTGAAATCCCCTTTTCTACAAAACTATTGAAGATAGCCTTGGTCCTCTTTTGTCCTTGCTCTTCAAAACCCAGCATCCTTTGCAATGATCATTGGCTTTACAAAGTAGAATAAACTTAACAACAGTGTTCCAATGCTCAAACTTTATGAGCAGGAAAAACATTCAGTTTAAAGGATCTCTTGCTGGGAAAAAACTGTATGCCTGCAGCCTATTACATGTGCAAAGCTTTCTCTAGCATTGTAAAAGACAGGGCAACTCACATTTGTGCAGAGCTCTGGGTATATTTCTGAGCCTGTATTGCTCCCCACCCCTCAGCTATTGTACTGGAGCAGAGGTCCAGAAGTGTCATGATGGCTCATTTTATCATTCAGCACTTATTCATAGCCTTCAACCCTTCAAAAGGTTGTGAGGGGACACGTGTGCATGCCCTTACACATAGTGGCAATGGAAGAAATAAGTTTCGAAAAGGCTCAGTTGAGAATGCTGGTGATCACCTATGGACTATCAGAAACATTCGTGATGTCATGGTTGGCACAGGTGAGAGCCATTCATTCCACCCAATGGCACACAGAAAATGAAACACTGTGAACACAAAGCCGGGGGAGAGAAGACGAAAGGGTTGCATTCCTTCTCACTACAGTGATCTTTTTGTTAAGTGTTCTCTCAAACTTTAATTATGAAGGCACAATGCAGAAGTATTATTAAACTGAAACTAAGTGACATCTCTCTGTATTAGGCAGCCCATGCCTTAGGCTTAGACCATCACAATAAGACACCTCATGAAAGACTGATCCTATTACTTTCCCATGATTGACAAGGAAGGAAGAATGTATGCCTCTGTGCCGGCCATGCTTGGCACCATCTCAAAGGACATTTTTATTAAAAGTGCATTAGAACACAGTTTACCATTCACTAGTCATAGCAAAGAGCCTGATACACTGTCCATTGGTTTTGGGAGTGGGTGGGTTGAAGTATCTGATCTTTAGCAAATTAATGTGGCAATATTACCTGTCTATATATCTACCTCATTGTCACAGATGGAACTTTTACACCTCTCCAAGTGCAATTGTAATCTGGAGTTAGGCTGGCATAGTTAGGCCAGCAAAGCTTGGCTGGCACAAGGGACACCCTAAAGTATGTTTGGACCACTCTCGGAGTCAGAGAGGCCAGCACCCAGATGTGCACCATCCTCCCTGAGAGTGGTCCAAATGTGCTTTATTATGGCCCTTGTGCCGGCCAAACTTTACTGGCTTAAGGGCGCAATCCTAAGCAGTGCTGGACTGGCAAGGCCAACGGGCCAGCGCCATATCCGACGCTGCTTAGGAGAGGTGTAGCCGCCCCATGGCAAGGGAGCATTTGCTCTCGTACCGTAGGGGAGGCTCCAGCCTCCCTTATGTGCTCCTCTGATCTGTGCCCACTAAAGAGCGGGTGCAGACCTGAGGAGACCGTGCGGCCCGAATCAGGGCCTCACGGCCTCGTGGATGGGCTTAGGATGTGGCCACCTCCCAAGTCCGCCCAAGTCCCACCCCCTGCCTCCCTCCCTCCCTCCCCCCAATCCCTGTGCTGCCTCAGCATGGAGTCTCCCTAGCGCTGACCAGCTTCGGTCAGCACAAGGGAGGCTGTCCGTCGGCGCTCTGAAATCGACGCTATGTGTAGCGTCGGCTTCAGAGCTGGAGTGCCAATGTGGGAGTGCTGCTCAGCACCTGCATGCCACACTCCGCCCCTTGCGTCGACGTTATGATGTAGTGTTGACGCAAGGGGAGGGGTAGGATTGCGCTGCCCATTAACTGTGCCAGCCTAACTCCAGGTTAGGATTGTGCTCTCAGTTCATCACATCTTTCTGCTAAGCCTACAAAAGCTGGCTCAGGGCAAATAATACAGAATTGCACCTAATTCCAAACAACTACAGGAGAAGCTCTGATAAATGAATGCCCTTGGGTTTGAATAAAGAATAACTGTGAAAGGTTCCACACTCTGTAAGGTTTTTGCTTAGATCTTCCCAATATGTACAACACCAGCTGGACCATGTTTCTTCAGAAGTCCCCTTGATTTCAATGTGATTTACTTGTAGGTAAATATGATTAGGATTGCAGACTTCGAGCACAGAACTGCAATGAACCCAGAAGTTGTTGAGTGTAACCCTCCACTGAAAGTCAGATTAATCAACCAGACGTTACAGATCTGTATCCACTAGTCTACAGCTAGGCTGACATCATCATACATCTTGATGACTTGAGCCTACATGATAGATGCAGTCTATGGGCCAAGACAATACATAATAAGAGACTCTTAATAGGAGACAGTTTCCACCAACATGCGCCCATGGAATATTCTCTTCTAATCTTCTTGCTTATCTGTCCATTCTAGGGAGAGGGGTATTCATATTGGTTTATATTTTCCTGAGTTGCTACCCACCTGGTTATTGTTAAGCACTGAGATGAATGACTACATTACTAATATTGGGGCACCTAGTGAGTGATGGCCTCTTCACAACCCCTGCAGTCTCATAAAGGCACCCCCTGGTATCAGACTGCATCTGCAGTTAGAATCATATGCTGACACAGTTTGAATGTGCATAAATATTTTCATAAGATAAGATCAGCAACCAGAGCAGCACTATTTCAAAAGACTGAGCTTGGCCAAGAAACAAATTATGTCAAATGCTTAAGAAAACAAGTGGGAAATACCTTAGCCATCAGTATAGAAAGACATTCATTTAGGGCCAGCATTACCCAACTTACAATGTGATATTATGCATGTCTACTCAGAAGTAAGTTTCATTATGTTCACTTGGGCTTACTCCCAGAAACGCGTGAAAAGGATTGCAGCTCAAGGATTGTGTAGGAATCACTAGGTAGTCTTTATGCAGAATGGGGAAGGGGCAAAATTTTGTAAGCTGTGATAGATCAAGCTGTGAAGATCAATCTACAGAAAGGGGAGTAAAGAGTGCCTGACAGTTTTCCCGTAGTGGAGTATTCGTCCAAATTACACTGAGAGCGCAATCCTAAACTGAGTTAGGCCGGCATAAGCTAAGTCAGCAAAATTTGGTTGGCACAAGGTACGTTTGGACCACTTTTGGAGTCAGAGAGGCCAGCACACAGACTCCAAGAGTGGTCCAAATACGCTTTATGGTGACCCTTGTGCTGGCCAAACTTTGCTGGCTTAGTTTATGCCAGCCTAATTCCAGTTTAGGATTACACTCTGACCCAAGGCACAGTCCTAACCTGGAGTTAGGCCAGCACAGTTTGGTTGACACTGTAAAGTATGTTTGGACCACTCTCAGAGTCGGAGAGGCCAGCACAGAGACGTGCGCCATCCCCCTTGATTCCGGCAGACTCAGTGGTATTGCTGGTGCACGTCATCCCCCACCATGCAACACCCTCTTACTCACTGTGCCAAGCAGTGTATGCTGCAGGCAGTGGTGGGCCTGGGCCTGCCGGCACCTGGCACACAAGTGTGAAGCGCAGTGTTCCGAAGGAGTTCAGTGATGGTGGAATGACATTGGCACATCATCGCACCACCACCAATTGCTTCTAGGAGGCCACAATGCAAATTGTAACATGCAACTAATCAGTGGCAATGCTGGTACATTGCACACCAAGGCAAGCATCATTCCCCCCCCCGCAACATGTCACACATACCTTGCTACACGGCACCCCCCTCCCTCACAATGAAGAGCAGTGGTTCAGGGTTAACGGTACCTGGAGCACAGGCACAAAGTGCAGCCCTGGAATGCAGCAATGCAGTGACATTGTTTTGTCACTGCCAACTGCTTCCAAAGTGTCCCAGTTTTGAGCCAATCAAAAGCAGGGAAGGGCAGGAGGGCACTTCCAACCACAAACCTCCACTTGCCATTCCGGGCTTCGTCGCTGACAACACAGTGAGGATCGAAGACACAGGCAATGAAGGTGCCCCGACCCGCACCCTGGCCATGTTGTGTTGCCCCCTCAGAGCACTGCACCTGGAGAGGACCACTTCAGCCTTGCCATGCCTCTGCAACTAACACCAATGCAGCCTTCCCACCATTTCAGCTGCGCTAAGGCCCATTTTGCACATTATACAACCCAAAGCACCACGTACAGTCACCACGTACACTAGGAAGTGAATTGTTAGCTGTTTTACAGACAATCTATTGATAGAAATAGACGCTTCGACAGTATACTGTTTTTTCAACTACTGCAGAAAGTGGTTCACGATTTTGTGTTTGTCGCCTAAATAAGGACTCACCTGGCATTGCGCCAGCGCAGCACCCGTGCAGAGCTGGAGCAGGTTCTGATAGCATTTGGGGAGGGGTGGTGAGGAAAGACCGCGCCACCCCCCGCCCAGCCTCACCACCACCCCTGCCTCCAGAATCACTCCATTTCAGAGTGTAATGGAAGCAAGGGCGGCTGGGCGGGCCCAGCTCTGTGCCGCTTTCTTCCACAGCACGCCCAGGTCCTTCACCAGAGCCCATGGCGGGTGCTACACCCTGTCCTATGGGCGTGACGCCTCTGCTCTCTTGACCCAGGCCAATGCTGCAGCAAACGTGCCGTCAGGGCAACTGTGCCATGGATCTGTTCACTGGGCTGGCACATTACAGGGCAGAGGGAGGGCAGCTCCATGGATGGGGATGGGAGAGGAGACAGGACATGGCCCTTTCTCTGGACTGGGTAGCCCCGGCTCGGCCTGCTACTGTCTGCGTGGACTTGTGCCTGCTATTTTTCTGGCCCTGATCCAAGCAGCCCCATAGGGCTGGCTGGGACTTACGCCAGGCCAAAGGGGGGAAGGCCTGCCTGCCTGCTCCAGCACAGGCTAGGACTGCACCCTCAATAATGTTTCAACTTAAGTCAACTGGGCTGATGCCTAGAACAACGATGGAGGAAAACTCAAGGTGAGGCTGACTGAACATGGGCTAGTGGCCCTGGCACAGGGGCAGTTCTGTGAGGAGGGAGGGCTGGCGGGAGGCAATCCTGGGCGGGGGTTTGTGAGGGCGGTGGGCGGCTGACCCAGGGAAGGGGTTGGGATCAGGATGCAGCCATTGGGCCACATCTAAGGCTCCGTCCCTGGGCCGTGTGGCCCCAATTCAGGTCGTGTGGCTTCGGACCTGTGCCTGCGCAGAGGCATTTCCAGGCGGGCGGGAGGGCATTTCTGGATGGGGGGTGGGAGTTCCTGGGCAGGGGGGTAGGCGGGCTGGCGAGCGTTATACATTTTACATTTTATTATGGAGCTTTGTAAGCTGCCTTAGGCATTTGCTTTGGCATGGGAAAGGCACACACCTATGGAACTACCCGTAACTTGCAACTGTGGCTTCTCAAAGCAAAAATCAATAATCTATAGTTCCAGATTCATGGGGCTAGATTGCCTTCGAACTAAAAGTTTCACAAAAATGGATGTAATGAATGTCAATGTTATACATATGGCCCCTAATACTTGACATTCACTGAGTTTATGACGTGATCTAGTCAATTTTGTCCTAGCTTCATTCAAGCAAACTGATTGTGATACATACTTGTGAACAGATGGAGAACCAAAAGGCTCACTTCTACCATATTGATGTCAAATACAAATTGGAAGAAGTGAGCCTTTTGGTTCTCCATCTGTTCACAAGTATGCGTCCCAATCAGTTTGCTTGAATGAAGCCAGGACAAAATTGGCTCGATGTTGTTGAAAAGCCAGTGATCAGATATGGTCCAGTGTTGACTTTTACTGCAAGCCAGCTGTCAAATATTGTCTGATTACTGCATGGCAGACACTGTCAAAATATTAGCTGCTACTGAAAGATCACCAGATGTCAAAGGCTGGTTACCAAGTGACTAGCAAAGTGCAAAGCTGAAATAATGAGTGAATGGAGCACTAGATGGAACATACAGTTCTGGGTTCTGGACAGACAGACTTCTGTCCATGCCCAGGTCCAGTTGGAGTGCAATCCTAACCTGGAGTTAGGCCGGCACAATTAGGCCAGCATAAGGGACACCGTAAAGTCTATTTGGACCACTCTTGGAGTCAGAGAGGCCAGCACACAGACATGAACCATCTTCCTTGACTCCGAGTGGTCCAAACATGCTTTATGGTGTCCCTTGTGCCAGTCAAACTTTGCTGGCCTAACTGTGCCGGCCTAATTCCAGGTTAGGATTGCGCTCTTTGTCTATGACAAAGTGGAAAACATGGCCAAGTGATACATGTGTCTTTATGAATCAATCCTCTTTAGCTGTTATTTGGAGCTGCAATCTACAGATCTATTTCTTCCAAGAAGCCCTGTGAAAATAAATGGAAGCCTCAAAAGAACATGAGCTGTAACTCTCTAAAATTCAGGGCTGGGAAATTTCATTGATTGATCCAACTAGCCTGTGAGAACACAGTCAAAGTATCCATCAGGAAATAAACCAAGTAATTCTCATTTGCTATAAACCATACTCTCCATTCTCTGCCAGATGTTTTGCACATCTCTTCCCCTGCCAGCTGTTTTAGCACATCTATGAATGCAAGGACTGAATTAGATATCCGATGCCAAAAGTATTATCTAATTTGTTCATGTTTTATGATCCTCTCACAGCCTTAGAAGTTCTTAGGAAACAAATGACCAATGCAAATGACCAATGCAAAACAACAACAACAAAAGATCCGTTTTCGTAGCCAAAATGACCATATAATAGATATTTTATATGCTTATAACATATGAGTCATAGTCCATATGGTGGTTTTGGAACCGACATATACATTGCTCTTAAAGCCCCTGGGATGAGCTCTCCAAGTTTTTCACGTGTAATCGATGGTGATTAGGAGAGGATATGAATCATCATGGTGCACAGGGCTGCCTGAGCTCATGCTTTATGGGGAGGAATTTACACATTTCCTCCCTAAACGTACTCATTCACAAGTCACAAATTTTTGAGCAAATTAAAGAACAAAATAAAAAAATTACAGTGGAGAGAGATGTATATTTTTTGAGCAAGATGTGTATTAATATGGTATATTTGGATCATGACTTAATGCCCCTGACATCTGTCTGAATTTTTCCCTGTAACAAAGACTCAGACTGAGCCAGTATGGTCTCATGCCCAAGTGTCATGACTCTGGACCAAGTTTCATTTTTCCCAGAATGCAGTAGTCATCCCAGACAGCTTCAAGTGTTATTTTGGGTAGATACAGGTGTGCACACTCTTGCTTAGAGATTTGTGCAAAAGTGATGTGGAAATAGTAGGTATGCTTCCCAGGATATCTGCAATATCTTTGGACTAACTTCTGGACATTTTCTGGACATTGATGCTTGCTTGCACGGTGTCACAAACATGCTTTACAGCACATTTGTGACACTTTTAGCCAGCAGTACACACGTACCGCTGGCAATAAGGACCTCTGGATTGGGCTTTAAAACACTACAATCCAATAAAAACCCAGTAAAATACAAAAAAAATAACCACGTAAAATAGACAATAATTATAATAAGAACAATAATAGCAGCAGGATAAAAACCACAAACCATCAGCCTAAAAAGCAGAATTAAGCAAAAGGTTTTCCACCTCCACCAGAAGACCAACAGGGGGAATTCAGTTCTTAATTCAGCAGGGAGGGAGTTCCATAACTGTGGTGCCACTGCAGAGAAGGCCTTCTACAAGGTGACATGCACAGGAAGCACCTCCCCCCAATTATCTCAGGTGGTAGGGTAAGATCCTGCAGAGGAAGTGCAACCCTATTTAGAACTAGTTCCAGGTCCAATACCCACATTACAGGTCTCTGGTCCAAGACTGGAGGACCTTTGTTTTGTCCAGACTTAATTTCAACTTGTTATCTCTGATTTCCCATCATCCTCAGGCAATGACCTAGGACTTCTACAGCTTCCACTGCATTCAGTGAAACAGAGAAATAGAGCTGGGTGGCATATTGGTTATGACCAGTTCCAACCCCCGAGATGATCGCAGCAGTTTCAGATAGATATTGAATAACCTGGGGGACCCCACTGGAAAGCCCAGGCCAAGGGCAAGGATGAAGAGCAGGAGTCCTCCAGTACCATCTAATCCAGTGGTTCTCAAACCTTTTATCACTGGGGCCTACTGGGACAATCTGTTCAGGGCCCACCAGAAGTGATGTCAT
>JAJKFI010000028.1:5473283-5490704 GCA_029204185.1 Lerista edwardsae | reverse complement strand
TAGATAGATAGATAGATAGATAGATAGATAGATAGATAGATAGATAGATAGATAGATAGATAGATAGATGTTTTCTAGTTTGGTTTCTATCAACAGATGCTACTCAACAATAGGACAGAAATATCTGGATTATAACTATGTTTGACCCAAGCATTAGCAGGCTAAAAACATGGATGGGTGGGTGTGTAAGATAGCTTCACCAGAACCTAGTCAAATGTTCTCCCTTGCATCCATCTGATCTCTATAGATGAAATCCAGTGCTTATTTGGCTAGCTTAATTATGAATCAGTAAGGATGTCCTTCAGTGAAATCCATAACTCCATAAACAATGTAATGCTTCTGCCATATTCAATTTCTTCCATTTCAGCTGTAAAGAAAGAGGGACATGTGCTTTTCATTTTACTCTCTAGACCCCCTGCTAAACTTATAAACATAAAGGAATGGTAGCAAAGGGCAGGGAGCAACTTCAAATTCATAAATTCATGTATAGAAAGAAAGAAAGAAAGAAAGAAAGAAAGAAAGAAAGAAAGAAAGAAACTTTGGTGAAAGGCTGGGGTTTCTCTCATAGGGGGCTTGCAGATGTATAGCAAATTTATTTGCCTTCATTCTTATAGAAATACCATATATAAAGCAAAAACAGTTGAACATCCTTGGCTGCTTCTCCTTACAGGAGAAACTGTAAGATACATCAGAAAAAAAAAATGTTTGCACTTTGTAACTATTAAAATGGTTTTTATTGTTCCTCCTTACCAAAGCCTGTAAAATGGAGAAAGAAAGAAATCAGGCAACCTTGCAACAAATCTTTCAAAATATTTCATATCACTCCAGCTAGAATTTATTTATTTATTTATTTATATACTGTACTACCTTTCTTGTAGACCTTGAGGGTGCAATCCTAACCTGTAGTTATTAGGGCCAAGCTCAGGGATGTGCACCGGCATCCCTAACTCCGAGAGTGGTGCAGACATGCTTTACGGTGTGCTTGCGACAGTCCTGGGCCAGCACAAGTGACTTGTGCCAGCCTAGCTCCAGGTTAGGATTGTGCCCATGCAGCCCAATCTTAACTTGGGCAGCAGGCAGGCCGAGTGGCCTGGACTGCATTCTAATGAAGTTAGGAGGCAGCAGCAGCTTAGCGCGAGGCAAGGGGACAAACGGTCTTTTGCCCTGTGGTAAGCAGCAGGCATCCCGATAGCACTGCTCAGATCCATGCCTGCAAAACAGCAGGCACAAGTCCGAGCCCCCCCCCCCCACAGCGGCCCAAATTGGGGCCACGCAGCCCAGGGGTGGGGGTTTAGATGCGGCCTAATAGCCACATCCAAACATCTCCCCCTCCCCAGGCCACCTGCCTACCACATCCTATTCTCATCCTATTCTGAGCTGCGCTAAGGTGTCACTGCTGAAAGGGCAGACCATATGCAGCTCCCATACATTGAAAATATGATCACTATCTGCACTGGTGTCATTCAAATGATTTAGGAACAGGAACTCACTTTTGAGTTCAAATTCAAATGTTGAAAAAAAAAACCAAAAAAAAAACCGGAAGCAGCCACGGAGCCCGTTAGGATCCGGAACGCCCGTTCTGGTCCGTTCCCCCTGAATGACATCACTGACTATCTGCATTTTTTCTCTTCTATTTGCAGCTAATTTGTTACTGAAAAAAGTGTTTTATTTCTGGTCACAACCTGTTTAATGACAGCACTTCCTGCTTAATTACATCACTTCCGGCCCTCAGCAGGCATCATAAATGCTATTTGGCCCACTGTATGAAATGAGGTTGACGCTTTTGATCTACACATTCAGAAACTGTATGGTTCAATCGAGCCAGTAAAAGCTCAACATGTAGGTGGCAGGCTGGATATTTGAACACTCATCCATTTTCAAAACCGCCTACACATAATGAAGCAGTGCTGGAGTTCATGATAAAGTATGGCCACTGCATATTCCAGTCTAATGCAATTTTTTTTTCCAAAAGTGTACAGTAGATGTGGGAAAAACAACAACCCTGAGGGACGAACAAGAACACGTAATAGAATAGAGCAGTGGTTCTCAAACTTTTTAGCACCAGGACCCACTTTTTAGAATGGTAGTCTGTCCAGGACCCAGCAGAAGTGATGTCATGGCTGGAAGTGCCATCACTGTGACCCCAGAGCCTGCTGCTTTCCTGAGAATGAAGCAGTAAGTTGGGTGATTTCTCAGCCATTTTCCAAGAGCAAAGTGAATCAGAAAGAAAAAAAGCCTATTTACAAACTGGATGCAAGCAAATCAACCACACAGCCCTCCCCCTTTCCAGCATCCCCTCTTCCCATATTTACATTATGGCTCCTCTAGGTGCTTTGCGACCCACCTGAAATTGGCTCGCGACCCACTGGAATAGAGAATGGAGATCTGCTGCATTTAAGGTCTCAGTAAGGCAAACACAGAGCTTTGGATGGTGCCATTGTTATGTTTTCCTCCACGTTATGCTGTCTTAACCTTCTGTTATTGCTGTTTGACTCTTTTTTCACACTGCTCCGTTTGTCATCCTTTGGTTTTTTATTAGAGGCAGTTTGGCAACAGACTTCTGCAAACGCACCGCAGTTGTCAACAGAGCCCTCTAGCAACAAGTTTTGGCCAAGTGAACAAACATGGAAAGGGCATGAGAAAATATGTGATATCAAATAATGTTGGATGTTGAATTAAGACTGTAACAGAATAATAATGGGCCTGTAAGGCCAGCTGTAAATGGTTTGCTCTGTTACAAAATGGGATGCCTGCTGCTTTCTAACCATTCCTTGCTGTTTGAATAGTCTTTTAAATAGCTTCAACAAGCCATGAGCTGGAGGAGACCCTTGGCTGGTGCTAACTGGCCTAGCTCTAGCAAAGGTCACAGTATTGTTGTAAGGTCACAAGGGTTTCAAACTGGAGACCTTTCACCTGACTCCTTGTGCCATCAGGCCATTTCCCAGACTCAGGGGACTATTGGCCTGTTTGGCACTGCATTACAGCACCCACCCACCCCACAATGGCCAGAGCCAATAGTACTCCTCTATTGCCCAGGTGACCTAACAAACTGGTACAGCCTGATTGGGGTATACGTAAACCTGGACCCAGGTCCAGGTTCCTCAGACTAATAAATGTCACTCTTGCTCTTCAGAGTTCAATCTCAGACTTGGAATTTGACCCCTGCTGGCACCTCTGGCTACTTTTGCATTTCGCCTGCCTGCTTTGCAGTTGGATTCCCCCCCCCCAGTGCCCCAAACTGCAGCCTACCTTCAAGCCAGGCCCAGGCCTGATAGCTGACCTGAGGCCCAATCCTAAGCAGGCCATCGCAGGTGCTGGTGTTGCAAAAGTGCCATAGGGCACCTCTATCACCAGCAGCAAGGGCTTACCACCAAAGCTGGCCCAGTGCCAGTCCCCAGTGCCTTGAGAAACTGATGCAGAGCCAGTGGGGGATAGGTTTCACCACCGCCAGCAGTGAGCTCCTACTGGGCGGAGGGGTGGGTATGGAGAGGGTGGAATTGGACAGGGGAGGGGCAAAGCGGGAGGTAGGACTACATCTCCCAGCAAACAGTATTTCAACTCTCTTATTGATTATACCTGAGAATGTAACACAATGATGAGTTGGGAGACAGATGACTTTTATTTTTCTTCTTACGTTTACATGTAATAAGTTACATGGTAGAACTCAGATTACAAGGATTCACAACTGACAGTCACCAATCCAGGCATTGACCAAACATGGACCTGTTTAGCATCAGCAAGGTGGCAGTATTATCTACATTGATTGCATAATTTAAGCAGGATCCAGTGAATGACCACCTTCCTTCTTTACCAATCTGGGTGTTTTATATAAAACATGTTCCGTTCCTTGGAAGAGTTCCAAGTACAGGGGTGCACCAGTACCCAGTGATTTGGTATCCACAGTTCCAGTTATCCACGGATACCATGGATCCTATGATGCTATTTAAAAGATAGGGAACATTAAACAAATCTCTCTCTTTTTTTTCACTTTGTTGCCACAAAACCACTGATGTTTTTCTGTCTTTAAAAAGGCATCCCCAGTATTCATGGTGGGGTCTGGAATGGAACCCCAGCGGATACCAGGGCATGACTGTACACGTTTAGGACTTGGGCTACTAATCAATAATGGGTGTAATCCAGCCAAAATAAAGCACAACATAAATGACTGATTTAGAAGGAAGGATTAAGAATGTGTTTCATTACAAATCAATGCAAATTAAAAGCGTCTAGATGGTGGCCTCCTAGCATCTAAACTGTTTTTGAGACATGACTTCACCTTTCTTCTTTCAAGCACTTTTCCTGGGCACCTATAAATGCCTTTTAATTTAATTTTAACTTAATAATGATTTCATCCTTTTAATCCGTCTCTGCTATCTAGAAATGTAACCCTTCCAGCTAAAAGTGGTCCCAGAGCTATTTTCATAGATGCTCTGATCCAATGGCTCTTTCACATAGACTTCAGCTATCCTTTTTAACTGGGCAAAGAGGCACTGTTCAAGTGATGGCATAATCATCACTATTTCATGGGGGGGGCGCATACCCAGTACAGCATCCTCCCAGTGTCTGTCGCTTGTATTTCTTTCTGAACCCCTGTGAGACAAAAGGGTTTTCTTTTGCCAGGTGTACTATTTTGAGAATGATGTTGTTGCATAGTGCTATACAAATACTCCTAATACTATGGTTAGTCAGTGGCATACGGAGAGGGTGGCGGGGGGAGGGATTGGCCCCTATTGGGCAGGAGGTGTGGACTGATGGTTGAGCTGCTGTTACTGCCTGAAGCTAAGCAGGAAAATCTGTGGTTTGCTTTTGGATGCGAGACGAATGCCAGGCTGTGACAAGCTGCAGTACCTGTGGTGGCAGAACAGAGTCGCTGTGGAGCCGATTAGCTCACCGCAAGTGAGAGTTGTGGTGAAGTGTGTGAGGAGGCCAGTCAGCAAAGAAGGGAATACGACCTTGAGGACCTGTCCAGGCTTGACTTGCGATTGCCTGCTGAGGCTTGATGGCAGCAGCCAAAGGAGAGAACCACACTGTGAAGGCAACATCTGGGCCTGAGGATTGGCAGATCACAAGAATACTGTAGATTTGTTAAAACCCCATTGGAAAAAAATTGTGGTTTCGACTTGCCTCCTCATGTAAGCCGCCTTGGGCATTTGTTTCGGCATGGGAAAGGCGGGGTATAAATTCCTCAAATAAATAAATAAATAAATAAATATTGCCAGACTGGCGGGGAGGGGTGTCTTTAAAAAGGTTTAAAGATCACGTCCAAGATCTTTAAACCTTTTTCAGAAGAAATTTTTTTAAAAAAACTTCTTTCAATTGTTTATTTTTATGATTATATATACAAAGTTTTATATAAATATGCAAATATAAACATATAAACTTACAAAGTTAGTACACATACAGAGAGAGAGAGAGAGAGAGAGAGAGAGAGAGAGAGAGAGAGAGAGAATTCAATAAAAGAAAATGTTCACTGTCTGTGCTTTTTCTCTGGCAATTATTATTATTCATTTCATGTCATGACTATTACTGACACTAAGTTTGTCATGGAGGGCAGTCCATTTATGGGCTTTGGCTGCCAAATGATCTTGATACGCCACTGTGGTTCGGCATATTAACTTGTTCCCAGCTAGCAGCAGGGGTCTGCAGCCGTCATAGTAATAAAGCTGGCCGAGGTTTGGTGGGCTACCCTGGCCCTTAACAGATGCCCTGAAGTTCTTAAGACCACCCCTAAAAGTGTTTCCTTCTGTGCACTAAAGAAATGTGACTCCAGCATGGACCAGGATTCTCTGCTTTCTTAAAATCGTAAAAAGAAAAATAAATGCTCATGAAACCTAGGATTCAGAGTGTGATTAGCGAGCTAGGTGTAAAGTTACCTTGCAGGTAGTGTTACCCTATAATAGGAAAACTGAAAATCAGGAGGATTATGTTAAACTAAATAAATAAAGGGAGCTAGGGAAGGGGGGAATTAAATGTTATCCCACCCACCAAACCCCTACTAGTCCTAGTCTTTACTTTGGAAGCAAGGATAAAGAAAAAAGAAAATAATAAAGTGAAAATCAGATATAGGGTTAGCAGCACCTCCCTTTAATTTCTGATATGAGTCTTTGGACATTAGGGTTCCAAAGCTTACAATCCTATATACACTTACTTCAGAGCAAGTCCCAATGAAGTTAATGAGAATCACTTAATGAGTAAATGAGTAGAAATAAATAGAACTGTGCTGAAGATTTCAATAACGTTGCAGGGAAGGCTTTGTTCCAAAATGCCAGAGGATCACTAACTGTGGGTGAGCAGGTTCAACCCCAGAAAAGGTAACGCTTTTCACTCCACACTGAAAAAAGCAAGTGATATAGGGTCAAGATTTGATGACTCAATCAGTGGTGTTCCTATGGGGGGGCAAGACGCTATGTTTTGCAAGAGCCTGAGCCCCCGTGTAACAAGGGCCCTCCACCTTGCATCCAGAGCAGTGATGTCATTCAGGGGGAACGGACCAGAACAGGCGTTCCGGATCCTAATGGGCTCCATGGCTGGTTCCGGGTTCCCGACAAGTGCCAATCAAAAGTGAGTTCCTGTTCCTAAATCATTTGAATGACACCACTGGTCCAGAGCAATTCGCTTTGCTGTCCAAGCCACGAATGGCTCTGGAGGCGATGGAGAGGGGACATGTTACATGGGAGCTTAGGCTCCTGCAGCACTTAACATTCCCCCGTCGCCTGTAGGAGCGACACGGGACTCAATGGAATATCATAAATGCCATGAATGTAGGGATTTTTTTTCAGTGGAAGAATATGTCCCAAAGGCTCAAGTGCTTCAGTAATGAAATGGCAGAGATGGCACAAGATTAAAAATGAAATCCTGAACATGTATTGTGTCATTGATTCCCAGGGAAACTCTGTCCGAGTTAATTTGTTTAGGGTAAGAGTATTTGAGTATTCTCCTGTCAACCTAGCAGTTCGAAAGCACCTAAAATGCAAGTAGATAAATAGGGACCACTTCGGTGGGAAGGTAACGGCATTCCGTGCACTACGTAGAGTCATGCCGGCCACATGATCGGACAAAAACGCCGGCTCTACAGGCTTTGAAACGGAGATGAGCACTGCCCCCTACAGTTGGTCACAACTAGACCATTCAATCGTGGGGAAACCTTTACCTTTTTATTTGAGTATTAGAAGAATATGTCTATTATCTTGTTATATGTTAATCTCATCTGTTTGTTGGTAAACATGACCCTTGTCCTGCCCCCCCATGCTCATTTCCATTGACTGCAGGTACAACAGATCCCATCTTGGTGCAAAGCCTGCCATAGACAAGAGCTGGTGCAAATAATGGCTAAGAGTCTGAGCTGAAAATCAAGACTTTCTCGGTTCAGATCTTGCCTTTGCCATGAATCCCCCCTTCTAGTCTTAAGCAACCCTTCTCTGAGGATAATGATGCTTTGGCTTCAATTGTATGTAGACTTCCGTGGGAATAAGTCCCATTGTATTCAATGAGGCTTACTTGCTTCTGAGCCCACATACATAGGATTGTGCTGTTACAGGGTTGTTGTTAGAATTCCATCAAGCTAATGCATAGAAGTGCCTTGCACTGCAGAAAGCCTGATACAAATGCAAACTATTATTTGATAAGCTTCAGGCATATACTATAGCTCTATCATTCTGTGCCTCACTGATCTCCCTAACCGAATCAGCCGGTATGGAGGAAACAGAAAGGCTGTTGCTACGGAATTGAATCATCAGTTGCTTCAAAGCAACATCGCTATATTGATCCCGATAGATTCTGCTTAACAAATAGAAGGGTGTATTCCTTTGAATCCCTTTCATGGATCACTGCCTTGTCGTGGCGAAGGGGCTTGAGTAGCTCAATGAAGCTGTGAGCTATGCCATGTAGGGCTACCCAAGATGGACAGGTCACAGCAGAGAGTTCTGACTAAACGTGGTCCGCTGGAGAAGGAAGTGGCAACCCACTCCAGTACTCTTGCCAAGAAAACCCCATGGATTACAGAACAAAAAGGCTAAACGATATGACACTGGAAGATGAGACCCTCAGGTCGGAAGGTGTCCATTATGCTACTGGGGAAGAGCAGAACACGAGTACTAGTAGCTCCAGAAAGAGTGAAGTAGCTGGGCCAAAACTGAAAGGAAGCTCAGCTGTGGATGTGTCTGGAAGTGAAAGGAAAGTGCGATGCTGCAAAGAACAATACTACATAGGAACCTGGAACGTCAGATCTATGAATCAAGGCAAGCTAGATGTGGTCAAACGTGAGATGTCAAGGCTGAACATCGACATCCTGGGAGTTAGTGAACTAAAGTGGACAGGAATGGGAGAATTTAATTCAGATGACCATTATATTTGCTACTGTGGGCAGGAATCCCTTAGAAGAAATGGAGTAGCCTTCATTGTGAACAAGAGAGTGAGAACAGCAGTACTGGGGTATAACCTCAAAAATGATAGAATGATTTCCATTAGGATCCAAGGCAAACCTTTCAACATCACAGTAATCCAAGTCTACGCCCCAACCACTGGTGCTGATGAGGAAGAAGTTGACCGCTTCTACGAAGACCTAGAACAGCTTCTAGAATTAACACCCAAAAAAGATGTCCTTCTCATCATAGGGGATTGGAATGCTAAAGTAGGCAGTCAAGAGGTAATAGGAGTAACAGGCAAGTTTGGTCTTGGAGTACAGAATGAAGCAGGGCAAAGACTGATAGAGTTTTGTCAGGAGAACACATTAGTCATAGCAAATACCCTTTTCCAGCAACACAAACGGCGACTGTACACATGGACTTCACCAGATGGTCTACATCGAAATCAGATTGATTACATTCTTTGCAGCCAAAGATGGAGAAGTTCCATACAGGCAGTCAAAACAAGACCTGGAGCTGACTGTGGCTCAGATCATCAGCTTCTTCTTGCCAAATTCAGGCTTAAACTGAAAAAAGTAGGGAAAACCGCTAGGCCCTCCACGTATGACCTAAATCAGATCCCCTACGAATATACAGTGGAGGTGACAAATAGATTTAGGGGCTTAGATTTGGTAGACAGAGTGCCTGAAGAACTTTGGACGGAGGTCTGTAACATTGTACAGGAGGCAGCAACTAAAACCATCCCAAAGAGGAAGAAATGCAAGAAGGCAAAGTGGCTGTCTGACGAGGCTTTACAAATAGCTGAGGAAAGGAGAGAAGCCAAAAGCAAGGGAGAAAGGAAAAGATATACCCAACTGAATGCAGATTTCCAGAGAACAGCAAGGAGAGATAGGAAGGCCTTTCTAAATGAGCAATGCAAAGAAATAGAGGAAAACAACAGAATGGGGAGGACTAGAGATCTTTTCAAGAAAATTGGAGATGTCAAAGGACAATTTCATGCTAAGGTAGGCACAATAAAGGACAAAAATGGCAAGGACCTAACAGAAGCAGATGAGATTCAGAAGAGGTGGCAAGAATACACAGAGGAACTCTATAAGGCCGATCTCAATGTTCCTGATAACCACAGTGGTACAGTCACTGAGCTCGAACCTGACATCCTGGAGAGTGAAGTCAAGTGGGCTTTAGAAAGCCTCACTAACAACAAAGCTAGTGGAGGTGACAGCATTCCAGCGGAATTACTCAAAATCTTAAAAGATGATGCTGTCCAAGTGCTGCTCTCCATATGCCAGCAAATTTGGAAAACCCAACAGTGGCCACAAGATTGGAAAAGATCAGTCTACATTCCAATCCCAAAGAAGGGCAATGCCAAAGATTGCTCGAATTACCGCACCATTGCACTCATTTCACATGCTAGCAAGGTCATGCTCAAAATCCTACAAGCTCGGCTTCAGCAGTATGTGAATCGAGAACTACCAGATGTACAAGCTGGTTTCCGAAGAGGCAGAGGAACTAGAGATCAAATTGCCAACCTTCGCTGGATCATGGAGAAAGCAAGAGAGTTCCAGAAAAACATCTACCTCTGCTTCATTGATTATGCTAAAGCCTTTGATTGTGTGGATCACAACAAACTGTGGCAAGTTCTTGAAGAGATGGGAGTTCCAGACCACCTGATCTGCCTTCTGAGAAACCTTTATGCGGGTCAGGAAGCAACAGTTAGAACTGGACATGGAACAACCGACTGGTTTAAAATTGGGAAAGGAGTACGACAAGGCTGTATATTGTCACCCTGCTTATTTAACTTATACGCAGAGTACATCATGAGGAAGGCAGGGCTGGATGACTCACAAGCTGGAATCAAGATTGCTGGGAGAAACATCAACAACCTCAGATATGCAGACGATACCACTCTACTGGCAGAAAGTGAGGAAGACCTAAAGAACCTTTTGATGAGGGTGAAAGAGGAAAGTGCCAAAATTGGCTTGAAGCTCAACATTAAAAAGACTAAGATCATGGCAACCACTCCCATCACTTCCTGGCAAACAGAAGGGGAAGAAATGGAAGCAGTGACAGACTTTATTTTCCTGGGCTCCAAGATCACCGCAGATGGTGACTGCAGCCATGAAATTAAAAGACGTTTACTTCTTGGGAAGAAAGCTATGGTGAACCTAGATAGCTTAATCAAAAGCCGAGACATCACCCTGCCAACAAAGGTTCGCATAGTCAAAGCGTTGGTTTTCCCAGTAGCCATGTATGGCTGTGAGAGCTGGACCATAAGAAAGGCAGAGCGTCGAAGAATCGATGCTTTTGAATTATGGTGTTGGAGAAGACTCTTGAGAGTCCCCTGGACTGCAAAGAGATCCAATCGGTCAATTCTCCAGGAAGTCAAGCCTGATTGCTCCCTGGAAGGACAAATGCTGAAGCTGAAGCTCCAATACTTTGGCCACCTGATGAGAAGAGAGGACTCTTTAGAAAAGACCCTCATGCTGGGAAAGATTGAAGGCAAAAGGAGAAGGGGGCGACAGAGGATGAGATGGTTAGATAGTGTCACCGAAGCAATGAATATGAAATTGGGCGAACTCAGGAAGCTAGTGGAGGACAGGGAGGCCTGGCGTGCTGTGGTCCATGGGGTCGCGAAGAGTCGGACACGACTTAGCGACTGAACAACAACATTCCTTTGAATTGGAAGTGGAGTGCTGAAGCTGTTGCTTGGTAGGCATGCACTGCTGCTTGTTTGCACTCGTGCTCCATTTGTATATTTGTGAATGAAGCAAATATTGAAAAGTCGCCATAAGTCTCCTTTCTCCCCCCCCCCCAAAGGAATCCACAACCTGGGCAGCACTTCCTAGGAAGCAACCTGGTGCTCAGGGAAGGGAGGGGCCAACAGTCATACGGAAAGGTTCCATTCCTCCCATGAACCTTGTAAATCATCCTGCTTAAACTACGCAGTTAAGGGCGCAATTCTATCCAACTTTCCCGCACTGACATAGCTGTGCCAATGGGGCATGTGCTGCATCCTGCAGTGTGGGGAACAGTCATGGAGCCCTCCTCAAGGTAAGGGATGGTTTGTTCCCTTAAAGAGCTGCATTGCCCTCACCCCAGTGCTGGAACGTTGGTTAGGATTGCACCCTAAGGGTGAATCCTATACACACTTTCCCTAGGAGTAAGCCTCACAGAGCACAATATAACTTACTTCTGAGCAGATATGCCTAGACTTGAGTTGTTAAACCAGTTTGGACCCCTTCTGTACAGAACAGCTGCCAAGTAAGGAACTCTAGGAACTATCATGCCTTCTAACTTCAGGGAACCATAATAGACATATTCATGAGAAACTAGGGCTACAATCCTCCTATGCACCCCTAGCAAAAAATCCCATAGAACTGGATGAGACTTACTTTTGAGCAAACCTACATAGGTTTGGATTTCAGGTGACTTACTGCATCCTTTATATATTATATATAAATATATATGTGACATTCCAAAATGTGTGTTTGGTAAATGGCTGGCGCAAGAGGGATTCCTGTCCCTCCCCTTCTCAGTGCTCATTATTTGGGAATGAATGAGATTCTTGTGGCATCTCCACAAGCCAACGACTGAAATTAAGAACTTGAAGCTAAAATTACAGTTGCATTATAGAAAATCCCAGCCCCTGACTATTTTCATGTTAAATAGAGATCTGGGGGGAAGGCTGTTATTGTTACAGGTGCTAGCAGAGTTGCACCCTGTAATATCAAGTTGAGCTGCTTATAAAAATACTGAAAAGCCAAACTCTCTGCTCTATGTTAAAAAGGAACCTTCTGCCCATTTCCTACCTAAAACATTCAGGGTTTTACACACTGGAATTTAGGATGCTTTGCATTCCTGCATAATGATGCTCTCCTCCAAACCTGCCTGCTGCAGAGTCTGGTGCCAAGAAAGGGTTGCTCAAACTCAAGGAGAAAATAAGCAGAGCAAAGTGATAAGTGGAAGCAAAAACCCAGGATGGTGTTTCTTTTCCTCTGAAAGAGTGCTGGGTATGGTGGAAATTCTGCTGTGAGGTTTAACGCCAGTTAATTATGGAAATTCTTGTTTTCTTTTCTGTACTAAAAATAATGTTTATATGCCATTAGCCATGATCCACAAACTACATGGGCTACTTGCCTCTAAGCAAGTTTGCCTTCATTGGCACGGGAAGTACTGTATGCTGAGACAGCCTATTGGTCCATCTAGCTCAACGTTGTTGGCACTGAGAGGCTGCTGCATCCCTGGGTGGTTGTGGGTAAAAACAGTTACTCATCTAAGCACTGACCAGAATTAGATTTGCTTAGCGTTAGTCTCAGGCCCAAATCCTAAGCAATTGTCCAGCACTGACATAGCTGTGCCAACGGGGCACGTCCTGCATTCTGCAGTTGCAGGGACAATCATAGAGGCCTCCTTAAGGTAACAGAATTTTTATTCCCTTACCTCAGAGCTGCATTGCCCTTTCCCAGGTGCTGGAAAATTAGTTAGGATTGCATCCTCATGTACCTTCAGACCAGGTCCTCTGAGAGGGGAGTGCAGGGTGGGGTGGGGTATATCATACCTGGGCCCAGGGTCCAAAAGGGAGTCAAAAGGAGACTAAAAAAAAAGGGGTTCTGGGACCCCAAATCCACATTTGAAGGAAGAAGAGAAAGGCCCAAAATAAACTCTGTACCCCTGTTAAAATTCCTCTCAGTGGCTCTGCTTCATACCGTCCGTGGGGCCTAAGATGGGCCCACACCTGCAACCTGAAACCACACTATATGCAATTGGCTGAGCAAGTGGAAAAGGAAAAGCAATGAGCATGAAGAACAAGTAGGGCCAAAAACCTCCTTGGCACCCAAACCCTACAAGACGATTTGCTGAAGTTTGAAAAACAAACAGCAGACATGGAGCAGGTGGCACCATCTGTGCCCCTCAGGTTCCAAACCAAATAATCTAATCTCCAGCTGTAGATGAGAGTATGAATATGACAGTGATCCCAGTGTGCCCAAAACACTGAGGCCTTTGTGGCAAAAAAATAAACCTACTGGTAATTCATGTTAGTCAACTACCCTTGCCCTAGGCAGTAAACACAAATATGTCTCCTGGCCTGTTGACATCTAAAAAAAAAAACAAAAAAAAACCTCTCCAAAGAACCTGTAAAAATTTTTGGGCTGGCTGGATTCCACGTGGAATGAGTGCTGTGTGCCAACTATTTTAGAGGATACCTGGTATAGTATTGAGACCTGCTAAAGAGAAAAGTTCTGCCACATAGTTAAGAAGCCACTTTAACATATTTGAGGCTTGAAAACACAGGTGTCCCCAAACTTTAAGATGCCAGGGCGACATCAGGGCCCAATCTTTTCCAACCTTCTAGTCCTGATGCAGCCATACCAATAGGGCAGTGGTTCTCAAACGTTTTAGCACCGGGACTCACCTTTTAGAATGACTGGAACCCACCAGAAGTTATGTCATGGCCAGAAGTGCCATCACTGTGACACCAGAGCCTGCTGCTTTCCTGAGAATGCAGTAATAAGTTGGGTTATTTCTCAGCCATTTTCCAATAGCAAAGTGAATCAGAAAGAAAAAGAGCCTGTTTACAAACTTGACACAAGCAAAACAACCACACAGCCCTCCCTTTCCAGCATCCCATCTTCCCATATTTTCTAGGTGCTTTCACGACCCACCCGAAATTGGCTCGCGACCCACTGGTGGGTCCCAATCCATAGTTTGGGAACCACTGCAATATGGTGTATGCTTCATCCTACAATGATGGGGGGCACTCACAGAGACCTCCTTAAGGTAAGGGAACATTTATTCCCTTACCTCGGGGCTGCTTTGCAGCTGCATCAGTGGTTGAAAGATGGATAGGAAAGATGGACTAATGTACTTAGTCTTGCTCTTGGGGAGGAGGGGACACAAAAATATAAAAATACATTTTGGACATTGTTCAAAGAATGCTCAGAATAGGACAAAAATATTTGCAACTGTATTATTATTAGTTTAAATTATTATTCATTCTTAGTGGGAGAGGGTGCACATAATTGTAATGCTGCTGGGCTCAGCAGGGCAGCCAAGATGTGCTGCCGGGCTGGATGTGACCTGCGGGCCACAGTTTGGAGACCCGGGCTTTTCCATTTTGCAGGTCTCTGTACATCTGATTGATTTGGCTAATGCATGTTGCTCTGGGCATGAGGAGGGCAGCTAAGCTGCGAAGGAGTGTGAGAGAAGATTTCAATGAGGTTTATTCTTACATTTCCAATATTTGTAGGGCCCCCATCCAACATCTCCAGCTGTTGACTCACATAAGTCCAGAATGTTATCCAAGAGCACTTTGCAAACTGTACGTCAGCGAATTAGCGAAACATAGCTTGCTCTGTCGAAGCTATGCCAGAATGCCGGCATTATTGGGCTTGCTTATTCTCAGGCTTTGTATTACAATCACATTGAAAGTCTTTTCATTTGTTAGGTATAAATAGGGCAATGCTGCCATCAAGGCTGTGCTGTTTTCATGGATGCCCATTGGTGGCACTCAATAAGCAGAGGCAGAGGCCAGCCAGCCCCAGATATGCAGCAATATGAAAAAAAAAACCCTCAAGTAAAACCCATTGTTACTTAAGAGCAGACATAGGATCTCTCATGTAGACATAGATCATGTCAACTGGCATAAACCAGAATCAAAAATATTGATCAATTGTACTGAACAACATTCCTCGGATTATAATAAGAATGGAAATATTCTGAAACCTGCTTGGAAGAAACCTGAGAGTTTCAGGTGAGCCCTGGAGACTGGAATGAGACTGCAAACACACACACTTACCTGGGAGCAAGTCCCACTGAACACAATAAAGTCTACTTTTGAGTGGACATGGATAGGATTGCACTGCAATCTTACTTATTCATTTTGGACCAGTGGCTCCCAAACTGTGGGTCGGGACCCACCAGTGGGTTGCGAGCCAATTTCAGGTGGGTCATGAAACACATAGGGCAGCCATATTGAAAATATGGAAAGATGAGATGCTGGAAAGGGGGAGGGCTGTGTGGTTGTTTTGTTTGCATCAAGGTTGTAAATAGGCTTTTTTTCTGATTCACTTTACTATTGGAAAATGACTGAGAAATAACCCAACTTATTGCCGCATTCTCAGGAAAGCAGCAGGCTCTGACATCACCATGATGTCATTACATCACTTCTGGTAGGTCCTGGACAGATGGTTAATCTAAAAAGTGGGTCCTGGTGCTAAAAAGTTTGAGAATCACTGTTCTAGACTGTATAGTTCAAAAGTGGGGGAAAGGGGCGGATTTGTTTTCTTCCTTTGTCAAAGCAATCCTGTGTGTGTGTGTGTCCTAGCTGACTCACACCTTTCCAAGGCTGATTCAATATGGTAACGAAACCCATTAAGCTACATTTTTAGATTTTGCAGGCTACAGACTGTTGGGACTTTTCCAACATGTCCCTTTTTTCAGCCTTAAATGATTGTAATGGAGGAGAAATCCAGTATCAGTGATTTCTCAACATTAAGCCACAGCATCTTGGTGTGCCGCAAACGGTCCTCGGGTGTGCCGTGGGAGTTTGGGGGCAGGTCATTTATTAGTAGGGTGATTGGGGGATGTGAACCCCTTGCCAGCAGTGTGGTGGGCCTTGTCACAAGGTTGAAAATCCCTGGCTTATATGCTACAACTCACCTCCCCAATACAACAAGCTCTAGATAAGGAAAATAGTCACAATTTCTAACAAAATGGGAAAAAAAACCAAATAGGTTAATAACAAACCACAGTGTTAATAACAAAACAATAGAATAACAAGATGAAAAAGAAAAAAATATTGTGCATGTCATTAACAACATTCCCTTCAGCTACTGTAGAAGAAAACGCTTCCCAATGTGCCTTGCTAACTTGGGTTGTCATCCACTTGTTCATGGCTATGTAGCCTCTTGCAAGTAGACCCAGATGTAATCCCCCAGTATATTATAGTGTATACTGTAGGCTGCATTTCTGCACCAACTGCCCACCCACTCCTCTACCTCCTACAGCAGAAAGCAATTCCCTCTAGCAATTGGGAAGCATATTCCATTTCACTTCTAGAGTGCCTTGCCAAGTTCTTTTTTAAAAATTTAAAATATTGCTTTCCACCCCTAAAGCACAGAAATGGCAAACATCTTTTGAAGTGCCTGGAGATGTGAAATGCTGAGGGTGGGGGTGGCAAATCTGTTTCCATTCCATGCAAACTTTACAGAGTTGCCTTTAATTTCCATTCTGCTCTCTTCCTCTGAATATTTTTTCCTGCTACCAAAAATAATAAACCTCATTTTCACATATTTCCAAACAGCTGTGGCCAAAAGACAGTGCAAAGCACATATGAAATACACATTTTTATGCAGCCACCCAAAACACAGAGATTTCTCTTTATGATAGATAGATAGATAGATAGGTAGAGAGAGAGAGAGAGAGAGAGAGAGAGAGAGAGAGAGAGAGATTATTGGCCAACTATGAACATCATACTTGGAATTTGATTCGGCTGCAGGCTACTTACATACAATACTACACATACATAATAAGCATATATACACAAAAACAGATAAAGGCATTATTCCAGATGAAACCGCCTCAATATTTACTCCAACGACACCTCAGCATGATTATAAATTCAGCAGCTTAATGGCGCAAGGAAAGAAACTATTCATGTGCCTAGATGTTTTAACATACGGAATAGAATCCAGTATCGGCAACCTGAAGGAAGAAGATCAAACAGGTTATGACCTGGGTGCAGAGAGTCTGCAGCAATACTCACTGCTCTCTCTATATTAATAAAAAATAAACTCTTTTATCTATATTATTAATAATATAATATAATAATATAAATATTATTTTTATGTATTTATTAACTCTTTTAATAACTCTTTTATTTACAATCCAACCCACTGCATAGGTGTCGGTGCCAGAAGCATGCATCTTTTTCAAATGGAACGCAATTCAGTTGCACCCCTAGTTGATGGTGGTAGGAGGGAAAAGGCGAGAATACTAACAGGTACCTTTGCAGCTAAAAGATTGAAGCTGAGGATGAAAAGAAGTTTTCCATGTGCCT
>JAJKFI010000028.1:5431318-5472883 GCA_029204185.1 Lerista edwardsae | reverse complement strand
ACACACACATATATATATACACACACACACACACACACACACACACATACACACTTCCTTTTGGGAGAAGTGGGTTTGGAACAGGGAGGCAATCCTTAGGAAGGCCCAGCCAGGGCTCGTAGAGCATGCCAGCGTCTGTTGCTGCTGTGCAGAGGCGTAGAAAGGGTGCCACGAGGAGAGGCAGGCGCAGCAGGTGCTGTTCTCAGCAAAGTGGACAGGGAAAAAGTGGCCCATCCTCCTCCCTCTTGTTCAGAATGCTCCTAAGTGGAGCTATTCCAGATGCAGGAGTGTAGCCCGGTGGCACAGTGGGCAGGGCAGCGGCACTAGAGGTGCAGTGACATCGTCCCAGCCCTGGCATGCTGCATGCCAATTACGACTCTGCTGCTGTGCTCTCTTTTCCTTGAAATTTCACTGGGTTTTGATATTATCTTTCTCTCTGTCCTCTCGTCTGTCCTGTATTATTTTTCCCTAAAGCAGAAAGAAGTTTGATTCAGAATCAGGCAGGGCTTCTGATCTTTGTTCCTTCCTTCCAGTTCAATGAGAAGTTTTCCGCAGTACCAGTGGGATCTCCCCTTTTCTGTCCCTCTCCCCCTATATCATATCACATATACTATACAATCAACCCACCTTATTCACGGGTCCGGCATCGGCAGATTTTACTATCCGTGGATTCTCTGGTCTGCTTTTAAAAGTGTTTTTAAAAGTCAAAATAGAAAATTGCCTTTCCTACTGCAGTACTGCAAAACCATGCTGTTTACAGGGCACTCAGTGGTGCTCTGGAAGCCAGGTTGTGCTGGAGTGAGCCAAGCCCAAGCGAGAGGGTCGTGTGGAGCCCCACCAGCACTTGCACAGAATCATGGGAAGCTCCAGAGCATCAGCGCATGCACAGAAAGGAGTGGTGCCAAGCAGATAGTGGCCTCCTATGGTGTGGGAAATGGTGGTGCTACGGGTTAAACCACTGCTGCTGAGCTTGCTGACTGGAAGGTTGGCAGTTCAAGACTGTGCGATGGAGTGAGCTCCCATTACATTGCTTGTCCCAGCTCCTGCCAAGCTAGCAGTTCGAAAGCACATAAAAATGCGAGTAGATAAGTAGGGACCACTTCGGTGGGGAGGTAACAGCATTCCGCGTGCCTTGGCGTATAGTCATGTTGGCCACATGACCATAGAAATTTGTCCTTAGACAAACACTGGCTCTTCGGCTTAGAAACAGAGATGAGCACCGCCTCCTAGTTGGTCATGACTAAACCATTTGGTCATGGGGAAACCTTTACCTTTTTTATGGTGTGCTCAGGGAGCCCCAGAGCTCTTAGGAGCATATTTGGAGAAATGCTGCTCCAAACCAATGCTTTTGAACCAGTAGTATGAGTGCCAACTGATTGCACTTCATAGTATGGTAGGCGATATTTGGCCTTGTAGATTACTCTCTTTGTGTGTGTGCACAACTGCCACTCTCATCCAGACCATGCCGCACTGCCCCGCCTGTCCCAATCCCAACAGTAGACAGTAAGATGCAGCTGTGTGGCAGTCCAGATTTTGCCCTTCCAAGGAGGCATAGATTGAAGAAGGAGAACGCACAGTTGAGGAGAGACCAGGAGACTGCAGATACTGGTAAAATAATCTCTCTGTCTTGCTTCAGGAATGACTGTGTGGTGAGCTTCCCAGTCCTGCACAGTGCAGTCATTCCTGGAGATATCGGTACTTGGCAAAGTAATGCTTGCAATGAATTGTATTCACCCGCCCGGTCTAGAGCAACCTCTGAGTTCACAGGGAACCTGTGAGCCTGGTGTAGCATGATTTCTGAGCCAGAACACACTGTTCCTTTTTTCACCAGCATGTTCAAGGACTTGTCCCAATGGATCCAACAGGGCTTCTCACATCTTTCCCAAATTTATTGTGGGCTGTGCTATCCCCTTATGTGTTTTTATTTTTTCTAAACTCAGTGTTGCGGTCAATGGCTTGTGGTTTCCACCATCTCTAGGGACCCACACCATCCCTAATATGCTTTCCAAGTTCATTCCTACTTTTGTTGATATAAACCAGGCAGGCTCCAAAAAACATGCCCATGTGTGATGGGCGGAGTCACTCTCCCTTACACCCTTCTAGTTTAGCTTATCTTGACCCTGAGTGCGAAAAATTGCCCCCTTGGGAGAAAAGATTGTGAGGATGAGAAGGATTCAGTCTTCATGCAGATCATGATCATTTGTGGTTATCTTATAAATAAAAGTATCCTACAATACATTAGGGAGACAGCAAATACATGGAGGAAGAAATTAAGTTCACATAGAAGTAAATGCTCCATTATTAACATTCATGAAGCCACCTGGGTCACCGACTTAAATTTCATTATGTATTTTATAAACTCAGAGGTTTAAAAACAACATCTAGTATTGCCAGATCAGCTCAGAATGCATTTCCATCATAAAGGCTGCTACTCTCAAGGGAACATGTGAAAACCAATGAGAGTTAGACTTCAAAAGCTGCCTGTATCTCTGAAAAATACTTCACAAAGTCATACTCAAACACTAAAATTTGATAGAGACTCATAATTATTTTGGCATTACAGTCTGTTCTGAGATATCTAATACTGTTGGGGTTGGAGGGGGGCGCTGAATTTGTATGTGGGAGTTCTTGTTCCCATTTAAATAGGTTTTTTTTTTAATTTTCATAGCAAAATGGTAAGCCAAAGTTGTTAAGTGTGGGAATCTCACTGCACTCTCTGATTGGCCATTTACATTGTCAGCACCTTTGAAGTGTTCACTCTTTCATCTAAATTCAAGGAGGTTGATGCTAGACACCAATATTGAAAGCCATGTCATGTAAAACGAATAGTTCCTGAAATCTGTGCTCTAATTCAACATTCAAGAGACAAAACTTTGAGGGGACATTGAGTTGCTCATCCTTTTCTGATGTTTTTAATTTTAAA
Organism: Lerista edwardsae; assembly: GCA_029204185.1. Classification (NCBI taxonomy): domain Eukaryota; kingdom Metazoa; phylum Chordata; class Lepidosauria; order Squamata; family Scincidae; genus Lerista; species Lerista edwardsae. The sequence continues at coordinate 5,469,960 of JAJKFI010000028.1, read as the reverse complement.
TTGATAGATAATGAAGTTTAATAGATGTAAAACTTTGCCTGAGAAAAGCTACACTAGCTATTTGGCCTTAGTGAGGTCTCATTGAGTTTTATATTTCCTGACTTGGAAATAATATCTTTCTATCTATCTATCATATTTTTATCCTGCTTTTTTCCCCCCTGAGCGGAAACATGAATCTCAGCTGTTCATACTAAATACAAGGTGAAATTTATGGTCCTGAAAGTTCTCCAGGTCAGAGGAAAAAGTTAAGTCTTCTCATTCATTCATTCATTCATTCATTCATTCATAATCAGAGGTGAATACTTAGGTGAATACTGTGGATACTGGGGACGCCTTTTCAAAGATAGAAGAACACCAGTGGTTTTGCTGCAGCAAGATAAAAAAAGAGATTTGTTTAATGTTCCCCTATCTTTTTAATAGATAGGGACATGGTGGCGCACCTGGTTAAACTTCTGAGCGGCAAGCTTGCTGACTGGAAAGTTGGAAGTTCGAGACTGCGCAATGGAGTGAGCTCCCATTGCTTGTCCCAGCTCCTGCCAACCTAGCAGTTCGAAAGCACATGAAAATGCGAGTAGATAAATAGGTACCACTTTGGTGGGAAGGTAACGGTGTTCTGTGCGCCTTGGCATATAGTCATGCCGGCCACATGACCATGGAAGCTTGTCCTAGGACAGTATCATTCAAAGTGTGGGTTGGGACCTGATGCCAGGTGGGTCGCGGAAAGCTGGGAGCAGCCATCTTGGAAACTGCAGACCTGACTCTTGCTATATTCCTTTGTGAGTGTTAACAGTTTGAATTTTCAAGTGAGGGTTTTTGTTTGTTTGTTTTGACTTCAGTGCTTTTACGTCATTTTTTGTCCTAATCTTCTGTCCCATCCCTTTCTGTCAGGGATGTTTCATGGTTGTACAATTGCTGCAGTCCAAGAGTGCCAATTTGCATTTCAGGAGTGTCATTTTAGTATGTTACAATGACAGCACTTCCTGCTTCATGATGACATTTCTTGCCACTTCCAGGTTAATGACATCCCTTCTGGTGGGTCCTGACACGAGTGCCATTCTAAAAAGTCGGTCCCGGTCTAAAATGTTTGAATACCACTGTCCTGGGACAAACACTGGCTCTTCGGCTTACAAATGGAGATGAGCACCGCCCCCTACAATCAGTCACGACTAGACCATTCGGTCATGGGGAAACCTTTACCTTTTTATCTTTTTAATAGGACATCCCAGTATCCATAGTATCCATGTATAACTGAAACCGTGGATATCAAGTCAGTGGATACTGGGGCACAGCTGTATACAGTTATCAGGGATACAACAAATGCACAGAGGCACTGGTATCTGTATATCCCTCTATCTGAATTATTTCAGACCCAAAAACCTGGGTTGAAGAAGATGAGAGTTGAGGCACTTCCACTAAAGTTCCAAAAAGCATGGAAAATGTAATCGTAAGTTCTGCACCATGAAAGCTGTCAAGACTTCATACAGTCTTGCATATTTACTCTTGCTTACAAATTAAGCTCCATGCAACCACACTGTATCACAGTGGTTCTCAAACTTTTTAGACTGCAACCCACTTTTCAGAACAGCACTTGTATTGGGACCCATCAGAAATGATGTCATTAACCTGGAAGTGATATCATAGCCAGATGTGACATCATCACACAGGAAATGCCATCATTGTGATATAATAAAATAACACTCCTGGAATGTAAACTAGCATTTTTGACTGCATCAATTGCACAACCATGAAATATCCCTGACAGAAAGCAAGATTAGGACTAAAATTATGTAAAAGCACTGAATTAAAAACAAAATTATAAAAACCTCACTTGAAAATTCAAATCGTTAATGCTCACAAAAGGAATATAGCAAGAGTAAGGTCTGCAGCTTTCAAGGGAGCTGTTTCCCAGCTTTCCATGACCTGACCCACCATGGCCCACCAAGTGTGTCCTGTGTTTTCCGTGTTTTCCATGACCCAACAAGTATGTCCTGACCCACTGTTTGAGAAACAGTGCTTTACAATTCAGGTTTTTTTAAACAGGTAAGTTAGTAGCAAATACTTCATTTGGAACAAAAAACCCACCTCCAATAATGCTTTGTAAAAACAAAATAAAAATTTTAGGAGCCTCAGAAAAATTCTCTTTAGAGTTTTTTTTAAACAGCTATTTTATTCCCATTGAGATGTGCACAGAATAAAAGGGAAGCTTTAAAAGTCATGTGTATGCATTTGTCTGTGTATGACAAATACATATTTTTTCTCCTATCCACATGGTTGGTTTTTTGTTAGTGTAGCAAAAAGTTGATCCAAGCGTTCCTGGGGCTGCTGAGGCCAGTCATATAACACTTGCTTCAGCAGGTCCACTAGCCCAGTATTGTCCACTTTGAACGCTTCAAGGGCATTGTAAGGGCAATGCAGCTCTGAGGTGAGGGAGCAAAAGTTTCCTTACCGTGAGGATGCCACCGTGACTGCCCCCCCCCAACTGCAGAATGCAGCACATGCCCCATTGCCACAGCTATGTCAGTGCTGGAAAGTTGGTTAGGATCGTGCTCTGGGTGTTACAGATTTTGCTTGCTCTCTCACACAGAGTGCAATCCTAACCTGGAGTTAGGCATCAGACATGTGCCATCTTCCCTGACTCTGAGAGGGGTCCAAATATGCTTTACAGTGGCCCTTGTGCTGGCCAAACGTTGCTGGCCTAACTGTGCCAGCCTAACCCCAGGTTAGGACTGCGCCCACAGTGTCCTTTCTGCAGTGATTCCATAAAAATAAAGTGAGATGTTTATCTTATATTTTTCCTCAAGAAACCTTGAAAGGAACACACCTGCTTTCGGCAAAACAGAGGCTGAGCTATTTAATCAGCAGTTTGTTCATCACAGACAGGATGAAAAATATTTACATGTATTTCAGCTGATCATAGAAAATTGGTATCACTTGATTGTCCTCAGATAATCACTGAGGCAACAGCACAGCAGAGGTTTTGGTTACCTTCCTCCTTTTACTGTTTCTCTGGCAAAGGTTTGAAAAAAAAAATCAGAGTAATTTAATACAAGGGGCCATAACACAGATTGTTAATTTTAAGTATAGCAGAATCACAGCAGGCTTTGATTGAGAGGAGCCAAAATAAACATGTGAAGTATGTGCCTCTTTGAAAAGGATATACCACATCCTGCATTGGATGGCCAAAAGGTTCCAAGTTTGCATCACAAAATGCAGCCACAAGAGCCCTTTCTCTAGGTATGTACCTTCAATGGGGTGTGTGGTGGTGAGGACACAGGTCAGATCCATGCAGACCTTTTTTTTCTTTTTGCAAGGTTAGTTCCAATTCAGCAAGCAACAGTGTATCCTGGATTAATCAGGGTTTGGTTGTTTGATGACTAGTCCCTGAAAAGGCTGACTGGAAAGAGTGCCCCTGCCAAAAAGCATAAAACTCATACATAACATCTTAGGCATAATATAAAGACAAATTACATTTCAAAGCTACTCCTATCAGACTGTCAGCTTTAGATGATAGAAACAAAGCTTTCTGCTGAGGTGATAAAAGCCAGACCTTTGTGGAGAACTGACAAATGGTCTGAAGTCCTTTCAGATGATGACCAAAGAGAACCCATTTTCCTGCCTAATTAAAAAGTGTTTACTGCAATAAATCATTTTTTAAAAGGAAAATTAAGCTTCCTCTCATTTTCCTCTTCATACATGCTCCCAACACACTGCATTTTGCAAGAGTCTATATAGTTGTCCAACAAACTACGAATTGTGTCCCTGAAGTAGCAAACAAAACACACCAAATTGTGGATTGCTCAGCAGACCATCAAGTTTCACCTATATGTTGATGGTACCCAATAAGGCTTAGTGGAAAACCAGAAACACTGAGTCAAAGGGAGGTGAGGGGGGAAAAAACCTTGCCTTTCTAGCAATGCCAAACAAGGTTTACTACAAGTGGGTTTCCACGCTTGTAAACGTCTCTTCCACTATTATAGCAAAGTCATGTTGAGAGCTTAGGTAGCATGTATACCAGTGACATTCCTAACGCTAAGTTTTGCAGGAGCCTGAGCTCTTGTATAACACAGCCCCTCCCCCTCCCCTGCAGAGCCATTCGCAGCTCAGAGAGCAAAGTTTTCCAGCCAAGTCTCTGGGTAGTGAATGGCTTTGGAGGCAAGCTTCTGCAAAACTTAGCATTTCCCCTCTCCCCATAGGAATGCCATTGTGTGTATGTAACACAGTGTAATGCTCTTAGGGTCCATAATTCATAGGTTCCCCTGGTGTTTTAAACAATGCTCCACTCCAGTGATTGCATATCTGTGTTGTTTTTTCTCTCATGGAAATATACAGAAGTGGGAAGCTACACCTGTGACATTTCTGCCTATCATGTTCCTTTCAAAGGCACAACAATGGCCCTGCCAGGAGAATGCCAACCCTTTACACTTGTGTTGTAAAATACAAGTTTTCCAACTTGTGTCAAGTGTAACCAAGAGGCATTGAACATTGTTAGGAAACAGTTGTCTTATCCTGTTTTGAAAGGGAAAACAAACAATGACCGCTGAGACTCAGGTTGCAACCCTAACCAGGAGTTAGGCTGGCACAAGTCACTTGTGCCAGCCCAGGAGTGTTGCGAATGCACCATAAAGCACATTTGGATCACTTTCTGAATCAGGGAGGCCAGCGCATGACCATGTGCCAGCCTCCCTGACTCCAAGAGTGGTGCAAACGTGCTTTATGGTGCATTTGCAACGCTCCTCTGGCCTAACTCCAGATTGAGTCCTCAGAAACACAAATGTCATAAGACCATAGAAGGGGAAGCAGGAATTGAGAACACATCAAAAACATGATGGAACAAAAACCTGTAGCTAAATGTCACTAAAAAGGGGGCTTTGTGGGCCTCCCAAGTGCCATAACCAGAGGATGGCCACTGAAATGGCCTTGTGGCTGTATGCTAAACTGTTGCTTTTCTATCTCTGAGTTGTCAACACTGAATGTTCTAAAGTGACTTCCTTCAAAATGCTGGAGATTAACAGTTACTGAAAAACCAAGTTATTGCAACATGGCCTCTTTTTGTTTACTGATTTCACAACTCCAGCTGGCCTTCATTTGGCACAAAGATTTTTACGAGAGGAGAAAAACTATAAATCTGTTGTCACCAGAGGACACCATACACGATGTGGCATATTCATGATATCACCAGTATGCATAGCTTTTAACAGAGCCATTTGCCCATAAAACTGCCATCCAGGAAAATCACATAGGAAACTAAAATGCGAACGCTTGGAGCAGCAAAACATGAGTGTGAGCGATCTTCCTCTCCCCACTGCCTCACAACTGCAGAAACTTTTGAATCACCAAGAACATTTCCAAACAGTTTCACAAGTTTCAGAATAGGATCTGCGGTCATTCAGGAAATTAATGAACAGGGGAAGCCCTGTCATCAAACCCTTCCCAGCGTCCGTGCCTTACGTGTGTTTGCGTATGTGCGTGTATTATGGATACAGATAATTTTTAGTTGGTGTCATGAATGAAAGGGGGGTTGTAACCTCTGACCCCCTCCCCACTCGCCCACTTGGTTTGACCCCGCAGCTTAGTGGGGAACCGCCTTGGTAGTTCCAATCCGCTGCCACCAGCCCAGGTACCAGGTTGCCAGAGGCGTTTCCTGGGCTCAACTCCTCTCCTAGCCGAGGTTATGACCTCAAGGGTCTCTGCACTCACTCTTACAGAGCGAGGAGGCTACTCGATCACTGTGAGCCGGAACAAGGCAAGAAGGGTTCTTATTAAAAGATTGTCACGGGTAAAAAGAGGTTGGGGTGCCAGAGATACACATAGGTTACAAGCAGTGGTGGGATTCAAATATATTAACAACCGGTTCTATGACGTCATAGCCGGAGCCAAACAAAAACCCGAAGCCAGCTGAGGTAAGTGCGAGGGCGGAGCCTGGCCATTTAACAACCGGTTCTATAGAACCTGGGCGAACCCCCTGAATCCCACCACTGGTTACAAGTATCAAACAGTCTAACTACCACTCAGGCAATCGGCCAGTAGGCGGAGCTGCCTCACACAGGCCTGGCAAGGCCTACACAGGCGTGGCCTGGCCCAGATTGCTCGGAGGGGAAAAACGTGTAAAACACAGACTAAAACAAATCAAAAGCTAACGCCTGCTCACTAATAGTGGGGTCCTTCCTAAATCCTCCCTGCTGGGCTTCTCCCAGCAACCCTCCACTCTGCTTCTATTCCCCACAGAGCGGCTCTCCCTGCCACCATCCAGCAGCAAAGCCCACAGGAGGGAGAGACAGAGAGAGACAGAGACAGAGAGAGAGACAGAGAGAGGCCGCCTCCGTGTCAGGCCCTGCTGGCTGGGTCTCCGGGCTTACCTGGCTGAAGGGGACAAATATCCCCTTCTTCCAAGGTGCCTCCAGCAGCTGCCTGGCTGCCACTGGATGCAGTGATAGCCATTTGGCTACCACTGCACCTGTGGCACCCACCCTGACCTCCAGCTGGAGACTCACCCAACTGGCCGGCAGCCACTCCTCCTCCTCCTCCCCCCAGCCAGGACACCTCTGACAACAACAGCCCAGGCCCTTGGAAAGTAAACAGAAAGTATAAAACAGAAATAGGTACACAAAACATAACTGTTTCATCACAGTTGGCATCATCTGTGGGCTGCAAAGTTAGAAATTTTTTTTAATGATCTCTGTCAAATCTGCCAAATTTCCAAATCTAGCCGAGTTTTGAAATCCAGATACTGCTGCCAAAAGTTGATCGAAAATTTCAGCATTTGAAATCAGAATTTGAAATTTATGTCTGTTGATTGGCTGAATTATTGAAAGCAACGTGTTTACTACAAGTCAGCTGTCCAGTACTGATTGCTTCTGCGTGCTTCTGCTGTCAGAGCCCATTGAATGTTGACTGCTGTGACATGTCAGCCATCAAATGTTGGCAAATGCTGGTTGTCACATGTATGCCTGTTGTCAGATACTTTAAAAGTGCATGCTGCTGCAAAGGCTAATATAATGCCAAAGAGCAAAAGGTTGCCGAATGTTGGGCCAGTTGGAGAGTATTGGAAGAATTTTTGTTGTCATGATTCACAGAAGAGAATTTGAGGAAAAGGAGCTAAGACAAATGCATTTCATTTTCAGAAGAACTCTATCTTTGTGCAGTCATACTGTGATGTGGATACAATTCAGAGTTCCAACACAACCAGAGGCATGCTAGCAAGCCCCCTACTGCTGGCATGCTCCTTAAAAATCTGCCCCTCAGAATACCCTGTATCCCTGGGGAATGCAAGCAGACCAAGCTGTGAAGCATCCTCACCTTGCCTAGCTAAAGCTGATTGGCTAAGGCAGGATGGAATTCCTTTGCAGGGTCACCCAGGTCAAGTGATGATCAGAGCCATTGGACAGCCCATCTGACCCAACCAGTCCTGAACCCTCAGTACTAGTCACGGTGGTAGCATACAGTGCACCATCCGGGAGCCAGGTGGGGGCACCATGATGGAGGCACTATGTGGGCAGGGCACCATGGGGAACCAGCAGAGGGCTTTGCCCAGGGCCCCATCAACATGGCTCTAGCACCAAGCTTGGGAACTGGGGATTTGGGCAAATTGTCTTCAGCATATCCTATACGTGGGCCATGAGGAGCCTAAACACTCAAGCATGGGCAGTACAAGTGTACTCCCTATGCTGGTATCACAAACGTGCCATAAGGCACATCCAGCGTGGGCAGTAAGGACTTACTGCCTGCACTGCTCAAGCACCGGGATGGAGCTCCTGGAGACAGTGACGCAGTGATGGCAGCCGGTAAGTGAACTGGCTGTGAATTGGCTACCAGCATTAAGCCAATTCTGGGTAGGGTGGGAGGGTGGATCTGGGGGATGGGTGGGGTGGGACTGGCAGTGACCTTCGTTGCTGCATCCAGACCTCTGTGTCAGGCTGTGCTGGCTGAGTCTCTGGGCTTACCTGGCTGAAGGGGACAAATATCCCCTTCTTCCGAGGTGCCTCCAGCAGCTGCCTGGCTGCCGCTGGATGCAGTGATAGCCATTTGGCTACCACTGCGCTTATGGCACCCAGGCAACTCAGGATTGGACCGCTCATGCTTGCTCTGGAATATGAGGGCTGGAGACAGCCATTCAGCCCTCTGCATGTCTACTCAGAAGTAAGTGCCTTTGTGTGCAATGGAGCTTACTCCAGGGAAAGTATGAATAGGATTTAGGTTGTGTTACTGCCATCTCTTGTCATGAGGCATAGATGTTTCCACTGGGAGATTTAGATATTAATTAGTATAAGGATTTAGCACACTGAAGAACTTTTGAATGGTTAATAAATATTTGGTAGACATGAACAGCTATATATCACTAGAGAGTGTGGTCCTGCAGTAGGTCTCTTACCGTCCCACTTCACTGAGCATGGCCTTTTATCGCCCTTTCGAGGTATTTTCTAGCAAGAGAGAGAGGAAATACAGAAGGCTCTGAGGTGGAAAAAAAAGAGGGGTCCCACGTTGATCAAGGCCACAGAAGCCTTCTGACATGGGCTATCGCACATGAAACCAAAACATCAGAAATCTCCCAGGGTCCCAAGTTTCATGAGGCGGAGGGATTTTGTGTGTGTTCATACCTGCAGGCAGACTTCTGCCTGTAGACACCAGGCTCATGCCAAAACCCCTCTCAGCAAAGAGGTTTTAAATTTATGCGCTAAGTAGGGCTGAGAGGTTCACAGAAAGGTTATATTTCTTCTGCCTCTTTATCCTGTAACACTATATTTCTCCCCATATCATTAATTAGATAACTGGTAATTAATTTCTTTTTGGAAAAAAAAAGCCCCTTCATGCTTGTATTCTTTCTTATCACAATTAGAACATTGTTATGGGCACTGAATTATTAGAATATAAAAAAAATAGAAAGCCTTAATGTTTATGAACAAAATGAAAAATAACTCTCTCCAAATACTTTACCTATTAACTTCTTCCCACAGATTTTTTTTTTTACATGGCTGCAAGAAGCTGGGGAATTTTTTTTAAAAAAGGTTTGTCCTTTTCATTGCAATGTAAATGGCACAACGAGACTTTCCATTGGGTATTTAGAGAGAAACCACAGAGATTTTTTTTTATATTTGTGGAAGGAATTTGGATAAAGATACTGATGCTCCAGAATGACTGGATTTTAAAAGAAAACACGTATCAAAGGTTAAAAAGAAACTTGGTTCCAGTAACAATGACTGGATGCACTTCACAGCTTCCATGGTCAGAGACTGCATACAACTGAATTCCGATTAGAATTCAGAGCAGGAGATGGGACACAAAAGGAACAGATGCAAATGTCCAATAGCAGGACACATTTGACCAGGACACAGTTGTCTAAGACACAATGGTTCTGTTACTGCCCAGCAAGAACCAGATCGTCATGCTTCCTGGAGTCACCCAACCTGATCTCCACTAGCCTACCCATGCCAATGGGGCACGCACTGCATCCCATGGGGGAGTTTCAGACCCCAGAGGTCTCTTCCGGGTCCAGAAGCATTTGTTCCCATGCTCTCGTTGCCCCACTATGTCTACTTGGGGCTGCCAAGCTATATAGATAGCACAAGTCTGAACAGACCAGGGTAGGTGGATCAAGTACAGGAAGAGGGTAGGATATTGTGCTGCTGCTGGTCGTGATACTGTTCACTTCCCAGACTGACAGCCTAATCCTAAATAAGGCCAACATAGTAAGGCCAACATAGCAGGGCTGTATCCTAAAGCCCATTAGGAGGCAGCGGCAGCAATGTGCAGGACAAGGGGAGGTTTTCCCACTCATCCCTATGGGCCTGCTCAGATCGGGGCTGCCCTGGCCGGGGATGGGCTTTAGGATTTGGCACTACAGCTGTCCTGTGTCACTGCCCACTGCACCACCCCATTACACCCCGGCATGCTTCTGGAACGCCCTCATAGAGGCCCTGCGCCGACCTCATGCCGCTGCCGCCACCGCTCAACCAGCGCAAGGCCGGTGCTGCTGACATTTGCGGCAGTGCCTGAACATCAGCACTGCTGCTTGCACCATACCACCAACACTGATGCACTTGACGACACGTTTGCAACAGTGCTGGACTGGCGCAAGAGCGTAGCGCCGGCACAATACAGGTACAGGTTTGCGCTCTCAATCTGTCCTCCTCTCTGCTCCATTCCACCCATTCCCCGCTCCAGTCCACACCTTATGTTGACTCACCTACACCAGGGCAAAGTTTGGCTGGTGCAAGGGACACCTTAAAGTAGGTTTGGACCACTCTCAGAGTCAGAGAGGTCAGCACACAGACGTGAGCAATCCTCCCTAACTCCAAGAGTGGTGCAAATGCGCTTTACAGTGACCTTGTGCCAGCTAAACTTTTGCTGGCCTGACTGTGCCAGCTGAACTCCAGGTTAGGATTGCACCCGTAGCCATGTTGCTCTGTGCAGCATGTCACATTTTGCTGCAGCTGTAAAGGATCTAATGTTTCCCGATCATAGTTCCAGCAGCATAAGGCCCTGTTAGGATTGCTTCTCCCTGGAGATGCAGAGGATTGAACCTGGGCCTTATAAATGCAAATGCTAGAGCCCCACCCTGTATAAATACTAACTCCAGAGGTTTATGGATTTCAGTTTACAGTGTCCCGTTACACCCACCAGTGGAATCGCACTTAAAGGTAACTAACCCTGCAAGTTGGACATCTGGCTAAGCAGATGTAACCCTATGAAGTGGTTGTGTGTGTGTTCTGCATGAATCTAATTTGGCAAGTAGAAACTCAGAAATGCTTGAATAATTCCAAATTGAGCCGGCAAAGCTGTCATGTTTCCATTTTTCATCACTCTGCCCTGCCCTGCAAACGTCTTGACTCCTTTTTTTCTTATTTACATCCTCAGTGAGTAACTCTATCCTACGAGAAGTTCTTGGAAAATAATTTTGGATCAAGAACAAGAAAATCTTTATGCTGATGTAGCATACGATCCAAGTGTTTCTGAGCTGTGTGAGTAAAACAAGCACTTCTACAAGGTCACCAAAGTGTTTATTTTTTGATATCCCCGCTAAGTCAGGTAATGCAGTGCTTACACTGCAATTTTCCTCTTCAGGTTTGGTTCAAAAGACAAAACCACTTCAAATGAAAGGAAACATCTGAGAGATTTTTGATAAGCAGCTGTAGTGCTTTCAATACAGACTGCATGGACCAGATAGCCCCAACAAATCAAGTCGCATTGCAGAACTTGTGTGGGGGAGTAGAATCTAGTGCAGCTTGAGCAAAAAGAGCCAAGTTCAGGTCCAATGTTGATCATTCAAAAATACAGCTTGTGCCAGGCTCAAGTCTCTAAGAGGATGTTCGCACCAGCTTGTTTCCTGAATATATCACACCAGAACCTGAATGGATTCACTAATCAGTTCCACTTACGGGTTGGATGCAGAGAAAAGAACTCTCTCTTGAAAGAGGAACACTTTTTCCATATGATATTCTGTACAATATCAGTGTGGCTGTCAGGACACACGTTGCATGGAACATTAGATCTTTTGGCTGGGGGAACGCCAGCTTCCTGCTGGAAACGGAGACCTTCCCAGCAGGCCAAAGTGTAGCAGCAACAGAAAATCGGCTGGGAGGGGAGAGTTCCTTTTGAGGCAACAGCAGGATAGTCTGTTGTTTGAATTGCCTGCCCCAAACTACCCCAATACATATGCACTGGTGGCATATTTGCAGGAGATCTGCCAGCTGGGGAAGGCTAGGTTTTGAGCAGGAACAAACAGCATTGCCAAAACAAAAAGGCCTGCCATGTTGCCCTTAAACTAGAGATCTTGCAAGCATTCCATCAGGAGATCTCAAAATATTGAACTCCCCTGCTCAAAGGTTTGCAAGTAAAATAAAGACAAGTATTACTGTGCCCTCAAAGGCAGTGGCATAGCTACGGGTGACCACATAGGCTCAGGGGGGTGCCATTCTGCTCCATGACATAATCCAACCTCAAGTGCCAATACAACTGCTCAAAGGTTTGCACCTTTGTGAGCAAATCAAACCAAGTCAAGGTTCTTTTGTCCCTCGAACTCCACATTCTTCCCCTCTTTAATGTGGGTTCCTACCTTGGTGGAGATGGCACACAACTGTCCATTCCCCCTTCATGCATAAGCATCCTGACTCCAACCAAAAATCATCTACCAATGATCCCAGTGTTTCAACATCAACCTCTGCTCCTGGAAAGAGAGTCAAGGAAGCTGACAGCGCAATCCTAAACCCCACGCAGCATCAGCGCAATGGGGTTGCGCTGATGCTGCGCCCTTAGTGCCGATGGAGGAGCACTGATCGGCGCCCCCATGTCGGCGCTAAGGCAACAAAACTGGCACTGCAGGCAGTGCCGGCCCTGCTGCGCCGGTGCTGAGCCTCTCTCGCGTCGACCAAAGCCGGTCAGTGCGAGGGAGGCTCCATGCCGAGGTGGCCCGGGGATTGGAGGGAGGGAGGGAGGCGGGGCCGTGACTTGGGCGTGACGTGGGCGGGTTTGGGAGGTGGCCATATGGCCACATCCTAAACCACATCCTAAACCGATTCGGTCTGCACAGTCTCCTCGGATCTGCACCCGCTCTTTAGCGGGCGCAGATCCGAGGAGCACATAGGGGAGGCTGGAGCCTCCCCTACGGTAAGGGAGCGCACACTCCCTTGACGCAGGGAGGCTCCAGGCTCCACCTACCCAGCGCTGGATAGGGCTCTGGCTGGCTGGCCCTCCTACCCCAGCACTGGATAGAATTGCGCCCTGAGTGTTTCTGCTTATCCCAAGCCGGACAGCCTTTGAGACGGACTTCTCAATTGCCTTTAAAGGCAATTTAAGCCTGGGGGGTCAACAGCCTGCATCCCTGAGCCAGGCAGCGTTCCCTATTAGTCTTGCTTACCTCATATACATGCCAATCCTACGCTGTATCTGCACTATACCTGTGGCTGCCCCAACAGCACCCTTTAAGAACAGCCTGGGAAAGATGAAATACCTCACTGTGAATGGTCAGGCAAGGGGCAAAAATTCCTCTAAACAGTGCCCACTAAACTTAGACCATTCCAAAGGGTGAGTGCGATGGGGTTGCAAGTGCTCCCAGTCACACATTGCTGGGGACAGGGCTCCTGCAGCGATGGCTGGCTAAGCCTTGCCACCAGTCAGCTTGGGCACCCAAGGGGTTGCCATTCTTCTCCCTTGCCTGGTTGGGTGGCAGCTCAAGGCAAAGGATGCCTTTCCCTCCAAAAGTGGAGGAGTGGCATATTCATTTGGACCTTTATGAAGCTTTGCAAGTGGCTAACCAGCATTAGAGGCTCAGACCTTGGCTTAGGACAGGCACAAGATTTCAGCTTGATGCTTGTGTGCCCCTACTTTCAAAGGCTCCCAATGTGGTGGGCGAAAAGGCAACAATGGCTTTTCCTGCCCATTTTCTTCTTGATGCTGGCATTCCCACCTCCATCACTTGATCATCCTCATGGCTACACAGGGAATTCCGGTCCCTACACACGAGCAGCAGAGAAGGTAAGGGGCTTGAAAACCAGTCCTGTGCAGATGCAGAGAAGTGCCCCACATCTCAAGTGGGAGCTGATTCCCCACATCTCAAGTGAAAGGCTATCTGAGACTGAGGCACGGAGACCTTGAAGTGGTTCTGGCAGACAAAGTGGACAATACTGGGCTAGTGGACCAGATGAAGGAGGTGTCATAAGATGGCCCCAGACTGGGGAGGGAAGGACGGGTGTTCATGATTTATATTTGTGTTTAATACAGTTAAACCCCAACCTCATTCTGGTGTCTTTCTTGGGGGTGGTGCAAGGGTAATAGGTTGCTTTAGAATGCCAGATTCAGGGAGTGACAGTGGGATACAAGTATCTGGTTGTCTTGCATGCTCCCTGAGGCATCTGGTGGGCCACTGTGAGATACAGGAAGCTAAACTGGATGGACACTAGGCCTGATCCAGCAGGGCTTTTCTTAAGTTCATATGTTCTTATGGTCCTCAGCAACCCCTGAATGCTTGAAATAAGAGCGCAATCCTAACCTGGAGTTAAGCCAGCGCAGTTAGACCAGCAAAGTTTGGCTGGCACAAGGGACACCATAAAGTGTGTTAGGACCACTCTCAGAGTAAAAGAGGCCAGCACACATCCTCCAGGTGTGCCATCCTCCCTGATTCAAAGAGTGATCCCAACACACTTTAAGGTGGCCCTTGTGCCAGCCAAACTTTGCTGGCCTAACTGTGCCGGCCTAACTTCAGGTTAGGATTGCACCCTGAAACAAACCCCAACCCTGTGTTTGTGGGAAAGATCTTCATGTTGGCATGCCATGTTGCTTTTAAATTTCCCTTTTATTCTTCCTCATATCTCAGTGGAAATAAAATAGCAGTAAAAAGAATGTTTTAGAGGCCCCACCTTCCAACATTTTTGGGTTAGTTTTAAAAAGAATTATTGGAAGTTTTTAATCTTCAAAATGAAGTCTGTGTCATTTAAAAAAAAACACCAAGCAAGTATGATTAACCCTTATTGGCACTGGCCTAATTAGATTAAGATGAAATGTCGCTTGCCAGTATTCTGCTAACAGACACAACAGCACTGGAATCAGTGACTTTGACTGCTAGCTGACCGGGCTAAGCCATACATATATATGCTCAACATATCATAACTCAGCTAAATTCATACGGCTTTAATCAGGGCCAGCAGAAAACACTCCCCTGATCTCAATACACAAGACCCTGCCAGATATCAAAGCATTTCTTCTGCAAACTAGAAAAGTGCTGAATTCTCCAACCAAACAAGGCTTGTTTCATAGTAAATGATTTGTTTCACAGTAAAGAGCACCATCCAGTAGTCAAATGCATTCCTGTTTTCCCCTCTGGAGGTCGTGATCTTCCCAAATGGCATCACTGCCATTCTTAGAAGTTGTTGGCTTGATCATATGATTCGTATTGTACAGCACAGTCCTATGTGGTTAAACTCAGAAGTAAGTTATTGTGAGTTCAATAGAACTTGAGGATTACAGTCGGGCAGCCCTAAGCTGCCTAGATTCCATATCCAATGTATCCAATGGGAGCCATGGGAGCTATTTGAGCCCCCTTAACTGAGGAGTTGCACTGCCATCCTGCAGGGTTGGGAAGGCCTGCAGCCTTCTCTGCAGGTCTCTCCGATGCTGGGGAAAGCTCCTATTTGCACCTGGAGTACTCTTCTAGTTTTCCCAGAAGTGTGCTCTAAACACAAATCAGAGCTTTACTCAGCATTGGGGAGACTGGCAGAGAAGGCTGCAGGTAAGGGGGAAATGCCTGGGTGCCCATGGCATTACAACTGCTGCAGTGCCATCGGAGAACCCATTGTGGGGTCACTTGCCTTAAGCAACCCATCACTTTGGGTGCTGCTGCTGTCCTAGAGTACTGCAAAGATCCTTTGATCATTTTAAAGTATACTATTGTAATTATTTTAAAAGCAGGACCTATGAGAGCTAGGAAGGGGCCAGTAGAACAGCTTTGAATTTGGGGCATGTACATGGCCCATCAGGAAACAGTTTTCAAACACTATATTATAGGGGCCAGCACCTGAAGGCTCATGGCCCAAATATGGAACCAAGCCATTAATTCGAACTCCATACAGAGGTTTTATCTCTTTTTGCATCTGTTCTCCAAGGGCTTTGGGAGAGTAATAATACCTATGTAACACTGGCTGATTGGGGATACCTGGGCATCCCAGAAATTGTCCCCAGACTAATATCTTACTGAACAATATCCCATCCACGCATGGCAAGAGAATACTCTCACTGCATCTGCTTAGAACACATGTGAAGTAACAATAGTTCAGGCAAGTGAATTCCATACTGGGCTTCACCAGAGCTAATATGGGACCCAGAAAGGACATTGGATGCCTTATGTTATCTGAGGGTATGGTCCAGTCATTTTCAAGGCACTCTTTTTAGCCTAATAAAGCTATTTTTAAAAGATGGTTTAAACAAAAAAGGTTAAGTCAGCATCAAGCTGCTTTTGAAATCAAATCATGCTCTGCAAAGAAACTCTGTAAGAACAATTACAGGAGATTAAAAAAGAAACAATGACAGCTTTATGAGTTCAGACAACTGCCGCATGGTATAATTTTAAATGACTGGGGGTGCAACCCTAACCAACTCTCCAGCCCTGACATAGCTGTGCCCATGGGGCGTGTGCTGCATCCTGCAGTGGAATAGTAGTCACTGAGTCCTCAGCAAGGTGAGGGAATGTTTGTTCCCTTACTTCAGAGCTGCAGTGCCCTTGCCCTGAAGCTGGAAAGTTGGCTAGGGTTGCACCAGCGGTGTCATCCTGACGGAACGGCCCGGTACGCCGTTCCACTAGTTCCGTGGACGGGCCCGGACCGTGCTGCCTCTCTCGAGGACGGGCGAGCTGCTCCTGGGCCCTCCCGCCCTCCCGCACGTCCGAATCGCTCTGAAATGGAGTGATTCCAGGCGCAGGGAGGCACAGGGAGGCGTGGCTGGCCTCTGCCTCTGGAGGGCTGGAGGGCAGGGAGGCACAGGGAGGCATGGCTGGCCTCTGGAGGGCTGCCAATCATCCGGGCATTCCGGTTCCTGGCGCGCCCAGATGACATCACTGGGTTGCACCCTGAGTTGATTAAATTCTAAAACTGTATATGATAGTCCTTAAGCTATTCAGCAATGGGGACAGAAAACATTGTAATGTTATAAATGTTCAGTGTGTTGGGTCTATGACATTGCCTGTGGTGTTCCTTCCCAGGGACACCAGGATATTCCTATTACAGGCATGGCCCAGTATCCACTGGTTTCTCTTCCAGATCCCCCTGTGGATACCTGAAACCATGGATACTGGGGAAGCCTTTTTAAATATAGGGGAATTTCAGTGGTATTGCTACAACGAGGTAAAGAAAAGAGATCTGTTTAGTGTTCCCCTATTTTTTTAATAGGCATCCAGTTATCCGTGGTATTTGTGGATAACTGAAACCGTGGATGCCAAATCAGTGGATACTGGGGTACGCCTCTACTTGATAATCAATGCTATGAAGCTGATACATAAAGCTCAGAACTGCCTTACCTGACGGTGGCCAGTGAGGCTGTTCCTTCAGTGAAACCAGCCATGGATACTGCGTGAGGGGAAAAGAGAATTCCCAGCCACATTTGTAGACACTGTGAAGGGACAGCAGAAGCAGAGGTGCCATAGGGACACCATTTCTGAATACATAGTCATTGTAGCATAAGCACTGACAGCTGACCTCAGCAAGGGCTTTGGAAGAGGAGGTGGCATCTAAGATGGAGGACATCCCTCTTCCCGCATGGCAGGAAATGAAGCAACTAGATACTGTAGCCTGCGCACCCCTGAGCTGTGAAAAGTGCAGGAATCATCACTTCTTTTGGATGACAGCATAGGAGATATTCTCTCTTTCTTATATGGAAATATAAGAAAAGCCCTGTTGGATGAGGCGCAAGGCCCATCTAGTCCAGCTTCCTGCTTCCCACAGTGGCCCACCAGATGCTTCTGTGACGCCCATAGGCAGGAGAGAAGGGCCTACCTCTTTCACTATTGCTCCCCTGCAATTGATATCCGGAGCCAGACTCCCATACCAGGTTGCTGCTTAATTCACAAATACATTCACAGTACACCATGAAAGGAAATAGTCACTCCCACTGCAGGCAGCAAATCCAATAACTCCTTCAGCAAAATCCTCAGAAAGCCACTCAGGCTACAGCCCAATTTAGCTGACTTGCTGCTCTCTTTTTCCAAAGATAAACTGCCAAAATATTCTTTCCTACTCTCCTATTTGCGTCTGGTCCTCCCAAACCCCAGACCCCATCATTCAGGATAAAATCCCCCCAGTTACTGAGAATCCTTGACATTCTTTTTATCAAGGCCCTGGCCACCCATCAAGCAACAGTATTGAGCAAATCATAGAGAGAAACACATTCACAACAACCAAGATGGCCAAACTCACGACACCGATAGCCATGCGCTGCCAATCCTCAACATTTTTTGTTTTTTTTCAACTAGACAGCCCCTTCTTGCACATTACTGAGGGTGCAATCCTAACCTGGAGTTGGGCCTGCACAGTTAGGCCAGCAAAGTTTAGCCGGCACAAGGGCCACTATAAAGTATGTTTGGACCACTCTCAGAGTCCGAGAGGCCAGCTCACAGATGTGCGCCATCCTCCCTGACTCAGAGATGGTCCAAACGCATTTATGATGGCCCTTGTACCGGCCAAACTTTGCTGGTCTAACAGTGCAGGTCTAACTCCAAGTTAGGACTGCACCCTGAATCATATCCTCTCCTTTGTTATTATCGCTATACTTTCTTTTGGCATGATCCAGAAGTGTAAGAAAAACACTGCAGGATATTTCAGCCGTCTGTGCTATGTCCGACCTGATAATTGTATGGAATTATTTATTTTCCTGCATCCCTGATAAGGGTTATAATAACTTGTGCTGGAGCAACATAATTGCTACTGAAAAAGCATGGAATACTAGACACATGTCATTGCTTTTGAGAACAAAAAAAGAGCTGTTTTCCAAGCGTACGGAAAAATAAGTAAAGCGTACTGTTTGAGAAGGACTGGAACCATTCTGTTGTCCTGCAAAAGAAATGAGAAAAGCAACTGACTCAATCTGAGCATGGTCCTTCTCCATTCTCAGCTAAAGAGAAGAACAGATGGTGATAGCTACTGTCCATAATAATCTCTTCTCCCAAGAGAAATATGTAAATACTTTCTGCAGTAATAGGAAAATTCAAACTTTCACCAAACACCATGGCATGATTTCTTCTGAGTTAAGACAGAAAGCTGACCTTCCACTGACCTGCTACTAGGTCGGACCAATGGTCCATTTTGCTCAGTGTTGTCCAGATGGACTTGCGGTGCTTTTGGGCATATTTCTCAGCCATTCCAAGAAATAGCCAGTGATTGAACCTGAGATTTTTGCATGCAAAGCAGGTATTCTATCACTATTACAATCCTTTGCCCTGAAAGATATTGGAACCCAATTTTAAATATGTCCACTGTGGCATGATAGATATTTGCAAGCATTGAAAAAGTTTACTATCCAACAAAGGATGCTGGGAAATAATGAAGATGGATAAACTAACAGCCTGTACTAAATAAGAACAGGCCTTTGAAGAACTATGCCACAGATAGGAAGCAGTGATGGGGTATTTACAAAGCGATCAGGACAGTACAAGAGGCAATTGGAGACTGGAACATTTCCATTTGATCTAATGGAAATAGGAATGGATAAGGAAGGTATTGATATGAACATTGATCTAGAATAGATAACACATTATGCTTTTATGAGCAATCAAATAGATATGTTTGACTTATGCAATTTGCAACGGATAAACATAAAAAGGGCTAAGAAAATGGCTTAATGTATGACATTTAGGGTGCAATCCTAAACTGGAGTTAGGCCGGCATAAGCTAAGGCAGCAAAGTTTGGCCAGCACAATACTGTAAAGTATGTTTGGCCCACTCTTGGAGTCAGAAAGGCCAGCACATAGACATGAGCCATCCTCCCTGACTCTGAGACATGCTTTATGGTGCTTTATGGTGGCCCTTGTGCTGGCCGAACTTTGCTGGCTTAGTTTATGCTGGCCTAACTCAGTTTAGGATTGTGCCCTAAAAACGCAATACTAACCTGGAATTAGCCCAGCACTGTTAGGCCAGCAAAGATTGGCCAGCATAAGGGACACTGTAAACTATGATTGGACCACTCCTGAAGTCAGAGAGGCCAGCACACAGACATGCGCCATCCTCCTTGACTCTGAGAGTGGTCCAAATGCACTTTATGGTAACCCTTGTACACCTAACTGTGCCAACCTAACTCCAGGTTAAGATTACACTCTAAAAGAAAGGGAGAAATGGATTATAGAAGCTGATGAGCTCAGTGTACAATTTAGCACTTCTACAAAACTAGTTTTTTGCTTTCTTATTTTGTGATTTTTTTGGCAGAAATATTGTAATGAAGCATTTGAATGAAATGCAGAAAAGCAGACTGGGACCCACTTTTTAGAATGGCATTCGTGTTGGGACCCACTGGCAGTGATGTCATTAACCTGTGGCAGAAAGTGACATCATCAAGCAGGAAGTTTGGCATTCTTGGCATTCTTGGACTGCAGCCGTTGTACAACCATGAAACATCCCTGACAGAAAGCAAAATTAGGACAAAGTATTACATAAAAGCACTGAACTAAAAACAAAATTAAAAAAAAAACCTCACTTGAAAATTCAGGAATATATTCAAGGAATATAACAAGAGTAAGGTCTGCAGATTCCAAGATGGCTGCTCCCAGCTTTCCGCAACTCACCCGACATCAGGTCGTGACCCACCAAGTGGGTCCTGACCCACAGTTTGAATAACACTGCAATAAAGGAAAATGAGAGAGAGAGAGAGAGAGAGAGAGAGAGAGAGAGAGAGAGTTGCTTGACTTGTGTGTGTGTGTGTGTGTGTGTGTGTGTGTGTGTGTGTGTGTGTGTGTTTTAGAAAAGGAGGATATATGTTTAAATCAGCTTCCTCCTTAAACAGTAATCTTGACACTGGGCCTATCTTCGCACAGGCGCAACTGTTGCTTTGGGCTAGGAACAGGGGTGTAGTCAAGAGGGCATAGGAGTGGGAGGTAGTGGAGCTCCAGGACTTTCCTGACAGCAGATGTCATCTGGAGGAGTGCTCTGGTGCTAGGTTTTGCAGGTGCCTCTTGGGGGAGAGACCGCTTACACAGCTCATGAGGCACCTGCAAGAGCTCTGTGGCCCTCCTCTGGGGACACCACTGGGTGTGGTTATAGAGGCGTAGCTACGGCGGGTGTCATGACAATCACCTGCACTTTATCATTTATCCTGACTCCATTACACATGGAGCACACACGTTTGCATGTGTAGTTCCTCATCCAGCTAGGGGTAGATCTCTTGTTTTTATTTTGCTACGTAAATGGCTTTTTATTGAAAAATGGAATATAAATACAGGTTGTGCCTTCTTATACGTGGATTTATTTCCTGTGGTTTTGATTATTTTTTTATTTGAAGAAGTTATACTCCACCCAAGGCAGCTGACAGGTTCCGAACCCACAGTGTGGGCCATCTGCATAGAGCTGAGTCCCAGTCGCGCCCAGAGGGTGTTCTGAGGCTGGGGAGGTCAGGCACAGCCTGCCCTCCCCTCAGAATGCCTTCTAAAGGCATTTTAATGCTAAGTCCTGTTTTTATGGAGAAGTGATTTTTTTAAGTGTGCAATCCTAACCTGGAGTTAAGCTGGCACATGTCCTTTGTGCCAGCCCAGGAGTGTTACAAACATGCTTTAAAGTGTGTTTAGGCCACTCTCTGAGGCTGCAATCCTATGCACTCTTTCCTGGGAGTAAGCTCCATTAAATACAGTGGGGCTTACTTCTGAGTAAGCATTTCTCGGTTTGTGCTGTGCGTCAGGGAGGATGGCACATGCCAGCCTCCCTGACTCCAAGAGTGGTGCAAACATGCTTTACGGCATGTTTGCAACACTCCTGGGCCGGCATAAAAGACTTGTGTCAGCCTAACTCCAGGTTGGGATTGCACTGTAAGTCTTTAGAAAGCATTCTGGGGATTGGGGAGACCTCCCTGGCCCTCAGAACGCCCTCAGGGCATGACAGAGCTCAGCTCCGATCAGGTTTGGAGGGTCAGGGTACCTGACCCACAGATTTCATTATCCGCAGATTTTGGTATCCACGAGGGTTCTGGAAATGGAACCTCCTACAGGTACTGAGGCACTACCTATATTCTTCATAAATATTCCCATGGAAGCCTTTCTCCACAAATACATGCTGCCTCGCTGCATTGGAGTAAAGATTACGTTGCAAGTGAAGCAGTGCTATGTAAGGCTATCTGTCAAGGCATTGTCTGTGTTTATACGCAGGAGGACAGTTTGTTGCAGTGCTGACCTACAGAAGATGTCCCGGAGAAAAGCACAGACTGTATTTTCGGTTGCTTGCCAAGGGGGGGTTAACCAAGGAGTTTGCATGTCAACCAAGATTTGGGAGTTGGCAGTGCAGACTGAACAAGGGGATGGGAGAAATGCTGCCCCTTGCCTTGCTTGAGAGGTGTCTTCTCAACAACCCTTACAACCATTTCCTTCCAGCTGGAAAACGTTCTTGGCACGGCATGTTTTTCACTATACGCTAGCGAAATCAATCAGATCATTCCTGAGACTCCTCTTTTTTGGCGTTTCTAGCGACAAAGAACTCTGTGAGGAAGAAGCAGCTACTTCTTGTCAGAAAAACAGGAGATTTAACTGTGTAATGACTATGTAAAGCCCTTCACTACACCCAGTGATGTCATCTGGGCGCGCCAGGAAGCGGAACGCCTGGATGATTGATAGCCCTCTGCCCCTATGGCGGAGGGCTGCCACGCCTCCCCAAGACTCACTGCACCGGAATCGCTCCATTTTAGAACGATTCGGGACGCAAGGGAGGGAGGGCAGGCCCAGCAGCAGCTCGCCCATCCTCCGGAGAGGCGGCGCAGCCCAGGCCCTCCACAGAACTAGCGGAACGGCGTACCAGGCCGTTCCGCCTGGATGACGCCTCTGACTACACCTCTCTTTCTGCAGTTTTAGCCCATTGTCTTATGTTCATCTGTTTATGGATGACGGAACCTCTACCTTCTGTTTTTTTAGCACTGTAGATCAGCTGTGCCTTTGAGCATAGCTACAAATATAGTCTTATTATTTATTTATTTATTTCCATTTTTATGTTGCTCTTCCTCCAAGGAGTTCAGGGTGGTGTACATCGTTCCTTCCCTCCTTTTGTTGTCCTCACAGCAATCCTGTGAGGTAGGTGAGGCTGAGAGATGGTGACTGGCCCAAGGTCACCCAGGAAGCTTCATGGCTGAGCAGGGATTTGAACCCAGATCTTCCAGGTCTAAGTCCAACTCCCAAACCATTACACCAGTGGGTCCCAAACTGTGGGTTGGGACTCACCAGTGGGTCATAAGCCAATTTCAGGTATTTCATGAAGCACCTAGAGCAACCGTATTGAAAATATGGGAACCAGGGAGTCTGGAAAGGGGGAGGGATGTGTGGATGTTTTCCTTGTATCATGGTTGTAAACAGGCTTTTTTCTTTCTGATTCACGTTGCTATTGGAAAATGGCTCAGGAATAACCCAATTTATAGCTGCATTCTCAGGAAAGCAGCTGGCTCTGGCATCACAATGACGGCACTTCCGGCCATGGCATCACTTCTGGTGGGTCCCAGACAGATTGTCATTCTAAAAAGTGGGTTCCAGTGCTAAAAGGTTTGAGAACCGCAGCACTACACCACCCTGGCTACTTATACTGGATGCAGTCAAGAGGCTTTTTCACATCCACTTTAGCCCAGCAGTGGGTTCATCTTTCCCCTGATTCAGGATGCAATCCTAATCTGGATTAAGACTGGCACAAATTAGGCCAGCAAAGTTTGGCCAGCGCAACGGACAACGTAAGCAGAGACGTCATCCGGGCGCGCCAGGAACCGGAACGCCCAGATGATTGGCAGCCCTCCGCCCCTATGGCGGAGGGCAGCCACGCCTCACTGCGCCTTGAATCGCTCCATTTCAGAGCTATTCAAACGCGCGGGAGAGCAGGCGGGCCCAGGAGCAGCTCGCCCATCCTCGGGAGAGGCAGCGCAGCCCGGGCCCATCCGCAGAACTGGCGGAACGGCGTACTGGGCCGTTCCGCCAGGATGACACCACTGACCGTAAGGTATGTTTGGACCACTCTCGGAATCAGAGAGGCCAGCACAAAGACGTGTGCCATCCTCCCTAACTCAGAGAGTGGCCCAAATGCGCTTTACGGTGGCCCTTGTGCTGGCCAAACTTTGCTGCCTTAGTTTATGCTGGCCTGACTCCAGTTTAGGATTGCGCTCTCAATCTGTTTTGAATCAGGGGGTAGGACTCATAAGGGCCATGCCACAAATAACAGATGAACTACACACAGAATATTCCTGTCTGCATAAATACAATTCCTCCCATTAATACAAATAAAGGCCATGGGTTAGTGACTCAAGTGGCTTCCACCACCTCTTCTTGCAGAAAATGAAGTAGGGAGGATCTGGCCCATTTGTTTCGGTGATCCACTAAACAGGTGAATAAACCACTGCAGGCTGGAATAACAAATACAGCGCTTTATTTATAGGAATACAAAAGCATTCTGCAATCAAAGCACTGCTGCTACTTTGAAGATTCTCCTTGGTGTGTGACCTTGATTACTTCCTGTGCACTACAGTAAATAAACACTTGGGTTCCTCCCTGCTTCTAGTGTAACATCCACCAGTTGAAATATCTACTGGCCCATCTACATAAATATGTTTGCACTACATTAGCCAGTTTTCAACCACACAAGATTTGCATCCAGGTATGTGCTGCACTGAAAGTGGCTATGAAAGATCACTGCTGTTTTGCAGCTTAACTGATTTATGGTGCTTTGAGGAACAATCTTCCCCCCCTCGCCCCCATCCCTAACTACCCAGACCTTTCACAACGCTGCCAAGCCTCTCTTTCTTGCATTCTCTGACTTGGCAGCTCTTTCAACGTGCTGCAGATCTGTTAGATTACTTGTGTTATAAAGAATTTCAAACTGGGATGAGATTTACAGCTAAGCGCAAAAGAACACATCAATACTGCAGACGTTTGCAGGTAGGGAAAAACAGACCGCACAGCATTTGGACAGCTTCTAATTTTTGCAGGTCCTCCCCCTGGTGGAAGGAGGGTGAGAAAACCACTTTTCTGCACAGCTGACATGGCTTTTATAATATGTCTGACATTATATACAGTACTGCACTGAAAAAGTAGTCCTGTTAGAAGTGTCTTCCCTTTAAAAACAAACAAATCACTGTAACAAAGAGACCTGTGGCTCCTTCAAGGCTAGTTTGGGTATCCGTTAGCATAAGTGTTCATAAACAAGCCCCAGTTCATTACATCCATAGCAGAACGTATGAACCTGCCTATTTCCTGCCAGATCTTTGGGCTTCCTAGGGCAGCTCTACATAGTTCTTCACAGACAAAGGTCTGTCCTAGCTTTGATTCCTGAATCTTTTGACTGGAAATGGTGGGAAATGAACATAGGATCTTCTGTGCATAGTAGACTATAGCCCCTTCCCATAAATAACATCATGATCATGGAAACACACACACACACACACACACACACACACACACACACACACACACAGAGTACATACAGTGGTGTTATTCTACCGGAACGCTGGGAGGGATATCCGGGTGATCCACAGCCCACCTGTCGTGTTCCGCAGCGTTACGGCATTTGCGTAATGTACGCAAGCGGCGTAATTGGTTACGCAAACAGCGTAACGCTGCGGAACGCGACGGGCAGGCTGTCGATCACCCAGATGTCCCGCCCAGTGTTCCGGTAGAATAACACCACTGAGTACATAGGACTTACAGGGGAGAGAAAAACAATGTACCGTGAACCAGTGTGACGCCACCCGACTAGAGAAACATGAGGCACAGCCCAATCATATGCTGCGCTGGAACAGGCAGGCTGGCAGTGTAGAAGGTAGCTGGAGTTCACCTCAGGATAAGCCCCAGCCATGCCTATGGGGTTTCTCAGATCCACTCAGATCTGAGAGGCCCATGCAAGGCTGACAGGGCAAGGGGTTAAGATGATGATGATGATGATGATGATGATGATGATGATGATGATGATGATGATGATGATGATAATAATAATAATAATAATAATAATAATAATAATAATAATAATAATAGGATTTATATACCGCCTTTCTTAGGTCACCAGATTTCTCTAATGACTATAACTCAAGGCGGTTTACATAGGCAGACTTTATTCAGAAACCCGAAGGTTTTTACAATTTTTACAGAAAATGTTCTATCTTCCAAGAACTACACACATACAGATGGATCTTTCTGGATTTAGTCCATCTTTCTGGCCACCCGTTTGTCTTCTTGCTGGCTGATAAGCGGCTTCCCTGCTCCCACCAGAGAAGCGGCTGAACTTCGGCACAACTCCCCTTCACACAAGGCAGCCGAAGCTCAGCTGTTAATTGGTCGCAATTAACGAGGTCTGCCGCTCACAGAGACTTCTGGCTGTCCCAAACCGGCGACCTTCAGATCTTCAGCTCTTATCTTCAGGCAAACGGAGGCATTAACCCTCTCGACTAAATCTTCTGCCCTTAGATCCAGCACAAGGGCCAGATCCATGCTCCACTCCTCTCCCCGGGCCAGCCCACCATGGCTGCCCTCCCTCTGCCCAATCCACCTCTCTACTGCCTTCCCCCCATCCTCCCCAGGGCCCTGCACAGGCTGAATCCGGCCCACATTGCCCTGGCTTCCCTGGGCAGTGTGGAGGCCACTTTCAGCTCCACTTTCAGCTCCATGGCAACTGCCCATGCCACCACTTCTCTCCCTCTGAGAGACACAGACGTGCCTTACAGCATGTTTGCAATACTCTTTGCCAGTGGAACTGACATGCTGAACGGGCGCTCTGGATTGCGCCCTGAATCAGTTGTAGTCAAAGAGCACAGTGCAAGAAGCCCCACAGATACAGTGGGTGCACCCAACCTCACGGAGGTGGAAAACCAGGACCACCTGGAATGGCACAGCCCAAGAGTCTGAGTTCTTGGAAGAGTGTTGCAACCTGAAAGCCTACAGGCCTCTTTCTGTAAGTTCTCTTCTCCTATTTCTGTTCAACTCAACTCAAGGGTAAACCTTGATAGACTGACTGTTCCTGGCTCTCACTTGATGCACTTCCTCAGCCCCCTGGATATCAAGCTGTTCCATTGGGGTGGGGGCAGGGGGACACTATGATGGCAATGGGATGGAAGGGTTTTTGAGGGAAAGTACGGTGTGTACTGAGGTGACCATTAACCAGCATGCCAGCATTTGTTTCTGGATTGAGCTCTTTAATTCTGAAGTGCTGCCAACAAAACAGGAGAAGACAATGAGAGCTCAACCTTAGGTTTTCTACCAGCAGAAGTGATGCTGTGACAGCAGACATGCCACTGCAACGGCGCATGTGACAAGGCCACCAGCACCCATAATTTCTTTGTATACATTAGAAACAGGTGCCTTTTCCTCTCCACTGGACATGACGTTCTGTACTCCTCACTCCTGTGTGAATGGCTCTCCCTTAGATGTGGCGCTCCTGAGCAGTACACAGTCTGCCCAGCCATACACAGAGGCCCTGCCCAGTACCTCTGAATCAGGGACGGGATATAAAATCAAAGGGTCACAGTTCTCCAGTCTTTTGGAGCTCTGTACCAAAAGGGGCCTAGAGAAGAAA
This sequence comes from Lerista edwardsae, assembly GCA_029204185.1. Classification (NCBI taxonomy): domain Eukaryota; kingdom Metazoa; phylum Chordata; class Lepidosauria; order Squamata; family Scincidae; genus Lerista; species Lerista edwardsae. The sequence continues at coordinate 5,442,766 of JAJKFI010000028.1, read as the reverse complement.
CTCGGGGCTCCTGCCTAAAGTGGTTTGAGAAATAGGCTTAAGGCTTAAGAGGACAGCTAGAACTTAGATTTCCGCAGAGACTTTACACAGAGGGTTGTTGAGAGGTTAGTCACGTGGACGTGAGGAACACGTAGTCAGCTGCCCTGCCAAATGGCTGCATGTGGGAGAAAGAAGATCGATAGAGCAGGGCCTAACGCCAAGTTTACGTTTTAACTGCTAAGCAGAAGTTGGGTGCTGGCGTTTCTTGGAGCTTGGCTGGAGACGCGAGGCAAGAAGTCAAGTTACCAGGAGTTCTTGGCCAAAAAGAAGAGCCAGCCAAAGCTAGAAAGAAAACAGTCCAAGGGAGGAAAAAAGTCTTCTGGACAGCCATCCAAGCAGACACCCGTGAGGCTTCGGTCAAACAACAGCACACTCTTCCAAAATGCAGGGGAAGCCAAGGGAAAAGGTTGGAGGTGTCAGCAGATCAATTTTACCCTTCAAGGCAAAAGAAAACCAGATTCTGGTCCGGGATGGCTGGGGTAAGGCCATCTTCAGCTAAGACAGGAAGCTTGATTGGGACAAGGGGCCATGTCTTGATTGAAAGATAAGTCTTCAGGCTTACTTCTCAAGAGCAAAAGGGGCCTTTTTATTCCGAGGCTGCTGAACTGGTGGACAGAGGCCCAACTGTTGAAATGTGCTCTCAGTCTGGTCCAGAGTTGGTACAAAACAGCAGATTTTAAATGTATGGATTGAAAGCTGTCTATGTTTAATTGTATTATGGGTGGAGGAGCATTTTCAAAGGAAAAAGAAGATATCTGTACTGAAAGTGAAGGTCCCTTGGTCCTCTCAGGATTCTCTGATCTCTGCACTCTCCGCCTTCAAACTTGACCAAAGTCAGGTCAAGTGCAGCAGTTCCCTGAACAGGGAATCATTTGCACTTTTGTTGGTTTCAAAAGCGGCTTGCCCATTCCGTCCAGAAGAAAGAGCTATCCCTAAGAGCTTCCACTGCCCAGAGCAAGTGGGGTGCTGGGGAACTGAGGATTGCCTGGTCGGTTGGCTCTCTGGATCACTCTTCTAGTCCCTGGTTTCAATGCAAAATGAATCCCAGACTTTGGGGCAATGGCAAGTAAAGAAATGCTCCAGCTTTACTCCAGCTCTGGGTTGCAAATTTCCCTGCACATAAATCTATCAAGTCTATGTGCTAAAGGGGGAGCTTCGGAGGGTCATGCTGCCAAGCTATGCACCTGCCTTTTTCCCTACACATCCACCCACTAGGTTTCAACACAGCACTGCAAAGCTTTTCACTCCTTCAGCAGAATTTACTATTTAAATCCACTCCTGGCTTGGTATTTATGTTTAAACTTGGTAGATAATGTTTAAACCATGTAACTTTTTTCTGCCATGTCTTAACTCACATTATTTTCACTTTTCCTAATTTTTGAGGGACCCAAGAAATGATTGTCATTAGATACCTAAAAAGCAATATAATGACGAAGGTGCTGCATTCCAGTGTTATTCAAACTGTGGGTAGGGATCCACTTAGTGGGTCGTGACCTGATATCAGGTGAGTCCCAGAGAGCTGGGAAAAATCATCTTGGAAGCTGCAGACCTTCCTTTTGCTATATTCCTTTTGCGAGTGTTAACAGTTTGAATTTTCAAGTGAGGGTTTTTAAAAAAAATTCTTTTCAGTTCAGTGCTTTTACATATTTTGTCCTAATCCTGCTTTCTGTCAGGGATGTTTCACGGTTGTACAATTACTGCAGTCCAAGAATGCCAATCTGCATTTCAAGAGTGTCATTTTATTATGTTACAATGTCAGCACTTCCTGCATGATGATGTCACTTCCTGCCATGACATCACGTCTAGATTAATGACATCACTTCCAGTGGGTCCCAATATTATTGCCATTCTAAAAAGTGGGTCCCAGTCTAAAAAGTTTAAGAACCACTGTTGTATTCCAATTATTTGTTGTATTCTGTAATTGATCCCTTTATTAGGTTTTATCTCTGGTTATCCTGCTCTATATTTCAGTGTTTTATTAGATGGTTTAAATTGTGCTTGGTTTTAATTTTGTTATAATACATTCTTCAGTTTATTATTTGTTATGCAAATGGCTTCCAAAGCTTGTGGTTAACTGCCTTGGGGGCCTTTGGGGGCCAAAGAATGGAACAGAAATGTCTGAAAATAAATATTGCCACAAATATGATCAAGATGCAGTATTCTATAATTTCACCAGTGCCCAGCTGACAAACAGATACATTTTTAAGGGGACATTTAGAAAATTTACAGCCTAATCTTAACTGAGCTTTAAAACAGCAGAACAGCTGTTCTGCTGTTGTAAATGGCCATGCAGTGGTGTGCACAACATGCCACCAGTAACCATTCCAGAATTGCTGCTACAAACAGTGGCTGTGTCAGAGGCCGCAGTCACTGCCTGCTGGCGGGACTGTAGGTGAGTCAGTTCAGGAGACAGACAGTGGGTGAAATGGGGCAGGGAGGGGGAGGAACAGGGGAGGAATGGGTGGATCATGGCAGCACTGGCACCTGCCAAGAACTTATCCCTGTTCCTTTCCCTTGCCCTCCATGGACTTGAGCCAGCAAAATGGCTAGCCCAGCTCAGAGGTGACCCATTAGAGCAGCAGAGGCTTGCCCCAAGGTCAAGAAACACACTTTATCACAGTAAGGAGCAACTGCATCAGTGTGGGGTTGTTTTGTTGATGTTGTTGTTAAGATTGGGCTTTCTGTGTTGCTATTCCATGTCTTTTAAAAGAGTGTCCCATCTACTCAACAGATTAGCGGTCTCCAAACTGGAGACTGCTGCGTCCCAGAAACCCCTTCCCCATCCCGAACAGTGTTTACCATTCCACCGCAGTGCCACTGGGTTTGCAAGCTGATCTGGAAACTGGGACACTCTGTTCAGTCGTATCTATCGCCAGATGTCCCAAAAGGCTGTACAGCAGGATGTCCGGGCAGACACGACTATCCTGAGTGTCCCTCCCACCAGATTGAGCTGCAAACTCAGTGGTGTTTTCTTCAAACCCCAGATCCAGACCATGGGCCCTGGTTTGGAGATCCCTGCAGTAGACTATAGTTACTTATAGTGATGCTGGTGGAGATGGTGATGACAATGATAATGATCTTGATAACAATAACATGTCTGCAGGCTAGTCACAAATGGTTGCATGATTTGGGTCCATTTCTGTGTCATAAGAAAAAACAGGCTTCATCAAAGCTTCAAATGGCTTCCTCACCCACCGCATCTCACCCTTCCCTGCTACCACCAAGCGTTCACAAGCATAACCTGAGTTCTTCCATCAAATCCTCCCTCTAAATGTTCTTTGACATGTGGCCTGCCTAATCAACTTTCACTTTCTGTGTTGCCTTTTTGCAGTTTTTAAGGCCAGGAAACAATAGCTTTAGACTATTTCAACAGAACTTTCAACATCTTTGAGGAGGGTAAGCTGTAAGGTTGGTTTGGTTAGTTCATAGTACAAAAATATTAAAATAATTGTATGTCCTCACTTCATTGGGGTATTAAAAGATAATCTAGTGGTAGGATCTATACCTAGTTACATAAGCAACTTGCAGTCCAATGCAGGCACACAGCATCAAATGCTGCTTAGGAACGGCTGGAGGCCTTGCATATTACTGAGAGTGCAATCCTAACCTGGAGTTAGGCTGGCACAGTCAGGCCAGCAAAGTTTGGCCACCATAAGGGACACCATAAAGTATGTTTGGACCACAGAGTCAGAAAGACTAGAACACAGACGTGCATCATCCTCTCCAGAAGCGGCCAAATGCATTTTACAATGGCCTTTGTGCTGGCCAAACTTTGCTGGCTTAACTGTGCTGGCCCAGGTTAGGATTGCGCTCTTAGTAGGGCTTCTTGGATCCCCACCAGCTATTTAGCAACTTAGCCAGTGTAATGCCAGGTGGGTCAGGAGGGGGGTTAGGATATAATGGGGCAGGCTCTGTTGATCTCACCCCTCTCAGTCCCCATTCCAACCTCCACGCCAAAACACCCACTTTCTCCCCTCCAAATCACTCTCCCGCCACTCTCTCCTACCCCCCCCATGCCACCTGCCACAGCCTTACCTGTGCTGGCAGTGCTGTGAGCTGTTGCAGGTTGTTGGGCCACCGCTGCCATCTCCCAAGTAGCTGCAAATGTGCTTTACAGCATGTTTGCGACACTTGGAGCTGGTGCAGGGACAGCTGCACTGGCTCACAGCCAAGTTAGGGCAGGAACCTTGGAGTCCGATTTGAATTCCATGATGTGTAAAATATTTGTGCCAAAACTAACAACATGGAGAATCCCCTTGGAAATGTCACTTGTCTTGGAGAAACTTGGCTTCCTTGAGCATTCGCAGAAGGGTCTCTTTGGGAGAAAGCCTGAAAGTCACTACAAATGTTAATGCTGAAAACTTGCAGTGCCAGTCCTCTGAACCCATAAAGTCTTTTTGCTCTTTCCATATCCAAGTATGCAGTGTGTGTATGGTGCAGTTGCACTATTCTGAATTGTTGCATTAGTATAGAAGTGCATTAGAGCAGAACACTAATTATTGCATTAGTGCAGAACATTAGTACATTAGCGTTTTCTGGATTGCTACAGTGTCATGATTTGCTATGTTGAAGTACTGCAATGAACTCAGACTTTCATTAGAACCCATCAATCTTTTACTTTGCATAGCAGATTACAGGATCTGGCCATTAGTCTTAGGGCGAAATTCTAACCTGGAGTTAGGCCGGCATAGTTAGGCCAGCAAAGTTTGGCGGGCACAAGGGACATCTTAAAGCACATTTGGACCACTCTCTGAGTCAGGGAGGATGGTACACATATCTGTGCTGGCATCTCTGACTTCAAGAGTCGTCCAAACATACTTTGCAGTGTCCTTTGTGCTGGCCAAACTTTGCTGGTCTAACTTGTGCCAGCCTAACTCCAGGTTAGGATTGCACCTTTAGTGACTTCAACCTAACACCCTAGCACTAAACATTTGCTGTTTTCGGTCATTTAAGGAATAGCCACAGGAATGCTCACAGAACCTCCCAATTGCTTGAACTCCCAAGTCATTGGTTTCACATTGTGCTAAGATCTCCTTGTTGTTGTTGTTGTTGTTCAGTCGCTAAGTCTTGTCCGACTCTTCGCGACCCCATGGACCACAGCACGCCAGGCCTCCCTGTCCTTTACTAGCTTCCAGAATTCGCCCAATTTCATGTTCATCGCTTCAGTGACACTATCTAACCATCTCATCCTCTGCCGCCCCCTTCTCCTTTGCCTTCAATCTTTCCCAGCATGAGGCTCTTTTCTAAAGTGTCCTCTCTTCTCATGAGGTGGCCAAAGTATTGGAGCTTCAGCTTCAGGATTTGTCCTTCCAGGGAGCAATCAGGCTTGACTTCCTGGAGGATTGACCGATTGGATCTCCTTGCAGTCCAGGGGACTCTTAAGTGTCTTCTCCAACACCATCATTCAAAAGCATCTGTTCTTCGGCGCTCTGCCTTTCTTATGGTCCAGCTCTCACAGCCATACATAGCTACTGGGAAAACCATAGCTTTGACTATGCGAACCTTTGTTGGCAGGGTGATGTCTCAGCTTTTTATTAAGTTGTCTAGGTTCCCCATAGCTTTCCTCCCAAGAAGTAAACGTCTTTTAATTTCATGGCTGCAGTCACCATCTGCGGTGATCTTGGAGCCCAGGAAAATAAAGTCTGTCACTGCTTCCATTTCTTCCCCTTCTATTTGCCAGAAAATGATGGGAGTGCATTTTTTTAATGTTGAGCTTCAAGCCAAATTTTGCACTTTCCTCTTTCACCCTCATCAGAAGGTTCTTTAGGTCTTCCTCACTTTCTGCCATTAGAGTGGTATCGTCTGCATATCTGAGGTTGTTGATATTTCTCCCAGCAATCTTGATTCCAGCTTGTGAATTATCCAGCCCAGCCTTTCTCATTATGTTCTCTGCATATAAGTTAAATAAGCAGGGAGATAGTATACAGCCTTGTTGTACTCCTTTCCCAATTTTAAACCAATCAGTTGTTCTGCGTCCAGTTCTAACTGTTGCTTCCTCGCCCGCATACAGGTTTCTCAGAAGACTGATAAGGTGGTCTGGTACTCTCATCTCTTCAAGAACTTGCCACAATTTGTTGTGATCCACACAATCAAAGGCTTTGGCATAGTCAATGAAGCAGAAGTAAGACGTTTTTCTGAAACTCTCTTGCTTTCTCCATGATCCAGCGAATGTTGGCAATTTGATCTCTAAGATCTCTCTAAGATCTCCTGGAGTCCTATAATTCAGTCTCACTAAATGGTGCTAGAACATTGGCATGGGTGTATTGCCCAATTGTATAAATTATGTATGGAGATTTAACATCTGTATAAATAACCTTGGTTGTACCCTTCATAAAATAACATTGCACAAGCTAATCTGTGGATTGGCAGCATGACAGCATTCATTTGGGTTGGGGACTCATGGCAGGACAGTTCATGAAAACATTTTCTAGTGTATAATCTAGAATGAACTCCCGTCCACTGAATCCTTGAGATGCAGCTGAAGGAAACAAGTCCTAGGGTACAATGTGTTCCGTTCCTTTTGAAGGTTAAGTGCCTTATGAAAGAACACAGTATTTTTTTACCCCGCTAAGCTTTGGATGTTATTGTTCGTACTTCTCTCCTGCTCTCTGGTCTCTGGTCACCATTCATGCACAGTCCACAAATAACGGTGATGTACACATCTGTCTCATAGAGAAACATGGTGTGTATATAAAATAGAAACATGAATCGACCCTCAGGTTGATCCTGTATGTTACAGAGCCTACATGGCTGGCCACCCACCCAAAACATCAGCTCTTCATCTCCTCCTTTCTCGCCTTAATATCTACTATTGTAAACCGTATGATGTGATGTCACCACCCAGCAGGTTTCCCCAGTCCCCGCTCAACAACATTGACTGCTGCTTACAGAAAAGAACCTTGCAACAATGCCACATTTCACATTTAGTCACAGGAGGCATTACAGGAATAAGTAGATATTACAGAAGGAAAGAAGAAGACATGACAAGAAGCTGCTATAATTACTGGTGGTGGCCAACAGTGCTCTGTAATGTCTAGCTCTGACCATAGTTAATTGAATACTGATTCAGGGCAGAGGCAGATCTAAGGGAGGGCACAGCTCTAAGTTTTGCAAGAAGCCTGACCTTGCAGTGGAAATCACTCCTCTCCTGCACCGTTTTAGCCAATCCTCACAGGGAAAAGCAACATCTTGGTGTTGCTTACTGGCTACAGCAGCAAGGGAGAGGAGGGAATTACATGACAGGGTAAGGCTTCTTGCAACACTTAGACATTTGCCCTCCCTGTAGATCTGCCTCTGGTTCAGGGTGCAATCCTATCCTGGAGTTAAGCTGGAGGAGTAAGGCCAGCAAAGTTTGGCTGGGACAAGGGACACTGTAAAGTATGTTTGGACCACTCCCGGCATCAGAGAAGCCAGCACACAGACATGCACCATCCTCCCTGACTCTGAGAGTGGTCCAAATGCACTCGTCCAACGCCCTTGTGCCAGCCAAACTTTGCTGGCCTAACTGTGCCAGCCTAACTCCAGGTTAGGACTGCACAGTCTCACAAATCCCTTTTCATCCATTTCCATGAAATCTTCTGGAAATCTCCATCTTCTTTCTAATTCTCATTCACTGTTCAATGAAGCTGTTCAGATATCCTAAATAAAGGGCTGGATTCTACAGTTTCTACAGTTCCATTGTCTGCAGTAAAACTAATGAAATCCCAGTCTTCATTTATAAAGTGATGCAGAACCACAGCATAGAAGGCTGAAAGCTTTATTCAGTAGGTGAGTTTGGGATATTTCTTACTCAGTAGGTGTGTAAGAATATTTTCTTATTCAAAAATAAGTGAAGACAGCATTCATCTCAGCAAACGTGGATAGAATAGATCCAAAAATTGTTTCATTAAGTAGGACCATAATTTTTGCTGGCCTAGCTGAAAATTTTGCCTGCACTGCAGATATGTATCAGTGTTGCACTGGTCAAAGCACTATAGTTTACATGTCAAATCATGGGAAAGAAAAACAGCAGGATCAAGACATATTCCTAGAAAGAAGAAACAGCTGCTAAAAGATGCTCATCGATCATTTCTGTTCTGACCGTCTGTAAACCTTGGAGACAAGCTGTTTCTTTTGCTCCCAGCATAACCATTTGTATCACTTAAGAACCCGTACAAATTAAATATTATGATTATTGATGTCATGCACTTCAATAATCTTGAAACTTCTACATAAATTAGCAAGGTGCCAAAATTACATGATGTTGGATTTTGGCCCTGAAAGTTGCCATTTTAGGGGCCATGGAAATGTGGGTAGTGTGTCTCAGGGAAACAAAGAAGGTGTTAAGTGCTCCATCCCATGTAATAATGGTTGAATATCATCACAAGGAGAAAAGTGACTGGTTCTTTCCATTTCTAAGCCAGTCACTCTATCCCCATGTTGTGTGCCAGTTGACTCTGTTTCAGCAAGCAGCTTTCTGAAGGTGAAAGTACAGCGAATATCAGCAGGTGACCGTATGGAAAAAAGCAGAAATTCTTGAATTGAAAAAACGTACTTTATAGGATTTCAAGATCTTCCTGGAAGTGTGCAGCGCCTGTGACAAAAACAACTATAAACCGTTGGAGGACTTCAAAACAAATGAAGCAGCAAAGTCGCAGCATCCAGAAAGTTACTTGATATACAAATTGGTGCCATGCCCAAATTATTTCACATGAAGTGCTTCAGCTTTGAAGTCCACTTAGTCCTCTGTAGCTAGTTGTTTTGTGTCGCAGCATACGGGCTCACTCTCTCGCTCAATTTATCTTTCGAACCATCCTTCCATTATCAGCCACTTGTGCAGATACGATGAAGCAAAATGCACTATGGGTGATCCCATATCCGCGGTTTCAGTTATCCATGGTCCGGGGCTGGGGGGCTTTTTTTGGGGGGGGAGGGAAGAACCCTATACTTAACATAGGGTTCCCTCTTATCCAGGGTTTCCGGTATCCACGGAGGGGCCAGGAATCTATCCTCCGCAGATACCGGGGAAAGCCTGTATCTGCATAATTCTGACCAAGGATCTTCACAAAATCAGTGAATGTCTGGGGGAATGGCAGGCATGTACCTACTGTCCATGTGTACATAGGACGCCATGCACACCCTCAGCTGAATGCATAAAGCTTGGGATAGATCCTGCCCAAGCCATATGCTCAGAGTGTATGGGTGCCAGAGCTGGGGTGGTGGGATGGATGTTGATTGATTGGCTACTTAAACTATGCTGTATCATATGCTCCTTGAGGGGTAGTAGTTTGGGAGTCTGGAGGGTAGTTTGGGAGGTTGGTGGAGGTGGTGCTTTGTTGGTTCTTGTAAAGTGTGCCTGACCTGCTGTGGGACTTCTCTAATTGACATCGCATCAGTGGTTGGTGTAGTGATTTTCTGCAGAAAGGGGTTGTTTGCCCTGAGGTGTGGGAATAGGATTTGGCACTGCTGTGCCTGGGGCGTTCTGCCTGCAGCACACCTGTGTCACTCCCATGTTATGCCCACAATGCACCCAAGAATCTCATACAAAATTCCCCACGTACTGATGAAGTTACGCTGGCAACTGGTCTGTCTTTATGTGTTTTTTAACAACAACAACACCCTAGCCATCAGGATGCCCACTGGAACAGGTACGTCCAGCACAGAGACGAGGGAGGGTGCAGGGAGGAGATGCAGGGTGGAATAAGTGGATCAGGCCTGGGAGGGAGTAGGATCAGTGGTGGCGGTGTGCACTTTGTCTATACTCCCTTCTGGGGCTTGATCCATGTGCACAGATCAATGTGAACTTGCACTGACTGGCGCAGGTTTGCGTTGACCTGTTGAGGCTGCTGGGGCTTACCAAGGGGACAAATGACCAAGAGTGACAAATGTCACTCAAGGAGACCCCCAGAAGCCAAAACTCCCCCACAGGATGCAGCAGAGGCTATGCTGGTGCCACTGCATTGCCATGTTCAAGTTTAGTTGGGGTTGGGCCGTGCATTGGTGTTAGGTTTGGTCCCATCAGTGGAAGCTGTCTTCCACAGGCGGAGCTCTCTTTGCTCTGCTGGACTGCGTTTTGAATCAGCGTTTCCCATGGAGAGAACTGGACCGTTGGACAGCAAGAAATTGTAGCCATCTCTTTGAGCCAGTTCCAAGGTGTCTTCTTGCAACTGCTCCTACTCTGTTCTGTTCCCCTTCACAGCCCACAAGGAGTTAACTGACCAAAATGCACAACATCAGTCTCTCACAACAGAGCAGTCAGACACATCTGCTTTTTATTTTCTGAGTCCGAGACTTTCTGCACACTGTCGATTAAATGTCTGCATTCTTTCTAAACAGAAAGAAGCTCTCCCATGGGCTGGTTCAAGCAATACACTTCCCCCCACCCTCCTTCCCCAAGTATGCATTCACGAAGAGAAATGCAATGTGTGAACTGGCAGATCACAGTTCTAGTCAGTATCGATTCTTATGAGTGAAGGGCCCATGTTTCCAGCTACTGCAATCGCTGGAATTGCTGCTGATTACATCTACAATCGGTAGATTTAGGCATCATATTTGCCAAGCAACTGCAAGGTTGTTTGCTGCTCATGCATATTGTGCACGGACGTGTGGGCAGGGAGGCAGAGCTTCCCCTGCCCTGTCAGCTCAGTCTCCCCTGTGATTGCACACATGCGCCAGCCAGTTTCTGAGTGGTTACACAATCACAGGGGAAGCTGAGCTGTTGTTGCCGCAAGATCTTGTCTCTCCACAAAAGTCTCCTGGACTGAAGGCCCAATCCTATCCAGCTTTCCAGTGCCGGTGAAGCCACAGTGCAGCCTTGAGAGAAGGGAACAAACATTCCCTTAGCTGGAGGAGGCCTTCAAGAGTGTCCCTGCACTGCAGGATGCATGCAGTTGGCATGGCTGCACCAGCGCTGGAAAATTGGATAGGATTTGGCCCTGAGTCTCTTTGAGAGACTTGAGCTTGTGGCAGCAGAAGCTGGGCCTCCCCTGTGATCACAGTGGGCTTCCAGGTATCCCCCAGAATGCCTTGTGGCATGAAGTCACCCAGGAGCTCCAAGCTCTGTCCCTCTCCAGCTTTGGACCTCACCACGTGTGTGATTATGGCCTTTTAACTTGATTAGTATGTGCGCATCGGCCATCTTTATTTCTCCAGGCAACCTCTCTTCTAGGGCTATAGCCTCTTTCGCTGCATCTTCCTAGACTCACTGTTTCTCCCACTACCTCAGGTCTCTCCCTTAACTTCTTTTTTCCTTCGTTCCTGGAAATTCTGATTGCTCCCACACCCAATAAAGACACAAGGCAGTAATTTCTGTAGAAATGGGCCACAGTTTTCTTAACACTATTTGATTGATTGATTGATTGATTGATTGATTGATTGATTGATTGATTGATTGATTGATTGATTGATTGATTGATTGATTGATTGATTGAT
>JAJKFI010000028.1:5409930-5431308 GCA_029204185.1 Lerista edwardsae | reverse complement strand
GATTGATTGATTGATTGATTGATTGATTGATTGATTGATTGATTGATCGACAAACCTTTATTGGCATAAAGCAACAGACAATCAACAAACAAGTGACATACAGCAGCAAAACATGCATACAACAACTAAAAGACTATTATTAAGTAAGCACAAAATTATTGGTAAGACTTGTTGCCGATTGCGAGGGAGAACTCACACAGACCAATATGATCAATAATAAAGTTCTGGTTTATTGGTGAATACAGACTCATATTTATGGTTCAGTTTCACAAAGCATTTGTTTGTTAATTAACACATCAGAAGGCTGCATTGATTAACTCAGGAAGTTTTCGGCAATCAGGTTTAGCAATGACTGACAAGATTTTACCAGGGTAAACAGACTTGGTAGACTCGTATCTCATCGCACATGTTGTAAATCAACAACTACAATAAACAAGCTTAAATGGCTCTATTGACTGTTACTATCGTCTTTTCGTTTCGGCGCTTCCTGCCGTCTACATAGCATGTGTCAATCATCGTTAACCCGGAAAGTTTCAATCAACACTTGCAAATTGGTTAACAAGCTTAGGAGCGGTAGACCGGCAAACAAACTTAAACAGTTTCGCTGACAAGCTTAGGGGTTTGTTTAGGGGTTTGCTAACAGGCTTAACTAGTAACAAGATTAGCGGTCTCGCGGCTCCACTATCTCCCTGTTGCTCAAAGCAGGATGCTTAATTTCCGATCTTTCTCGCTCTGTGTTGCAAGGGGCAAGCCAATTACGCGGTTTCCTATGATGTTGCAAGGGGTCAGCTGGCTACAGCGATCTCCCATCTTGCTCTTGCCCCAATCCCACAATCCTTAGAGAAAAACCATTCTTCCTATAACACAACACCTCCCCCTCTCTTTTTTAAAAGGCTGCTGTGAAGTTCTAGAGGCAACATTTTTGAATACAAAAAAAAAAAACAAGGACCAAATAAACACATTATAATACATATAGTTATGTTCATTGTGTCTAAGTGTTTTTCCTGTGTTTTAATTCACTTTGAGCTATTCTGTTGGGAAACCACAGTTTGGCAGATAAGGATTGATTGGATTTTTGGCAGGACTTGCCTAAATTGGGTAGCTTTAGGCTAAAAATAGCCTCTTGTTGTCAGACATTAGATTCGCATTTCTCATTTCTTTAAGACTGGGGGGGGGAACAGGCGACGTACAGTTGTCTGCACCAATTCTTCATTCACATGCTGTATGTAATGGGAGGATGTTCACTAATCTTTCCTTCCCTGCATCCTTGCAGCCACCCTGGCCGCCCCCCCCTCTCCCAGATATGGCGTTGTGTGCATCTGACCATTAGGCAATGCAAGTGTTTTTCCCGTTAAGGCCAAATTTACCACAATGGGGTATTCATAAAGGAAACAATTTTGCCATAAAGTTAAGTGTTTTCCCACCAGAGTTGTCCAAAAGGAGCTTTTACTAAGAAGAAAATTTTTCTAAGAAGAAACTTTTCTAGACTTTTCTTTTACTATTTCTTGAGGGCCATGAGGGCAGGGATCCAGGGGGCTAGCTCCCCCTTTTCTTTTAAAAAAGCTTTGGTATGTGAAGTTGAGGTTGGTTTGGATGGGGACTTATACGTGTAAAGGTTTGGCATAAGGGACATGGGTTTGCACAATGATTACATAACATATACAAGCATTGGTTTACGCAGGTGAGAGAAAACAGAAATTAGCATTTATAGTGGATGTTAAGAGGTAGCTTCAGCCAGCATGGCTGCAAAAGTCTTTTTTCTGGAGTCCCTTGCTTTTGTTTTGATGGAAGCTGCTCGAATGCCGCAGTTCTGCATCTTTCTGTGAGGTTCTTTTTTGGGTGACTGCAGTTTTAGGGTTGAATAGATGTTTAACTGAAGTACAGTTTATGAAGACCTCAGGTTTATAATAGAGTTCTTTAAACAGGGTTTACTAAGGCTGCAGCACTTTTTGCCTTCTTTGGAGAAGTGGCTCGGGGTAGTACTTCACAGCTGCTTTTCCTGTATTTAGAAACAAACTTTTTTGATTAGTGCTCCTTTTAATAGCAGAGTTTTGAGGGCTCATCTTCACGTGACGCTTTGCTGCCTAGTCTGTTGAAAAAGTAAGTTATTTGGAAAGAAAGCACATACTTTTTGTAGTTAGCAACATTTATTTGCTTGGCATATTTAAGACTCCTATGTAAAATTGCATTTAGGCGAAAAGAATTTCATTAGAGGTAATGCTCTTGGATAGGCAATTAATTTCAATGTGATGCGCAGGAAATATTAGCAGGAGGTTGTTGCTTTTCTTTGCTGCACTTATGGAAATGCTATAAAACAAGGCTTAGAGTAAGATTTTGTTACAAGTTACAGTGGCAGAGAGTCTAACAGACTTGCTGCTTTGCTTGATAGGAAAGAGGAGGGGGTTTGGAAAACCCAACTCACTCACTCCCTTCACTGGGCTAAGAGGGGGGGGGAGCATATTCTAAGAATGGCTGAAAAAACTTTAGACCTGGCCTTTGGACTGCAACGAAGCTCCCTGCAAGTGTGCAAGTAAGGTGCAAACCTGCTCCTTTCTCTCTCTTTAAGGAAGCAGCACAGAGTGCTCCTGTTTGGGGCTTTCCTTTGCTCGCTTGTTCCTGGGATCGTGCAGAGTTCTTTGGATTGAGGCTGAAATCACACTTGGTTCCACAGCCCCACAGGGACAACAAACATGTAAAACACTCACATACAAAACCAACCTTTTACTTTACTTTGAGAAATCATATATGCTACGCAGCTAATTATGATTATACAGTGGGGAACAGGCCATGTCTTTAGCGCTGAAAGGGGGTTGCCTTTTTCCAGGCGGCAACATCTGGTTGGACTACAAAAGGCCTTTAAGTCTTGTTCTGCTGTAGCGTGCCCTAGTTTTGCAATTGCCCCTTACAGTATAATATGATTGCTGAAGCATTCTTATGATTTCCACATGCGCAAGTTTAGCCACAAAACACCAATAGACAATTATGCATTTAATTTAGAACACCCTCTAAAGATCATATGGTTTTTTTCTTGGCAAGGTTTAAAATTGCACTCTGATGCGCACCAGTGTTTAAACTTAACCCAAATTTTTCTAAACAGAGGACAAGTAGTGCACAAAACCAAAAAATATACCATGGTACCAGGCATGAGCTCAAAAAAAAAGGGAAAGAAGTGTTGCAACAATATCAGGCCTTAAGGATGACGCAAAGATAACAGGCAGAGAGGCAGAGAAGAAATTGGGACACAGAGGTGTGCCCACACGCAAACATGAATTTCTCTTAAGGTGCACCTACACACACACACACCCCTATGCATACACACTCTTAGTCCAGGACAACACACGCACACACGCCTGGACTTTTACTTAAACACACGCCTATACATCCACACCTGGATTTTATCCAGACAACACATGAAGACATACAGTGCGCACATTTTTATCACACATGACAAACATGTAACATTTAACATGAACCCTCTTCTTTTTCCCTTTTTTCCTCCTTTTTTCTCCCCTTTTTTTTTCTTTTCTTTTTTCTTTTTTTGCATGCAAGGCTTCCCATTATTTTGGGCTCCTATTTTTGCAGAGACAACATATTTTGAGTAGGTGTTAGCAACGTCTCTGTCAGCAATTCAATGTCATAAGGTGTCAAGTCAGTGGGTGTGCCATAGTCCATTATATATTTTGAATTTTATGAGTCATATTCCAGTTAAAGGGAGCTCATTCTGCAGCGTTGCCTCGGCAGATCACGAGCACCAATATTGGCTGCATTGTCAAATCTTCCTTTAAAGATGCATTCCGTATTGCTGCTCTCCATCGCCTCCTATGATGAAACGTCTTGTCTTTCCCTGGCGGGGCTGGATCCCGGGAGGGGAGGGGGTTCGTTGTCTGCCTCCCCCCTCCGTGCCCCTCTGAGCAGCCTTTTTCTCCCTTTCTCTTCTCTCATCCCATTCTTCCAACATTTCCTGTGTCCTTATTCTCTCCTCCTCCTCTGCAAGCGATAGGGGCGCTCCCAGCTCCCGCTTTTCCCAGGGGCTCCATCGTCCTCTCTCCCCGTATCGTGCCATCATCCACTCCTCCGCCTCCTTCCAAGCACACTCTCCCCCCGGCACCTCCTTTTCTGCCCTCTCCTTGTTTTGTTTCCATTTTGACAAGTCCGGGTAAATACTGTCCTCATCCATGGGCGAGGGAACATTAGCGAGGTCAGATGGGGCCGTGGGGCTAACGAATAGATCCTCCTCAAGGGCTGGGCTGGCATATGGGGGGAGGCTATCATCGGGACCCCCCAGTGCCGTTTTCTCTGCCTCTGTTAGGGGGCACAACGCAGTGCCTGCGGAGACGGGGCTCGAGTGATGCCAAGGATCGCCATCCTTGCCGTTTTTTTTTCCTTCGTCCATCCCCAAAGCCCTCTGCAGTGCCCTTTTTGCTTCGACCTCTCCATGAAGCTTGTCTATGATTTTATTTAACGTCCCGCAGATTGGAGCTAGTTTACACGCCTCTGGCTGTCCTTCTTGCACGAGACTCCACAAATCCATTCCGACATTTTTCCAAGCCGGTTTTGAAAATACGTCCGTCAAGTCCCTCAAATGGCCCCGCCTCCGAGCCCACTGACAGAGTGTGCTCGCATCTTTCTCTTTCAACTTGCATTCATACTTCGGGGCCAGTTCACACAACACTCGGAGTCCCGCAGTCTCCGAAGCCGATGCGGCTATTCCCATCCCGTCCCTGACTCGACCGTCACCCTTTGGACTTTGTCGATCAGCTTCCCTTTTTTATTTTTTTATCCTGACTCACCAGCCAGCCGTGGCCACTTCTTCCGTTTTTCGCCTCCCTTTAGGCGTTCCGGGGGATCCTTTGGGTCCTATCCGCAGCGATCCGCAGCGATCCTCCCCGTCCGGGATGTTACCTCGCCCCACCCTGCTGATTACTTCCAATCACGTCGCAGGGGTCACCATGTGTTGCCGATTGCGAGGGAGAACTCACACAGACCAATATGATCAATAATAAAGTTCTGGTTTATTGGTGAATACAGACTCATATTTATGGTTCAGTTTCACAAAGCATTTGTTTGTTAATTAACACATCAGAAGGCTGCATTGATTAACTCAGGAAGTTTTCGGCAATCAGGTTTAGCAATGACTGACAAGATTTTACCAGGGTAAACAGACTTGGTAGACTCGTATCTCATCGCACATGTTGTAAATCAACAACTACAATAAACAAGCTTAAATGGCTCTATTGACTGTTACTATCGTCTTTTCGTTTCGGCGCTTCCTGCCGTCTACATAGCATGTGTCAATCATCGTTAACCCGGAAAGTTTCAATCAACACTTGCAAATTGGTTAACAAGCTTAGGAGCGGTAGACCGGCAAACAAACTTAAACAGTTTCGCTGACAAGCTTAGGGGTTTGTTTAGGGGTTTGCTAACAGGCTTAACTAGTAACAAGATTAGCGGTCTCGCGGCTCCACTATCTCCCTGTTGCTCAAAGCAGGATGCTTAATTTCCGATCTTTCTCGCTCTGTGTTGCAAGGGGCAAGCCAATTACGCGGTTTCCTATGATGTTGCAAGGGGTCAGCTGGCTACAGCGATCTCCCATCTTGCTCTTGCCCCAATCCCACAATCCTTAGAGAAAAACCATTCTTCCTATAACACAACAAAGACTAATTAAACTTTACGCTCCTTGCTTACTACGTAAGTAATACTAAAACACTATTTAATACACCAGCCACGCCACAGAGACTGATGATGGCATCCTGAGAAGAGCTCCTCCGGATGGCCACATAATGCAGGCCATCTCATTTGGAAGAAGGCAGTCCTTGCAAACCCTCAACTCTAAGCTGTCAGGGCTTTCTGGGTCAAGACCAGCATTTTGAATTATGTCTGGAAATGAATCAGCAGCCAGTGCAGAGGGAGGCGAACCAACAGTGTCAGATTGCCTGCAGTGAGGTTCCTAAAGTAATCTTACCCCAAAGGAGCATGGGCTTGCTTCCACTGGCTCCTGGATGTTACCTTCCATTTGCATGTCAACCTGTGCAAATCCCCCCCACTGGTGAGAGGGGCAGCCAATCAACGCCATGGTCCCATCCCCTGCCTTCCATGGTATAAGTCAACCTCCAATTCCACTCTTCAAGCCAAACAGCCTATGAGGACATAAAATGCAGACGCAGCCCAGAGAACCAGACCCCTGATACCCCCCCCTCACAATACAGCCCCAGGGGCTTATAATCCACCCTGGATACCAATAAGGTGGTCATCAATCCTATCCACATCCTCCTGACTCTGCCTGCTGGGACACAAGTCCCAATGAACCCCCAGCGTCACAGTGTGGAATACTGGAAAAAAAAATACCTTACTGCAGCCAACCAAAGAGAGGGTAAATGTTTTTTTAATCAGCCCCAAAGAGACCAGCACAGAGGGTGGGTGGGTGCCATGTCTTTGGCCAGAATTGAGGGCTGCCCAGGACAGTTCCTCCCATGCTCCCTTTATGACCAACTGCAACAAACAAGAACCAGCTCTAAAACTTCATGCTTTGCACCCAGGGAGAGACAAAGCTGCATTGGTAGAGGAGGCATTCTGGGGGAGAATTAGGGTGGGGATCAGGCCAGGCTAGGGCATGTCAAAGGTAAGCCAAGGGTGGGCTGGAGGGCAGATACTGGAGGCCAATATCCCATGTCCCAAGCCCAGCATACCCACCTGCAACTACTCAAATTTCCTCCAGCTAAACCGCTGGGGTGGATCCAAGAAGGACCATTGGGGAACATGGCACAACAGAGTTGGTAGGTGTGAAAGTTCTTTACTCAGCTCTCTGCCATTCCCTGGTCCCTGACCAGCCCATAACACCTAGCAAAGGCTCCATCAGTGCCACCTCATGCTCAGGGCTGGCCTGGGTAGGACTGGGGCATTGGAGTGGGATTCAAAGCCCCCTCCCCCAGTTTGCCCATAATTCTATAGATATGATAACACAGTAATGTAGCCCCATGTCACACATCTCACGGCCCAGTCTCAGATAGGATTGGGCCAGCCTGCATAGGGCTTTACAACAACAGAACAGTTCTAAAGTCGTAAAATGGCTGCTGATGGAACACTACATCAGCAGCCATTTTGAGAGGTGGCAGTGCTTCCTGTCCATTGCTGGAGTTGCCTACACCGGGCAGTTCAGGTAAGGCAGAGAAGGGGCAAAACAAGGGAGGGAGGTGGCATCACTAGTGCAGATCTGATGACCCATTGTGGTGCAGGAGGGTTGCACAGGGTTAAGGTGGTTTAAATCCCCTTTTGCTGCTGAAGCCCCCTGATCTTCCCTTCAGCTAAATAGTGTGCCTGTTATTGGTACAACTGCACCAGGAGAGGGTTGGGCTGTTAACTGTTTCATTGCTAAACATGTATACACTTAATTCTGTGCCGTGATTGGTACAGAATTATTTGCAATCCTATCCCCCAGCATGTTCTGAGAAGAGGCAGAGAACTCTTCTGTGGTTTCCCACTAATAGGTTAAAAAAAAACCCTTGCATTACCTCTTTGCTGCCATAACATTATGCCATCATCTGTGGTGAGACTGGACTCTAAACAAATACAGGATTTTGAACATAATTTCTCTCCCTCCCCATCGTGCTGCCTTCTCTTCCCATTTTTGCCCTTTGCATTGGCAGCACTACACCAGTGTAAGGGCGCTCAGCTGGCAAAGCATTCTGCCTGTCTGATCGGTCTACTAGCTGGTGTTGCAGTGCAAGAGGCTTTAGTATCAATCCTATTCTCATCCAATAGGACTGCATCAAGGATGGGATCATGCTGTGAGTCAGCCACATCACAAAAATGCAGCTCGAATCTGTACTCTGGAATTCTAAGGAATTATTTTTAGTGGGGGGAAAATCCATTCCGAAAAAGATCACACTTACAGTGGAGGAAGTTCGTTTTATACACTGTTAATGGCTATAAAATTAATGGCTAAAATAAGGACTGTTATGGCGATCATATTTCAAATACTGTATTATTTACCTGTAACAGAATATCTTTTGTTAGTAATTGCCAGATTTATGAACTGCTGTGGAATAAAATAGACACACCCTGGGGAGCCTCTTTTAGTACCATAAATGTCCTACAGATGCACATGCACATTATTCATTCAAGTCAAATGTTTTTTTTAAAAAAAATAAACACAAGAGAACTTTACATTGCAGTTTTCAGTTTACCTTTCCATTTTCCGAAGTCATGAATTCTGGGCAGCTGCAGGGTCGGGGAACGAAAGCAATGGTAGTTTTGAGACACCCTCTTTGGTACAGCCGATTCAGTTCAGTCCCCTCACAGTGCGCGTAAGCGGGAGTCCCATCTCCCCCAGGACACTTCTGGTGCTAATGAATGGACCACCACACCAAGACAACAAAAGAGCAATATTGCAATCTGCCCTTCAAGTTTCACAGCAGGACAAAATGGCCTCCATTACACCCTCTTCCACCATATCTGAACCCCCACTCCTGGGTCGGGCAGCTCTACACGGGCTTTGCACCAGCTATATAGCTAGCGCAGATCTAATAAGCCTCACAATGGATGACTGGGGCTTTTCCAGGGTAAGGGGGGAAATATTCCCTTATTCAAGCGGTTGTCAAACTCTCTGGGAGAATTTGACCCGCTGTAGGAGCTTGCGGGGGAGGAGAAAAGGCTGCAACACCACCCCCAGGATCACGCTGCTGCCTGGGGCGACAGGGCTTTCCATCTACTTCCAATTGAAGTGCTGTCATCTTGGGGGGTGGGGGAGCCCCACGGATGCCTCTACAGGGCTCTCCAAGCCTCGGATACTTGAAAAGAAGCCATCGCAACCCACTTCCAGGTTTGCGATTGAAAAGGAGATCGACTGGTAAATAGGCCAAGCCCCTGTCGCCCCAGGCAGCACCGCAATCCTGGGGATCACATTGTTGCCTTCTTTCCTTCCCACCCCTTAAGGGGAAAGGGCCAGAGATTCTCTGGCTAGGATGTTGCAACGCCCCAGTTTGAGAACCACTGCCTTACTCTGAGGTGATCTCTCGCTGTCTCCTAAGCTGCTTTGGATGCGTGCAGGCCATGCAGCCTGTGCCAATGCAGTTTAGAACTGGGCTGTTAGTCGACGTTATTGATTCTAAAAATGTGCATTGTTCTGCTTATGTAACGCAACAGTCCATCACATACTTTGTTCCTATAGTGGTTTCATGGAATAGCTTTTAAGGGCCAGGGAGGTCACATGCAGCTTCCCCAGCTCTCAGAAGGCCTTCTGAGGGTTGAAAATCATCACTTCCAGAAGTGACAATTTCTGGCCTTCTAAGGGCCAAGGAGGTCACGTGCGGCCTCTCAGACCCCCAGAACTTCTCCTGGGGGTGGCAGGACACACAGGGGCATGGCACCTCCAAGTGTGGAGTGCCTCCCTGGTGGTGTGCCTCCGGTTCCAATCCCCTCAGGAGGTTAACTTGCACAGACACTTCCTAGGGGCGAACACATGAAGCTGCTGTGTACTGAGCCAGAGAATTGATCGAACTGCCTCAGTATTGTCTATGCCAGTGATTTTCAACCTATTTCATTTCTTGGCAAACTGACAAGGTACTAAAATTGTCCAAGTACACTATCCATTTTTGACAGTTACCAAGGCACACCATGCCGCTGATGGCAGGGCTCACACTCCAATGGCCCTACTAACCAATGACCCTCTCCCAAACTCCCGCAGCACACCTGCAGACCATTCGCAGCAAGCACTTCAGTGTGCCACAGCACACTGGTTGAAAATCGCGGGTCTACGTTGACAGATAGCAACTCTCTAGTATTGTAGGCCATCCTAGCTGAAGCTGCCAGGAATTGAATTATGGTTTCTCCCCAAGGCTGCTGTTGAAAATGCATGAAGTTCAGTAGTGCAGCACTGGACAGATTGCTGAATAGATACATACATGCAGAAATAAATCACACTCCCATCAACCTGAAGTTCTGGTGATCCAAATGTTTTAGACTACCCGCCAAACTATTTGGATAAATAACGTTATATGATATCATAAATATGGCGTGTACATTATGGATGTGAGGCAGTCTTGTACTTTTGAGTTATATAGGGAACAGCTGGATTTAAAGCCCAAGAGAACCACTGCACTCAGGGAATTTATGATAGTCACTTCAATTCTTATTAAGTAGGTTACTTAAAACAACACAAATCATAGAAAAATAGTGCCTTCTGGTTTTGACACCATGTGGATACAATGATGCAGATAATACCTATAATTTAAGGTAAGGTTGCTAATAAGTTTGGAGAGGGAAGTGAGCAGCTGTTTCCAGCTGTTACGTGTAGTCCCCCATCTCTATCCCACCTACTACATCATGACTGGGGAATTGTTTATTTGAACACAAACTTGAATCAAGACTCCTGGGATTGGGAGCGTTTCTTTCTCGTTTTCTATTCTATTCACGGACTCCAAGTGTCCACACATCTTGAGTAACAATTATTGATGCTCATAGCCTGCTCCAATGCTGATTCCTGATGCACAAACAAGACATTTTGCATGAACAAGGGTGTCACATTTGGCTCCCATTGGGATTCAAATTCACAAATGCATTGTTCTGAGGGGCAAAGCCAAGGGGTTCAGTGAAGTGCATACTTCAGGCAAGGCTGCTTAGATTATCAGTTCATTGGGAGAGTGCCATCCAGTCATCTTTGCGACACTGAGGCCAGTGCTAACTGGTGCTGTCCTCAGCACTGACGCCGCACTCTCAGCGTTGATACTGGAAAGCCTTATGGCACTCTTTGCGACACCTGGAGTCGGGAGTGAGTGGAGAGCGTGGAGGGTGAGCCTGATAGGATTGGGTTCTAAGGGCCCAATCCTAATGAGCCCAATGCAGATGGTACACTTGTACTGCCCGCATTTCAGTTGCAAACGGTGCCGTAAAGCGCCTTCAATGCCAGCGGTAAGCTTTTACCGCCGGTGCTGGGCCGCACTACCGCACGGTGCTGGGACAGCGGCCGTGGGCACCCCGGAAGGAACCTTGCTTGCCAGCTAGTGGTGAGTCCGCAGCTCACCAGCAATGGGGCCATTTCTGGCGGAGCAGGAGGACGTTCCACGGTGGCGTGAGGGGTGGAGAGGGCAGAAATGGGGTTGACTCTCACCTTACTCGAAGGCCCTCACTTCAGTATCGGCTAAATAGCCAGCAAAGAAGCGAGTAGACCTGCCACCCATCCTGCTCTGTCCCCTTTCCCCGCAGAGGCTTCTGCTGCTGCCTGGCTGCCACGGGATGCAGCGGTCGCCACCTGGCTACCGCCGTGCTCCCGAGCGCTCAGGCAGCAAAGGACTGGGTCCTCCTCAGTCAGCTAAACAGACCAATAGCCTGATGAAAAGTAGCTTCCTTTGTTCAATAGGTGGTTATTGGAGGTGGGGCAAAAGGTGTGCCTAAATGTGGGGCAAGGTCAATGCTTTGGATTTGATTATCTATGATAACTATGTGCAATTCCTGAGTAAGCAGCATAAGAGTAGCAAAGGGACAACCTGCACTGCAACTCTTTCCACCTGAAGAACTGGCTCTATCCATATCAAAAATAACCAGGCTGGTGCCCTTTTACCCTTAATGTGAACACCACTGAACATAATGGGGCCCCCACCCTTTCGAATCTTACAAGGGCACATTAATATGACTTGTTCAATGCTAGCCATTGAATACGTTCCTTTTAGAAACTCAGTTTATGCAGACTTTTACAGCACAACACATTTAATAGTTTTAATAGGTTACATATTTATGAAGATGTTCACAGCTCACATTTTCTGGGATTTTTCCCTCACAGACACCCTGCTTTTTTAACCCAAAAAAAGCAAAAGTAGTAAATTAAATGTAATTTGTGTGACATTTCTGCCTGAGTCGTCTGTAGGCCTTGCTATGGATTATGAAACAAGCTCTGTTCCACATACTGTATTAGCCTTATGTTCCATTTTTGGATTTGTCGTTCTCAATATGTTTTTGTTGCATTTTCATTGGGCATCAACAGGGGAGCCTTTCTCTTTCTCATTTAACACCTGTGAATTCCCACAAGGTGCTGGGGAAGAGGTGGAATCAAATTTGTTTCTCACTGGGATTACCCTGGTCATCTCCAATTTGTGCCAATGTGAAGGACAGCATCGTCTGACCCAGGACCACGTTTGCATTTTCGTTCACAGTGAATTAAAGCTCTGGTTGGATTTTAGCTTCAAACCTGGAGCCAGAATGACTTCACATTGTTATTGGCAAGCCTCCCTGGGTGGGATCAAAATCCTAAAACATTGAAACTCCTTTGAATTCTCACAGAAAAACGATGTCATCAGCCATGCTATACTGGTGCTACTACAGAGGGTAAAATGATCATTTAAGAAATGCACCGGTGGCTCCTATTGTCAAAAAGACTTGAAAGGGCACCTAAACTTGGAGGCTAGTTCATTCTGCACCCACTCCAGATTCACATTTGTAGTAGTAGTAGTAGTAGTAGTAGTAGTAGAAGTAGTAGTAGTAGTAGTAGTAGTAGTAGTAGTAGTAGTAGTAGTAGAAGAAGAAGAAGAAGAAGAAGAAGAAGAAGACAGGGTAAAGGTGCAGGAGCACAAGTGTCAGATCATCGAACTTGCAAAAGGCCACTAATCCTTTGTAAATAACATAAAATAAAATTAGACTGAAAGTGCAATCCTAACCTGGAGTTAGGCCGGCACAGTTAGGCCAGCAAAGTTTGGCAGGGGCAAAGGACAATGTAAAGCACGTTTGGACCACTCTCGGAGTCAGAGGCCACACACAGGTGTGTCCTTTCCTCCCTGACACTGAGAGTGATACAAACGTGCTTTACAATGTCCCTTGTGCTGGCCAAACCTTGCTGACCTAACTGTGCCAGTCTAACTCCAGGTTAGGCTTGCGCCCTAAAACACACCCCTGGAAACTTACCAGAATTATTTCTTTCCTCCTCCCTACTCTGCAGCTATTAATTCACAGAATGCCAGTTTTAAGCTGTAAATTGCCTTAAACCCACAGGGATAAGGCATATTCTAATGTGCCAAATAAATACATGAATCCTGAAATCAATGCAACTAAGCATGTTTTATTTGATGTATAATGACATATCTGTAGAGGAAACAACCAGGTGGCAACCAGTAGCTCTTTTGGCTACTAGAATTAAGACAGCTTGTTTTTTGAGTCTTTTCCTTAGCCAAGCATGCCTGACATCCAACAGTTGGGCAGTACTTGATTGCAGCAAGAAATGGCAGGACACAGCATTGCAGCACACTCGTGTTGCAGTGCTCATTGCCCTGCTACAAATATAGTGTGTGGCTGTCATGAAATCAACCCACAAGTCTCTCCAAGCAACACTTCCCAGTGGTGAAGACTCATAAGAACATAAGAACATAAGAAGAGCCATGCTGGATCAGGCCAAGGGCCCATCTAGTCCAGCTTCCTGAATCTCACAGCGGCCCACCCCAGGTGCCCCAGGGAGGCAGGAGACAACAAGATGCTTGCATCCTGTTGCCACTCCCTTACACCCGGTACCTGTAGCCCACCACCTTTGTAAGGAGGTTGCACAATCCATCATTGCCTATAGCCCACAATGGATCTTTCCTCCAGAAATCGGTCTAATCCTCTCTTAAAGACATCAAGACCAGATGCCATCACCACCTCCTGTGGCAAGGAGTTCCACAGATTAACTACCCGCTGGGTAAAAAAGTACTTCCTTTTATCTGTTTTAACTCTCCCAACCCTCAGCTTTAGTGGATGCCCCCTGGTTCTGGTGTTGTGAGAGAGGGAAAAGAACATCCCTCTATCAACTCTATCCCTTCCATGCATAATTTTGTATGTCTCAATCATGTCCCCCCTCAGGCGCCTTTTTTCTAGACTGAAGAGCCCCAAACGCTGCAGTCTTTCTTCATAAGGGAGGTGCCCCAGCCCCGTAATCATTTTTGTCGCTCTCTTCTGCACCTTTTCCAACTCCACTATGTCCTTTTTGAGATGCGGCGACCAGAACTGGACACAATATTCCAGGTGCGGCCTTACCATTGCTTTGTACAATGGCATGATAATATTGGCTGTTTTATTCTCAACCCCTTTTTTAATTACCCCGAGCATGGAATTGGCTTTCTTAATTGCTGCCGCACACTGGGTCGATACCTTCATGGAATTGTCCACCAGCACCCCAAGATCTCTCTCCTGAGCTGTCACAGACAGCTCAGAACCCATTAGCCTATAGGTGAAGCTTTGGTTTTTGGCCCCAATGTGCATCACTTTACATTTGTTTACGTTGAAACGCATCTGCCATTTGGCTGCCCATTCCCCCAACTTGGAGAGATCCTTCTGGAGCTCTTCACAACCCTCTCTGGTTTTCACCACCCGGAAAAGTTTTGTGTCATCTGCAAACTTGGCCACCTCGCTGCTTATCCCTGTCTCTAAGTCATTTATGAATAAGTTGAAAAGCACGGGCCCCAAGACAGATCCCTGGGGCACTCCACTTTTCACCTCTCCCCATTCTGAAAATTGCCCATTTACCCCCACTCTCTGTTTCCTGGCCCTCAACCAATTCTGGATCCATAAGAGGACCTGCCCTCTTATTCCCTGACTGTGAAGTTTCTTCAGCAGCCTTTGGTGGGGGACCGTGTCAAACGCCTTCTGAAAATCCAGGTATATGATATCCACAGGTTCACCCACATCCACTTGCCTGTTGACCTTTTCAAAGAATTCCAAAAGGTTTGTGAGGCAAGACTTACCCTTACAGAAGCCATGCTGACTTTCTTTTAGCAGTACTTGTTCCTCTATGTGTTTTAGGATTTTATCTTTGATAAGGCTTTCCACCATCTTACCCGGAACAGACGTTAGGCTGACCGGCCTGTAGTTTCCAGGGTCCCCCCTTCTCCCTTTTTTAAAGATTGGCGTGACATTGGCTATCCTCCAATCCTCTGGCACCGTGGCCGTTTGAAGGGACAAGTTGCATACTCTAGTTAAGAGGTCAGCAACTTCGTTCTTTAGTTCCTTAATAACTCTTGGATGTATACCATCTGGGCCTGGTGACTTATTTATATGTAGTTTATCAATTTGATCTAAAACATCTTCCTTATTCACCATTATCTGCTTTAATTCCTTAGTTAGGAAGGGCTGTTCGGGCTGTGGTATCTGCCCAAGTTCTTCTGCTGTGAAGACGGACGCAAAGAATTCATTTAATTTCTCTGCAATCTCCAAGTCCCCTTTTATCTCATCTTTCCCTCCCTCATCATCCAGCGGGCCAACCGCCTCTCTGGCAGGTTTCCTGCTTCTAACATATTTGAAGAAGCTTTTATTATTCCCCTTTATGTTGCTAGCCATGCGTTCCTCAAACGCTTTCTTGGCCTCCCGTATCACCTTCTTACTTGTCTTTTGCCAGAGTTTATGTTCCTTTTTATTCTCCTCACTGGGGCAAGACTTCCATTGACGGAAAGAAGCTTCCTTGCTCTTTACAGCTTCTCTAACTTCGTTTGTCAGCCATGCAGGTACCCTCCTGGACCTTGTTGAACCCTTCTTTCTTTGCGGTATACACTCCCGCTGGGTGTCTACTACTGTCACTTTAAACAGCCTCCACGCAGCCTGGAGGGATTGGACTCTTTTTACCTTCCCTTTCAATTTCTTCCTAACTAGCCTCCTCATCTGAGGGAAATCTGCCCTTCGAAAGTCCAGGGTTCTTGTGTCAGATTTGCTCTGCACTCTTTCCTAGACATGCATGGCAAAACCAATCGCAGCATGGTCACTGTTCCCCAATGGCTCAGTAACACATACATCCCTCACTAAGTCCCGAGTGCCACACAATATTAAATCCAGAGTCGCCTGTCCTCTGGTCGGCTCCATGACTAGCTGCTCTAAGGCACAGTCATTCAACACATCAAGGAATCCGGTCTCTCTTTCTTGACCAGAGCAGCAGTTGACCCAGTCAATATGAGGATAATTGAAGTCCCCCATGATTACAATCCTGTCTCTCTTGGTCACTGCCCTGATTTGTTCCCTCATTTCAAGGTCACCTTCAGGTTTTTGGTCGGGAGGACAATAGCACACCCCCACTATTACATTGCTCTTACGGCCTGGTAGTTTAACCCACAGTGACTCCACGGAGGAGTCCGGCCCACCTTCAGTTTCTACTCTGCTGGATTCTATCCCTTCTTTGATATAGATGGCCACCCCTCCGCCAACACGCCCTTCCCTGTCCCTCCTATAGAGTTTATAGCCTGGAATTGCAGTATCCCACTGATTCTCTGCATTCCACCAGGTTTCCGTTATACCTACTATATCAACGTTTTCCCTAGCCACCAAACATTCCAGTTCCCCCATCTTTGCTCGGACACTTCAGGCATTCGCATAATAACACCTATATATGGGGTTCTCTAACGAGGGACTGTTTTTTGATCCCTTTCCCCCTCCTCTCTTTGTACTGGACAAACTATCACTTACACTCAGGTTTGACGTTCTAATTCCTACTCCTCCATTGCTCTTTGGTACTCCTCCACCCTCCTCTTCCCGTAGGGATGAGGAGTTCCGAACCGGACGCCACTCGGCTCCTGTCGGCTTTCCCCCAGGGATCAGTTTAAAAGCTGCTCTGCCACCTTTTTAATATTAAGCGCCAGCAGCCTGGTTCCATTTTGGTTCAAGTGAAGCCCGTCCCTCTTGTACAGGCCTGGCTTGTCCCAGAATGTTCCCCAGTGCCTAACGAATCTAAACCCTTCCTCCCGACACCACCGTCTCATCCACGCATTGAGACTCCTGAGCTCCGCCTGCCTAGCTGGCCCTGCACGTGGAACTGGTAGCACTTCTGAGAACGCCACCTTGGGGGTCCTGGCCTTCAGCGTCCTGCCTAGCAACCTAAATTTGGCTTCCAGGACCTCCCGGCTACATTTCCCCACATCGTTGGTGCCAACATGCACCACGACCGCTACCTCCTCCCCAGCACTCCCTACCAGCCTATCTAGACGAGACGTGATGTCCGCAACCTTCGCACCAGGCAGGCAAGTCACCGTGCGGTCCTCACATCCGTCACAGACCCCTCTCTCTATATTCCTAACTATAGAATCGCCCACAACAAGGAGACCACGACCCCCCTCCCGCCGAGGAGCATCCTTAGTGCGACTGGATGCGGGCTCATCACCGGAAGAAGGGGCCCCCGCTGGGGGATCGATTCCCTCTGTTCCAAGCTGACGTCCTCCAGCCCTGAGACTCCTTTCCCCAGCAGCTGAGGAGCTGCCTGGCTGAGAATGGGACGAAGCCTGCAAGTCCCCGGAAGTCTCACCATGAACCCTCACTACCTGTCTATGCTTCTCCAGGTTGGCAACCAAGGCCTCTAGGGAGCAGACACGTTCCCTGAGTGCCTGGAGCTCCTTGCACCGAGGACACACCCACGACTTATGCCCCAGAGGCATATAGTCATACATGTGGCACTCTGTACAAAACACTGGATAGCCCCCACCCAACTGCTGGCTGTCTGGCTCCATCTCTGTATTTATTAAGGGATGAACTGCCCTGCTTCTCAGAGAAAGGGCAGGGTCTGGGGCCCTGGCTTCCTCGCCCTGCTGCTTCACTCGCACAGATGCGTAACGCGCTTTTACCTGGCACTTGGTCGTGGACGAGGCACTTGGTCGCAGGACAGCACTCGCTGCTCGTGTCCACTCGCTTGGAACTGCTCTGCTATATACAGGAGGTTCTGCCTTCCCTGCTAGAAAGCTCCTCCTCCTTCTCTGCTAGAAGCCCTTCCTTTCTGCCTGTCTGAAAAGGGGGTAGCCTCACCTGGACAATAGAGGTTGATTGCTGTCTAGGCAACCAGATAACACAATTGCCCTCAGAAGGTAATCCAATCAACCTCCTACAGTAGCTCAATTACCCTCTGAAAGGGTTAACTTACCCTCTAAATTACCCTCTGAAAGGGTTAACTTACCCTCTGAAATTACCCTCTAAATTACCCTCTGAAAGGGTTAAATTACCCTCTAAATTACCCTCTGAAAGAGTCACTCCCTGAGTACCTTAGTTCCCACCCTACTTAGAATTACTATATGTCCTAGTAATATATGCCTGACCTTTGTGGCACACTGTATTTTAGACCCCAAATAGTTTAAAACACTAAAACTTTAGTTTAATTTAGTGTAAGTAGTTTAAAATTAGTTGAGTGGTTTAATCTAGCTTAGTTTAGTGTTTAGTTTAAACACTAGGACTAAACACCAAAGTGTTCCAAACTCTAAGCCTGCTAACCCCTCCTGTGGTGAGTCTTCACCTCTGTCTTATTTCAGATTCAGTTTCTACTCTTCCCTATTTGTTTTATTTGTTTACTCACAAGTAGACTCTGGTCTTGCTCAGAGTAGACCTGTGTAGGCGTGAGCTGTAATTCTCTACAGAAACAGCTCCTTTCAGCTGAACTTTACTCAATTTAACCTTTAAATTTAACCTTTCCTTAAACTACACTCAACCTTAAACCTAAACTTAGAGAAGATTTACAAGTGAGATGAACACTTACCTTATCTTTCCAAGGATCCCCTTCCTCGCACAGATGCGTAACGCGCTTTTACCTGGCACTTGGTCGCGGACGAGGCACTTCGTCGCAGGACAGCACTCGCTGCTCGTGTCCACTCGCTTGGAACTGCTCTGCTATATACAGGAGGTTCTGCCTTCCCTGCTAGAAAGCTCCTCCTCCTTCTCTTCTCCTTCTCCTGTCTTGGTACATAGAACTTTCCAGAAGCATCTATATACAGTATTTCAGTTCCTTTGTTTAGAATAGTCAAAATAGCAATATGGCTGGGGATATCATCTCAACCATCTCAACAATTCCTAATCAAGGTCAGCCCTGATTCACCTATTTCCTACCCCTCTTCTAAATTTGGCTCAGCTTCCATTGGGTGTTCAAGTTCTTGTTCCTTTGGTTGCTTCAGGATTGCGTCAGATATTACATTTTCCAAGCATGGACTTGTTCCTGTGAGTGATCCCTTACGTTGAGGAGACCTCCATGACTGTCCTCCCACCGCAGTATGCAGCATATGCCCCATTGGCAAGGTTACATCAATGTTGGAAAGTTGGATAGGATTTGGCCTCTCTGCCTCACCTCCACAACCACAAGAACTTAGCTTACAGGGCTGCTGGACTGATAACATCAAGAAAATA
The DNA here is from genome assembly GCA_029204185.1 of Lerista edwardsae. Lineage (NCBI taxonomy): Eukaryota > Metazoa > Chordata > Lepidosauria > Squamata > Scincidae > Lerista > Lerista edwardsae. The sequence continues at coordinate 5,412,219 of JAJKFI010000028.1, read as the reverse complement.
CATCTGGAGTATTTTGAACACTCCGAGGGCATGTGGTAAGTATTATTATTATTCCCTGTCAGCCCTTGATCTCTTGGCTCATAACAAGCTGAATGCACATTCATAGGGAAGGAGTACATAGGAATAAAAATTGATATATTGCATTTTCACAAAACTCACTCCAAGACAAACCTCATGCCTAGAAAACGAGCCACGTGAACTATACTATAGGGCTAACTATAGCACTATAGGACCAACCCCTTTCCTTTCCCCAAGACCACTCGCTCTCCATGTGGGCTGATGTTTCTATTTATCACCTATAATGAATTCAGGGTCTTTACATCGTGGCATTTTAACTACAGATGAAAATACAATGCCTGAATGAGGGGGTAATCCAGGGAATGACATTGCACTATGTCATAGCATCGGCGCAATGTCACTAGTGCTAACATGGGGGTACCGGTATTGGCACTAGAGCTCTTGGACCGATGCAGGCCTGGCTGGCACAAGGGCAGTTCTGGGAGGAAGGAGGGCAAGGAACCCTACAGGGAGGCTGGAGCAGTGATGTCATCCTACCAGTATACTGGGTGGGACGTCCGGGTGATCGGCAGCCTGCCCGTCGCATACCGCAGCGTTACGCCATTTGCGTAACGTATGCAAGCGGCGTAACTGGTTACGCAAACAGCGTAACGCTGCGGTATGCAACGGGCGGGCTGCCGATCACCCGGATGTCCCGCCCAGCGTACTAGTAGGATGACACCACTGGGCTGGAGCCTCCCCTGAGGCAAGGTGCTAATGTGCCCTTACCCCAGGGAGGGTCCCCAGCACACCTAAGGTGCACTGGATATGGTGCAGGCTTGATGGTCTTGCCATTCCAGCACAATTTAGGATTGTGCTCTGAGACAGATAGGGTGATAGACCGCCAACTGCTTCCAGGTGGCCCATTTTGGGCTGTTCTGAGGCAGAGGCAGGTCGGAGAGACCAAGGTAAAGCTGCTCTGCTCGCCCCACTGACTTACAGCCCATCGAGATCCCAGCTGCAGCCACAGACAATATGCTCACCCTGCTAGTGCGGGGGCCCCTGAACCGCAAGGCCCAATGTGATGACATTGGTCATATTGGCTTAAAGCCGGCCCTGACTTGAAGTATCAGTATTATCACATCTGCCAGATGAATACTATGCAACAAACCTGGATTTTCTACCAATAATATGTGGAATGACCCGCATTTTTCCCTTGATACTTTTCCCATTTTAGTTTCATTTGCTTGAGAAAGAAATACAGAATTATCTCACCCTGTATAGTCTGAAAGAGTAGTGATGGAATTCCCAGAAAACAGAAATGTGGGTTCATAACAGTAGATCAGTTTTGCAATTTTATTTCAAACTGCAAATAAGCTGCTACGTAAATGGAATGGAGAAAAATATTGATTTCTGCCTCCACTCTACATATTACAGAGAAGTTCCATTGACTTTAACATGGATATATTCAGAGTCAGCTGCATCTATTGTTGTCAGAGCTTTACACTCCCTCTGCTTTGTGCCCCCTGGGGCCATGAAATCTGTTTCACTTGTTATAAGACACAATGGTAATTTGAGTTGTGTTTACTTAAAACATACTTCAGCAAGGGGCCCCCATCACTAGCTGCGGTGGAGACAAGATGAATGGTTGGAGCTGGGGAAGTGAAAGCCAAGTAATTAAGTAGTTGGCTCGAAACACCTGAAAACCAGTAACCATTTGTTGACAGTGGTACAATTTACTTTGGGTGTTTTTTACTGTTGCAGATTTGGAAGTGATTTCGAAGAGAACAGTTGAGGGACAGGAAAGCCCACAAAAGAAACAGAGGGAAAATTCAATTTGCAATAACAATTGTTCCCAAATAATGAGTGCACATATGTACGGGGGTAAGAATGATGAGAAATATCACCACCTGGCATGTAATATGGTAGCAATTTATTAAAATTATAAACAGCAGAAAGAACACAAATCCAAAAGCTGTGCCCATTGAGAAAGGAGAGTGCCTTTATAGCATTTTTATTTAAAGCCATTTACCAGCCAGCAAGAAGACAAACGGGTGGCCAGAAAGAAGGACTAAATCCAGAAAGATCCATCTGTATGTGTGTAGTTCTTGAAAGATAGAACATTTTTGTATAAATTGGAAAAACCTTCGGGTTTCTGAATAAAGTCTGCCCATGTAAACCACCTTGAGTTATAGTCATTAGAGAAATCTGGTGACCTAAGAAAGGCGGTATATAAATCCAAGTATTATTATTATTATTATTATTATTATTATTATTATTATTATTATTATT
>JAJKFI010000028.1:5395686-5409920 GCA_029204185.1 Lerista edwardsae | reverse complement strand
TTATTATTATTATTATTATTATTATTATTATTATTATTATTATTATTTATTAAAAAGATTTCTACACTTCTAGCTTTCAAAGGGGAGGATAAAAATAATTAAAAATGATACAGATTATGATACAAAACAGCACTATCATGAAGATAATATAAAGACACAACAAGATTTAAAAGGGTCCCTGGGTGGTTCCTTCCTCCTCAAAAGTTAAGTGGAACAAATAGCCTGCTAACCCCTGCTAACTGGGCAAGAGGCACTTTTCCAAGTGGTGCTCCTCTTATATTTAGCAGGGGGGAGTAATTGTCCCTCTTCACCCCTGCGCAGTGTCGTTTCTAGTGGCTGCTGCTGGTGGTGTTCTGCCTTTTTTTAGATTGTGAGCCCTTTGGGGACAGGGAGCCATTTAACTTTATTATTATTTGCCTGTAAACCGCTTTGGGAACTTCATGTTGAAAAGCGGTATATAAATACTTTTTGATTTATTTGATTGAAATAGGCCTTTGAACCCCTCTGGAAACCTTGTAATGAAGGAGCTGTCCTCAAGTCTTCTGGTAACTGATTCTAGAGTCATGGTGCCAAAACTGAGAAGGCCCTATACTTCACCACCACAGGAGGCATGCAAGATTATATGGGGGAAGGTGGTCCTTGTGGTATCCTGGTCCTAGGAAGTATAGGGCTTTAAAGGACATCATGAACACTTGAATTGGGCTCAAAAAGGAATGGGCAGCCGGGGTAGCCATTGGAGCAGTGGCATGTAAACTCTGCAAGCTGAGCCCCAGTGAGCAACCTCCAAGCTCCAACCACTGACATTGGAAATGTTTGCAAATTTGCAGAATCTTGCTCCCTCTTTCAGGAACCCAAACCTGGATTTGATGTAGTGGCTTTCAAACTGGGGTGTTGAGATGCCCCAGCCTGATCCCTGTCCCTTAAGGGGCGGGACACCATTTAATGTGGTGCCAGCACTCCCGCAATTGTGCTGGCGCTGGGAGAAGCACGCATTTTCAGAGACAACAAATTGTTGCATTTTGAGCGTTTTGAGATTTCATTCAAAAAACCAGAAGTGGGGCACGATCACAACCAGAAACATTTTGGAGGTGGGAAGGTCCACAGAGGTGTCCGTGGGTGCACCCCCAGCATGACCCCCAGTAAGTCACTCAAAACACGTGCTTTCCCCAGAGCCAGCACAATCGTAGAAGTGCTGGCACCACATTAAATGGTGTCCTGCCCCAAAGGGACAGGGATCAGGCTGGGGCGTCACGACGCCTCAGTTTGAAAACCACTGCCTTAATACATCAAATCCAGGTTTGGGTTCCTGAAAGAAGGAGCAAGATTCAGCAAGTCTGCAAGCATTTCCAATGTCAGTGTTTACCTCCAAGCTCTGCAATCGTCTGCAAACATTGCAAGCAAACCCAGGATCCATCTGTCATATTTTTACTAGCCAGCCTGGCCTCCTCAAGGAATTAGGAGCATGCCTCATAGGCTTCCCTTGGACAGGACGAAACATCATTTCAATATTGACAAGCTAAAGTACATGTGAAAGAGCTTGAAGCAGACATTGTTCCAGGATCACTGTCATTAGCCGGAAAGCAGTAAATAGGATGATGGAGAGAGAAACACACGAGCCCTTATTTTAGGAGGAATGGTTCTCTTCCTTCTTAAACAGTGCAGAGCACCCCCTTATACTTTTAAAAGCATTTTTAATATGGCCATAACTCTGTGTAATACATCAGGGAGACGGCTGGGTCCCTGTGGTTTTCATCTATTTTCATATTGATATAATTCAAACAATAGGATAACTCAGTTGTACTCTATCTCATTTCCTGGCTGCAGCAGAGCTGGAGGTAATTGAGTGTTCATATTTTATTGGCAGTAGTGGAACAGCAGCACCACCCGACATGACTGTAGCAGAGCCCAAAGAAGTGCTGCAGGAACAGAGGCCAGTCTAATGGTTGCAGAAACAGCAACCACTAGTATTTTCCATGTCCCTGGGTGGGTGGCTGAGTGAGCCAGAAGTAGCACCAAAGCATCTCCAAGCAGTCGTTGTTACTGAGCTGGTGAAAGCCAACATGCTCATAAGGGAATGGCACAATTTGTTGAATGTGTTGTCATGCCAGTGCATGTCTCCTGGAAACTTGCGTATTGTCTGCAAAATCTGTGCATTCTATCATCATCATCATCATCATCATCATCATCATCAACAACAACAACAACAACAACAACAACAACAACAAACAGCATACTGCTTTTCAACAGGAGCCATTCACAATATGCACAATGCAAAAATACACATTAAGGTATAAGAGATTATGGTGGGAGTGTATTCATTTCTACAGGACATGAGTGACAATCAGTGGAGTAAATAAAGTTTCTTCCCCAAGCAGGATTAAATATTGGGGAGGGGGAAATGAGAAGGGAGAACAAGAGACAATGCAGGAGATTCAACAGATGTTGCAGGAGAAGAAACAGTTTTGTTCTTAATTCAGAGAGGCTGCAATTCTGTGCACACTTATCTAGGAGTAAGTGAACTTAATAGGGCTTACTTCAGAGTAGGCATGCATACAAAAGTACTGCAAGGACAACAGACCACCCAATCTTATTCAGGACCTTTTGCAATGGCTCTCCCATCCACTGCCATAAGCTCTGTTCCATCAGCAAGAAAACCACCCCACTGTCACACACTTCATAGATGCCAGCACCATTGGTGATCAGGAAGCTTAAGGGAACATAAGTGAAAATGTCTCCCCTGGAACCGTCCGGTTCCCCCCACCCACCCAATGATTGCATGCATCCATCAGCACTACTGCATCACACAGGTCCAAATAGACCTGGTGGGCTGGTATAGTATAGGCTTACTGCAGGGTGAAGGAAGAATGTTCCCTTATGCCAAGGAGGCATTTGGAGACTGAAACTCCCCCATGGGATACATCAGGCACCATGTTGGCGCCACTGCATTGCCACGCAGGGAGTTAGTTGGGATTGGGCTCTTAAAAATGTAAACCTGCAAATGTGACAGGAGTTTAAAATGATGTGTTATCCTGCAAATACACTCATCAGTAATCTGGAATTGTCTGCATATCCCTGGTAAATAGTTTTCCACTTGACGTGTGAAATGTTCCTTACAAACGCGCTCCAAACAAGGCAGGAATTGTCTGCATTTCAGTATCTTTACCAATATACAGTATAGTTCTTTTTCAGGCACATCTGGCATCATGAAACTGGCTCAAGGTTATTGGCCACAGGGAAGGTCGCCCCACATGATCATCTGGGTGAAAAAGGCTAAGCTCTGAGAGTTGGACATGGAATGCAGCACCTTGGTGCTGATGCCCTTCAGGCTGCCTGCATCGCTCCATGTTAAATCCATACCATACCAGGGACAGCTGCTCTCTGCCCTTTCTGACACTGGCAAGAAGTGTGAAGCATTCATGTCCATGTCCACCTGTCAGATAAAAGTGATCCACAGCAGAAATGTGCCTCTCCTGCTTAATGGAGGCATGCCTCCATGTTGGAGGCATGGAGGTGAGCTTTTTCATCGGAATGCCAGATGCAGGGGAGTGGCAATGGGGTGCAGACATCTTGTTGTACCTGAAGCACCTGGTAGGTCATTGTGATATACAGGAAGCTTGTCTAGATGGGCCTTTCGCCTGATCTAGGAAGGCTCTTCTTATGTTTCTTAAGGCCCAGACTGAGTTGCAAGTTATTATAGCTCCCTCCCCTCAAACAGGATAGCAAATTCTCTTTTATTTACCTCATATTTACCTCAGCATTTTACCTCAGAATGCCAGATGCAAGGAAGTGGCAACAAGATGGGAGTATCTAATTGTCTTGTGTGCTCCTTGAGTAATCTAGTAAGCCACTGTGAGTTACAGGAAGCTGGACTAGATGGACCTTTGGCCTGATCCAGCAGGGCTCTTCTTATGTTCTTATGTTCTTATCTCCAGGAATCCTGGAGTTACCATGCACATTAGCACCACTGGCCCTGGCACACCTGTTTCAGATTCATTTCTGTGACCTGGACTTGATCATAAAGACATTCTGTCCTGCATGCTGGTCTTTCTATTGCCTGCCCTTATTTGTATCTTTACTGCATGTTACTCATTGCTAAGAATGTTGGGGGATTTTATACAGCCATTCTGGTACCACATGCAAAGCATTTAAATACAGTTCTTCCCCAAACTTTTACAAGTCCAGACCTGCTATGGGAAAAATGCACTTCAGTTTATTCTCCTCAGAGTCTGCTGTTCATTATTAGTAGTGCATGTCAAACAGAACTAGGATGGTTCTTTCCTAAATGCAGGAAAATGGACAAGGTTGTAGGGAACCCAATACCAGGTAAAAGGAGGATCACAGGATGGCCAGAAAGGAAAAAAACATTGGGGGGGGGGGGGGTTAATGCATAACATATTTTATGCAAAATTGCATAACTTGTTTATGCATTACAAGGCTATTTGGACTAGACAGCAGTTTCAAAAGTTAGATAAATAAATTAATAAGAATACCAACTGTTGAAAGTATAGAGAATAACCTGATGTAGGGAGTTATTATGTCGGACTGTATAGGATGCTTGTGGCAGATGGGACTTAAGATTCTCCAGCAGCCAGCACCCAACCCTCTGATGATATTCAGGGCACAATCCTAACCTGGAGTTAGGCCGGCACAGTTAAGCCAGCAAATTCGACTGGCAGAAAGGACACCGTAAAGTCTGTTTGGACCACACTCAGAGTCAGAGAGGCCAGCAAACAGACATGTGCCATCCTCCCTGATTCCAAGAGTGGTCCAAGCGTGTTCTATGACGGCCCTTGCTGACCTAATTGTGCCGGCCAAACCTTGCTGACCTAATTGTGCCGGCCTAACTCCAGGTTAGGATTGCACCCTCAGATGACATTGATCTCAGGCAGAAGAAGTAGCTAATGTTAACTGTTGTACTGCAGTAGCACCCAGATGATGGGCAGTGAAGGTATTACAGCTTAATCGACTCAGGCAGACGAAGTGATCTGGGCAGCCTTGCCTTTTGCTTCAGGTTCAGTTCCTCTGAACTGCTTGTTGTTTTTGAGCACTCACACAAACCACCTTGTCTTGCCCAGCTGAGCCCAACGTTTGGCCAACTTTGAGACAGGTGGATGGCAGCAAGTGCCTCTGTCAATCTGCCACCTGGGCAGCTGCAAGGCAGCTTCAAACCCTAGGCAGCTTTAAGGGCAAGAGAGCCCCAATGATGGTGCAGGCTTGGGTTGCATGCAGAACAAGATCATCCATTCACGGCATCCACAACTCTAACCATAGCTCTGTTTCCGACTTGGATAGAAAAATAATTGGGGACATAATAAAAGGTTAGCATTGAAACTAACAGAATACTTTCCACCTTTGAGCCATTCATTTCTTTGGGTCATGTGGTCCTTCTCAGCCAGGAGAGCTTTTAAATTAGAAAGGACTTCGTATCAGGCTTCCCGATCAGTTCAACTTGGCCGAACCTGGCAGAAATGAACTTCGTTGTGAATATTCAGCTGAGCTTTAAAAATAAGCAAAGTTTTCATGGCCTGCTTAACTAAGCTATTAATATCCTTCTGCGCTTTGATGCAAATACTCTTCTCTGGAAAAGTGTTGCAGTTCAGATATGTTAAAATAATCACATGCGTTGGCTTCTGGCAAACAAACAAAAAAAATCACTTTCCTCCTTTTGGGACTTGCTGCGCATTTCTAAGCTTTCATAAAATATGCTTGTGTTGCAGTTTTGAGGCTTGGAACGCAGTATACCTACTCAAATTGGAATGGCTATGGAGGGCGTCTTGACTAACAGGAAGAATGTCCTGATTACGTTGATTCTTTAGAAGTGAAAATGAAGGCAATAAAGTTCAACTACTCGGGGGGTTTTGGCCATTAGGAAGTATGCGGCAAGGGCACAGAAGATTAAAGAGGTGTGATGTTATTTTTAATCTCCAGCGAGCCCAGTTCTTAAGCACTGGGTGGATGGAAGCAATGTTAGGACTTCCAATACACAAAGCCTGAAATTCCAGAGAGTTTCCTCCACTGAACTAGGCAGTTCTTAGTTCCAGGAAACATACATGACAGAGCTGCTTTGAGACTTCTGGGTCCTCCCAAAGCCTGAGCTGCAAAAGTTCAAACTATAGATAAACATGTAACCAGAATTCCCAGTATCTGTCTGCAATCCGGGCTGGGTTTTTTTAAAAAATTATACTACTTCCAGGAAATTGACAATTGCAGGCCTCAGGGATGCTCCAGAAAGAAATAATTCTACACTCAGACAGAGGCCAATGGCACCAAAAGGACCTTATATCAATCAATCAATCAATCAATGTATTTATATACCGCTTTTCAACACAAAGTTCACAAAGCGGTTTACATGCAAATAAATAATAATAAAGTAAATGGCTCCCTGTCCCCAAAGGGCTCACAATCTGAAAAATGCAGTACACCACCAGCAACAGTCACTAGAAAAGACACTGCGCAGGGGTGAAGAGGGACAATTACTCTCCCCCTGCTAAATATAAGAGGACACCACTTGAAAAAGTGCCTCTTGGTCAGTTAGCAGGGGTATATGATTATGATGGGAAAAGACAATCTCATAAGTGAGCCAAGCCATGTCATTAAAGGCTTACTTTTAAGCCATAAAGTCAAAGCCATAAAGGAGCAGCTATCTGTACACCTGTATCTTTTTGCCTGTAAATCAAACTTTTGGTTGAAGGCAGTACAGAAATACTGTTTAATGGAGGGATCCTATCAATGTGTCAGTCAACATACAAGACTGCAGCAAATCCTGAGTCAGTGTATGGAATATGTGCTGGCTCATCCAGTCATCCTGTGGTTTGTTCAGAGACCGTGAGCCCGATCCTATCGAACACTGATGGCAGCAGATTTTTTTTTTTTAAAAAAAAAATTAGTTTATTTAACTAATAGAAATTAAAAAAAACTATAAACCATGCATAGTTATTTGTAAGACACAGCAAGAGTGAAGCAGTACAGGTTGAATATCCCTTATTCGGACTGTTTGAGAAGGGAAGGTATCTGGATTTTGGATTTGTGTAGATTTAGGAATCATTGCATAAATATATCGACAAATGCTTCCTCTTGCTCTTTTCACTGTTGCCCATTTGGGTGCTTGCTGGTTTCTTTGACACTTTTCAACAATGGAACACACCACAGAGCAGACCTTACAGTCCATATGTGGAAATGAGCACAAGACCTTTAAGTGTTCACACTACAGAAAATTTTATAAAAGTGTTGTACAAAGATGTATGGATTTTGAAATAGTCTGGATCTTGGATGTCCAGATAAGGGATCATCTAACTGTATGTCCTACTTACATATAGTTCTCTTACTAGCAAGTGAAAATATCATAATCAAAAATGTATCCCCAACAGCCCTTCTTATACCAGCAGTCTTCAAAGTCCTACTCAGACTTTGAAGACCTGGTAAGTGCTTGCAGGGGCGGGATGGGAGTGGGGAGGAGTGCCTGGCAGTACTACAGCGATCATGGCTCTGTGGGAGTTTAGGGAGCATTTGCCCTTACCTGGGGGTTGAGGAGGCTTCCCAAAGTGTTGGGGAGGCCCGCTGCTATCTCTGCGGGCTTCCCTGATGCTTAAAATAGCTCAGTGATACAGTTGGAGCTCACTTCCTGCTTTCGTACGTGAAGTCCTGACTTCTCTTCAAGTAAAATTGCAAGTTTGTCCGGACTGAGCATATTCCTTCCTCTGACATCCAAAAACAATCTCTGGCCTGTGGCTTGAGCTGCTCGGCTCAAACAGTTACCCCTCCATTCTTCATCTGAACAAGAACCAAAGATCTTGATCCACTGCCATAAGTCCTGTTCTTGAGCAGCAAAAGTCGCACTACATTGTGCACTTGAGGTGGCACCAGTGCAAATAGCTGGAGGCCCCATGTGTACACCAGCAGCTTGCCCTGTCCAACCTGGGGTATGTACAGTGGCAGGAGGGTGGTTCAGAAGCTGTTTGGGGGGAGGAACGGGATGGGGAGTGTGCAAAAATGAAGATGCTCTCGGTGGCAACAGTAGGTTCCTATCTACTCGGGCAGAAGATTTAGCCGAGAGGGTTAACGCCTCCGTTTGCCCGAAGATAACACCTGAAGATCTCAAGGTCGTGAGCTCGGGACTGCCGGAAGTCTCTGCGAGCAGCAGACCTTGGAAACTGCGGCTGATTACAAGCTGAGTTTCAGCTGCCTCGTGGGAGGAGGAGTGTGCTGAAATCAGCTGCATCTCTGGTGGCAGCAGGGAAGCCTCATCAGCCAGCAGACGACAGACGGATGGCTAAAGAAAGAAGGCTAAATCCAGAAAGAAAGATCTGTAGGAGTGTTGTTCTTGGAAGATAGAACATTCTGTAAATTGTAAAAACCTTCGGGTTTGTGAGAAAGTCTGCCTATGTAAACCGCCTTGAGTTCAATCATTAGAGAAATCTAGTGATATTAAGAAAGGCGGTATATAAATAAATGTATTATTATTATTATCATCATCATCATCATCATCATCATCATCATCATCTCCCTTTTTCTGGCCCAACCTGCCTCCTGAGGTTCCTCAGATTAAAGCTGGCTACATTGCTGGCATAGGTCTGAAGAGACCCTTAGGTAGCCATGTGACATACTGGGAGATAGGTAAAAATGATGTTTTTTGTAGGGCCCTCACCACTACCACCACCACCACCACCACCACCACCACACATACAGCTGAGACTCCATCAGTGCCCCTGCATTGCATAGGCTGGTGTGGGGGTGGGATTGGGCTATATGAAATGGGTAGGGCAGAAGGAATTACTAGCATAACAGACAAGAATCTGACAACAGAGACAGCAAATACTGCCAAAAAGGTAGAGATTATACCAGGCCCAAAATGAGACAGAATGGTCCCTGGGCATCATCGAGTTCTACAAGAATTCTGATCATACTAGGGAGATACATGGATGGGCACTGAAGTGAAATGCTCCATTGAACCCATTGATGTCCATGTCAAAAATCTCTCCACCAGGGCAATTGCTATGACCTGTCCTGAAGCATTCACATTCCGGGGCGAATATGGCCATCACTCTTTGCAAAATTCACTCACCCGATTGTCTTTCCAGAAACGAAGCCAAGAACATTTATGCCGCCCAGTCCTACCAGAGGCACCGCTCCATGTCATAAATATGATCACAAGTGATCTGGTGATGCATGAATGTATTTCACTGTCCACTTGAGGTTTGCAAATTGTCCTCTGGGCAAGATTTCTCAGGCTAAGAGCACTGTGTCTGTCACTGAATCCAAGGCAGGCCCATAAATTATTGCCAGAATCCCTGTAACTCCCTCCCGGTAGCCTCCCACCACTGGCGCCTGCTGGGTTGTTGTCACTGTTGTTAAAGTTGGCGCTCCGAGTGTGGGGAATGTGTGATGTATGGGGTAGGGTAGTGAGACCTCTTAACTTCTCAGTGTAAAGGTCACAGATAGAAAGAAAGTGCCATATCCGAGGATATTTAGCATTATACGGGCCCTCCATTTAGTGCCACACTTGACTCTGTCATTCCCAGCATCCCACATGGAGAGCTCAGCTCCACTTCATCATCATAAACATGTCAACAATCAGCCCCAGTGGAGGGTCCTGCTGTTTGTTCTGCAGGCTCTCATGGAAAAGCGTGTTCCCCACAGCAGTTCACAGCACTTATTCTCTATGCCCATGGGGGCCAGAGCTGGAACAGTTCCATTTCATTTGTCTCTAGGACCATAACGTGTTTTTTTTTAGTTCCTAGGAATGAAAATTTTGCACATGATAAAACGCAACCAGAAACATGCCTAGGGAGATCTGCTGTACCATTGCTGCTTGAATGCTACAAGGAGTGGGATACGTTTAGGAGCTTTGCTATGCCACTCCTACGATACCCTGAATTTTGAGAGATGTCAAAGTTCAAGCATGCTTGATAAACACATTCTCTGTCCTAAAATAGTTACCCCTTTCAGGGATGGGAACTCAAGTCATGTGACACGAGTCAGAGTTGTGAAAACATGTTTTTCACTGATTCACGTGTACTCAAGTCATGTGTGTCAGTGATTCAGGTGTGACTTGAGACTTGGGCCCACTGACTAAAAAATGAGCAGGGATGGGAACACAAATCAGAGTCGCAAAAAACTATGAGTCTGGCTGTGCTTGCTTCCTTTTTCCTGTACCAGTGGTGTAAAAGACCTTGTTGCCCTTCTGGAAGCCAGCAGTTCCAGTCATGTGGTAGGGAAGGGTTAATATTTTGTATTGAGCAGAAGGCAAGGAGTGGAGGCAGGAGCAGACTCTCTTGTTCATCTCCGATGATCATTGGACAAAGGATGGGCAGTCTGTTTTTATTCTTTGGACAAGAAAGTGCAGAAGGAGAAGCCAAAGGGACTCTTCCCTTATGATTGATTGGAGAAGCCCAGGGAGGGGGAAAAGGGGGATGCAGGGATGCCAGGGGCCAGTTCCTAGTGATTACCTGGGAGGATACTTCATTGAATGACTTGTGCAATGGGACTACTTCTGAGTAGAGCTGCAAAGGAATGGGATGCACTGGTAAGCCTCCTAGCTGCTGCACGTGACCCTGCTCCCTCTTCTGTCCCCTTATGCTGTCCATTCCGCTCCACTCCTTCCACCTTCTTTAGACCCTTTTTTCCATGAGGTTGTGCCTGACTTGGGAATGACTTGGAATTTTTTTTTTTTGCGGGGGGGGGGGCAAGTCTCCACCAGCACATGCTATGACTCATGCACGAGTTGAGTCATGGGAGTTAGAAACTCATGACATGATTTGAGACTCGCCACAGCGCCAAGTTCCCATCCCTGAAAACGAGTCACGAATATGAAGAACTCAAGTCGCGAAAACATGCATTTTCCCCAGGAGTCTCTTTGTGCCTGAATACTGAATACAGGCGTGCCGCATTATCCACTGATTCAGTATCTATGGTTTCAGTTATCCATTGACACCATGGATACTGGGACGACTTTTAAAAAGATAGGGGAACATTAAACAAGTCTCTTTTTTTTACCTTGTTGTAGCAAAACCACTGTTGTTCCCCTATCTTTCAAAAGGTATCCCCAGTTTCAGGTGTATACAGGGTGGATCTGAAACAGAACCCCAGAGGATATCAGGACATGTCTGTACTTCTTTTGTGGTTTCTGCATCAAGTGAAAGACCGTGTGGGGCAATCCAGAAGCTGGCATTCAAACTGGTGCAAGCAGCCGGGTATGGTGGTTCCAGCCAGGACGCAGAGACTTGGGGGACAAGGAGAGGAAGAAATCTTATGGGTTTTTTTGTTTTGGGTTGCTGCATCGAGCACAAGGCAGGGGGAGGAGCCCATTGGGGAATAGGCAACAGCAGAGTAGGTGAGTAAAAACGTTCTGTATTTACCTTTCTGTCCCTGCCTGGTCCCTGGACAGCCCATAGTATGTAGCAGAGGCTGCACCAGGATCACTGCATGCTTTGGATCTACCAGGATAAGATTGGGCTATTAATCACCCTTTGGAGTCATAATTGCAAGGTTTGAGGAGCTCGCGATCCAATGCAGAGCCAGACACAGACTGGAAGGGAAGGGTAGCTCTTTGCTGGAAATACAGGGGGAAAGGTAGGGTGGAGGAAAGAACTCTGACCTTAAAGGGCCAGCAGCATAACAAAAGGCATTCAGATAAGAGTGGGTGGCCTGATGAAAGGCACCCCCTTAGGGAAAAGGGGTCTCGGCTTAGAGCTCCTGGCCCTCCTCTGAGAGCCATTCCAACACACATCATTAGAGCTGATGTGCTTAGGTTTCCTGTATCGAACAGAAGCTGTGGGGATCCCTGATGTGGGCAGGGGAGGACTTTAAACCTTTGACCCCATCGAGGTCCTGATCTGAACCACCCAGACATGTGCACTGCAGCTGCTGTTTGCTCCGGGAGGAAAGATCCAGTTAGCAGCTCCAGCAGTGTCATGTGATCTTCAGTAGTGAGTACAGAAAAACCTCAAAATATTCAGAGCTGTTTCTTCAGTGCCTTCCGTTCGTGTAAATCAAGGTTTGTGGGTGTGTGGATGGATAGACAGTCTATAATTCAGTGGTAAAGCACATGGTAGGAGACGGTCCCAGGTTGAATCCCTTACCTGTCTTAGAATTGCTGAGAAAGACCCGGCCAGTATAGACTATGTTGATCTAGTTAGCATAAGGCAGCCTCTGATATTATAATCCCTGAGGACTGTCTTCTGTATAACGGTTGTCATTTTATGTCAACATATGTGTAAAGATGCTTAATGTAACACATTGCATTTTCCCTTGTACAATATTCTTTAAGTATGACATAGAAAAAGGGGGGAATTGCCCTTTTACGATGTATGTTTTCTGTGGACAGAGTGTTTTAATAATCCCTTTAAATTCCCTTGCAATGAGCAGAGTCTATAACAGAAACCCTGGCAGAGTTTTTACTAGAATATTGCAAACACCTACACTATAAAGATGACTAATTAGACCTATAAAACTATGGCTGTAAGAAAGGATGCTTAATATGTGGGACATAAGAGAGCAGTAACAAAAACACTGCCATGACCAAGGCCTGTTGTGTCCCAGTTGGTTTGAGGAGTAGAGGTGGTTTTTGATGTTATGTAATGCATTGCATTGAGGGGAACTATTTCAAAGGATGTTTAACTATAATAAGTATCTAAAAGTTGGTATCTGCTGGGGATCTGTTCCTGAACACACACACATGTTGTTGTTGTTCAGTCGCTAAGTCGTGTCCGACTCTTTGCGACCCCATGGACCACAGCACGCCAGGCCTCCCTGTCCTCCACTAGCTTCCAGAGTTCACCCAATTTCATGTTCATTGCTTCGGTGACACTATCTAATCATCTCATCCTCTGCCGCCCCCTTCTCCTTTTGCCTTCAATCTTTCCCAGCATGAGGGTCTTTTCTAAAGAGTCCTCTCTTCTCATCAGGTGGCCAAAGTACTTGAGCTTCAGCTTCAGAATTTGTCTTTCCAGGGAGCAATCAGGCTTGACTTCCTGGAGGATTGACCAATTGGATCTCCTTGCAGTCCAGGGGACTCGCAAGAGTCTTCTCCAACACCATAATTCGAAAGCATCTGTTCTTCGGCGCTCTGCCTTTCTTATGGTCCAGCTCTCACATCCATACATTGCTACTGGGAAAACCATCGCTTTGACTATGCGAACCTTTGTTGGCAGGGTGATGTCTCGGCTTTTAAGTTGTCTAGGTTTACCATAGGATTAGGATTAGGATACCTTTATTGGCATATCAGGTTTACCATAGCTTTTCTCCCAAGAAGTAAACGTCTTTTAATTTCAAGGCTGCAGTCACCATCTGCGGTGATCTTGGAGCCCAGGAAAATAAAGTCTGTCACTGCTTCCATTTCTTCCCCTTCTATTTGCCAGGAAGTGATGGGAGTGGTTGCCATGATCTTAGTTTTTTTAATGTTGAGCTTCAAGCCAATTTTGGCACTTTCCTCTTTCACCCTCATCAGAAGGTTCTTTAGGTCTTCTTCACTTTCTGCCATTAGAGTGGTATCGTCGGCATATCTGAGGTTGTTGAACACACACACATACATACACATAAACCCACCACTACCAAACCCGCAAATACTGAGATCCACAAGGGGGGCCTACAGAGGACCTCCAGATGCAACTGCAGTGGCATCGCTAGGGGGGGCACAGGGCGCACCAGGTGATGCGCACAGGGGAGAGTGACACCACCAGGGACCAAAATTGCTAAAATCGTGGTTTTAAAAGATAATACATCAGGCTATATACCGATGCAGAATTTCACCACAATGAACCAAACCCAATGAAAAAAAAAAACAAAGTGTCATATCTTCATCCTATCAAAAGTTATGGCCAAAAAACTAAAACCCAAAAATACAACTTTTAATGTAAAAATCGCAATTTATTTCAAAATCGTGCTTTTACGGAATAATACCATCATGTTGGATGCAGAATTTCACGAGGAATTCAGTGAAAGAAACAGGTGTCATATCTTTATTCTATCAAAAGCTGTGGCCAAAACCCTAAAAACTAAAAATACAACTTTTTATGTAAAAATCGCAATTTTAAAAAAATCATTATTATGAGTCAGTTCTCATTTCCATGTGTCAGAGCTAATACTAGAAATTTTATTTAATTGTGTGAGTGTCATAAAATTCACCACGGGTTTTTTGTTGGTTACTAATTTGTTGAGTGACTTGTACTATAGTTACATACATACATACATACATACATACATACATACATACATACATACATACATACATACATACA
>JAJKFI010000028.1:5368362-5387015 GCA_029204185.1 Lerista edwardsae | reverse complement strand
GAGTGAGTGAGTGAGTGAGTGAGTGAGTGAGTGAGTGAGTGAGTGAGTGACCAAATGGCCCAGGAGACATCAATACAAGTATCTGCTTACCTTTTCATAGGTTGCATGGCCATCAATGGGTCTCCTCAAACCTATGCCAACCATTTAGCTGGAGTAACTCAGGGGGTACGTCAAGCAGTGCACACCTGCCACCAAGGCCCTTCCCCTTGCCCCTGAACCGCCCCTGCCTGCCCCACTCCTCATCCGGATCCTCCTCTGAACCAGTCACAAAGTGCCCTCACCCCACAATACCTGCTCCAGCAGAACGTCTGCTGTTGTGCGCATGGGGCCTCCAGTTGTTTGTCCCAGTGGTCCCACAGCACATAACAGCAGCATGCCTTTTATGAGGACTGAAGGAGGTGGATTGTGACATCCATTGGTTGGGAGCACACAGTAGGAATGGGCTATTCGTGCAGCATTCATAATTTATTCCTTGCTAACCTTCTATTCAAACTGTTTCACAGTCCCAGTACCCTGAAGCCTAGGCAGTACTCTCACTATGACCTGAAACAATGCAGTTGGCAGCCTTTACCCGTGACATGATACCTTTCGGGAAGTCCTTTGACCTCCAGCCTTTCATTCGGTCTCAGAAGCATTCTTTTCCCTCAGCAATATTTTCCCTCAATACATGCTGCTGAAGGTCTGACTGACGTCTCTGCGTTGTTCATGAACCCAACAGCCTGCTGAATAAGCAAAGTGAACAACAGAAGACCACTGGCTGGGTTACAAGGAAGAAAACTCCTCCTTCTGTTGCTGCCCCTCAGCCCTTTCCTTTGAATTCCTCAAGGGCTCTCAAGGCCGCAGTGAGAAAGAGATCTGGTTGCTCTGCACCGAATACTGACACAGCCAGAAGTGTGTTTCTCCGAGGGCAGGCATCGCTTGAGTTACCTCAGTGAGTAAAGTAAATTAGCCAAAAAGATCAACCGCTGTTGGAGGCACAGAGGGCAGATCTTATTACGATGTACTCAAGCTGTTGGGAACGATGGGCATTTCCAAACCGCCAACTCCTGGTAATAGAAACTTTCTGAGAGAGCGGGTAGGCACTGCACTCTATTGTATGGATACTTTCAAATATTGCGTGAGGCGAGACAACTCTGAGGGCCAAGTGGGTTTTGAGTAGCTCTTACACACAAGGCCAGATTTCACAGAGCCCCCAAGAGTGCATGTCACTTGTCTGCTTCTTGGCAGGAAAGGAGGAATGGGGAAGCCTGAACCTAAGCCTCCACCCTGCCTCCCAAATACCTGATCAGCAGGAATTTAGCTCCTTGTACTTGGCTTCTTGCAGGCAGCTTCAGCCACAGCAGAGAACAGGGAATCTCACACCCATCCTGCGTGCATGTGTGATTTCTGGGACTAGGCATCCATGCTTGGAAGCTTGCTTCCATATACAGGCATGCTTCGGTATCTGCTGGAGTTCTGTTCTGGACACCGCCACCCCATGGATACCTGAAACTGAGGATACCGGGGACACCTTTTTAAAGCATGTCAGTGGTTTTGCTGCAACAAGGTAAAAAAAGACAGATTTGTTGAATGTTCCCCTATCTTTTAATAGGTGTCCCAGTGTCCATGGTATCTGTGGATAACTGAATCTGTGGATAACGAATCAGTGGATACCGGGGCACACCTGTATGTATAATCTTAGGGCAGTCTTAGGCTCATGATTTGTGCTACACACCATCACATATAATCCAGGATTATCTACGTATTTAAGGCTGATCTGCCAATCAGACCAGGTGAAGGGGTTCATTCAGAAAGTAGATGGACAGATGAAAGATGCTGTCCGACTCCTCTTTGCACCACTCACTTCCACTCCCCAGGCTCTTTCTTTTTTTAAATTAGAGACACACAAAATGGGAGAGGAGCAGCATCTGAGCAGGAGTGGGGGGAGAAAGGGTGTGTGCATGCACAAACATGAAGAGCTGGCAGTGGAGGGGTGGCACTTTAGCATCTCGGGCACTTTAGCATCTGGCCACCCTGTGTGTGTATACAGCCATACACATTATTTGTACATCACAAACAAAAGGGATGCACAGATCATGCTGGTGTACATTTGTATACCACAAGTGTATACCCAGCACACACATCATGATGTCTACACAGGGAGATAGAGAGTGGCCCAGGAGAACCCAGTGAGCTCAACAGGCCAGCACGGTTTTGAACTCAAGTCATCCCTGTCCAAGCCTGTACACTACAACACACTTGCTTCAGCTGTAAGATTTGCTTTGCAATTTTGTGACAAAAAAAAAAATTGTCGTTTGTGGGGAAGGGATGTTGCATCCTGTTGGCTGTTGCAAGCTGTGCCTTTCTGCAAAGTGAATTCCAAGCTGAGGTGGTCATCAATGAGCCATTTTAGATTTACTATCCCAACAATGCAATTGCATTTTGTAACAGAAGAAGAAGCCCTTCTGGCTTTCAGAAAATCACAGCAACTTAAGTTTGAATTCTCCTGAGACTGAGAAGCAAACAACATTAACACAGAGGAAAGATTTCCTGCCTTGTGAGGTGAGAACTAGCCAGAAAGCAAGAAGTGCCACCCATTCTCAATTTCCTTGGGTGTAACACGAGCGCACTTAAAAGAAGATTTTTATTAAAAAAAGGGGGGAAGGCAAAGAAGTGAAGAAATAATAAAGTTGGGCAGTGGCCACGACAGTAGGGACACATGTGCGCACAGGATTCTGTTGTCTAAGCTTCACTTCTAACCTTCATTTCCCCAGATCAATCTGTTAAAATCATGGTAGAAACTGCCCTCTAATTTGGGTAGCAGATTTTTTTTTTCAGAACATTCTTTTTGCAACTTCACTCTTTATTCTCGCCAATATGGTTATTCCACTGGTAAAGAAGAGCAAGAAGTTAGTGTTAACTGGCCAGGCACACTAAAATGCAGGGTGATCATCATGGGCTAATATTTTTATTTGGATCCGCAGAAAAAGTGACTTGTACTACAGTCCCACCCAGCTTTAATCAAAGACATTAGAACCCCAGAGTTAGAGAAGCAGGAACACAGATCCCAAGTTGTTTCAATCACATAAAAAGGCATGGGCAAGACTGACTTGGAAAGCATTCTGTAGGGGTCAAAGTGTATCATCTGCTCCACTGCAGCTATTGCGGTCAAATTGCTCACAGTTCCCTTTGCTGACAAGAGTGGGGCAGGGTGGTGCAAAGTCTGAATCCCTTTCTGACAGCCCTTCTGGGTTGTATCCAGCCACAGTGAATTAAGTGTGCACTGTCTCCTTAAGCACAGTCTAGTCTCCAGGCTTCCCCCATTCCTCTGGACTATGAGAAACTTTGCAGCAGGTCTGTGGCTGGAGCCATGCCAGGGAGCTATATATAACCCTATTTAATAGACTTGTTATGTGGCCAACACCTATGCTCACAGACCCTGAATGGGGAACCAAGATTCCACAGAGAACACACCAGGAATCCAAGGTTCAGGACTGCCTATGGCTTGATTCCCACAACAGTCACTTAGCCACTATTTCATGGACTGACTTAGCCCCAAAGGTATTCAAATTGTGTCTAAAGACTGAGCGCCCCATACTGAGAAAGAATGAATGGAGAAAGAATGAATGTCCAAAGAAGCCCTAATTCTGCAACTAGAATTACCTATCTAAATAAATTTATGCTAATTTACCCATTTTGCTTAAATCAATGTGCGAAACATGTATGAAGAGAATATATTAAAGGTGCACAGACGTAAGTTATCTTCCTCAGGGGCAACTAAACCAGATTTTTGAGCTTTCTTAGGCATACATAAAACTTCTCAAACAGTTCCCTGGCACAAACCAGTTCTGTTCCTGAAGAGTCTCTTGCCCTTTAATTTGTTGAACCCAAGGGGGGGGGGTGGAGAGCGAGCAACTGGCCAAATGTTTGCCAGAGGCAAACCTCCACCCCCTGCACCTATGTACTATCAATTGCAACCTGGCTCAGAAGGGGCTATAGGGTACGCTACCAAGAGGGAAAAAAACTGAGGATCCAATCACTGATGAGGAAAAGGGAGGAGACGGATGATGGGATATTTCCAAAGGTGGCCCCCAGGAAACTCAAAGGGCAGAGAAAGGAAGCCAGACACAAGAACTGCAAGTTCAGGAGAAAGGAGGAGAAGCAAGAAATCTGCCCCTGTCTTGGAGAGGGTCTTAGGAGCAAACTAGATCAGGTAGCAGGAGAACCACAGCAGTATGGGAGAGGGATTGCCCTGAGCCATTTCCCCTGTATAATCCCTCAAGGGCATGAGGAAATTATTAAAAGACAGCTCCATAGCCCCAACCTGATTTTTCACCCCGTGGTTGGTTTTAGGCTTTCTTATTTAAAAAAAAAAATGAATGAGGGCACTGATTCTGCCCTGTCTGACTCTATTCAAACATGCCAAGGATTGAACCTGGGACCTTCTGCGTGGAAAGCATGAACATCAGCCCCTCCCCTTTTGCAGTCCTTTGCTGCTACCTACTGGCTTGTCAAAGGATAGTAAACCAGCTAAGATTAACTAACTGCTGCTAAAGCAGCATCCTCTTTAGAGAAGGACAGGTATGGGCACGTCACTTCCCCCTCCCACCATCTTTTCTCATGATTACCCAAAAGGAACTCATGACTGCTCAGAAAATTCCAACCCAGGACTCTCCAACCACAATACAGGTGGATTTCCCCTTAATGAAACATCCAAAATCCAGGCAATTTTGAAATCCAGATATTTTTGTCAAAGACTTTTTAAACTTTCTGTAGCCTGAACACTAGAAGGTCTAGTGCGCATTCCCACATAAAGTGCATTCTCTGCTCTGTGCTGTGGACCTGTATAGACATTGCTGAAAAGAGTCAGAGGCCAGCAGACACCTGTATGGGTAACTGTGAAAAGAGCAAGAGGAATAATTTCCCATTGTATTTATGCAATTATTCTGAAATCCAGATAAACCCAAAATCCAAACACCTTCCCATCCCAAATGCATATATTTACCAGCTTGCCCATAAAGGTCTGCATGTGCAAAGATCACCAAAAACACCAATCACCTGTGATGGGCCAAATGTATGATGTGATTCATAAATGTGATTCATAAAAGTGGTAGAAGTTTTTCTGTTTTATTTTTGTACCACAAACTGTCATTCACCAGCAACTCAGGCAGGAACTTTTCCTGTAATCAATATTTATAGAGTTCACACAAAACTGAGCCCCGATTCATGGATCCTTCCATAATTTCTTCTCCTTGTGCTCATTGGTAAGCATCTTGTTTTTGTTCCATGCCCCTCTTTTCTCCATTTCCTTGTTGGTCAACACTTTGACTTTTTTTTTTTTGTCTCTCAGTTCAATCCCACAGCACTTTAATCCACTTCTTGTATTTTTACTGTTTTATCTGCCTGGCCTCTGTTCACTCAGGAGCAAGTGGATTGACATGCTATCAGAGTCTGTTTTAAGAGTCCCCTGAATTCAAGGTTTCTCTCTAAACTTGGCAGAGAGCCTTCCCCACGTCAGCCTCTTTTTCATTGGGATTTGGGTGGTGGCAGCAAAGACTTTCCTTTCCCCACTTACTCCCAGTTTAGCCAATAAAAAAGAGTGAAATGGAGATGGGCGCTGTCATTAACCACCAGGTGCTGCACCCATTTTGCCCTCCATCCTTCCCTAATATCACCTCTCTGCAGTGGTGTCATCTAAATGATTTAAGAACAGGAACTCACTTTTGATTGGCACGTGTCAGGACCTGCCCACCGGAAGTGACGTCATATGCCGGAGGCTGGCGGAGCCCAGGTCTACCCACAGCTGGTTCCTATGGGTAGACCTGGGCTCCGGAGGCTGGTGGAGCCCAGGTCTACCCGTGGCTGGTTCCTAGCCAGCGACAACATCAGCGATGAGTGGGCAGAGCCAGCCAGATCTGTACAGTGCCTGGCACCTACAGAACAGAAAGCGAAGAATTCCCCCCTCCCCAATTGCAGCTCCAATAGCGATGGGGACAGTCTCCCAAAGAAGCCTCACACCCAGAGCGCCAGTGAGACACTCTGGACTGGAGAGACAGCGGCGAAAGCCTTTCCTTGGTCTTTGCGGCTAGGCGAGGTGGAGTTATTCAAAATTGCCAGGGAAGTTGAAAATTGGCACGGGGCAGCAGCCTCGAATCCGAGGCTAGCTGAGCAGAATGAGGCAGGAACCTGTGGAAGGGGCTGAGGGGCGGCACCACTCCGGACGGCACCCTTGCCTGCACACCAAAGCCCGCTTATGCCGGGCACGTCAGGAGGGCAGCTTCAAAAAGTCCTGGCTCCCCTCCGTCCCCTCCAGGGCCCCCCTCAATTTGCCACCGCACCCCCAGGGCGCCCCTTCTCCCCAGTGGGCTGCAGACTCACCAGAGTGGCTGCTGACTCCATGTGTGTGGCTGGAGGGAGCAAGGAAAGGGGCTGTGCAGGACGGGACTTCCCTACTGCAGCCCTTCCCCCTTCGCCCCCCTAGGAATCCGGAGTCCCTTTAACCCTCTGAGTGCTGGCCAAACAAGAAGAAAAGCTCTTTGCAGAGAAATCAGGAGGGGGGAAGAGGGAGAGTGAAGTGGGCGGAGACAGCCCTAATTTTAATTAGTGGAACTGAGTTCCCCCGCGTTCCCCCTGCATGACTTCACTGCCTCTCTGCCTGTTCCTGCCTGTATGGGGATGCAGGATGACTCTCTCAGGACCCACCAGCTGTTTACTGTGCCCCCTCCCCCAAATCTGGAGCCAGCCCTGATGGAGGCCCAAGTATCATGGTGCAGCCTCCAATGCCTTTGAAGCCTGGACCCACATCCCATACCCTCCTGGTTCCAATGGATTCCCCACGCTATGGCTGCTAAGCTGTTGCCCAATTCCGTCTTTTGTGGCATCTTTAACATGCTTCTTCCTCCCACTCACTGCTGAAGTCCAAAGAACATAACAAGAATCAGAGGGCAGCAGAAGACTTCTAATGACTTCCTGCATTCCTCCCTTTGCCATACTGGAAGCATTACTTCGACGTGCCATACAAGGATGACATTAATCCCCAGCTGTTGCTGCTGCCTGCCAGCCATTCTAGATGTCCAGACTGATCCCTCCCTGCTAAAGGTGCTTTTCAAGCTTCCATTCAATCCCAGTGTCTCCAGGCAAACAAACTTTTAATTGAACTTCACTCTGTGGAACAGGAAGACTGAAGGTTGTTTTAAGGGTTACCTAAATTAAATGAGTGAGGACATGGTGGCGCAGCAGGTTAATTCGCTGTTGCTGGGCTTTCCAACCGGAAGGTTGGGAGTTGAAGACTGCGTGACGGAGTGAGCTCCCATCGCTTGTCCCAGCTCCTGCCAACCTAGCAATTCAAAAGCACCTAAATGCAGGTAGATAAATAGGGACCACTTCAGTGGGAAGGGAACGGCGTTCCGTGCGCTACGGCGTAGAGTCATGCCGGCCACATGACCACAGAAGCTTGTTCTCGGACAAAACACCGGCTCTACAGACTTTGAAATGGAGATGAGCACCGCCCCCTACAGTCGGTCACAACTAGACTATTCGGTCGTGGGGAAACCTTTACCTTAAATTAATATTAAATGAAGCCTAGAAATTAAAGATGGAGAGATATGTGATCACTGGATTTAACTAGGACTGCTGCCTCAGTAAATTTTGACCAGTTTATTCAGCAGGGTATTAAATGGTCTAAGAAAGAGAACTTCCATAACTCCCTTTATAGAGATACTCCTCCATCGTCTGGGTCTTCTCAGCATCAGGAAATGCTTCAGCCTAACTTGTTCTTCGCTGTGTTTGATCCCATTAGCGATAGAAATATTCTGTTGCTGGGTGGTAGGTGCCTGCTGTGACTGCTATAGGGTTGCAATGCTGTAGAGCTGTGCCCTCTGAGGTGAACATGGGCCGTTATGGCTTTGGCTGGGCCTCCCAGAGAGTGAAACTCCTCTGTTAATAAGGGGAAGAACAACATTAATGGACAGGACGAGGGGAGTCTAAAGTTGCCTCATGTTAGGCTTGGATGGCCCCCCAGACCTTTTCCGTAATGGAGAAGATCTCAGGCGGAAAAGTTGCCCCACTTGTCTTCTCCAAATCGCAGTAATGGGGTTTGCCATGATGGGGCTTGTCACTTCTCCTTCCTAAAGGCCCTCCCTGCCTGACCTCTCTCCATAGCAGCTGGCTCTACCCTTGCGTTGACTGGGATGTGTGGGTCCGTTGGCTAGGAACGCAGGAGGAAAAAACCTTTTCCTATTACAAATTCAGCAAGCATGGCCTTTGTGGCAGTGTTTCTCTGTGTGGGGAGGGGGGGCTGCCAGGCAGCAGGCAGGGACAGGTCTGTGACATCTGGACACACCCAGTAGTGCTATCCAGCCGGTACGCTGGGCGGGACTTTCGTTTGATCAGCAGTCTGCCCGTTGCATCACGCTATTATATGTTCCGCCACTTTCACGCATGCCCCGGCAGGTGGGAAAGCGGCAGAACGCGGCGTGACGCAACGGGTGGACTGCTGATCAAACGTAAGTCCTGCCCAGCGTACCAGCTGGATAGCACTACTGGACACACCCCCTTACATTAAGAAGGGCCAGTTGGGGACCAACTTTGAATCTCCTCCTGATGAACTTGTACAGAATGAGGGCGCAATCCTAACCAACCTTCCAGCACCAGGATAAGGGCAATGCAGCTCCGAGCTAAGGCACAAAGATTCCCTTACCTTGAGGAGGCCTCTGTGACTACTACTCCACTGCAGGATGGAGCACATGCCCCATTGGCCCAGCTATGTCAGTGCTGGAAAGTTGGTTAGGGTTGTGCCCTGAGTGATATCAAATAAAATGGATTATACAAGACAGGTACCTGAATGAGAAAAGTCCTTGAATGCCAGCTCATCCACCACTAGCTTTGGGTGACCAGCTGTTTATGATATTAAGAAAAGTCCTATCTCATCCACCACCTTGTTGTTTCCCACAGTGACCCACCAGCTGGGAGGCCCACAAGGAGGAGAGAAACGTGCACCTTTCTCCAGCAGCAACAGATACAGGGACTGTTTCTCAGACTCATTTTTCTGTCTGCAAAATGGGAATGAAGATATTTGCCTTAGCAATACTAGGGTAACTATTATTAAAGTTTTAAACTGGGTTTCTTTCCAGATTACCAGGAATTGATTAGTATTGGAGGCGTGGGTCGGGGCTCAATTTATAGTCTTGAGCTGGTGCCATGTCTTCAAGAAAGGGTTCACGTAAATCAGAGGAAAGGATGTGTTAAAGAAGGGAGTGCTAACATTTCTCCGCCAGTGAATGCAGCAACCAAGTGGGAGAGCCATTTCGGATTAGCTCTAGCGGGAAGTGGTTGGAGAGTCACTTGATTTCCCACGCTGAACATTTATGTTTGTTTTCCCCCACTGTTGCTTCTGGTCAATAAGGCTCTGCAGATTTTCAAAACAAGACAAACATCTGTTTACCAGGGGCAAAAGCATGAGGACTGCCGTGATAACAATTTTACATTCAAACGTTTTGGAAAATATGTCTCCTGTATATCTGCAGTGTTTGCCGTAAATCTCCAGAATCAATCGCTTGACTCAGAGCTTATCCACCCAATCTTGCAAAGCATGTACAAGTCAATTTTTTTTCCATAGTGTTGCTATACACAGTCCTAGGGAACATGACAGAGGCTACAATCCTATACACACTTTCCTGGGAGTAAACCCTATTGAACATAATGGGACTTACTTCTGAGTAGACATGCCTAGGGTTGTGCTGAAAGGGTCATACTAGACATTTTAATGCAGTGGTTCCCAAACTGTGAGCAGGGGATCCCCAAGGAGCTGCAGAATCCAGGCAGGGGAGGCACAGAATCTTTGTGTAAAACCAATGTATTGTAGCCCTAATGGGGAGCCATAGCTCAGTAGGCTCAAGGGAACCACCAGTTGAAAAAATTTAGGAACCACTGCAGCACTGGAATCCAATGAATGGGACTCTCCATGTTGTTTCTTCCCCATCCCACAAGGCCAGCGGTGTACTGATCAAAGTCAGGACCACAGTGCAGGGGCAGCAAAGAGATTAACCCTTTCTCTCCTTGAAAACTGCGCTCAAACCCCAAAACTGCTATCTGGAAAAAAAATTACAAAAGTACATGGATGAATAGGTCACTGCTGAGATTGCCCACTCCATTTCCACTATAGAGAAATGAAACATGGCTCTTTTCCTTGCATTCAAGGGAGATGTATATTGCCATGCCAGACAGGAACAATGCACAGCTTTTAAAGCATTTATTTGAAAAATGCAAGTAAGAAGATATCTGTGAAATTGTGAGCCCAGGGTTTAGGATGTGACGAGGGCTGCCACCAGTCCCATTCCACTCCTGGGGATGCTCTTTCCCCTGCCCAGTTCCACCCTTCCCGTGCCTTCACCCACTTCAAAAGCCGCTCCGCCAGAATTGCGGTAGCACTTTCCATGGTTGGCAGTATAGAAGCTTCTCTGGATGCTGGCACTGGGGCCTTCGGTGAACATGCTTTAAGGCATGTTCATGACACCAGAGCCGGCAGTAAAAGCTTACCACCAGTTTTAGGATTGGGCCCTCAAGAAACAAAAAATAAACACTTTTTCAAGGGCACCACAGACGGAAGGGAAGTGTTATCCCAAGGGATGCCTCAGACATAGGCTATGTGATGTTCCAGGCACCTAAATCCACATGGCATTCATGATCACAGTGGGAGCACTAACTGGTTGTTTCCATGCAACACAATACTGTGTATGACAACAGAAGGGAAAATGCAGTTTGCTTGGATCATTTCCCTGACCCAAGGAAACACCTGGACCTCCACCAAAGAGATGCTTGGATTATTTGTGAAGATTTGGGCAATAGTGGTGGCCTTCTTTTCACTGCATTTGCTTGTCCTTTCCACGGTGTCCGATACAGCAGCATCGTTGTACAATTGTCATAGTACAATTCAGCAAGCCCTGCTTCAAGCGCTTTGCGATATGTGCTCTCAGTGCATCAGACATATGGATATGCTTACTGAACGCAATGCCCAGTAGGAAATGCATAGTTTTAAATTACATCAAGTAGGGCTTGAGACTCCCTCCCCCCACTCCATCTCTGTCGTTTTCCTTTGTTTTCTTTGCCTTTTTTTTAACTATATAATGAAACGTTGAATGACTCATTTTGAGTTTTCCTTCAGGTATGAAAAGATCTGGCACCAGCCATCTATCAAAGAACTAGCATTGAGGGATTGAGCAGGACCAAACTCGAGTCAGTTCTGTGTTTTGAAACATGGAATGAATCCAAACATATAGAAAGAGGGGTTTCAAAAGAAGAAAGGATTGGTGGGTAAGGGTAGTGGAACCCTTCCTGTTGTGGCTTACCTCCCTGCAGCCTCTTTCTCCAAGCAGTGCAATGGGTCACATCCAGTATCCGAGCCCTGGGTGGAGGAAAACGACCTTAGGAGAAGGTTTTTAGGAAGGTAAACTAAAGGTGTGAAGAGGCTGCTGCGCTCCTGACCCATTTATGCTTTTTGATTTCAAATGCCCCCCTTCTGTCTGATTTGTGGAGATCTGAGTTCAAAGGCATATGGAACTAACTGTCATGGTCACTTCCAGTTTGACCTTGTCATACACGGCTGCATTACACAGCGAAAGAACTCAAGATTACAGTTTTGCATTTGAAGAGATCAGAAGTTCCTAAAGTCCCAATCCTAATCGAATGGCAGGATCCACCATGCCTTAACCTTTATACAACCCAGATCACAGTGTGCCACAAGCCAGTGTGTAGCAAGCAGGGGGTGGGGGGTGGTCTGCACCGGGTGCCAGGCAAGGGGGTACTGCATGAGGCCGCCCAAGGTGGAGGTGGGAGAAGCAGCAGCACTCTGATGTGTTGCTTGTATGCACAGTCTTCTAAATCACACAAAGTTCCTGCAGCTTATTTAGGAGAAGGGACTTAGAAGTTAATGTGGGGTGGTTGGAAGTTTGGGCGTTGTTTGGGTGTTGTTGTTCACTGGCTTAGATGACTTTAACAGTGGATCTAAATATTCATGGTGGACTATAGGTCTGTCAGTGGTTATTAACCGTGAACCTCCAGATGCAGGGGCGGTATGTAAAAGGGGGTTGCCAAAAATTTATATGCCCCAGATATCAAATGGCCTGGATATAATATGCCTTTACCACAAGCAGACAGCAGAAATGAACACCTGAAAAGTTTGTTTTTATGCTGTGTAGCTAACGATTGCTAAGAAGAGGTAATGTCAAGAATTGCAATAAGTAGTCTTATCAGTTTTTGTAAAATTACTTATTAGAGGTAACAAATCAGTTTGGATGTATAGTAAGAAGACAACATATTCTTCGATGATGATTACAATAAGTGGGCCAAAAGCTTGGACTAAATATAATGTTTAAAAAAAATCTAAAAGGGGAGAAATCCAGCAATAGTTTTCCTGTGTAGGGTAAACGAAGTACCTCCCAAGAGGACTAGGAGAGGAAATGGGACTGCAAAGTGAGTTGCAAACAAAAAGCTATTTTTAGTGGGGAGGGGAGGAGAGATCCTTACAAAATCGGACAAACAATACAAGGAAGCTGTAGACATTGACGGCAAGAAGGAGTTGATATCCCTTGTTGCTGACACACCTAGTCTGGATCCGAGGATGCTCTGATATTCTCAGGCTTCTTACTCACACTTTGGAGATCACATACCAACCTTTTGTACGGTGCACAAGTTCACCGCTACCAGATGAAGCCCACATTATGACCTCAGCATCCATTAAAAAAAAAAAAAAAACACCACCAGGCTCCATTCTTCTTCTTGGAGGTACGAGTAAGTGGCATGCATGTGCTTGTGAGTGTGAATATGGAACAGGTTGCATGAGCACAGGAAATGGTCATGGTCAACAGAAGAGATGGTCAACACAGGAGATGCTGCCCTCAAGCAGGGCTGGACCATTTCTTATGCAACCACCTTAGGAAACAGGCTGGAGGGGAGCATCTGCCACTCACCTCCTTCGACCTGCCTTTGCCATTCCTCCATCTCCTGCTCCCTGGATTTAATCATGAAGAAAGGAATGAAGCAAGAGAGGAAGTGCGGAGGAGAAGAAGTAATGGGCTGGAACATTAGAGAAGCGCTTTTCCTCCACACTTCCTCTTCTGCTCTCTTTCCCTCTTGGATCCAGGGAGGAGAAGTAATGGCAAAGGTAGTTGGTGGGCCTGCCCACAAATTTAGCAATCAATTTGCAGTTATGTTACTGCACTTATGTTACTTTGCCAATAATGCTACTTAGGGCTGGTGCCTTGGAAGTAGCCACATGGTGGACGTAGCATTGGACATGGCCTGCCTATGGTTCCTTCCTGCTGCCTCTTTCAAGCAGTGCTCTGTTGTGCAAGGCTATTGACTTGGACTAAACATAAAAGCTTGCTGCTGGGAAGTCATACCTGTACCAAGGCATATACCAAGTAAGATGTTTCAGTAGGCGTTTCCCAGGTAGATGTTTCCCAGGCTGTCTTCCCAGTAGATGTTTCCCAGGCTGTCTTATCTTTGCTGCAGATTCATGTGCAAGTTGCTGCACAGTAGCTACATTTAGGTCTAGACGTTGGCAGAGCAATTGCTCACAACTATCCTCACATGATCATCCATGGCCTGGGCCATAAATATGCCCAGGAGAGATGCCCACTTGAGAGATGTACGGCCCAATCCTACCAGGCCTTGCACCGCTGAAATGCGCACTATGGAAGTAAGTTGCAAACAGTGCGAACAGTTGCAGCAGTGCAAAAGCCAAGGTGCTCTGTAATGCGGCCACCAATGGCCCAGGTGCAATGTGATCACCAGCAGCTCCAGGAGGCCCCACCAGTGCCTGAAAGTTGACAGTAGAGGCCAGAAGTTGCAGGGACATTCCAGGGCAGGGAGGGGTGGTGGTAGGGGTGGGGAGTGGGCTACAGGAAGTGGATCTTGTCAGGAAACACACACACTGAATCCTATTCCCTGTAAGAGGTTTTCACTTACTTTTGGTTGGCTTTTGGGTCAACACCACCACCACCCCATTAGATGCCATGTGTGCTCCATCAGCACAACTGCATCATTGTGCAATTCTGAGGGATAGGACTGGGCCATTAGACCTATGGCCAATAGTGATAGCTGAAAGCCACCTACTACTAATGCCCTTTGTTCACAATATAGGGATGGCAAGGGAAGATAGAGATGCTCCCTTAGTAGCACTACCCTAGCTTTGTCTAGACATTCTCTCCCTTCAAAAAAAAATTCTTGATAAATATGAGGTTTCTACAAGCACAGCCTTATTTTCCTCTACTATCTGTTAGCTTTCTCAACATTCATGGGGCTCTGCTAATAATTCACTCAGGGCCCAATCCTAACCTGGAGTTAGCGCACAATCCCAAACAGCGCTGGATTGGCAAGGCCGGCCGGCCGGTGCCAAATCCAAAGCTGCTTAGGAGAGGCTGGAGCCTCCCCGCGACAAGGGAACGTTTGCTCCCTTACCGTAGGGGAAGCTCCAGCCTCCCCTATGCTAAATAGCAGGCACAGGTCCTAGGAGACAGCACAGGCCAAATCAGGGCCGCGCAGAACTGCAGGACCAGCCATGTCCCGCCCCAAACCCCTCCCCTCCACCAATCTGCATCCCAAAATGGGACAGAGCCTCCCTCGTGCCAACTGGCTTTGGTCAGCACAAGGGAGGCTCTCCATCAGTGCTCTCAAGCTGACGCTACTTGTAATGTCAGCTTGACAGCTTCAGCGCTAATGACATAGCATTGACACTATGACATTGTGTCGACGCTATGGAGCAGGATTGCGCTGCCTGGCTGGCACAGTTAGGCCAGCAAAGTTTAGCTGGCACCAAGGGACACCATAAAGCACCAGTGGCTTTGGACCACTCTCGGAGTCAGGGAGGATGGCGCATGTCTGTGTGCTGGCCTCTCTGACTCAGAGAGTGGTCCAAACATACTTTACGGTGTCCTTTGGGCCGGCCAAACTTTGCTGGCCTAACTGTGCCAGCCTAATGCCAGGTTAGGATTGTGCCATCATTTCTTGCCCCGATCCCACTCTGAAGGCCAAACAATTCAGGACATGATATGTCCCATCTAGATTTACAGCTGCCTCATTTGAACACAATACCTTTACCTTCTGCGTTTATGTTAGCAATGCCGCACATCAACAAAGAAGTAAAAATAAGCAGGAGTTTCATTGTTTACATCCGCTTGTATCAAAATATACACACGTGTAACCTCTTCCTATTGGGTCAATCCCAGGAGATGGAAGTTCTCTGCTCCAGAGCAAACAGCAGAAACAATTTCTTCGGAAGCTGGGAGCTTCCCTTTTTTAAATCAAAACATCAACAATCCCCGGGAAGTTCCACCTCAGTTGGCTTTGCTTCCTCAGAAACAAGTGGAGGCATAACTAATGGTAGAGGGCTCTGCCCTATGAAAGCAGAATGATCAACACTGGACACATGCATGCCAATGGAGAAAAACAATCCACTGTCAAACGCACACAGTGGCCTGAACCAAAGAGGCAGCTTTGAGTAAAATGCAGAATTCCGCACAAGAGATCTTAGCACTGCAGCGTCACTATCCTATAACAAGCTGGAAATGGAATTAAAAGGGAAGTTCCACACAGTAACAAAATAACAAAATGCTATTTTTATCCAGCAACGCCCAATTCCATGTCCAAAACCTCTCATGTTATGTTGTCTCACAAGGAAATCCCATTCACTAGAAGATTCAGGCAACCTTCTGGGATGAATTAAAACACTTCCCCCTTGTAGATTGTGCCACCTTTATTGCTTCCTGCAAAGCAATGCTGGGGGACTGGGAATGAAAAATAATAATGAAGGAAAACCAGTAATTGAAGCGTCCTCGTCCCAGAAGAAACAGATTGCTACTAATTACAGAGCAGATCAGTTACTGAGGTCCCATGTCACGCTTTCTGTCATCTAATCTCCCTGGCAGGGTCTTCAGAACTGGGAGGGAGCGCAAGCCTAACCTGGAGTTAGGCCACCACAGTTAGGCCAGCAAAGTTTGGCCGGCACAAGTGACACCGTAAAGTATGTTTGGACCACTCTTGGAGTCAGAGAGTCCAGCACACAGACATGCGCCATCCTCCCTGACTCCGAGAGTGGTCCGCTCTTTACAGTGGCCCTTGTGCCAGCCAAACATTGCTGGCCTAACTGTGCCGGCCTAACTCCAGGTTAGGACTGCACCCTGAGATTGGTGTGCTGTGAGAGTTGTCTGTATCCTGTTGGTTCCAGAGTGGGGATTATATCCAGTGCTCCAAATGTGGATGGGACAGAGGGCATGGCTGTTCTATCAGCCATATCAGATCTACTCCTTCTAATCGTATCAGATCTATTCCTTCTGCATGGTTTTATGTTGGTTTTGTGGTTCCTATGTCAGCTTCAAATCAGTGCAGCATTGCACCAATGGTATAAGCCCATATTGCCCATATCATGCCCACATCCCCCTAATGTTTTTAGGTTTATGCCGGCTGTTGGTGCACCAGTCTTGAAGGTGTGTCAGTGTGGCATTGCACCAGCTTCCCTGGCATGCCCACCAGCAGAACCGGGGGGATAATATTGACACCTTTTTACCACTGGCACAGCTATAGTTATGCCAGCATATACCATATCCAAACATTAGAATGGCGACTTTGAGGTCTAGGATTGGGCTGCCTGTCATCCTTAATATTTCTAGCTGAGTATTTTTACTATATTCAATTTTTATACAGAAATGTCCTTGTCACTGCCTATACTGGATTTGTAATTTATGTGAAATGAATAACTCCAAATGCTAACCAAATAAGTGAGGACTCATTCACACATGCATGCTAACCACTTGATGTCCCATATCTATCCCATACATAATGCTATCGATCAGGGTGGTCCAACACATGACATGAGTGGCCCTCAAGAACCCTGCCACGACCATCCCCTTCTCCCCCATCAGCGGTTTTTGGAACTCCCTGCTGCGCTTTTCTGCAGAAGGAGAAGCAGGAATAAGAAGCCAGAACAGCATGTCGGAGAGACTGAGGGCGCAATCCTAGCCTGGAGTTAGGCTGGCACAGCAGAGTTAGGCCAGCAGAATTTGGCCAGCACAAGGGGCACCTTATGTTTGGACCACTCTCGGAGTCAGAGAGGCCAACACACAGACGTGCGTCTTCCTCCCTGATTCCAAGAGTGGTCCAAACGTGCGTGTTTTTTTTACAAAAAAGAAGAAGATGGGGTAGGGTTACAGAAAACACGGGAATAGGTTAAACAAGGGTAAACACATTAGGTCAGTACCTTGCAGTGTATCATAATATCTTAAAAATATCATCAATCCAATTAAAAATAATGTTTCTAAGGTTATCTATTTCATACTCAATATATCCAAAATCTTCTTTACTTATAAACTATAAAATATTGTAATATCCAACGTTAAACTATTTAATCATCAGTACTTATCTTTTATTACATTACAATTCAACATTGCATATCTATCCGATCATAACACATTTTCCAGTATTGTTCAATCTTATTAATCTTGCCCTCTCTTAATCTTTCTGTTAAAATGTCCATCTCTGCCACTTCATAAATTTTCCCTATTATTTGTTCCAAATTTGGAGTTTCTTCATCTTTTCCATTTTTGTGCAAATAATAATCTGGCCATTGTTATTACATGAATAACAATAAGTTTCATATTTACATCTTGGATTTCTGTTAAAATATTTAATAAGAATATTTCTGGTTGTCCAAACGTGCTTTACGGTGTCCCTTGTACTGGCTATACTTTGCTAGCCTGACTGTGCCGGCCTAACTCCAGATTAGGATTGTGCCCGGAAAAGCCCCACTGCACCCATTGCCTTCTCCTCCATCTGTTTCTCCCAGGGCCGGCTCCAGGGGTAGTGGGGCCCAAAGTGGGGCATTCCTGAAGGGCCCCCCACTCTCCCTGTGGGGGCCCCCACTCACCAAGAGGTGCACTTGTGGTGCTGCATGCAATCCGTGGCACCTGGAAATATTTGGTGGTTACACGATTATCTCTTTGCCAACTGCTTCATGTCACCATTGCTGTTTGTGATGGCATGAGCCTTTGCAAAGCCCTGTACATTCTCACAAATGATTGCAAGGAGGTCTCTGAAGACATGGACCAAGCTCAAATGTACGGTAATCAAGTGTCTAATAACCACATGCGAACCGTGCGTGTTTGGACCAGCCTGAGGGATTCAGAAACTGATGGTCAACCTGCAGCCAACAAGCACCCACAGACTCATGTAGTGCTACAGCTACTTGGAAACATAACACCATGAACTTATTTTGCACTCACTAAAAATGGCATGGATAGGAAGGTCTCATATGTCAACCATTATTAGGAAATAGGTAGAAGTAGCTAGCCAACAGTCCACAGATGAAGACTTTCTGTTCCTCCGAGAGCACACTGGAGAGCTAAGCTTTCCTTTCTGTCATGTCAGGAAGTGCATTTATCTTCACTAACTCCTACTGAAGGAAGAGATTGTACAAGTGAAGAATTGGGATGGAGAGAGATCAAACTGCTCAAGTTGACAGTATACAGTCTAAAGTAGAAATTGGGCCCCAAAATTAAAAGATCAAAGAATCCTCTTTTGAAAATGCTACATGTCTCATGCACATGCTACAAATATTTAGTTATCTTTGCTTTTTCTTTTCTTTCTTTCTTTCTTTCTTTCTTTCTTTCTTTCTTTCTTTCTTT
>JAJKFI010000028.1:5289170-5368352 GCA_029204185.1 Lerista edwardsae | reverse complement strand
TTTCTTTCTTTCTTTCTTTCTTTCTTTCTTTCTTTCTTTCTTTCTTTCTTTCTTTCTTTCTTTTTGTAGAATATCTTCTTTCCTAAACACTAACTCTAAGGCCCTTCCAGTTTATGTTTTTCATTTCACACGAGGACAGGAACTTCTTGTGTACACACACACACACACACACACACACACACACACACACACACCTGTAAAAATTAAAATTGCAAAATTGCCACCTTAGAGAAATTGTCATTTTAAATATAAACACCTTGCCACATGAAAATGGACAGGCAGTAATTGCATGGCTGACTAATATAAGGCACCTCCAAAGTAGGGCAGCCCAATCCTATTCAGCTCTGGCACAATGGGGCCACACGGTCCATGCAGTATCCAGAACTGAAACTGAGCAGGCTGGATGTCTCCTTGGAGTAAGAGAACATATTTTCCTTACTCCATATCAAGCCCCAGCCAACAGCCCCATGGAGTTACTTGTATCTGCACCAGCAAAATCACTGATGCAACTTTGATAGCCCACTGTAGGGGCAGGGGTTAGGATACAGCAGAGGCCTTTGCTGTCATCTCTGCCCCCCTTCCTGGATTCCCCCCCCCACCTGAAACAACCCCTCCCCACCTCCGGTCTTCCCTCCCACTCCCCTGCGCCACTTGGCACCAAATGTACTAGCACCAGTGGCCGTGGCTCAGGATTCAGCACCAGTGAGATGGTGTAGGCCTTCCCGCCAGTGCTCCTTACTCAAGAGTCATTGCAAACTTGCTTTACAGCATGTAAATGGCTAGTGCCATGTGCAATGGCTAGTGCAGGCACAGCAGTCAACGCGCCAGCACTAGCCCAGGTTAAGACTGGGCTACAAATCATGAATGAAACTCTTCCAAAATCACATGGTTCTAGAATTCAGGCTCTAGTGAGCTGTCTGATCAGAAATTTCAAAAATAGAGATATTTCACAGCTGTGGTACCTGAAATTAGAGATATTTATTGTGCTCAGTGGCAGCATAAAGTATGGAAATGATCGAATAAGGGACATTCAGCAATGTACATATTTATTGACCCCCCCCCTTAGCATTACTTGAATCTGAATAAAAGGGAAAACGGCTTCTTTTTCCTCTAAAGTACCCTTGTATTGTGAGAATGTCCAACAGTAACCCCACGACTTACATAAATGATGTGATAAAATTATAGTAGGCCACAAAAAGAATGCTTATATAGCCATCTGTTTTGCCGATGTGACTTTCTAGGACGCCCGGCATCGCAGGTTGTTACTGGTTTCAAAGGCAGAACTCACAGCACGGCTCACCCTAAAATCCTAAAGGCTTTCGGACTGCATTTCATGGCCATGGGAAAGAAGACTCTGGGTGCAATGCTAACCTGAAGTTAGGCCAGAACAGTTTGGCCTACACAAAGGGCACTGTAAAATATGTTTGGACCACTCTCAGAGTCAGAGGCCAGCACACAGATGTGCACTATCCTCCCTGACTCCGAGAGTGGTCCAAACATGCTTTATGGTGGCCCTTGTCCCAGCCAAACTTTGCTGGCCTAACTCCAGGTTAGGACTGTGCCCTTAGTTTGTCACTGACATTTCCTGGAGTTATTGCCTTTGGACACACTTTAAAAGCATGGGATGCCTTGTGCAGCACCTACTACAGTGTCGATACGCAAAAAACGAGAAACCCTGATGATGAGCCATCGCTGAAAAGCCACACAATGCTGAACAATTCCAGGAAGCAAACCTTCTTTATGCATATTTTGTTAACCACTCAGTATGTTACATAAACTCCCAATGGGTACAACCTTAGCAAAGGCTTTTGAACGGACATATTTATTGCTGCTAGCAATCCTGGTATTTTAACCATCTGACAGCTGCTTCAGGGGGAGGGAAACCAAGAGTATTTCAAAACTGGTGTGATGGAGTTTGTCCTCAGTGGAATTATGGGGAAACTATAGTGGAACAAAATTAAATCTAATGTTTTGCCTGTACTGTTTCCTTGGTATTGAGTATATTCCTCAGGACCGACACCTATATTTATCCAGCTGGCAAAGTGGCTAGTTAGGAAGTACTTCAATGCTGTAATAATACTGATACCATTATCACAGAGTATCCTGGCACCCAAAGCTGATTTTTGAGAGCTTATACCTGCGTCTGGATTGTTCATTCATTTGTTTCAGTTCCCCGTGCCAAATAGGTTCAATCAATCAATCAATCAACAGGTACTTATATACCGCTTTTCAACACGAAGTTCACAAAGCGGTTTACAGGCAAATAGTAATAATAAAGTTAAATGGCTCCCTGTCCCAAAAGGGCTCACAATCTAAAAAAAAGGCAGACCACCAGCAACAGCCACTAGAAAGACTGCGCAGGGGTGAAGAGGGACAGTTACTCTCCCCCTGCTAAATATAAGAGGAACACCACTGGAAAAAGTGCCTCTTGTCCAGTTAGCAGGTTCCACCAAGTCCACAAAGAAGAAAGTCTCCAGTTGTGTCCGAGGTTCTCAAGGAATGAAGACCAGTGCAATTAATTTGTTCTTCACCTCCACCCAATGCCTGGGTCTCATCTGAAACTGAAGGCACATATGTCCACTGTGGCTGCCAAGGCTGGGACAGAATAACAATCACACATAACAATCACCACATATACAATCTAGCTGTTGATCTGCTCATATCTCTGCTGATCTGTACATGGGTACGTGGGTACAGGTAGCCACAAGTTACATAAGATACTAGAACTGCAAAACAGACACTTTCAGGGATCAATGCCATTTAATTTGGTGTATAACCTCCATCCTAACCTGGAATTGGGTCGGCACAGTTAGACCAGAAAATTTTGGCTGGCACAAGGGCCACCGTGAAGTGTGTTTGGACCACTCTCATAAGAACATAAGAAGAGCCCTGCTGGATCAGGCCAAAGCCCCATCTATTCCAGCTTCGTGTATCTCACAGCGGCCCACCAGGTGCCCCAGGGAGCGCCTGAGACAACAAGATGCTTGCATCCTGTTGCCACTCCCTTGCACCCAGCACTCTGAAGTAGCCCACTACTAATGTAAGGAAGATGCACAACCCATCATGGCCCATGATGGACTTTTCCTCCAGAAATCTGTCCAATCCCCTTTTAAAGGCATCTAGGCCAGATGCCATCACCACCTCCTGTGGCAAAGAGTTCCATAGATTAATTACCTGCTAGGTAAAAAAGTATTTCCTTTTATTGGTTTTAACTCTCCCAACACTCAGTTTTAGTGGATGTCCCCTGGTTCTGGTGTTGTGAGAGAGGGAAAAGAACATCCCTCTATCGACTCTATACCTTCCATGCTTAATTTTGTATGTCTCAATCTGTTCCCCTCAGACGCCTTTTTTCTAGACTGAAGAGCCCCAAATGCTGCAGTCTTTCTTCATAAGGAAGGTGGCCCAGCCCCGTAATCATTTTCGTCACTCTCTTCTGCACCTTTTCCAGCTCCACTATGTCCTTTTTGAGATGCGGCGACCAGAACTGGACACAATACTCCAGATGTGGCCTTACCATTGATTTGTACAATGGCATAATAATGTTGGCTGTTTTATTCTTAACCCCTTTTTTAATTACCCCAAGCATGGAATTGGCCTTCTTCACTGCTACCGCACACTGGGTCGACACCTTCATCGAGTTGTCCACCAGCACCCCAAGATCTCTCTCCTGAGCTGTCACAGACAGCTCAGAACCTATTAGCCTATAGGTGATTTATTGACTTGCCCTCTTATTCCCTGACTGTGAAGTTTCTTCAGCAGCCTTTGGTGGGAGACTGTGTCAAACGCCTTCTGAAAATCCAGATATATGATATCCACTGGTTCTCCCACATCCACGTGCCTGTTGACCTTTTCAAAGAATTCCAAAAGGTTTGTGAGGCAAGACGTACCCTTACAGAAGCCATGCTGACTTTCCTTCAGCTCTCTGAGTCAGGGAAGATGGCACACGTCTGTGTGCTGGTCCCTCTGACTCCGAGAGTGGTCCAAACATACTTTATGGTGTCCTTTGTGCCAGCCAAACTCCAGGTTAGGATTGCACCCTTAATGTCTCCACTCTCCAGGAAAGGAGGTGGAGTCAAGAAGGGAGAAGTCTGTGAGGAAGAGTCTTGTTGGTGTCACTGGGCTCCCTTGAAGCTGACCTATTGCCTTGCTTGCTTGCCACTGCCCAGTCTCATCTTTGCAGGCCTCCACTCATCGTCCAGACCCAACATCCTTGTCTGCAGGGAAAGGCTGTACCCAGGGAACTTTTTCTCTGTGATATGGAATGCTGAGTAGTGAATTTAAATTCCCCGTCTCATGGGGGATGATGCTGTTGCAGCTCCTTTGGGTCCTCTTGCCTGCCGCATCCCATACCTCCTATAAAGGACAAGATTCCAGGTGCTCCATACAGCAGATGGGGTTGTGGGCGGACAACTGGACCTGGGAAGCAATGCACCATAGCATTAAAACGGCAGCTGCCTCTTCTCTTATTGGACGGGGGGATTGGAAGGAGCAACACAGACCCCTGGGTTGCAACCTGGCAACCCTGAATGTACATCAGCTGCCGATCTTATTCAGACTTTTGTTGTGGCTGAGCCAGAATTGGGGTCTGCAACATCCACACAAAATATTTGCATTAGCTCCTGCCTATAAACGGCAACCCTTCGCTTGACAGTGAATTTCACTTGGGGCAAATCATGGAAATGCTGAGGAGGGGGGACCGTGCTCTCGGCCTTGCCAGGACATCTGCAATGAGGCAGCGAGGAGGGCATTCCGAGTCCTCTTTTATAAGTCTTCTGAGAGGGAGAGCAAAAATGCAGCTTCATCAGTCATGCTCTGTTACCGTATGTCTCAGCAACCTGCAGAGAATAAGAGTCTCTTGCGCAAGACGTCTTACTGTTCCTAGCAGAGTTTGCCAACTCACTAGATTTGCTGATTCAGTTCAAAGAACACACACAGCTGTTTTCATCAGGAACATCCAATTTTAAATGAGAAGAAGTCGTACTTGGGAACAGACGTTCCATTTTTTGCTGTGAGGTGCACAGCAAAGCCCTTCCTTACTTGGGGGCTGCATCCCTCACACAAGATTAAATGCCTTCCCTGAATTTTGCCTGTGCAGGACACTGAGAGTGCAATCCTGACCAGGAATTAGGCCGGCACAGTTAGGCCAGCAAGGTTTGGCTGGCACAAGGGTCACTGTAAAGCAGGTTTGAACAATCTCGGAGTCAGGGAGGATGGAGCCAGCGGTGGCATCCTGCTGGAATGGCCCGGTACACCGTTCCACTTCTTCCGTGGACAGGCCCGGGCCGCGCAGCCTCTCCCGAGGACAGGCACACTGTTTCTGGGCCCACCCGCCCTCCCTTGCGTTCGAATCGCTCTGAAACGGAGCGATTCCAGGCGCAGGGAGGTGTGACTGGTCTCCGCCATAGGGGCGGAGGGCTGCCAATCATCCGGGCATTCCGGTTCCTGGCGCGCCCGGATGACATCACTGGATGGAGCGTGTCTGTGTGCTGGCCTTTCTGATTCAGAGAGTGGTCCAAACATACTTTACGGTTGTGCCAACCACCTATTGCTGGCCTAACTGTGCCAGCCTAACTCCAGGTTAGGATTGCACTCTAAATCTTGCATATTTTGTCATGTGACTAGAGGTGTGATTTTTCTGTGATAACAAAATAAAAATACATAAGACCACATTCCTAGTACACTTTTAAAGCTATTATAATTTATAATTATAATTTATAAAAATGAGCCCTTGGAATAAAAATGCATAACCCCAGTGCATGCATTTTTTTCCTTGGGGAGAAACGAAATATGTGGGGGGGGGAATTAAAACATTTAGCAACTCCTCTACATATGCCAAACACACATGGTCATCTATTTCACCAAATACACATGTGGCACAATGTGTAATAAATGACATCTGAGAATTTGGCTATACCATCCAGACAGGCTCTATCACTGGGGACATTTACAGAATGTTAAAAACGTGTGAGTCGTCATCCCCCCCCCCACAAGAGAAGAATGCTAGCAAGACTGAAAGAAAATCCAACAAACCAGAAGGGGTGGTATAGGTCAATGAGGTTAATGTAGGTTGCCTGCTCATGGGTAAGAGCTTTTGTACACACGCTCTTCCACTCCATTACTCCATTCCATTCTGTTCCACTTCACACTTTGATGGGATGCACTGACTGATGCGCGGGGATTATTGGCGAAACAAGCTACCCCTTCACAGCAAGCCTAGCCATCTTTCACACTGGCACCACAGTGGGGTTTCTCCACCATCCCATTTCTTCATTGAGAACTAGGGATGCCCAAGCATTCCAATATCCAGCTTGAGCATTTGCACACATTTCAAGCCAACTCTCAAGCCTCGTTCCACAAAAGCTCAAGCCTTCACAAACCTTTTCAGAGACTCAAATATATTTTTAACATTTTAACAAACGATTAAAAAGTTGCAAAGAGAACTTTTGCAAACAGTCCATTCAGATGTTTTTAGATACTGCTACAGTCAAGAGTAAAACTGATGTTCTTAAGAAATGTAATCAGTTGGGCTTTTTAATGATACTGTTAAATTTTTATGACGAGGCAGGAGGTTTGAGAATATAGAAATAACCTAGAAGCAAAACCAAGAAACTATTAAGCATTGTTTTAATGGATTGGCCTGCAGATGCAAGATCTCCTGTTTGAATGATTCCTTCTGTTGAAAGCAATTCTTTGCAGTTTGAGAACTGCAAAGAATTGTCGGAGGTGGGGGGGGTTATGGCATATCTTATTTGAAGTGGTTGGCCTGGAGGAAGTTGTCACATCATCACTAGAGCCTGGAGTAAGAGATTGTGTGAAAGTCACTTTCCCTGACTGCTGTGAAAGTCACTTTCACATTGCCACAGCCCACATCACTTCACAGTAATTTCATTCATGCTTCAGTTCTAAATAAATCCCCCAATGATGCATGGGCACCAAAAGGCACATGCTGCATCAGTTGCAGACCTGGCTGATTCTCCACCCGGGGGCCAGGTCCACAGATCAACACCCTCCGCCCCCCAGTGTGGCGATTGGGAGCATTCCCCCCAAAAAATACAGGTAGGACCACCACTGTGCTGAATCTTTTGGTGCTGGGGCGGGGGGCAACCTCAGGAGTCTTCTTAAGATAAGGGAACTTTTGTTCCCTTACCTTAGGAAAAGCTCCACCCACCCCGATGGGTTTTGTACAAGCTATTTTAATGGCGTAGAACCCACAAGTGTAATAGCAAGGGAAAGGGATAGGATCTAGCTGCATATGGATGGCGTTGATCCCACCCCCTCTTTCCCCAGTTCCGCCTCCTTCTCTGCCTCCCTGTCCTCCCAGAAACTCCATTGCCCCTCCTGCTTACTGCCCAGATCACTGACTTATCTGGCCCTGGTGGATGGTACCTTTGACACTCACCATTGTATTTACCACAGCATTGGTGAGTATGACAATGTTGCACATCACGCACTAGGATCCAGGCTCTTCTGCCTGGATCCTGCTGCCTCCACTGTCAGAATGAGCATTTCACCAGCAGAACACTTTTAAGACAATTGGACTGTAAGTCTGTACGCTAGTTCTACACAGACTTACAGCCCATTTAAAGTCTTTTTAAAACATGAAGGTTTTTGTATTATGCTAAGTTTCACTCCCACACCTGGTCCTTTATTATGTATGTATGTATGTATGTATGTATGTATGTATGTATGTACTTACTTACTTACTTACTTACTTACTTACTTACTTACAAACATCCAGCCTCTTGAAGCATTCTGGACAGCTTGGAAGCTTGCTGCTTACAACTTCATATCATTGGGTATCTTGGGTTGGTCCCAAGAAAAATATTGCTGGACTATGATTTGTGGAAAGCAGTCACATGGGTTGGTTGACTGACATTGATTCTTGCCAATGGCACCCTCTCACAGAAGTTTCTGTGAACTGCAAAAGGGGGCAGAGCTCCCAATCTACTATTTTTGGAATAATTATTCTATGACAAACCAGACATTTTGCTGTCAGAAAATCTTCCCTAGTTCTTTACCATTTTCCTTCTGTTCCTAATAAATCCATTTTCCTATGTTACATTAATTTCTTTTTTAAAAAAACCTCCATAAATACACAATAAACCCTGAGGTAATTTTCCTAAAACATTTGCATCTGAAAATTTTTTAAAAGGCCCTGTATGAACTTCAGTCATTTGGAAATGTGCTTTGAAACTGAAGACTGGAAAAGTTAAAGAAGTGAGAGCTGATAAATACTTCCATATGATTTATTGAACATAATATTTTTCCCTGTAAAATAAACTTCTGAGTTTAGGACATTGCATTACATGTTAGAGCATCATCGCAATTCTATGGGTAGGCACGTATTTGGAGCCTACCCGTAGAAGCAGAGTAGAAGCTTTACACAACTGAGGGCACAATCCTAACCTGAAGTTAGGCCGGCACAGTTAGGCACATCATAAAGTATGTTTGGACCATTTTCAGAGTCCAATAGGCCAGCACACAGATGTGCGCCAT
The DNA here is from genome assembly GCA_029204185.1 of Lerista edwardsae. NCBI lineage: Eukaryota > Metazoa > Chordata > Lepidosauria > Squamata > Scincidae > Lerista > Lerista edwardsae. The sequence goes on along the minus strand of JAJKFI010000028.1, from coordinate 5,359,856 downwards.
CCTGCCTGACTCCAAGAGTGGTCCAAACATGCTTTACGGTGGCCCTTGTATTGGTCAAATTTTGCTGGCCTAACTGTGCTGGCCAGTGATGTCATTCAAATGATTTAGGAACAGGAACTCACTTTTGATTGGCACTTGTCGGGAACCCGGAACCAGCCACGGAGCCCGTTAGGATCCGGAACGCCCGTTCTGGTCCGTTCCCCCTGAATGACATCACTGGTGCTGGCCCAACTCTAGATTAGGATTGCGCCCTGAAATATTGTATACTGTGGGAATGTTAATCCAACAGTTAATCCAATGTCCCAGGGCATGTTCTGAGGGCACATGTTATAATCACCCTGCTGAAGCTAAACAGTTGAAGGTTTAGTCAGTGCCTAGATGGAAGTATACCGGTCACATGCAATTGGGGAGCCAGGGAAGGCAGAATCTCACAAGACCCAACAAGAAAGAAAGAAAAAAAGCCCAAGATCTCAATAAGTACAAAGACAAAGTTACTTGCCTTTCTGTTCTGCTCCTTTCTTGTGAAAAAGAGTCAATGAGTTAAGCAGCACGCGCGCACACACACACACACACACACACACGCACACACACACACACACACACACACACACACCACGATACACAGGGAAGCAGCGAGCAGCCAATACACTGCCATTATGGCAGGCTTCCAGTTTAAAAAAGAGGCAGGGTGCCTGCGTCTACTACAATCTCTGGGAAGGCAGCAGGAAGAGTTGCCTCAGCCAGTTAGGCTTAATTATTGCTGCCTTCCAATAAAAACAAATAGCAGCTTCCAGTAAAAAAAAGGACACCTGCATCAACAAACTCTGGGGAGGCAGCAAGAAGAGTTGCCTCTGTTCTGGTTTTTTTTAAGCCATGAAAAAAGCAGGGAGCCTGCACAAAGGACCGGCTCTCTAGAGCAGGGGTGTCAAACATAAGGCCCGGGGGCTGGATACAGCCCACAGAAGCTCTATCTGGCCCTTGGATTCTCCTAGCACCACCATCAGCTGCTCTCAGCTGCTGCTCCTGAGCTGTGCTGAGGTATCTGTGCTGAAAGATATGGAAGAGCCCTGCATGAGAATAGTGCTCTTCCATATCTTCAAAATATGATCAAGATTTGTGCAAATTAGCTATTTGCAGCTAATGAGTTCCTGCGGGGGAAAAGGAGCTTCTTTCTGGTCCTGACCTGCTTCATGACAGTACTTTCTGCTTAATGACATCACTTCCTGCCCTCAGCAGGCATCATAAATGCTATTTGGCCTACTATGTGAAATGGGTTTGACACCGCTGCTCTAGAGCACCAAGGAAAGCCATTTTCCTACCAGCCAGATGTGCTCAGCAATTTTGCCTAAGATCATTTAGGGCACAAGCCTAGGCTTGTCTACTCAGAAGTAAGCCCCATTGTTTTCAATGGGGCTTACTCTCGGGAAAGTATGCATAGGATTTCAACCTTAGTGACTTGAGGGTAAGGTCTAGCCAGTGCCTCTAACTGGTCCCCTTGATTTCATGATTAAATTGATTCAATTAATAATGTGCTTGGCTCTCCCAATGAAATCAAAAAGACTTAAAACTGGATATGCAGTGGAGACGCTTGCCTTTTTAACCCAGTCAAGATGCTTTCTTGTGTATCTTTATATTTTCCATGCTGAATCAAGGTGATTGGGATCAAAACAGATGTCAAATGTGTCATTTCTGCTTCTATATCTTTTTGCTTATTTTTCTTCCCTTAAATAGCATCAGTGAAGGGGTGGGTGGGAGACAGAGCAATGACACCAATTGAAGCTTCCCTCCCAGGGCTCATAGCCACTTCAGATCAAGCATTTTTGCTGGGACTGTGTTGCAAAGGGGCAGGGGAGTTCTTGATTCCTCCACATGTGCCACAGTCCTGATCCTGGTGGTTGCTGGATAAAGATTGACCTTAGAGCAGCAGTTCTCAAACGTTTTAGCACCAGGACTCACTTTTTAGAATGACAATCTGTCTGGGATTCACCAGAAGTGATGTCATGGCTGGAATCATGGCTCATCATTGTGATGCACAGCCTGCTACTTTTCTGAGAATTGGGTTTCTTCTCAGCCATTTTCCAACAGAAAAGTGAATCAGAAAGGGAAAAAGCCTATTTACAACCTTGACACAAGCCAAAGAACCGCACAGCCCTGCCCCTTTCCAGAGTTCCCATTTTTTCAGTGATGGCTGCAATAGGTGCTACATGACCCACCTGAAACAGACTCACGACCCATCTAGTGGGTCCCAACCTACTGCTTGAGAAACACTGCCTTCGCTATATTTCATCCTGCCGTAATTGACTCAGGGTGCAATCCTAGAACGGACATAGTGCTGATGCAACATCATTACGTCAACACTACATCTGTAGTGCCGACACAGGCGCGCCAACCGGCACCCCCACATCGGCACTACAGCTCCCAGGCCAATGCTAGCCGTAGCGCTGGCCTGGGAGCGTGGGTGGAGAGCTGCTCGTGCACCAGCTGAATTCAGCTGGCTCAGGGATGGTTCAGGGCAGGTGGGTAGGTGGAATGGGCAGGGGGAGGGCGGAACGGGTTGGGGGAGTGCACCAGCCCGGGGTGGGGGATGGGTTTGGGATGCGGCCATCAGGGATGCAACCCCAGGCTGCATGGTCCCGATTCTGGCCATGTGGCTGCCTTGGAGCGGCACCTACTATCAATCAATCAATCAATCAATCACTAGTACTAGTATTATGCATGGAAGTGATAGAGTCGATAGAGGGATGTTCTTTTCCCTCTCTCAAAACACCAGAACCAGGGGGCATCCACTAAAGCTGAGGGTTGGGAGAGTTAAAACAGATAAAAGGAAGTACTTTTTTACCCACCGGGTAGTTAATCTGTGGAACTCCTTGCCACAGGAGGTGGTGATGGCATCTGGTCTTGATGCCTTTAAGAGGGGATTGGACAGATTTCTGGAGGAAAGGTCCATCGTGGGCTATAGGCAATGATGGATTATGCAACCTCCTTACAAAGGTGGTGGGCTACTGGTACCGGGTGCAGGGGAGTGGCAACGGGATGCAGGCATCTTGTTGTTTCGTGCCTCCCTGGGGCGCCTGGTGGGCCGCTGTGAGATACAGGAAGCTGGACTAGATGGGCCTTTGGCCTGATCCAGCAGGGCTCTTCTTATGTTCTTATGTTCTTATATACCACTTTTCAACACAAAGTTCACAAAGCGGTTTACAGGCAAATAATAACATTGAAGTTAAATGGCTCCCTGTCCCAAAAGGGCTCACAATCTAAAAGAATGGAGAACACCCCCAGCAACAGCCACGAGAAAGACACTGTGCTGGGGTGAAGAGGGACAATTGCTCTCCCCCTGCTAAATATAAGAGGACACCACTTGAAAAAGTGCCTCTTGCCAAGTTAGCAGGGGTTATTCAGCAGGGGTACTATTCAGCAGGTGCAGTTCCGAGAAGCCCACCAGGGAGGCTGGAGTCCTGTAGCACCTAGTACAGCCATCATTGAAAACATGGGAAGATGGAGCACTCGAAAGGGGCGGGGCGTTGCTGGGTGGTTCTTTTGCTTGTGTCAAGGTTGTACATAGGCTTTCTCATGAACGTGGCCATGCCCGGGGAGGCTCCTCAGGCCTCCCATGTTGTGCTGAATTTGGTGCAGGCCTACCACCCTGCCTGCTCCAGTGCAACATAGGATTGGGCTGCCACTAGTAAGTAGCACTTTACTCAACAACACACATTCTGTTTCATTTTAGAAAACAAAGAAAACAAAGCCAGATGTGATGAGCAGTAGATTCCCTGACAGCCAGCTGCTCTTCTTACTCAACAGAGGCCAGCCATTCTTCCTTTAGCACTGTTGATAAACCCAATTAGCTCTTACTATGGTCACAGACAAGGTTGCCAACTCTTGAACCCGCAGCTGTGTCTTTAATGGTGCTTTGATTTGCAAAAATTAGCAAGTGATAATGTTTATCTTCATGCTGTGAATACCATTCCCTGCTGATTTTGGCAAACTCGGTTGCTGTTAAAGACACATGAGCAGTTTGGTGTTGTTTTTTTCCTAATCAGCTGGCAATCCTTGTCACACATATCATGTTCTTACAGCTAATGGCCCAGCAATTCACAAACATTCTTCTCTGCCTGTTTTCCCTTGACTATTTGGCTCACTAGTCCCACACACTGTCTGAAACATGTGTGGGGTTTTGCTGCCTCATTCACCAAGTATCTGATGATGTTATTTCACATCAATTCTGCCCTCTTGGAACAAGCGCAGGTCAGCTTTATTGTGCTAATCAGATTCTTCAAGCTGGAAAAAGATAACCATGAGACACTGAGCCCTTTATTCTTCTAAACATCTTCCCAACATCCAGGGTGATCCACAGCCCTCTTCAGTCATTATTAAACTGAGTACTGTATATTGGTAGGCGGGGGAGAGAGAGTGTTGTTCCACCACACCAATGCACTCTGTTGCCACTTGCCCTTGTTCCAGTGCTTGTCTAAGAGGCCAGCAATGAAGACAGGGACAGTTTCTTCCAGTGATTTGGCAAGTTGGGCAGCCTGTGTTACAAATCACAGGAAACAACTTTCCCTATGTTCAGCACTAGTCTCAGTAGGCAAGCGCTGGATATCTGAAGAGCAGGGGGCATTGCCACTAACACACATTCAAGCAGAGAGGCCCTCCTAGTTAGCCCCTTCCTGTTTCTTCTAGGCAGGTACACTGGACCCAGAAGCATAAGGGCTGAAAAGGGATATCTCCAGTGATGTCATGCAGGGGGTACACGGGGGTATGCGAGTACCGGTTCCTAGGATTATGGCTGGCCCCGCCCATTCACCTGCCCACTCGTCGACTCCACCCCCTGCAACGTTTGAATTTCCTGCACGTTTGAGTTGCCTGCATGTTCTCAGAGCCAGGCAGGCAGGCAGCGAACGGAGCCTTGCCTTGCCTTGCCTTGCCTTGCCACTGAAAAATGAGTTGCTCTGGGGTTTTGGAACTGTTGGGTCACTTTAACATGATGCCAGGCCTCCTTAACATGTTCTGGGGGTGCTGTGGAATACTGTTGCAACTGTTGGGTCAGTTTAAAATTGTCTGAGTCCTCAAAAAGGGCTTTTTTCATGTCACTTCCTGCCACGACATCACTTCCGGCTTATGACGTCACTTCCGGTGGGCGGGTCCCGACACGTGCCAATCAAAAGTGAGTACCTGTTCTTAAATCATTTAGATGACACCACTGGATATCTCTCTGATCAATTAGCTACTCTGCCTAAAGTCCAAATGGCATGTTGAATGTAAATGCATCATTTGATGCCACTATTGACACCAGTAGTCGCTTACTTACTAGAGCAAAGAAAAGCTTCCAAGTGCAATTTTCATTAGGATCATGAAAGAGCAGGAAAGGGTTATACACCCCATCCCCATAGACCATAATCACAATCCTGATCCTGCACACAACTATTGACACATAGGACCAAACTGTGAATTTAACAAAACATGTAATTTGGCTTTGCAGTAGTCAAACACAGTATCTTCCTCAATTTGGGTTGCATGCTTTCGCAGCAGATCTTTGCTGACCACACCTGCACCCACACATGACATTTTTTAAAATCTCCAACCAAGGCCCATCAGGGCACGTCACAACCTCTAGGTGTGATCCCAACCCCCACACAGATGCATTTCTTCAACACACATCTGAAAGAGGGCTGCAGTCTTGTTGCTATGAAGGTGCAATACATCCCTCACAATTTGAGTGCCTATTGCACCAAGCAGAGTGCCAGAGGCACCAAGCAGCATGGCTCACTTTCCTCCTGGAGCATGTGCATTGCTTCTCCACCCCCTCCCTTCACCCGCTGTATTCATTTCATAAAGAAATGCTATTGCATTACAAGCAATTGATCAGAACAATTGTTCCTCTAAAGCCTAGTGAAGCATTTTGTTGTTGTTGTTGTTAGTGTCTAGACACGTTCAAGGGCCACTGCGGCATTTAATGCTCTAAAAGAGAGAATAACTGTTGAAAACATTATTGAAAAGAATGGAACTGTTTTGTAATGGGCAGAAACCAAGCATTTCAGTTAGAAGGCCAAGACTGCAAAAGTTTAGGATTTCCCTGAAGGGGCAAAGCATGCAAGCACAGGCTTCATGGATTTATTTTCAGAATGCCACAGTGCATCTCTAGGATCATCTGTCACCAGTGGGAAAACCGGTACCCTGTGTTATCTTTAGAAAATTGAAATATGCATTGTTATGGTTGCAATTAGAGCCATTTGTATAAAATCTTAATTACAAGGGAAATTATTTGCAGCCATATTTACATTATTCTGAGGCATGAGGTAAAATCAGATCCCGCCCTGATCAAATGTCCTGGTGAGATTTTGATGCTGTTTTTCCAGTGGCCTGGTCCTGCCAACAACATGGAATGCCATTCGCACAAAGTGCTGAGCTGCCTTCACCCTCAGAATGAGCCTGAAGTTGGGCACCGAAGCCTTCTGGCCACACAACAGTTAATGCAAAGAATAACACTACAATCCCTGCTCTCCTCAAAGGGATATTTATTTAGTTTGAAAGAACTTCTCCTTCATGCACAGAAAATGAAGGTTGGAGCCAGAAGAGAAACATCTGCCTTCAACAACGTTATGAGAAAGTAGGTTTCACATTCCAAACCTTTCCTCTTTCATTTTGGCTCCAACTCAACGACTTTTAAAAAAGGTAACATACACACATCTGGATAAGTGGACAACCTTCGTGTAAAAAAACACAACAAAACCAAACCCTGTTCACTCTGTAAAACAGAAACAAAAAATTAAAGCCGTGAAATAGGGAGGAAGAGAAATAACATGTTCATTGCTTACCGTATAAAATTTCCAGTCCTTTCATAAAATGGTTTTCTGGATCAACATCAGCTATGAAGAAGTTTGTGCTTGGAATTCCCTTTTCAGATGTGTGAGTGTGTGGGTCTTTTCCCGCCAGAGAGAGGGCGCCCAATGGGCATGAAAGAGCCATCCAATTGGCTCCACCCATACGGTTGCATTATATACACACACTTTCCTACAGCAGGAGATGCTGACTGTGCATGTGAGGAACCCCCTACTCATGACTGACTGTAGCTGCACTGGGGCCATGATAATTGAAATCCAATGTAAATGAAAAAGAAAAATCGCGGACAGAAATACTCTATAACAGTGGTTCTCAAACCTTTTAGCACCGGGACCCACTTTTTAATTTGTCAATCTGTCTGGGACCCACCAGACGTGATTTCAGGGCCAGAAGTACCATCACTGTGGCACCAGAGCCTGCTGCTTTCTGGAGAATGCAACAATAAATTTGGGTATTTCTCAGCCATTTTCCAATAGCAAAGTGAATCAGAAAGAAAAAAAGCCTATTTACAACCTTGACACAAGCAAAACGACCACACAGCCCTTCCCCTTTCTGGCATTCATCTTCCTATATTTTCAATATGGCTGCTCTAGGTGCTTCGCAACCCACCTGAAATTGGCTCACAACCCACTGATGGGTCCTGACCCATAGTTTGGGAACCACTGCTCTATAAAGTGCTGTGTGCAAAAGGGAATTTTTTTAAAAACTTTGCAAGCCTTTGTTTACACATTTGCATAGTGCTTTCCGAGTGCGCAACATGCTTTGCATGTATTATTTTTGCATTGTCTTACAACAAGCCTATACAGTCAGTTATCCCCGTTTAGCAGCTGGGGCTGAGAGAGAGAGCAGCTCACCTCAAGCTGTCTACTGAGTTCATCACAGAAGCAAGAGTCAAACTAGAGAAGGCCTGATGTGCAGTTCAGTCTCTCTTAGCCACTGCACAACCCCAGAGTTTCCAGAATGGCAGGTATGAGGAGGTTCTCACTACAGATACTTTCTGAAAACATCATTGGAGGAGGGTGGGGTTAATGGGGCACAATCTCAAAGGTCTTCCATGCATTCCTAGACTCACAGAGCAATCCTTTGGTCAGCCTTCGCCAGAGCAGCAGCTGCTGCACCGGCCTAGAACATGGGACAACATCCCTGCTAATGTCTCCTGTGGGCTGCAGCATATAGCCTATGCTGGCGCAACTGCACCAGTGTGGGGGAATTTAGATAGGATCGGGCTGCCTGTTGTGGGCCCTTTTGCACCTCGTGTGTGACGTCTCCTTTGCCAGTCTCTTCCTTCCAGGAGAAAAGAGGGGCCACAAAACCGTCAACAGAATATATGGTGGGGCAGACAGGCATGAGAGACAGGCATATAAGCCAAGGGGAGGGTCCAGCAGATCTTCTATTGAGTTCTCCTGGCTAAGTCCCAGTCATGTTGCTGGGGGTGGCCAAACCCCAGTTGGGAAAACACAGAATACTGGCCCTCTCAGCTACCGTTAACTAAAGTCAGCCAATAATTCAAAGGAAAATCCCCACTCAGCCAATAATCCAAAGGAAAGAAAAATAGGGTAGCTGGGCCATGTCTAGTCATAGTCCTTTCTGGTAGGAGCTCCTCTTCGGGATGTCAAGATGTCTGCTGGCCGAGCTCTGCCAGCATCTGGCTTACAGGTGGTTGTCTCTGCAAAAGAGTCTTCACAGGAGGTGCAAGGCTGAAGGGGGCTCCACTGGTGAAGCGCGAGTGCAGGAGCATCAGCTCTCGCTGGAGGGGTGAGCTGGTCCAATGTTGAGTCCATCTTCAGCAAGGCGGGAGAAACTGGTGTCAGGCTTGGGGGTTTCCAGGGTGCCAGAACCTACCAGAACCAGGGGACATTTATGTCAGAACAGATAAAATACTTTTTTTTAAATCCAGTGGGTAAATTAATCTGTGGAACTCCTTGCCACAGGAGGTGGTGATGGCATCTGGCCTAGGTGCCTTTAAAAGGGGACTGGACAGATTTCTGGAGGAAAAGTCCAGCGCAGGCTACAGGCCATGATGGGCATGCTTTAGAAGTAAGCTACCTCAGAATGCAGGGGGCGTGGCAACAAGATGCCTGCATCTTTTTGTCTTGCATGATTCCTGAGGCATCTGGTGGGCCACTGTGATATACAGGAAACTGGATTAGATGGGCCTTTGGCCTGATCCACTGGGGCTCTTCTTTTGTTCTTATGGTGTGCCCACTGGGACCCTTGACCCAATGGTCCCTTGGCCCAGTGGCCGCCTTCTGGGAGCCTGAGGTCATCCCCTCTGCCCCCTTATATCTGGCCCTAATTGTGCAGCCGCCATTTGATTCTCCACAGCTGGAGTCGGCCCATCTCACTCCAGCTGCTGAGACTCATCCAGCCTCCTGGTGCTACCTCACTGCTTTCTTCACTTTGAAATGATGTTTAACAATACTTTAGGCACCTAACTTTTCTTGCCATCTTCAGACTGTGGGGTGTGTGTTTCCTGGTCCTTATATACATTTCAGATAAAATTTGTCCAAACAGTCTTAACAGGAAAAAAAAACTCCACTTTATTTTTCAGACAAAGTGCTCCAAGTTCTGTATGAAATTCACGCAATGAATTAAGTAGAACACATTCAATTAACTTCAATGATCCATATGAATGGGAGGTGGGAAAGGTATTTTATACCTTGCAGACAAAACCAACGATTTGTAGCTGAACACAAACATTTTTACTTGCAAAGTCAATTGCACTGACTACAGGCGCAATCCTAACCAACTTTCCAGGACCGGGGTAAGGGCAATGCAGCTCTGAGTTAAGGGAACAAACATTCCCTTACCTTGAAGAGGCCTCTGTGACTGCCCCCTAACTGCAGGATGCAGCACATGTCCCATTGGCACAGCTATGTTGGTGCTAGGAAGTTGGTTAGGACTGCGACCTTAGTCATAGAATCAAAGAATCATAGAGTTGGAAAGGGCCTATAAAATCATCTTGTCCACCCCCCAGCCTCAGATGCCATAAAAGACTTACAGTTTTGCACCCCTCTAACTACACCACTGGAAGAGGGGAGAAAACCAGAGGCAGTGGATCTCTACTCAAAGGTGGATGCCAGATCCCATCCACTGAAGTTTGGCCTATGCTGGTTCCTTACTCTTCTCAGTGTAAGATCCAGAGATATCCATAGGCCAGCAGGGGGCCTACCTGAAGTTCAGGGAACAAAAGTTCCCTTACCTCCAGGAAACCTCTCAATTGGCCCCACCAGTGCAAGCAGCACACACCTCTGTGGCACAGCTACATTATAGAAACTGGTGTGGGATCGGATTGGAGCATAAGACTAGCACTGACAAAGTGGCAACATTAACACAGTACCTATATGTCTGTAAGAGTTAATTACTAACAGATTGGTTTGGCTTGTGGCTCAGGTGACTACTGGCTGTTTCCAAGGCCTATTGCTCACACCATGGTTCCACTTCTTGAGGTATTTGCAAAGTCTGCTGATCCATAAAATGTACTGTTGAAAAGGTTTGTCTTGGCAGAAAGTTTAATTTTGTTCAGCGTCGTAATGGTATCCGTTAACACACCATTACATTCACCATTAACATATTTGGCAACTGGGATTTCCTTTTAAGAAAAAGGTAAAAAAAGAACGTGTGTGTAAATCATAATTATCGTCCACCTAGCACTATCAATCAGCACATAATGTGCTTGCTCTCATTCTTGGCCCACCCTGAAACTGTTCTGTCTGAAACCATCTCCCGTGTAATGGAACCCCATGTGTCACTAACAGGAAGCCACTAGTCACAAGGTACATGAGGTCAAGTTATATGGTCCCATTCAAGAATATGGGACCAATGAGAGCACAGTCCTAATCTAGAGTTAGGCCAGCACAGTTGGGCCAGCAAAGTTTGGCTGGCACAAGGGACACCGTTTGGAGCACTCTTGGAGTCAGAGAAGCCAGCACACAAATGTGTGCCATTTTTCCTGACTCCAAGAGTGGTCCAAACACTCTTTATGGTGGCCCTTGTCCCAGCCAAACTTTGCTGGCCTAACTGTGCTGGCCTAACTCCAGGTTAGGATTGCACCCTGAGATTGGTTCGTACTAACACTTGCAGAGAAGTTGTTCAAAGGTGGCTGTCCAATCTTGGAAATATCAACAATGAACAAAAACATGACTTGCAAACAGATCTGCCTCTCAAATCACAGAAATAACCGTATGTTCAAGACTCAACAACTACCTCTTTTTGCTCCAAATTATTACAGTTCCTACTTCTTCTCAAACTGATTGTTTCTTTGCACTTCAGATCTGAAGGCTACGTCCACATGGCAGAGGTCCACTTGGGATTTTGGTGCTAAAGCAGAAGTAGAACAAAGCAGGGCTGTGTTGTTGATTTTTCCCATGGCTTTCTTGGGTTTTTCCATGTCCCTTATTATAGTGTGGTCAGGCAAGGGGATGAGTCCTTGCTAATGTTGCCAGCACATCTGGACTGTGAGAACTGGAAATAAGTTTGATGCACATTTGTTTTAGCATATATTGTGTTCCAGGCTCCTTCCAAATGTTGAGTTCTCAGAGCCAAAGGCTGACAACAAGTACCTGAGGCAAACTGGCCAGCAGAAGTTAGGTGACAGACAGGAAGAAGTCAGAAATTGGGTGCAGATGGACAATCTGGTGTCCTTCCTGAGCAATGCATTGCCAGGACTGAAGAAATACCGCTGATCTTCAAGTTTTACAGCAGGCAGCAGTGTGGAGGTGGTTCACTAGTACAGTGATTTTCAGCCTTTTTCATCTCATGGCACGTGACAAGGTGCTAAAATTGTGAAGGCACGCCATCAGTCTTTTGACAATTGACAAGACAAACCACATTGCCGGTGGGGGCGGGCTTACATCCACCAATGGCCCTACTAATAAATGACTTGCCCCCGAATTCCCACAGCACACTTGGGGACCATTCACAGCACACTAATGTGCCATAGCACACTGGCTGAAAATCACTGCTTGAGTGTCACCTGATTCACAGCAATCCTAGTTCATACCCACTTGTGCTTGACACAAAGAAGCCCAAAATGCATGGAATTGTTCCATTCTATAACTCCTACATAACCTTTATTGGCATAAGACATTCTATACTCATGACAAACCTGAGATATAGGTAGGTTAGTTACTGCCAACCCTATCCCCTGCCGCATTACAGCATGCAGGGTGCAATCCCAGGCGTCCTGTTATGTCAACACAATGTCATTGCATCAACGCAATGTCAGTAGCACCAACGTGGGGGTGCCAGTCGGCAACCCCATGTCAGCGCTAAGGCTCCCAGGCTGACGCTAGCTGTAGCACTGACTTGGGAGCGTGGACAGAGAGCCGCCCTTGGCGTAGGGGCGGTTTTGGTAGGGCAGGAGGGCAGTTCTGGTCAGGGGGTGGGCAGAACTGGGCAGAGCGGGCCAGCCTGGGGAGGGGGCAGGCCTGGGAGGGACACCATAAAATATGTTTGGACCATTCTTGGAGTCAGAGAGGCCAGCACACAAGTGTGCGCCATCCTCCCTGAGTGGTCCAAATGTGTTTTATGGTGGCTCTTGAGCAGGCCAAACTTTGCTGGCCTAACTAGTTCTGGTATAACTCCAGGTTAGGATTGCACTCTGAAGCGGGGGGGGGGGAGACACCTTTACTCATGGATGTCCACTTTTTTTAATGTCCTCTGTGGTGTGCACTTTGCACTTCTGCTACTCCTGTGCTAGAGCATTCACAAGTATACACACACACCCATGGAAGAAGGCTCCAATGATTTGCAGGGAAAGGTAGGGATCAAATCAGCTTGATAAATAATACTTACCACCCCTTACCTGGAGATGTGATATCATGCTACTGGTGATGGATGTAAGCCATCACTGTATGTGGATAGTTTAAAGGTAGTTTAAAGACGACGAACCTCATACAGTTAGGATGCCAAAGTACATTGCTTTCAGTAGGTTTAGGCCTGCCTAACTTTGCATAGGATCAGGCTGCATGGATAAGATCTAGGTCTTTCCTGCCTCTTATTTAGGAAATATACCCAAGTCGACAGCTACAGCCTAGATCAGAATCGTTTCAAAAAGTCTGGAGTCGATTTTCCAGACTCATAAATCACAAACGAAAAAGTGTTTCATTATTCTGTCCAAACAGAGTGGAATATCTGAGCCATATACCCTCACTGAAATTTCCTTTTTGAGCACCTTATGATGTCAGGTAACATTTCAGAAAGGCTATTCAATTAATCTTTCAATCTATTCTAAAAGAACGTTTTAAAACATTGCACAAGCTACCTGATTTATGGGAATTGTTCTTGGAGCATGACAGCAGCCATCCCAAACTCTCTCAATCTCAATCTCTCCCTGTGTGTGTGTGTGTGTGTGTGTGTGTGTGTGTGTGTGTGTGTGAGAGAGAGAGAGAGAGAGAGAGAGAGAGAGAGAGAGAGCCCAATCCACATCCATAGAACCTTCTGAATTCATCAAGAACGTGCGTTCATCTCATTTAGGTATGCTATCAAAGCATTATTGTTTAGTCCAGCATTTGAATCTTTTAGGTGGAGTTTATTTCTCCTGCCAAATGAAGGAAGCTCTGCTGGTTTGTTAATGTTATGTTTTACTTATTGTTGTTTTGATGCTTTCATTTTGGGGGGTTGATCTCCACTTTGACAGTTCTTATGAATTGAAAAGCAAATTATACACTGATGTAATTAAATTAAATTAAATTAAAATTATATCTACATCTCCTCTGTGGGTTGGAAAGGTCTACCTCTGAGAGCCAAGATGGTGTATGGAATTGGACTTAAACCTTGCAGATCAAGGTTCATATCCCTGCTCAGCCACAAGGCTTCCTGGGTGACCCTGGGTGTCAGTCACGATCTCTCAGCCTCACAGGATTGTTGTAAGCCTCACCTACCTCATAGGGTGGTTGTGAGGACAAAAGGAGGGGCGGAACCATATACACCGCTCTGAGCTCCTTGGAGGAACCGTGGTATAAACATGTGAAAAAAATAATACCAAATAAGTACAAATCAGAGTGCAATCCTAAACTGGTGTTGCGCCAGAGCAGCGCCATCGCAAATGTGCTGTAATGCAGGTCAGCGCTGTGGATTTGGGCACTTGGCCAGTGCAGGCAGCAGTGTGGGCCCACGGAAACCACACAGCCGGCCAGCTGTGTTGGCCAAGTGGTGGCTTAGTTCTGCCGGGCTGGCCCCCACCAAGGGTGTGCCAGAGGCAGGCGGGAAACGTAACAGGGCAGAGGGAGGGCATATCCAGAGGCAGGCTTTCCTGGAGGGGTGGGTGGAGACGGCATATGTCTGTCGGGCCATATCCTAACCCCCATCCATAGGCTGGTTGGCTACTCCTGGCTGCATGGACCTGTGCCTGCTATTTTGCTGGCGCAGATCCAAGCAGCCCTATAGAGCTGGCTGGAACGTGCCCTGGGGTAAGGGGAAAATATCCCCTTGTCTCATGGTGAGCTGCAGCTGCCTCCCAGCCTATGTTAGGATACAGCACAGGCCTGCCAGCCAGCATGCTCCAATACAGGTTAGGATTGGTCTGTCAGTCATATGTGGTGTGACATGCAGTTTCTGCCTTTTCTCCAAACAAAGTTTGTTTCATAACAATGCTTACTAAGTATGCGCCATCCACCATGAGCCTTGTTAAGTAGTTTTGTCTGCAAACAGCGCTCTGAGCTGGCTTGTCTTTTTCTGCTTTTAGCCCGCTCCGCTGAAACACATGACACATGCTATGTTTGCTTTGTGCTTGACCAACTCTGCAAACTCATTTTTAACAATATAAAAGATCTGGGATCCTGAAACCCCAATCATTGCTTCTTATTCCTTTCCACGCTGGGACATTCTTTGCTTAAAATCCTATCTTTATTTCAATCAGGCTAGCCGTCTGCTGTGCTTGAGCTGCAGGCTTTTTTCTTTTCTTTTGTGACAGAGCTCCTCAGCCTTTAACAGCTGTGTTACACACGGGGGCTAATAGTCAATGAAAATGTTTCTGACAGTCTCACAGTTAATTCCAAGGAACAGCTGATCAGTTTTTTTCGTATGTGAGAAATCCAGAAGGAACATTACATTTCTTGCTGTTGACATGAAATGGCCAAACTGTTAATTGTTTTACGTTCCATCTAAATATGTTTGTAGATTAAGGCTGCGGGGAGGGGGTGTCCTTTAAAAAAACACTACAGGTAAATTACCCCTTATCCAGACATCCAAAATTCAGACTATTCTGAAATCCAGACAATTTTGTCCAAGACTTTTTTTATTTTCTGTAGTGTGAACACTGGAAGGTCTTGGGCTCATTCCCATGTACAGACTGTAAGTGCTATTCTTTGCTCTGTCATGTGCGCCATTGTTGAAAAATGTCAAAGAAGCCAGCAGACACCCAAATGGGTTACTGTGGAAAGAGCAAGAGGAAGCATTTCTCATTATATTTATGCAATTATTCCAAAATCCAGACAAATCCAAAATCCAGACACCTTCTCGTCCCAAGCAGTTCAGATCAGGGATACTCAGAGCGCAATCCTAACCTGGAGTTAGGCTGGCACAAGTTAGGCCAGCAAAGACTCCACTCCTAGAGTCAAGGAGGATGGTGCACATCTGTGTGCTGGCCTCTCTGACTCCAAGAGTAGTCCAAACATACTTTACCGTGTCCCTTGTGCTAGCCAAACTTTGCTGGCCTAACTTGTGCCGGCCTAACTCCAGGTTAGGATTGCACTCTCAATCTGTACTACAATGTGGGCAAACTAACTTTGGTACTTTGAAACAGAACTAACTTCAAATAGGAATAATAGTCTTGGTTCGCATCTGTTGATAGGATAATTCAGCAACCAGCATCCCACAATTCCTGATTTGTTTTGTTTCTTTGCCTTTGTAGCCAAGTCCTTCCACTTTGGTCCTGAAGACACCTTCCCATGCCCTCCATTCCCTCGACTGATTCAATTCCAAAGTGCGTGGGAAGCTCTGAGCAGACCATTTTTTTTCCTCCAAAGTTCAGAATTTGGCTTTTGTTAATCACAAATAAATGGTGATATCATAAGAAACTTGTTGTTATCAGCTGTTCTTATTTCCTTCATTGACTCTCATTTTGATGGATGATACCCCTGTTGCACTCAGCAGGGGTGTAGCATTCAAAAGATCCCATTTGAAAGAAACAAAGAATTCCCGCAATGAATAGGACTTCTTGTTTAAAAAAAAAAGAAGCCTTCAAACCAAGTAATAATTGGCTGTTCTTGTTTTCTTCCACGATACATTTGTGGGTGTTTATCAGAATGAAAAGCTCAACTCAATTTGCCAGCGGGACAAAGTGCATCATTTTCCTTTTGTTATTTCTAGCTTTGACAAGGTGAATTTTGAAAAAAATAAAGATAACTATGTCATAAGTCATGAAAAGCAGGATAAAAGCCATTTTTTTCTTATATTAAGCAATAAAAGGAATATAGCCCAAAAGGGATCATGAGGTTTTTTTTTCTTACAAGCATATCAGGCAAGATATACGCTGGGCAAAGAGCCTATTCTGGTCAAAGAGCATCAATGTTTTCCACCTCACTGCTCCATGAACCTTATACACCAAGGGCCCAATCCTACCCAGCTTTCCAGCTCTGATGCAGCCATGCAAACTGGGCATGTGCTGCATCCTGCAGTGGGGGGGGGAGTAATTATGGAGGCCTCCTCAAGGAAAACAAAAGTTTGCTCTTTACCTCAGGATGGCATTGTGGCTGCATCGGTGCTGGAAAGTTGGATAGGATTGGGGCTTGAGTTACAAACTAACTGAAAAACTATGGGCCACTTTGGATAATACTTTTCCAACTGATCCCTCTTCATAAAGTTATGTCCATACCCTACCCCATTTTGCCCTCCTCACAGACTTACTACCTTTGGTGGGTCTTCTTCTCCCTGCCACCATGCGCAGGGCCTTGACAGCATCTCCAGCAGCTATCCAGAGTTCCATTTGCAAGGCTGCCTTCTTTCCAAGCTAAAACGTCTTACCTCATAAGGAAGGTTACTTCAGCCTGCTGTTCATTTTAGGTGTCTTGCTTTGCACATTTTCCATCTCTACAATATCCTTCTTGAGGCATGGTGACCAGAATTGTATGTATATTTCAAAAGTGACCACATCTTAGATGTGTATAAGGACATGCTAATATTAGCCGTCTTGAAGGCCTACCAAAAGGTGGTGAATTAGCAGGGTGGGCATAATGGGACAATGGGTGAGCATAACTGGGCAGAACAGGGGGGAGATGGGGACATAGGAGGCAGGAGGAGGTGGCACCCACCAGATGCATGGGCAAATCGTTGCACCAGATGCTATCCCCTCCAGAGCAAAGTGGCATGCCTCCTTTGTCTTCTTGGACTTGAAGGATGCACTTAAAAGACTACTGATTCTGTTATGCGCACTTACACAGACACACATAGATATGTAACCCAGTTAGAATATACTGTCCACTTGTTCTATCATTTTAGGGTTCAATGGGGGCATTTAGCACGTGATTAAAACTCAGGATGAAAAAAAATATCTGAAGGAGAGAAAACAGCCCTATTAGGCATGACAAGTTCTTCTTAAACAGACTCTTGTCATTTTGACAAACATGTCATTTCACTGGCTTTCATGATTACAAGGGTAGTATGACTTTTTTCATTTAAAAAAGCCCCTGAATCGTCTTGATTTGCTTGGTTGTAAATGAAGCCAAGGTGCACTTCCTAAATAAATGTTTGATGGCACCCCCCCTTCCGTGCGCTACGGCGTAGAGTCATGCTGGCCACATGATTGGACAAAAATGCCAGTTCTACAGGCTTTGAAACTGAGATGAGCACCGTCCCCTACAGTCGGTCACGATTAGACCATTCAGTCATGGGGAAACCTTTACCTTTACCCCATTCCTATGTGTCCAAATAGTACTTGCAGTGGATTATTTCATGCCACTTGCTTGTTTATGGCTCCTGATGTAAGTCCAGCCACTTCCATCAGTGCAGGCAGAGCCACCGGGCAGTGTTCCTGTCAATTTAGCCTCTCATTCTGCCCTCTCCCATAAACTCTGATGTGCAAAAGTCAACAGGATGCGAAGGAATTTGCCATAAGCTCCTAGAGATAACAGGGACACAGTAGCTATGTCAAAGCCACATGCCAATAAAATCATGTCAAGGTCTGGCTTTTTCCCTTCTCTGGAACGAACCAGCACTTTAGCAGGACTTAGTACAGTAAGTAAAGCAACTGGGCCTGTGAAGGTGAACTGAAAGTTACCAACCTACAGTCAGACTTAAACACTGTTGGTTGGAGTGAATCGTTAGGATGAACTGGCCCCAGGGCACACTCTCTGGATGCTGATTTAGATCATCTCAGGGACTAACTTTGCATGTAATGAAGACCCAGTTTCTTTAAATGAAAAGCAAGCTATTGGTCAAGATGGCTGTATGCAGGGGCATAGCTAAAGAAATGCAGAAGGTGCAACTGCACTGGGCACAAGCTTGAGGAGGGCAACAAGCTGAGCTTGACACAAGTGGCTAAAATTGTGAAAACCTTGCTATGCATGAATAATATCATCATGTTATACATCATCGGAAAGGTAATTTAATTCAGAATGCAATGAAACAAATCAGATTGTAATATATTTATTCAATCAAACATTATGGTCAAAAACCAGAAAACGAAAATACAACTGTCATATAAAAATAATATAAAAATGTGAGAAACATGAATGAATGAATGAATGAATGAATGAATGAATGAATGAATTTTCCATATGGGGAGATATTAAACATTATGGGCCCCAAGTGTCAAATGACCTAGCTACGCCACTGCTTGCCTCCTTGCTGGGGGTGACTACAAGCTTGGGGGGTAGCAAGAGGAGGTCCCGCTGATGCAGGGAGGATGCAGGTTCTCCCCATTTTTCACCTTTTTAAAAAGCCCAGGTGTGCTGTCACTGCCTGTTGCGATGCCACTTCCGGGGCATCATATTGCCCTCAGCACTGGGCTACACTTTCCTTAGCTATGCCACTGGCTGTATGGAACATCCTGGTTGCTGTGCTTGGCGCTCTCCAGAGGTAGCTGGTTGTCCACTCCAGGAAACATTCATTTAACATCTATCGGCCAACTGCTACTACAGTGCAAAACGTTGTTCTATGTATGTCAGTTCCCCCACACCTACCAATTTCATTTCTCCACTTCTTGCACCAGTGGCCATTCTTCTGCGGCAGCTCACCATTCTGTAATGGCCCAATACTATCCAAACTGTGCACAAGCAGAATGCATGCTGGCTGCTACACAGCAGCTTTAAAGTGCTTTGCAGCAGCCCAAGTTACCAATGCACCAGCAGGAAGACCAGAGCCTCCCTGTGCACACTAGCAGAGAGCCACCAACGGAGATAAGCCCATGTAGATGGTAGGACGGGCTAGGGGAGGGCAGGGAGAGGTCAGGGAGGGAGTTGAATGGGACAGGGTGGATGGAATGGGACGCTGATGGGGCAGGGGAGGGCAGATCAGGTCTGAGGGCAGGATCAGCAGCAGTGGCACATGTCGAACGCCAACCCCCTTCCCAGGCCTGATCCACCAGCACAGATCAATTCAGATTTGTTCCAGTGATATCCCATAGAGGCTCCTAGGACTTACCCCAGGGCAAGGAGGCAAATGTCCCCTTACTCTGAGGAGACATGATGCAGCTGGTGCTGCTACATCTCCATGAAGGATTGGGCTGTTAATTATCTTGGCGGAAAAGAAAAAAACACCTGGGATGTCCCAAGACTGGCAATCCTTGAAAATGGTGGTGGGGAAATCTAGTATTGTGATAGTGTTCTGGAGTAAAGAAGTGGAGCTCAAAGTTAGCCCCCAAATGGCCTAAGATTTAGTTTTCCACCTATCCACCTGCAAAGAAACAGTTGGAGAAATAGCAATTTGGGCAAAACATCAGCCCAATGTACAATCCAAGACTTGCTCTGGAGCAAGTCCCACTGAGTTCAATGCAACTTTGCTTTCTGGTAATTATGCTTAGGATTTATGCTTACTGTGAATTTTTAAGGGATGCTTATGTTCTTAAAACACCTTGGAAGAGACATACTGAAGTGCACAGCTGTTCTTTTTCACAAGTCCTTTCCCGAACATTTTATTTCTTTTGTCCTTCGTGGTCATTGTTAAGAGAAGTTATTTGACATCCAGATATTTTATTGGGCAATAAAATACAGTAATAAATATGTGATGAACTAACTCAGAGAAAGACAAAAGGAACAAAACTTAAAGGGTCCGAGCAAGAATAGCTTTGCAAGAGAAAGAACAATGGTTCGTCCAAGGTCTCAGCTCCATCATCATCATAAAAGCCAACTAGAAGAATGAAACCAACAAACATTTCATAACAATACCTAGGCAGGCACAATTCAAAGACTCATCAATGTTAAGGGCTGTGAATGACAAACTTTGAAACCCTCATGAGATTCACATGTAATTGGGAGAAAGTTGGGAAAATACCCACTCAATGAAATAGATTAGCACTTACTCTGTTCTGCTGGATAGTGTGTTCAGCTGGTGCTGATGACTTTCCATTATTAAAATGAAATGTCAAATAGCAGTTGTTGTTCAGTCACTAAGTCGTGTCCGACTCTTCGCGACCCCATGGACCACAGCACGCCAGGCCTCCCTGTCCTCCACTAGCTTCCACCCAATTTCATGTTCATCGCTTCGGTGACACTATCTAACCATCTCATCCTCTGCCACCCCCTTCTCCTTTGCCTTCAATATTTCCCAGCATGAGGCTCTTTTCTAAAGAGTCCTCTCTTCTCATGAGGTAGCCAAAGTATTTGAGTTTCAGCTTCAGGATTTGTCCTTCAAGGGAGCAATCAGGCTTGACTTCCTGTAGGATGGACCGATTGGATCTCCTTGCAGTCCAGGGGACTCTCAAGAGTCTTCTCCAACACCATAATTCGAAAGCATCAAATAGCAGACAGGTCACTAATTTGTTGTCATGTGGCACATATAAATAAATGGGGTGATGTTTGGTTACAGACCTTCAGAACTACTGGAAAATTCATATACCAAATACAAACTAGAATAAGAATCCATCACTTGTAAATTTAGGTGATGCTGGCATTGAAATGTTGAGCTTGCTGCAAGATTTATTTATTCAGTTAGAGCACAATCTTTGGGGAATGTTCCCTGCACACGCTGAATGTCCCACTGAAATGAATAGGAACAGCTCAAGTGCATTACCATTCTTTTTAGCATTCACACTCTTCTGTCTTTATACAAAACAAAAGGCCAAAATAGAAATAGACAGAAGACAATCTTTCAGGTTTTCGAAACTTGGGTGTGAACTGGGTCAGAGAGGGCAGGAGGGTGGAGGAGCTTGACGGCAGCCACACTTGCCACATCCTTTCCCCCCTTCCCAGGACAGATCCACCTACTGACAGCACAATCCTATGTGTATCTAGTACTTAGAAGTAAGGTCCACTGAGTTCAATGGGACTTACTCTCAGGTACGCATGTATGAGATTGCAGCCTGAGGGCCCAATCCAGAAGCCAGCGGTACAATGTTACCGCCAGCTCCAGTGTCACAAATGTACCATAAAGTTTGTGGCACCGTGCTGTATGCTATAGCCAGAGCTGGAGTAGGCTCCAACTGTGCGCAGGGTGGGGTGGTGACAAAAGCCCTCACCACACCCTCCGCGCAACCTCACCACACCCCTTCTTCCCGAATCGCTCCATTTCGGAGCGATACGGATGCAAGGGTGGGCAGGAGGGCCCAGCTTCACACCAGTTTTCCCCACCAATCAGTCCAGCTCCCTTGGCAGTGCCCGCAGCCGGCGCATCACCATGCTGCATGGACACAGCGCCTCTCTGCTATATAGGTGGGGGGGGGATAGGATTTATTTATTTATTTACTGTTCTATCCCGCCTTTCTGCCACATTATAGGGGATTCAAGGGAGCGAACAATTAAAAAAAAACATAAAAACAAATACAAATAAAAACAATATTAAAAAGCTTAAAACAATTAAAAGTTAAAACAAAGCAAACACCCCGGACCCCACTACTAAGATACAGAAAAAAGCCAGCCTGTAGTGTCAATAAAAGCTTTCACAAACCATATGGAAAGCTAGAAGGGTCTTAAAGCCCTGCCAAAATGTCTGCAAGGGGGGAGCTGTTCTTAATTCTTAAGGATTGGGCTATGCAATAGTTATTTGGGTTTGCAATGATTAATCGAATTTACCATGCTCTATCTTTTCTTTCCATCCTAGCTTTCTTTTATACACGAGTTCTTTCAATTAAGCAATACAGAAAGCCACAACCAAAATGGGTCAGGGGCAACCTAACTTCTGTGAGAATGGACATAATGTTTATATCATTTTAATTTTTAAGTGTCAGAATGACACAGATAAGAAAGTTCAAGTAAAGTCCAAAAGAGTTATAAATTGGGAGCATTTCCCATGATTAGCACTTCAAAAATGCAGCTGAGAACATTTTAGCAATCACTACAGTAAGGTGACCATGTTCCTTTTCAAAGCTATGATGGTACAGGGAAAGTTCCTTATCTCATACCACGCACAGGACTATCACAGACAGGGCTTTGCATCTGACAAGGCTTAAATCAGTGCCATCACTTAAATCTGTGTTAGGTCAAGCTGCACTTGCAACAGATGGATGGCTTACCTGGGAACAAACCATATGGAAAGCTAGAAGGGTCAAAAAGGTAGCGCTGGTGTCTGATATGTTGCTACCTGAACTAGATTAGCAAATGACACTCCTCCCTTTTCTTCTCGGGGCTTTTTTTCCTCAGTTCCTTCCTTTTTCCACGTTTCTCCCACTTCTTTATTTTTCTGTTTTGTTGTATTGCGCTGTTTGGCTGTATTGCTTTGCTTTGTGGGCCATCAAGAGTGCAGGGTAGGGTGCAGTATTCAGGTGCCGCCTGAAGTTACCTGCTTCAGCCTACTTTGTCATAGGGTGCGTGTGTGAGAGAGGGGGGGTGTTCAATTTAAGAACTATCCAAAGGTTTTCTTACTTATTACAGCTGCCTCCTGCAGAGACAAAGTAAAATGAAGGCCATAAACCTTCTGCAACATGGTATGCCATAATATAGGAGAGAACAACCCTTGGCAAAATCTATATTGCACTATGCATAACACAGGGCTCTTAATTTCCAGCATGGAATTTATAGCTTCTTGTTTCTTTCTGCTTGTATTGTGACAATCGTTCAAGCCAGGATGTTGTAACATGTTGCTGCAAAGATGAAAACTAGCAGTGCCACTGACTAGTTTGGACTAAAGGAGAGAAAGTAGGAAAGTGGAAGTAAACATCAGGAACTGGCATGAAAGGGACATAGGAATAGTAAAATGAAGCAGGGGCATGTAGTGTCCTTGCACTGTAGTGTTTCCATTCATTCGAGTTCATGTGGCAAACAACCCACAGAATCATCACTGTGCTTACACTCTTCCTGCTTTCCCTGTATCTTCTGTTTAGGCATGCTAATGTGCATGCAAGATTTGTTTTTATAATTTTTCTGTAGAGAAAGGGTAGGAAGGCGGCAAGACGGAGCGGTACACAACGGGCAGGCTGCCGCTCACCCGTTCCTCCCGCCCAGCGTTCCGGCTGCATGACGCCGCTGGCTGCAGGGCCTCAGAGCATCTCCCAGACATGACCAGAAGTGGCTTCCTGTTGTGTCTGGAAGGTATTCTGAGGCAGCAACTGGCCTCCCTACACCTCAAACGCCTCCTGACTTCTGCTCATGTCCTGGAGGCTTCTGAGAAGGCTGGGAGGCCACACCCAACCTCTGGAGGGCCAGGCATGCCCCCCAGGTAAGTAACTGTGGTGCCACGATGGGGCTCCCACCGATTTCATTATCCTGCACCCGATCCTCTGTGGATACCAAGGGCTCATTGTACTGAACAGCCAGTTACGTAGGACAGCCAGCCAGGCCAAAGGACTGTGCTACATGAACTTATTACCTTACAGCTTTCCCATTATACTTAAAAAAAATTATTTCTAAGAACAGGAGGCAGATTTTCCATTTGATACTTTACACCTTGAAGAGTTCAGAATTTTTCATTTCCAAACTGCTAAATGTACGCATTTGTTTTTAAAACAATGTTCTGGGTTTCTTATTAGGTACGGTCTGTTCTGAAACCACAGAAATATGGCTTCACTTTTCCTTGCCAAAGGTTTTCCAAGCTGGCCTGACAACAAGTATGTAATTGGAACAACATGAGCCAATGGGATGAGTCAAGACACATCTACCCAGATGAACTTTGATTTTGTACAGGTGCTGAGGACTGGGGTTTGGGACAGAGAGAAGAATATGCATTCTCTTCGGCTGAGTTGGGCAATCCGCAGCCATCCAGTGTGACCCAAGGCTAAAAACATTTCCAGAAAATGAAAGTTTTGCATGTCATGTTTTAATCCTATCTATATTAGAAAGTTAGCTAAAGTGAAACCTCTCCTGACCATACTGCTGCATCAAACCAGGACTGCAACATGAGACTGGGTTGCATTTGCCAAGGCCCCAAAATTAAATAACCATGATTAAGGAAACGTGGGCTATTTAGCAGAGTGGCTGAGATTTACATTTCTTTCTTCTGTTATTTGATTTCAGTGCGTTGATCTGCCAGCAGATAATGAGGATTAAAGGCATAAACTTTGTCTTGGGGCCTATAACCATTTTAACATGTGGTGAATGCAGGAAATTCCTGCATCACCCTGCTCAGAGTCTCTGGCCAGTCGTGCACATGTGTGACACAATGGTTGGCGTGTCAGTTGAAGACTGGGAAAGCCCAGGTTCAAATCCTAACTCAGCTAAGATGCTCCCGGGGTGACGATGGGCCAGTCAATTTCTCTCACACTTAACCTACCTCACAGGATACCTCACAGGCAGTGATGTCATTCAGGGGGAACAGACCAGAACGGGCGTTCCGGATCCTAATGGGCTCCGTGGCTGGTTCCGGGTTCCCGACAAGTGCCAATCAAAAGTGAGTTCCTGTTCCTAAATAATTTGAATGACACCACTGCTCACAGGCACCAAGCCACACCACCCTCCAAAGAAGCAGAAGTATTGATTATATGCTGTCGAACAGCAGCGGAGCGTTGCACAAGGCTGCATGAGGTTCAGGTGGGTTGGGGGCACGGCAGTTTGAGAGGGGAGTGGCAGCCTGTGGACCTGGGCAGCTAGGGGGCCAGGGACGTGACTGCCAGGGTGAGAGAACGTCATCCAAAATGTTACTGATTTTTAAATCACCTATTCCTCAGCACCCTTTTTTGAAGCACAGAGGTGGCAACTCTCTGTCTTCATTCCTCATCCCAAATAGCGGGTCAACACCATTGGCTTCATCCTCTTCCAGCGCTTTATGTCATTTTAAATCTGATTTAAATGTTCAGGTTCTCTCCTTCACCTCTCCCAAATTATTAAGGGCAGTACAAAATTATGACTTCTCCATAGTAGACAGTGATCCTCTTCAAGGAAATCAACCCACAGACATAAGCACCACTAAAGCCAGTATAAAGATGATGCCTTAACAGAAAGCTCCCAGGAAGAGCAGTGCTGGAATAGGCAGTAAGTAACCATGTTGCTGGATCTTCTGCCATTGAACCTGAAGCTTTCATTGCAATAAGAGTGGCACCCAGAGCCAGAGCAGGCTCTGATCGCGCAGGAAGACGTCACCGTGGCCTCCACGCAGCCTCACCACGCCCCCTGCTTCTAGACTCGCACCATTTTGGAACATAACAGAGGCAGGGGCAGGCGGGCTCAGCTCTGTGCCGCTTTCTTCCCAGGCACGCCCAGGTCCCTTGCCTATGCCCATGGCAAGCCCTACACTGCAGCCTATGGGTACAACCCCTCTGGTGGCACCATATCTCCATCCCCACATGCAAAAAGGCACTAGGAGTGTGAATTGCTTCCATTTTTGTGCTGCCTGTTAGATTTAGATTTAGATTGCTACTTGCCTGAACCTAGTGAAAACTCAGATATATAAAGTTAATGGCAGGCCTGCATTACAGCTTGTAGATAATCCACAATATAACTCACTTGCAGCCAGAAAGTGAATCATGACTTTGACCCGAATACTAATTCTGGCACTAAATATCAACTGTACAACTGAGGGTCATTTGACTCCAGACATATGAAATTGAATATCTGTCTTTTAATTTATTTAAGTAAATTCAAAAGTATTTTTTTTAATGTTACACTTATTTCATTCCTAATTTACTGACTGCACCTTTGTAATCCCTTCCACATTTCACCTGCAGAGACTAATTACTTGAGTGGTCCTCAGATGGAATAGTTTTTTACCCAGTGCCAGCTGCCAAGATGGATGTAGGTGGGCCATAAGAGTGTTGATTCTCAGGCATCTATGGCTGCTGTTCTGTGTTGCTCCAGCAGTAAAGTCACTGGACCAGTTCCTTTTCAACCACTATAGGCTGCAGTTTGGATTTTTCTCAGGTGCCACTAAAGCAGAGAAGAAAAATATGGCTTAGAGCACACAGTGAAAAAGATTAAGGACTCTGTCTGTCAACACTAATGTCCAGATGTTTTAAAGTGCAAGAGAAAACAGTAAAAGGACATTAATTGCATACCTCTTTCTTCACTTTGAAATGTTGTTTAACAATATTTTAAGTACCTAACTTTTCTTGCCATCTTCAGAGTGTGGGATGTTTTTTGTTGTTTTTTTTTCTGGTCCCTTATATACATTTCAGATAAAATTTGTCCAAACAGTCTTAGCAGAAAAAAAACACCACTTTGTTTTTCAGACAAAGTGCTCCATGTTTTATATGAAATTCACGCTTATTGAATTAAGCAGAACACATCCTATTAACTTCCAACGATCCATATGAATGGGAGGTGGGAAAGGTATTTTATATAACTTGCAGACAGAACCAACCATTTCTAGCTGAACAAAAACATTTTTAGTTGCAAAATGAATTGCACTGACTAAGGGCACAATCCTAACCAACTTTCCAGCACCGTGGCTCCGAGGTAAGGGAACAAACATTCCCTTACCTTGGGGAGGCCTCCATTGACTGCCCCCCCAACTGCGGGATGCAGCACATGCCCTATTGGCACAGCTATGTCAGTGATGGAAAGTTGGTTAGGATTGGGTCCTGAATGGTGAGAACCATGATCAAACAGTCACTCTCAAAAAGATGGCTTTGAGTTTTTGTTGCACCTAAAATCTGCCCCCCCCCAGCAACAGATTCTCCCAAGCAACGGTTTGCAGCTAACAGCTACTTTCAGGGCAAATTGCCACTTCCGGGGGAAATTTTCCATGTGAGAGAGCAATCCTAAACTGGAGTTGGGCCACCATAAAGCATGTTTGGACTACTCTTGGAGTCAGGGAGGATGGCTCACGTCCGTGTGCTGGCCTCTCTGACTCCGACAGTGGTCCAAACATACTTTACGGTGTCCCTTGTGCTGGCCAAACTTTGCTGGCTTAGTTTATGCCAGCCTAACTCAGTTTAGGATTGAGCCCTGAATATGATACTAGGGGAAAGTATTGCACTCCCCTCCTCACCGCATGCTATGTTTCCAGGCCTAATCGGGCATGGTTAATTTTTGGAGACGGAAGGACCTCTTCCACTCCACTTACACATTAGAAACCATCTTCTCAGGACATTGTTGTGGGAAGCAGAATCTTAGTGGTGCTTCTAAGCATCTGAAGCACTGTTTTTCCCATAAAAATCCACACTGTCTGTCCATATCGGACAGAGAAAAAATGACTGGCAATGGTGAGAAGGGATAACTTTCCCAGTTAATATTTATATCTTTAGAGTGAAATTTTCTCCGTTGCAGCAACAGAAACAGCCCAAAAAAATATGTTCCACATAGCAACAAGGGGAGCATGAGATACTCCTTCTTCTAGCATTGGTCTCCCTAAACCAATTGGCTGCTGTCACTGCCTTCCCCTCCGAGCCTCTCCTATTAACAATGCATGCAGCAGGGGTTAGAGAATGTTCCCTGCTCCTTTCCAGAGCCACGGGAGAGCTGTCCACAGACTTCAGATCAACTTTTATATGACTTTAATTGTTATTTGTGAATGCACTTGAATGTAAAAAAGAAAGCAAGTTTCCTTCTTATCAAGCAAACAGTTGCAGTGATGGCTGAGTACCTTTCCTAGGAAAGTGCGATCTTCAACAGACAAGCCCTTTCACCATTGATCTTTTTCATCTCATGGCACACTGGCAAAGTGGTAAAATTGTCAAATTTTGACAATCAGCTCTTTGACAATTGACAAGGCACAGGATGCTGTTGGTGGGGAGCGCACCTCCTCAATGGCCCTATTAATAAATGACCTTTCCCCCAAATTCCCATGGCACACCTGTAGACCATTCGCGGCACACCAATATGCCGTGGCACAGTGGTTGAAAATGGCTGCCTTATACTGCGTATAAATATTTATAAATAAATAAATAAATAAATAAATAAATATTTATTTAATAAATATTAATAAATATTAATTTTATTTATTTATTTATTTATTTAAAGAATTTCTCCAACAATTAGGTCAGCGTTGTCTACAATGACTCTTCAGGATTTCAACTCCAACTCCTAACAGCAGATGACAGGGATTGAACCTAGAACCTTCTGCATACAAAGTGGGTGGTCTACCACTCAGCTGCAACAGGAATAGATGAGCCCACCTATCTGGCACACTACTCCACTCGAGCTTTGTAGATCTTAGCCAGCTTCTCCCCTTCCTAACACTGCTTTAAGGAGCCACTGCTGGTTGCCGTCTTCTTGCTAGAGCCAGAGTGAGTTAAGGAGGGGAGGCAGGCCTGAGTTCTTGGATGTATGGATGCTGATGGAACAACTAAAAGTATAGGGAGGTAAGGTAAAGGTAAAGGTTTCCCCGCGACCGAATGGTCTAGTCGTGACCGACTGTAGGGGGCAGTGCTTATCTCCATTTCAAAGCCTGTAGAGCCGGCGTTTTTGTCCGAGGACAAGCTTCCGTGGTCATGTGGCCGGCATGACTCTATGCTGTAGTGCACGGAACGCCGTTCCCTTCCCACCGAAGTGGTCGCTATTTATCTACTTGCATTTAGGTGCTTTCGAACTGCTAGGTTAGCAGGAGCTGGGACAAGCAACAGGAGCTCACTCCATCGTGCAGTCTTGAATTCCCAACCATCTGGTCGGAAAGCCCAGCAGCAGCGGTTTTAACCCACTGCACCACCACATTCCTTTTTAGGGAGGTACTCTTATTCTATTTCTAAATGTATCGCTGTTCCAAATATGCCTCCTCCTCTGATCCAGAATTTCCATCACATGGTTCATCAGCATTCAACCTGGAGGGAAGGAGGAATGAGCTCTGCATTCCCTAGCAAAGTACGTTCCAGAATTTATAAAAGGTAAACAAACAGAAGGACTATCCTGTTTCATTTGCAGAATAAGCTCTAACTATATAATTCAAAGTTTCTATTAATGGCACAAGTTGACTGCAGTAAAACGCTTTAGAGAGAAGGATGAGACTTCGGGCGCATTCCTAACCTGGACTCCAAGACTGGTCCAAACGCGCTTTACGGGGCATTTGCAATGCTCCTGTTCCTTGTGCACAAGTCCCTTGTGCCGGCCTAACTCCAGGTTAGGATTGTGCCCTAAGACACCAGAAGCAGAGAAATATGTCGATGCCAAGGGAATCCTGTACCTACTTGGACTGAGGAATCAGGTCAGATTTTTAAAAAGATCTCTTCTGACTAAAAATATGCCTATCATCATGTTCAAATAAATGAGCTGGGTTACATTTTAAAGCACATTCATCTATTCTGAAGAAGGCTAGCTCCGTCCGGCTGACAGGCAAGCAAGAAACTGATTGTTTTTGCAGCCAAAACAAAGAGGTAAATCATGATATAACAGGAGTAATAACGTCATCCAGGGCCTCCTGCAACTGTGCTCCTTGATCTCTTTAGCCAAGCGTAAGAGAACTAGGTTGTAGTTGCCTCAATCTTTCAGAACAAGGACATGCGAGGGCATTCGAGATGTAGAACCACACAGGATTGACAGTGTCTTGGCATCCTGTCCAAGCTGCATAGAACATCCTGTGATCTGCCGTTGCAGCACATCTGGGTGCTGTATGTTCATTGTCTGGCCATTGGCCACTTTCATTCTATGCTCAGAGCATCCCTCACAAGCAAAACTGGCATGTGGTAGAAAACAAAATGTATCTTTGCACAATACTGACAAGCCCTCCACATTCATGGCGAAAGGAAGCATGTGTTAGCAACACAGTAGTGACACCAGAGAGCTGTTATGGGGCAGTTGTTTCCTGAGAACTTAGCCATGCTGTAAGAACCATGAAAGCATCTTATGATTTCCTGCACATAAATGATGAGTCCTTTCCTTTAGGACTGCTTGTACTGCAGCTTCAGTTTTTGAGAAAGATGCCAAGAAATGATGCACAAAACATTTAGGCCAATGATCCTAGGTGTAAGGATGCAGGGACTGCCTCTGTTGTTGCTGTAAGAGAATAAACTGTCATATCTCCCTCCATGTGGGATACATGTGGCTTGATGCTGCATATGGCTTTGAAGGTGCAATCCAACTGTGTCCTAGAGCCGATGCAAGCTGCTTGCCATAAAGCATTTTTGCGCCACGCAATGCGCACAGGACCAACGCAAGCGGGCGCGTCAGCCCTGAAGCGCTGGAGGACACCACAGATTTAGGGCACAATCCTAACCCTGAATTAGGCTGGCATAGTTAGGCCAGCAACGTTTGGCCAGCACAATGACCACTGTAAAGTGTGTTCGGATTACTCTCAGAGTCATGGCACGCATCAGTGTGCTGGCCTCTCTGACTCCGAGAGTGGTCCAAACATACTTTACAGTGTCCCTTGTGCCAGTCAAACTTTGCTGGCCTAACTGTGCCTGCCTAACTCCAGATTAGAATTGCGTCCTTAAGCTATTTGGAGAACTGCATTCAGCACTTTCAGAGTTCCGTTAACTTAGAGTTAACCCCATGTAAACTACATAGGCTATATATATGACATAAAAATTGCGGGTATGATGCAGCCAAAATTAAGTACACATAGATCCCACTATGGGACAAAGATAATGCCATATCTACTGAAAGCAATGGAATGTAGATGTGCTTAGGTTTGTCCGGCAGCCCAATCCTAACCACACTGATGCAGCAGGGTCTGTGTGGCCTCGCTGCATCCTATACTGGAATTGAGCAGGCTGGAAATCTCCTTGAGGAATGGGGACATTTGTCCCCTTGCTCTGGAGAAAGCCTCAGCCTGCACAATGGATCTATTTGGACCTATACCTGTTAATTTGCTAGCACAGGTCAGAGTTGAGCCACGTCAGGATTTCAGGCAGAGGCGTTTCTACAGGGATGGCTAAGCTCTAAGTTTTGCAAGAAGCCTTACCCTGTCATGTAAATCCCTCCTCTCCCTTGCTGCTGTAGCCAGTAAGCAACGCCAAGATGTTGCTGTTCCCTGTGAGGATTGGCTAAAACGGTGCAGGAGAGGAGTGATTTCCACTGCAAGGTAAGGCTTCTTGCAAAACTTAGAGCTTTGCCATCCCTGTAGAAACGCCACTGATTTCAGGCCCAGAGAGGAGGATAGGGTACAGCATGCATGGCTGCCACCAATCCTACCCCCTCCTGCAACCCAGCGCAAGCAAACAGATGTGCACCATCCTCCCTGATTTCAAGAATGGTCCAAATATACTATATGGTGTCCCTTGTGCCAGTCAAACTTTACTGGCCTAACTGTGCTGGCCTAACTCCAGGATAGGATTGCGTTCTCAGTAGCATGAAGAAAAAAATTGGCTCTTGCCGTCTCTTGAAGCTCAGCCATGTCCAGTCTGCGCAAGCCGTTTCACACACACGAACAATCCACAGCACATGCCAATACATTGTGATTGCTCCAACCCCTGGCACTGCGCTCAGCTGTATGAGCAACCTCCAACATGGCTGGGGCTCTCTGGGCCTGGGGAACCAAAAACAACAACAAGGTTTGTCCGTGAGGAAGTGCTCCATCCCGCTTTGAAGATAATGTTCCTGGTTCTTTGCAAACAGAAAGATTGCTTCAGGCTTGTGAGAATTGCCAGAGCCTTGATCAAAATGGTGGCTTTTCATGGAGGGGAAAACATGTTGTACTGTATTATCCTAAAAACAAAAAGCTGCAAACGGAAAGGGAGAGCAGAGAGCGGATGAAGAATGTGCGATGCTGTTTTAAAATGAACATGATATTCAGCGCTGGGTTGAACAGTTGTTTATCATGGTTTTTTGGGTCAACAATTTTTTTTTTTCTGAAGTCATTTTCTTCCACAATAACTTTGATTAAATAATGAAAACCAAATGCTGGAGAGCTCAGGATTTGGAGGCCTAAAGCACGACACTAATACTTAATTAGTGGGTTTGGATGCCACCTCACAGTATGAACATCAGAGGGGAGCTGATTCGTGAATATTTGGAGCATGTCATCCGGAACTGTTTCTGTAGGATTCACACATGGATTTTTTTTCCCAATGTCAGAAAGAAAAAAATTCATTTTTCTTGGAAATATTCATTTGAATCTTGTCATTCACCACTCAGCCAGACTTCTCTGCTGATTACACACCTGACAACTAAATCGGAAATGCCAACAAAAGTAAAAAGTAAATGTAATATAAACCTTTCCAGAAAGGCAAACCTAATGACATCACAGTTGCTGACAAAGAAGTAGTAATGGGGGTTGAGAAACTAGAATACAGTCCTTCATCCATTTTTATTAGTTCTGAATGTCCTTTGTCATCTGTGAATAGGATCAACAGATAGCGAGGAAAGGAAAAACCCCTGCTAACAAGGCCAAGTGGTGCACCTCTTGTATTTAGCAGGGGAGAATAAATGCCTTGTGGCTGTTTGCTGGTGTTTCTTCTAAATCTTTTAAGATTCTGAGTCCTTGTAACCTGGGACAGGTAACCAGGCAGTTATTTTATGTGCTCTGTAAACTGTGTTGTGAACTTCTGTTGTTGTTGAAAAGTGGTACAGTGGGTCCTCCTTATCTGTGGGTTCAGAACCCATAGATTTGGCCCAGCATGAGCTCTGAACTTGGGTCTGAAGGGCCAACAGAGGACCACCAGAAACAACCCTCAGAGGGCCTTCCCAGAGGCCTCTGACACTTCCAGCTTGATTCCCCACACCTTGGAACACCTCGGAAGGGACTTCCAGTTGTGTCCTGAGGTCCTCTGTTGAATCCCCCCTCCACGGATCTCGGTATCTGCAGGGAATCAGTTCTCCTCCGCAGTCAAACCTGCAGATACTGAGATCCAACTGTATAGAAACATGATTAATTATAATAACAGATCATAATTTACCATTATATCCGAAATTAGAAAAGATTGAGAATATTGGTCAAACAAAACTCTGGAAAATAGTTCAGTACCTGTTTAATAGGTGTTAGGTGATCAC
Organism: Lerista edwardsae; assembly: GCA_029204185.1. Classification (NCBI taxonomy): domain Eukaryota; kingdom Metazoa; phylum Chordata; class Lepidosauria; order Squamata; family Scincidae; genus Lerista; species Lerista edwardsae. The sequence continues at coordinate 5,326,692 of JAJKFI010000028.1, read as the reverse complement.
TGATAATCCGCAGCCATTGCTACCATTCCCTCTCCAAGCACATGTGGAAAAGCTTTGCTCTTTGAGCAAGGTCCTCTTTGGATCTCAGTCAGGAGTCTTTTTAGAAATCTGGAAATTTTAGTTTTGCGTCTGCATTAATCACTACATGCATGCAGACCGAAAGTGGGTCTAACCAACTTTCCATCACTGATGCATTCATGCAAATGGGGGCACACTCTGTATTTTGCAATGGAGGGGCAATCATAGAGGCCTCATCTATGCAGGGGGGTAGTTACAAAAGTGCAGGGGGTGGAGGGGGGATTCAACAGAGGACCTCAGGACATAACCAGAAGTCCCTTATGAGGTGTTCCAAGGTGTGGGGAATCAAACTGGAAATGTTAGAGGCCTCTGGGTGGCCCTCTGAGGGTTGCTTCTGGTGGTCCTCTGGTGGCCCTACAGACACAAGTTCAGAGCTCATGTTCGGCTGAGCTTGGCATTAGTGGTCAATATTGTGAAAACCTTGGATGTATGAACAATACAATCATGATATGTCATTGGAAAAGCAATTTAAGGCAGAATGCAATGAAACAAACCAGAGTGTAATATTTTTACTGTGTCAGAAGTTATGGCCAAAAAATCAGAGAAAACAAAAATATAACTGTGACATCACTTCCTGTTGTGACATCACTTCTTGGGCAACATTTTGTCCTTTGCACTGGGATACACTTTCATTAGCTACACCTCTACCTCTATGTTTGTTCCCTTTCCTTAGGGCTACATTACATCAGCATCATGCTAAAAAGTTGGTTAAGATTTGGATGTGAAACACACTATTGCATGAGCATTGGTTTCTTTCCAACCCAGATTCTACAGCACTAGAATGAAGACAGAAGAAATTGTGCCATAAGAAATCAAAGCAACTGTCTGCAATTGTCTGATTGAAAATGGGGATGACTAGTAGCATGAACTAGAAGGAACTTTCTCATTGATTTCATTGAGAGCTGGATTACAACCAGAGAATGAGACAATTGTGTAGCCTGGAACCATCATATCGCTTGGTCAGAGAGGAGCATCCAGAGATACCCTGATGGGCAAAACAAACAGCCCGCGCACATCTGGAAGCTCATAGAAATTAGAGCACATTTGTAAACTGTCCCAGCTCCTTGATAACAACAGATTGTGTTCAGCTGGGCAGTCTCCAGTTCTCAAGTCACTACATGATGAAAACTTTCCACTTGAGCTCACTCTAATGTTATCACAAAAGATATGATTATGTAATCAAACCTCAGAAAACCTTAGAACCCTCTCCTAGAGGGAGGAAAGACCTCCCCCCCCCAAAAAAAAGAAAATAGGAAACACAAAAGTGTCTGTCAAGGGGGGGGGAGCTTTTTGTTCCTCTGAGATGAAAATGCTGCTTTGCTGTGAACAGTTTTGGTACAAGAGAATCTGCTACCCACTACCCTCCAAAGCTGCTTGAGTACTGTTTGTTCCTTGTCCCCAGTTAACATGTGGAAAAAAGATTCCATATGAGCCTTATATTTAGGCCACCTTGATCATTTCATGTAAGGAAGGATCTCGGAAGATGATGAGTAATTTTTGGCAGACACAAATCAGTGTTAAAAATGCACACATAGGTTTGTGTGTGTGTGTGTGTAAAAAAAATAACACATGTTGCTGCTAAGCTAAAATACCCCCAGTGCTACAATTGTTAACAGACATTTGAGAGGCAATTTCCTTTTATTTTCAATACCTATTAGCAATCCAAAGAACATAAGAGATGAGTCATATCCAAAGCCAAAATGTAAGATTAAAACTGAAAATAGAAGCAATGTTGCAAATAAAGGCTAGCAGATTGCTGCTCAGAGATCACATAATGCTTTTCGTATTGAAATTGGCCTAAATCTCAGCTGCTAAATCTTCTCCTACCTCATTTCCTCCCAGCCTTTCTTCTCTGAAAACATGTTCAACATGGGACTGCAAGATTTTCCTCCAAAGAGATCTTGGTATCTTAAGAGCACACAGGCAAGGGGAAATTGTGCCCTGTGGGAAAACACATACAGGATGTCACTATCAGAATTGGGGGAAGAACAGCCCAATGGAATGCATGCTTGTAGAGGGACAATTACAGGCCTGCTGTCAATCAATAAGCCAAGGAATGGGTATTTCTTCCTGCTTGGATGAGTTTTCACACAGTCTGTAGCAGATCTTTCTAGATGGATGAGCCCCTAAAAGCCTAAGGCAAACGGAGCTACTCAATCAGTTAGATGCAGGATAAGATGTAGCAAAAGAGACTTCTAAGCCACAGCCTTTTTGAGTGACAGCCACAATAATGAGCAGTTTTTAAAAAAGGAAACGGGCCATTACCTGTTGTGTAGCAATTTCTTTCAGGTGGTCTTAAGCCTCAATCACCTGTATTTTAAGGGTCAAGTTGCACAGATAACCTTTCTTTCTAATACCTTGTTTTCCTGAAACGTGCCCCAAGGAATAGAGAATGAGTATCAAAAGGTTCATGGTAGAATAAGCTTGCCACCTTTTGGAATAGCCAGTTAAGGACATTTCCATGGGGACCACTGCCTACAGTAGGTGGGTGTCATTTAAAAACAGTTCTGTTCATAGTATAGCTTCTGAAACTTTGATGGCATCCTCAACTATAACAAACTGAACCAAGGAACAGAAGATCTTACATACTTGTGGACATGTATTTTTCATTGACTCAGAAATAGTCTAATCCAGTGGTTCCTAAACTTTTTATATTAGTGGCTCTCAAGCAGTGGCCTCCACCGCCTTATCTTATCCTCCGTGTTGGATTGTGTAGCCCAACACAGAGGTGCACAAGTTTGTGCTGGTAAAATTGCCAGCACAGACTTGAGGAGGCCCATTGCTGGGCTAGCATCCTTAGAGAAGGGGAATGAGCATTCCCATCTCCTGAGGTGCCTTCTATGGCTGCCATGGTACCCATAGGATGCAGTGGTAGCCGTTTTGGTACCTACGCTCCTGTGGGGGCCCGGCACCATAGGATGGGCTTTTCAACTCAATCCCATGTGCCACCCTGTAAGGTTGCACTTCTGTCTTGTGTCAAACCATCTGATTGGATCCATGATTCCCAGGTCTCCTGCATTTGAACCAATAGTAGCTTTGCCTGGCCAAAAAAAGAAAATTGAAAATACAGCACTGTGGATAACTGTTCAGCTTCTTCACTCCTAAGTAGATGGCCGCTTGTCAAGCCTTATCTTTGGATTTCCTGGCTTGTGTCACAACCTTCATGTTATTTAAACATCGTTTTATATCTAATTTAATTTCCTTGTTTTTGTTTAGCCTCAATAATGTAAAGGAAATCTTTTCTAAGAGGTCAAAACTAGCCTATTATTGCCTGAAAGAGCAAGTTCAGGGAGTTATCAGGAACAAACGAGAGACTAGGCACCCAGGCAAAAAATACAAAAATACAAAAAGAGAGCATGGGAACCAAGACTTATGAGGAAGAGATTAGACTTTAAATTATAAAAGAGGGAAGGCAGAATAGATCAGAAGTTAAAGGGAGCGCCACAACAAAACGTGTAAGATAAGACTAGAAAAAGTATTCCCATAGATATTGACCACACAGCAAAGTACACTGGAGGCACACTGTGGAAATCAGACAGGCAAATGGTCCTACATGCAAGTAGCTGGACCACCCCGATTGTGTGGCGAAACATGAGTGTGAACTGGAAACAGTCAGCAGCCATTGCAAGCAGCCATGGTCCTAGTAATTGCTGGGTCTGTGTTCAGCCTGGTTCACCCTAGCATTTCTTTCCACATGTGATTACTTGGCCAAAACGGGGCCGCTGTTTGCATGTTAGGGAAATTGGCTGGATGAATCCGTCTTTAGTTGCAAATTGAGTTAGTGTTCATTGTGCTTTTTTGAAGTTTGCAAACAATGGCTATAATCCTGAAGACCACAACCACCTGGGTTTGGTTACACTTTAATTTAAAATTGTATGAATAAATATAGATGGAGGGATCCTGCATGGTCTCCTAATCAGGAGCTCCGCAGCTTCAAAGGGCAACCTACACATTGGACACCAATGCTTGCAACAGTGTGCTCATGCTCTTTGTTTCAAAATGGAAAGTTGGTTGGGGTGGAGGGAATTTAGAATGTGGCGTGAGCAAGCCAGGAGAGAAGAAGCAAGTGCTTAACTCTTTCTCCGCCTGCCATTTCCTTGCTCCCTGCAGCCTCCCCCATTATACAGTATCTTCCATTGAAGCCTTTGTCCATTGAGAAGATTGTTTAGATAAGATACCAGATTACTGCCTGGCCTGACACATTCCTTGAGCAAAAGGTATTTGGCAAACAAGCTTTCTGGTGTTCTCACGACAGCTACCTGCTGCAGTATGCGGTGTTGGCAAGCCAGAGATGGGGGAATAGTTTCTATCACCAGCCATGACATTGCTAGCTGAGCTCTCAGACTGGCAAGCTGCAGTAGGACATGTAAGGAAAAGGTGAAAAGCTGATTCTTTGGGTGAGATAATACATCCAGATGAAAGCAGAGCTGCAGCAGAGGCGGAGCATCCGTGCCGCAGCACATGGCATTTGCGCAGGGCACGCAGGGTGACTCTGACTCTGCCCAGAGTCACCCACCTGCCCGCCCCGCCCCTGTGTCCAGTTGTCTCCAAAATTGAGATATTACGGACTCTGGGGGTGTGGCAGAGGGGCATGATGTCGCCCCACCCCAGGCGCCATTAGAGCTCATTATGGCTCTGGGCTGTAGTCATGAAACAGAAGAAAGGGAGTATAAAGCTCTGCCTGAAATGGCTGAAATGGGAAGTGAATTCAGATTTGCACTGGGAATATGAAGTTGTACTCAATTGATTAATTTAAATCTTATCTCTAATCTCATTAAACTCTAATCTTATTAAACATATAATCTCATTAAAACATCTCAGTACTTGAAAAATATAATCCTTTCAAATAATCTGCCCCAAAAGAAATACTTTTGGAAACTTTAAGATTTTTTTCCCACTTTGCTCTCTGACTTGGTGCTTTGAAAATAAACGTTTTTGTGCAAGTACTAATGGGGTAGCAGGGAAGTGATTCTTCCCACCGTTGGCCAGAACCATTGCTGGGATATCACTAGGCACAGAGGCAAGCGCAGATGATCTCATCCGTGCAAACCAGCACAGCAAGAGGGCCAGAATTATTCCTGCCAAGAGTAATTCTCCACAAAAGGATAAGCCAGATAAGGCTAAAGAAACCAATTTCACATGTTCGTATTTGAAAGGCCAACAAATGCAAAATGCACCAATCCTGAGCAATGGCAGAAGTCCAGCACAATGCAGAAGATGGGGGGGGAGTCCACTTTCTTCTTGACCTAGTACCCCAAGTGGAAGATTGGGGTTCCATGGGAGGACAGTAAGTTAACAGAACTTGTAGATGTCCTCGTTCAATTTATTTTTCCTAGTGCATTACTCTGCCCATCTTACTTCAGGACTTTACTCTTCCCTTACTTTAGGACTGCATTGGCACTGGAAAGTTGATTAGGATTAGGCTTTCCACGTATCTCTTTAGATTTATACCCCACCCCATTCTTTAAGCTTTGAACCGTTAACAATAATTCCTTGTTTTGCTATCTCCCGCATTTTGGAAATGAGAAACCTAAGACTCCAAGGCCAACTCATGTCCTTGCATATCTGTATGTAATGCTTGATACAACAACCCAGAATCATCTGCATTCAGCTAGCTTTTGAGTTCACTCCTTGTCCTCCCTCAGTAGGCCATGCGTGTGAGGTGGGTGTGCTGTTTCTATGACAGTTGTGCACTGCTCACCTCAAATTGGCTTTCTGCTGGAATCACCCTTCTTCCACCCAGCCCCGGCAGCAGTTCTCTGCCATAGCTCTCACAAACAGTGTCCTAGAGAACTGTGTCCTATAAATGTCTCAACTCTCAGGCAAGAACCAGACTCTAAGCTAAGACCTTAAGGGAGCAGCAAGCCAGGTGCCATATTGTACACATGAACATTTGGGAAAGGTGAATTCTAATTGTTTTTTTAATTGGATATTCTGGCTTTGCAGTTGCAGTTTATGTGTTTTGTTTTTACATTGATTTTATTGTATTTAGAGTTGCCAGATTGGCTATAGCTCCAAAAATTGAGATTCCCAAGGCTGGGCCTAATGATCTCATAAGACTGCCACCAACTCTTGAAAAATGGAGAAAATAAGCTGATATACGGGCAGAGCCTAGTGATAAAAGTCCACCTGCAAAGAGGTAGGGCCCAGTGGTGGCCCTAAAATGTGTGAGATTAACCTTTGCTACCCATTCATCTGAGGAAAAACAGGTGACAGCCCAAATCACATTCATTAAATGTTGTGGTAACTTTCAGGTTGACTGTGTTTAATTCTTATTATCGACACTTGAGGATTTTCAAAAACATGTACTAAGGAAGTACAGTAGTGGATGGTTTCGAAGGGGCCCCAGACTGAATTTGTAGGCCAGGGTCGAAAATGGCAAACCACATAGCAGGAACTAGTGACCAAATGAGGAACCAAATCACTTGCCCAGTTGAAATATTATTCTACCAGAAGGCTCTGAAAAGGATTATTAGCACATGCAGGGCTAAAGGGAAACTGAGGGCATGGGTTACTACCAGAGGGCTCCCTGTAACTGGATGGGTAATATATCATTTTGAAGACTGTTACCATCAAATGTAAGTTAAATGTACCCACTTCCTTTTGTATTTCAAGAGATACAGCCCTGATTGTTCTTCTTGGTATCCCCTCCAATATGTCCATCATGTCTAAAATGTGGCAACCAAATCTGGAAACAATACTGTATTTCGAACTGTCTTAAATGAGAATCACTACAAATAGCACTGAAATAGTAAATTTTTTTTTCCAACATGCAAAAAAAAAAAATCAATCAATAGTATTTATATACCGCTTTTCAACACAAAGTTCACAAAGCGGTTTACAGGCAAATGGTAATAATAATAAAGTTAAATGGCTCCCTGTCCCAAAAGGGCTCACAATCTAAAAAAAACAGCCACTAGAAAACAGCAACAGCCACTAGAAAAGACACTGCACAGGTGTGAAGAGGGACAATTACTCTCCCCCGGCTAAATATAAGAGGAGCGCCACTTGAAATGGTGGCTCTTGCCCAGTCAGCAGGGGTGAGGGCAAAGAGGTCTATTATTTTAATTCTATTCAAGTCTGAAACACCTTACAAGGAGAAGCTGCTGCTCCTTGTTAAATGCTGTAAGATTAGCACTGCCTTCCAGAAGAGGACTTCCTGAGGCAAACACACCCTGTTGCTTTGCGAAGCATACTTTTCCTATTAAGATGATGTTTTCATTGCTCTTCCATCATGCTGAGCAGAACGGGATATTACTCTTTCAGCAGCCTGTGTGCAAGATCCATTGCCAGGGGGGGGATTGGCCGTTACCAGCTACAACTCAGTAAAGCAGGGAGTGTAACACTTTGAAGGGGATGTGTTTACCTCATCAGAGCACATATATCATTCCTTCTGCAAGGCAGACTTTGATTTCTGGGCAAGAGTGGCTCTTCTGGTTAACCACTCCCAGCCATTAAAAAGGTGTACAATTGTGGGTGCTGCTGTTTTGCTTCATCTGACTGTTATTTTATTTATGTTCAATATTACCAATATTGTATTATGTTTTTCCCTCACTTTTGAGTCCCCTGAGTGGCTCATAGAAGAAAATAAGACCACGCAAATTTTTAAAGAAAATCTAATTAGAACTACAATGAAGCTGGAGAGATTAGAAGCTTTCCCACCACAAGTGGCTGAGGTGCAGGACAGTCTGTTGAGGGGCTCATTTCTTGCCCATAGCTGCTGCTTGGGGCTATAGCAAACTCCCATCGCAGCTGCAGTCTCATGTTTCACTTATATAATATCCCCCCACCCAATTTCCTGAGATTCCTCCCCTTCATTCAACGCAAGAGTCTGCAAGTCCGTTCCTAACCTCTTGGACTCTCTGGGTAAACAGACTTTTTTACAGAAGGCATTAACATCTCTCCCCGCCCATCCTTCTGATTTCCCTCTCCTCTTCCCCTTTCCAGCTTCTCCTTTCTTAAAACATTACTGCAGCTCCACAATATCTTTAGTCATTATCTGCAACATTGTTGTCATTTAATAAGATTTACTAAGGGAGCAATCCTAACCTAAAATGGCAGGCAGACTAGCCTGCACTGTGTCCAGTGCAGGTTAGGAGCAGGCTGGAGCCTCCATGAGGCAAGGGCACGTTCAACCCCTTACCCCGAGGTAGGCACCAGCTGCCCTGATGGGCCTCCTCCGATCTGCGCCTGCTGTTTAGCAGACACAAGTCCAAGCATGCCTTGAGGCCCGAATCGGGGCCACACTGGCCATGTGATTTGGTTTGCCTCAGTGATGTCATGCAGGGGGAACGCGGGGGAACTCAGTTCTACTAGTTAAAATTAGGGCTGACTCCGCCCACTTCACTCTCCCTCCTCCCCCCTCCCAATTCCTCTGCAAAGAGCTTTTCTTCTTGGTTGGTCGGCACTCAGAGGGTTAAAGGGAGCGACTCCGGATTCCTAGGGGCGCGAAGGCAGTGATGTCATTCAGGGGGAACAGACCAGAATGGGCGTTCCGGATCCTAACGGGCTCCGTGGCTGGTTCCAGGTTCCCGACAAGTGCCAATCAAAAGTGAGTTCCTGTTCCTAAATCATTTGAATGACACCACTGGTTTGCCCCTATATTGCCATCTCTCTTGTTTCATGCCAGTTTCCACTGGGAAACACCGGGATGCGCCAAAAGCTAATTGTAAAAGGTCCCACACACACACATTGGGTTGATGATGAATGTGTTCCCAAATAAATGTGATGCAAAAATGTACACTGCTCCTCACTTTTCAGCTGTTGTGAATAAATTTATGGATGATGTTGAGTTTAGAGCTGTCCTATGGTCCCATCTGGGTAAACAAGATAGTTGCTATTTGCTTCACAGTTTGAATACACATACAAAGCATAGTGCCTTGCTAGTCATTTGTAATTTCAGTTTGCTTTCCTGATTTACAGTTTCCTGATTTGCAGGTTGTTAAAATACTTGTTAGAGAGGTGGGGGAAGAGGAACTTGGCTGGTCTGGAAAATGTTCCTACATAATTATGCTGATGACTGAAAATCAGCCTGAAAAGGCTTTAATTCATAGCAGCTTATACAATAAGGGAGGTTTGGGGAGGACTTTTATTCTCAACCCATATTTTTAATAAGTTTCATTCTCATTCATATCCTGTGCTGCAGGCCCCAAAGCATGCCAGTTTATGTGGCTAATACAGCTCTAATCCTGTTCTCAGAATCTGAGTCATTCACTGTAAACACTTTTGGGGGGGAAATAAATGAATCAATCTGAAGGCTCATGTTCTAGGTAGTATGTATGGTTATGTGAGGAATTAATAAAAAGATAGTTCTCCTCTTCCCTCAAGCTCTGTAAAGGTTCCTGGAAGAATGTGGGGCCTTGGAGAGGTGAGAGTTGAAACAGAGGGACAGTGCCTACTTTTGAAAAGAAATTCTGCCCCTGACTTTCTGGACAAACAGACTGCATGTTTAAACATGCAAGTGCTGGGGCCCAGGAAGTGACTCAAACACATCATAAACTGTTTTTGATGCAAGCCTTCCATTTGCGTTGAAGACTTCAGCTAGCTGCATGTGCCCCTTCGCAGAGGTATGCCTAGTGGGGGGTTCAGGGAGCACCAGAGTGCAAGGGGCAGCATTTCGAGTACCCCATCGCCGCTGCCACAGCCTGCCCTCCAGAGCCCCCCCCCCCCCGGACTGTGTACGGTGTCCTCTGACCCTTCAAAAGCCTTCTGAAGGCTCAGGAGGGCCGTTAAACATTACTTCCGGTTTCTCAGTGAAAACCAGAAATAGCATTGAAATGCCTTCCAAAGGCTACAGCACGTTTTGGAGGGCTCAGGGACATTGCATGAAGCGCAAGGTGAGGAGGGGGGTATCAGTCTGTGGTTGTGGCCCCTGGGAATAGGTGGGCCACGTACGTGACTGCCCCTTAGCCACATGTTCAATTTACCTATGTGTCAGTTTCACAGTGCAGGATGTGATGCTGATTTGTTTCTTGAAAAACCTCTCTGAATTTTTATAAGGATGTTTCTAGACATAGTAGAGGTAGAGGATGAAGAGGCAGAAGGGGAGGAGGTAGAAGACAGAGGAGGAGGAATGGGGGGGGGGCAAAAGGAAGGTTAGGAATGAAGCAGGGACAGTAGGAGAGGCCCCAGTTGAAGACAGAAGGGGAATGACAGAAGTTGGTGGAAAGGGGAAGAACAAGGTGGAGAGTGGAACACAAGGGGGAAGCCCAAACAGGAGAGACAGAGAGGTAGGAAAGTTGGAGCCAGAAAAGGAGAGACAGAAGAGAGACCCAAGGAAGAGAACAGGAGAGGGACAAGATGTTGACAGGCAAGGGCTGGTCAGAAAGGAAAGGTGACAGGGCCTTTGCTGCCCAATTAAGGCTGGCCCATAGGTCACAGCTACATAGCCCACCCCTGCCATTGGGATCACTGGTTAATTCCCCAGCCTTCATGGCTCCTAAGGGACCAAGGCCCAACCAGGCAAGATGACAGAGATCTGTGCAGAGGGCTACAAGTAGGCACTCCAGTTCTACAACACAGACAACATGCCAGGACACTCCATGCAATGTGGGGCTGCCACCATGAGAGGAGGCAGAGCATGTGGTGGGTTGGGACCATGCTACAGGGAATAAGAACATAAGAACATAAGAAGAGCCCTGCCGGATCAGACCAAAAGCCCATCTAGTCCAGCTTCCTGTATCTCACAGCGGCCCACCAGGTGCCCCATGGAGGCATGAGACAAGAAGATGCTTGCATCCTGTTGCCACTCCCTTGCACCCGGTACCAGTAGCCCTCCACCTTTGTAAGGAGGTTGCACAATCCATCATTGCCTATAGCCCACTTTCCTCCAGAAATCCGTCCAATCCCCTCTTAAAGGCATCCAGACCAGATGCCATCACCACCTCCTGTGGCAAAGAGTTCCACAGATTAACTACCCGCTGTGTAAAAAAGTACTTCCTTTTATCTGTTTTAACTCTCCCAACCCTCAGTTTTAGCAGATGCCCCCTGGCATCCCTCTATCGACTCTATCCCTTCCATGCATAATTTTGTATGTCTCAATCATGTCCCCCCTCAGGCGCCTTTTTTCTAGACTGAAGAGCCCCAAACGCTCCAGGCTTTCTTCATAAGGGAGGTGTCCCAGCCCCATAATCATTTTTGTCGCTCTCTTCTGCACCTTTTCCAGCTCCACTATGTCCTTTTTGAGATGCGGCGACCAGAACTGGACACAATATTCCAGGTGCGGCCTTACCATCGATTTGTACAATGGCATGATAATATTGGCTGTTTTATTCTCAACCCCTTTTTTAATGACCCCAAGCATGGAATTGGCCTTCTTAATTGCTGCCGCACACTGGGTCGATACCTTCATTGAATTGTCCACCAGCACCCCAAGATCTCTCTCCTGAGCTGTCACAGACAGCTCAGAACCCATTAGCCTATAGGTAAAGTTTTGGTTTTTTGCCCCAATGTGCATCACTTTACATTTGTCTATGTTGAAACGCATCTGCCATTTGGCTGCCCATTCCCCCAACTTGGAGAGATCCTTCTGGAGCTCTTCACAATCCTTTCTGGTTTTCACCACCCGGAAAAGTTTTGTGTCATCCGCAAACTTGGCCACCTCGCTGCTTATCCCTGTCTCCAGGTCATTTATGAATAAGTTGAAAAGCACGGGCCCCAAGACAGATCCCTGGGGCACTCCACTTTTCACCTCTCTCCATTGTGAAAATTGCCCATTGACCCCCACTCTCTGTTTCCTGGCCCTCAACCAATTCTGGATCCATAAGAGGACCTGCCCTCTTATTCATAGTAGAACAATGATGCTCTCTTATATATTCCCAACACAATCTATAAAGATTTTTCCCATTACCAATGTGTAAAGACGGCATATACTTTTGCAGAACAAGCAAAAAAATTGTTTCTAATGCCAGCATTCAGTGCCTTCTAATATACCATTTTAAAGCTTTAAAAAAATGCAAACTTTTGATCTTCTTTGGAGGCTGTCCTCTTAGTTTCCTCCTCAACCCCTTCTGTGAAGAAAACATTTTGCTCTGCTGCCCAAATATTCTTTTACTAAGGCATCATTCCACTTTCTGTAGTTGGCCCCTTTCCTCCCTTTTGGCCAGCCTACACCTGGGACTAGAATGATGCATTGCAATAAGCTTCAAAGAGCACTGTGGTTCTGTAACATGATCACTTTCCTGCTCAATACAAAGGTCAGCCACATACAAATACATTTGAGCTTTTGGCTCATGGCTACATGGAAAGATTAGGAGTCATCAGCTGGACCATACAACTGTGGCAAGGTTCACAGGACCAACCTCACTCTATAACCAGCAGCGCAGAAAGTATCTCTGGTACATAAGAACATAAGAAGAGCCCTGCTGGATCAGGCCAAAGGCCCATCTAGTCCAGCTTCCTGTATCTCACAGCGGCCCACCAGGCGCCCCAGGGAGGCATGAGCAAGAAGATGCTTGCATCCCGTTGCCACTCCCTTGCACCCGGTACCAGTAGCCCACCACCTTTGTAAGGAGGTTGCACAATCCATCATTGCCTATAGCCCACGATGGACCTTTCCTCCAGAAATCTGTCCAATCCCCTCTTAAAGGCATCAAGACCAGATGCCATCATCACCTCCTGTGGCAAGGAGTTCCACAGATTACCTACCCGGTGGGTAAAAAAGTACTTCCTTTTATCTGTTTTAACTCTCCCAACCCTCAGCTTTAGTGGATGCCCCCTGGTTCTGGTGTTTTGAGAGAGGGAAAAGAACATCCCTCTATCGACTTTATCCCTTCCATGCATAATTTTGTATGTCTCAATCATGTCCCCCCTCAGGCGCCTTTTTTCTAGACTGAAGAGCCCCAAACGCTCCAGGCTTTCTTCATAAGGGAGGTGTCCCAGCCCCGTAATAATTTTTGTCGCTCTCTTCTGCACCTTTTCCAACTCCACTATGTCCTTTTTGAGATGCGGCGACCAGAACTGGACACAATATTCCAGGTGTGGCCTTACCATCGATTTGTACAATGGCATGATAATATTGGCTGTTGTATTCTCAACCACTTTTTTAATGACCCCAAGCATGGAATTGGCCTTCTTAATTGCTGCCGCACACTGGGTCGATACCTTCATTGAATTGTCCACCAGCACCCCAAGATCTCTTTCCTGAGCTGTCACAGACAGCTCAGAACCCATTAGCCTATAGGTAAAGTTTTGGTTTTTTGCCCCAACGTGCATCACTTTACATTTGTCTATGTTGAAACGCATCTGCCATTTGGCTGCCCATTCCCCCAACTTGGAGAGATCCTTCTGGAGCTCTTCACAATCCTTTCTGGTTTTCACCACCCGGAAAAGTTTTGTGTCATCCGCAAACTTGGCCACCTCGCTGCTTATCCCTGTCTCCAGGTCATTTATGAATAAGTTGAAAAGCACGGGCCCCAAGACAGATCCCTGGGGCACTCCGCTTTTCACCTCTCTCCATTCTGAAAATTGCCCATTGACCCCCACTCTCTGTTTCCTGGCCCTCAACCAATTCTGGATCCATAAGAGGACCTGCCCTCTTATTCCCTGACTGTGAAGTTTCTTCAGCAGTCTTTTGTGGGGGACCGTGTCAAATGCCTTCTGAAAATCTAGGTATATGATATCCACAAATGGTAGCCAAAGGCTTGTCTCACCATTCGAGTCAGGAAACCAACACATGTGATTAAAAATGGTTTGTCTATTAAAAAGAATCCTAGTTTTGGAAACAGAGCAAAACCTGCCACCGACTAACAATGCCTACAGTCTGTACATGCTTTCTCCAATAAGAATATTTGGTTACTGTGAATAATGCTGGGAGGGTGTATGGGGCAAGGAGGGGATGGCTATGTGCAAATAGGGTTCCAGGTGGGATTGGTGGTGGGTCCCCAGTCTCATACTTTTATTTATTTATTTATTTATTTATTTATTTATTTATTTATTTATTTGGGTCATGGCATGAAAAAGATTTAACACCACTGTGTTACAAGGTATGTTGGAGATGCAGAGCGCAAGCCTAACCTGGAGTTAGGCCGGCACTGTTAGGCCAGCAAAGTTTGGCTGGCAGAAGGGACACCATACAGCATGTTTGGACCACTCTCAGAGTCAGGGAGGATGGCACAGGTATGCGCTGGCCTAACTCCAGGTTAGGATTGTGCCCTCATTCTACATGGGTTGAAAACCTTGAGAGCAACAATTTGGGCACGTTTACCTTAATCTCATCCACACCAATAGCAATGTGAACTGCATTACCAGTAGTAATCCAAATGATCCCTTTTAGAAATATTAACTGGTACTGAGTAAAGAGAGGTTGACCATGTGCTGAGTCAAAAAGTGGCACTCCCTCCCCCATTTCTGTGATCTTTCAGAGGGCACACCAACAGGGACAAGCGTGTTCACCATCTGTAAAGTGGTAATTGCACAGTGGGATGTGCAACATCTCCTTGATGACACTTTGCCAAAAGAAGGGGAGATGCACATTGCACATTGTCTGCTGGATCAGTATTGCGGCCACACAATGCCATTGTTGCAGGGAATGCTTCGCTTCCCAGAAGCAATTTTCAGGTTGACCACTGGACTGTGTACAAGTCAGCACAGTACGAGTTGGCAAGTCTGGCACTGATTTGGATCATCACCTGAAATAATACAGTCAATTTATTCCATTATAGCAGCAACAGTCTCACATTGCCTTTGCTGACCACCACCTTCATTAATAAAATTGCTCCACCCCTTTTTTTTCCTCTTAATGGAAATGTGCCAAAGCAGGATATAGTTTAGACACAGGTAGAAACATTTTCGCAATGTGATTTCCAGGTTTATTGCTTGCTATTAATATGTATGGACATTGCTTTTCATTACTTCCTCCTTTTTCAGTTTATGGTTTCTCGAATGTCAATTTAGGAAAAACCGAACATAAAAAGCATACTCTGTTGAACCAGCATAAAACGGCAGAGTGAGCTGACATGATGTCTGGCTAGATCACTATGTGTATGGGCACAGAAGCAGGGATTTTGCCTATATGTGGGAAACTGCAGTAAAACCGATACGTGTGTGGTGACAATAATGCCTCCGCAAGTCCAATGGTTTGGCTGAACACCTAGAAACCTGAGCTCCCAAAATTAAATCAGAAATCTCAGGGTAATTGTTTTGCGCTGGGGGTTCCTCCACTTCCTGTGTTCTGATTCTTGTTGGAATCACTTTGGAAACAGATGTTCTTGCAGGGCTGGGAACTCAAGCTTATAACCTTGGCTAAAAGCAGGAAGTGGAAAGGTGCATGACTGTGTGGAAATAAATAAATAAGTGAGGCTTGCACCTGAACTTTTCTACGTTTTCTCAAAGGCTAGAGACTGAGCATTGGGCAAACGTTCAAATTGGCACTTCATCCTTAAAATCACTTCACACATCCTTGCATACAATCTGCCGAGTTTAAGACTCGTGTTTCAGTTTTCAAGTCTCAATTCCCTATTCTGAGATTGCAGCCAAAGCCTTAACTGTTTTGCTGCTGAGGCCATTTGTATGAGGGAATTGTAGATTGAACATCCCTCTGTTTTGGGGGTCCCTTTTCTAGTCTACTACTGAAAGAACCAGAAGGATGCAGAACGAATTGGTTGCCAGCTATAAGGTATTCACTTTGTGCACTGAAAATCACTAAGCACTCTTTGTTGATGTGGAATGACAGTGAGGCCTCTGTATGAACTCAGTGAGGCCTGGAATATGCCCCACACTCCTTTATGATAAGAGGAGGGTAAACAGTTTTGTTTCTCAATTAGCAACGAAGATGAGATCCTTAAGAATCTCATCCACTTCGCTGTAGTTCAGCTGTTGCCCCAAAACCTTGCGCATGGCTTCCCAAAGCTCAGCTATGCTGATGTGTGGTGCAGGTGTGGCAGGTGAGATACCACCCCATGTGACATGGCTCCTGCTATGGGCGCCATTGGAGGAGTGGGCACTCCAGGAAAGGAGAGGGGGAGAAAGTGGGAGCGGACTCCTCAAATGTTTGCCTCAAAAATGGAGTATTCTCGGACACTGGAGGTGTGGCAGGGCAGCACAACGGGCGTGGCGGTAGCGCTAAGGGCATGGTGATGCAGGGAATGACATTGCCTAGCCCCCAGCACCATCAGAGCCCATTATGGCTCTGAGCATTGCTAAGATTAAGCAAGGAGAGAAAATTACCTCTGGAAGTTAGTATCTAGAAAGTCTATGGAAATTAATCTCCCAAAACAGCTTTCTTCCTTCTAGAGGGAAAAGAAAAAGTTCTTCTCTAGCCATTCAAAGTGCAGGGCTTCAAATCTCATCTGTCCAGAGTTAATTAAACTGTAGAAAGACAATGTTTTGTTTTGTTTTTGCTTGGACTGCAGCGGCAGTAAGTTAATTCACTGGCATCAGATCAGGATATGAAATAATTTCTGCTGACACAACAAAGGGGCTTGTACAGTCTAGATGACATGTGGAGGGTTTTTACACTTTCACCCATTACATAATAATGCAGATGTCTTCTCCAAACAGGTAGATAAAAAGCTACCAAATTTGGTGGGTATATGTCATAGCTGACTTCTTTTCTCTGTACCCATCCGGACTATAAATCACTGGCAGTTCAGAGGAATATTTTAAACAAAGTATCACTTCTCCAAGGTGGTACTTGACAGTGAGTCAGTGGTCATGACAGTGAGTTTTATCATTTGCTGCCTTCCTGCAGGAAGTCTTCCCTGCTGGAAACAGGAAGTGTATATCACGTGTAAATTGGAACAGACCTTCACATTGCAAGCTGATGCCTGAATTTCCTTTTGTTTCACTATTCTGTCCCTGTGAATGCAAAAACGTGTTGTGGTGTTAGTACTGAGCCTCTGCCAGGATCAGGCCTCAGTGGGGATTTGGACAGAAATGCGAGGGCAAACTGCTTTAGCTCAGCAATCTGTCTATCCTCACAAGCCAACAGGACAGCGAGTTAGTCCAGGCATCTTCAGGAATCAGGCCGCAGCTCCAGCTGCAAACGTCCTACAGGACTGCCTCAATGACACACCCCTACCATTCTTTGGAAAACACACAGCACCTTGCTGCTCCCACTGGGATGAATGCCCTTGTACCTCCCCTTTGTTTTTACCAATTGTTCCTTACTGTTGGATCCTTCTTGCTTCCCAGAAGCTCTTGTGCAAGTTCAGCAGTCTACAAGCAGCTGGGACTTTGGCAGCCAGCAACAGCAGTTTTCCTTGGAAATGAGTAATCAGCCTGCTATGGGTGTTTGTGGATTCAGAGCCCTGACTTGGAGGTTTGTGCTTAATAGTTGGGCAGGCAGACCCTTCTTAGGTAAAGGGCTGTGACAGAGAGGTCACTAGTCAGGTAATGGTATGACATCATCAAGCCTAGATCACTTAGGTTCAAGCACAGGGATGCTCATGTGTGTGTTTCTGCCAGGTCTGCCATGATATCTGACGATGGTTCACGGAAGAGACACCCACAGTGCAGGGACTGGGATTCCTTAGAACACTGGTTCCGAAACTGTGGGTCAGGACCAGAGGCGGATCTAAGGGGGGGGGCAAATCTGTAAGTTTTGCAAGAAGCCTTACCCTGTCATGTAAATCCCTCCTCTCCCTTGCTGCTGTAGCCAGTAAGCAACGCCAAGATATTGCTGTTCCCTGTGAGGATTGGCTAGAACAGTGCAGGAGAAGAGTGTTTTCCGCTGCAAGGTAAGGCTTCTTGCAAAACTTACAGATTTGCCCCCCCCCCCGTGGGGCCGCCTCTGGTCAGGACGTGAGCTAATTTCAGGTGGGTCACAAAGCACCTAGAGCAGCCATATTGAAACTATGGGAAGATGCAAAAGGGGAAAGGCTGTGTGGTTGTTTTGCTTGTGTCAAGGTTGTAAATAGGCTTTTTTTCCTTCCTTTCTGATTCACTTGGATATTGGAAACTGGCTGAGAAATACCCAAACTTATGGTTGCATTCTCCAGAAAGCAACAGGCTCTGGCGTCACAATGACGGCGCTTCCAGCCATGACATCACTTCTGGCAGGTCTTGGATAGATTGTCATTCTAAAAAGTGGCTCCCGGTGTAAAAAGTTTGAGAACCATTGTCTTAGAAAAAAGTAAATAGCTACTGATAGGGATTAGAATGCATCAGTTCCAAGCACCTTGCAAAATGCACTGGTGGCAATTGGTGGTTCTAGTTCTGTGCTCTTTGCTCTTGAGAAGCATTCCAGTTCTCACTGACAGAGGTTCCTTAGAAACATGTTCATAGATATAAGTACCAGAAGTACCAGAAACTGAACAGCAAGCCCCATCTCTCTCTCTCTCTCTCTCTCTCTCTCAGTTCTTACTGTTGGCAACAATGGAAACTGTTGCATGCCACATTTGCTAGAGGCATTAATTCTGTGGAAACTTGCTCACCACAAATCTTACACTAGATCTTAAACAGTTAATTTTTTTAAAAGTGTCTTGCTACTTGCACGTGCCTGGAAAGTAATTTTCCAAATAGGAATTTAAAACAGATCTACATGGACATTAAAAAAAAAAAAAACCAGGAGGTGTTGCCTGGCTTCTGTTTTCAATTATCATAAGCCAGCTTTCTTAATGAGGTAATGCTCTTCTGTTCTGGGTTTATCTTCTGGCAGATGGGGCAGCAGGTGATCCAGAGGGGATGAATGCTTGAAAAACATCACAGACAAGCTGTTTAAAGTTAACACCATCATTCATCACTCAGGCCCTTTGGGGAACTTGACAGGCACAGTAGTGTTCTCCCTCCAGGGGCCCCACCAAGCCCCTGACCTACTGTACAGTGCTATTTATCCCTCCGTCTCTGAGAGGCCAAATGAAATTTCACTCTAAAGAGGAAGTTTATAGAACTCTGTTCAGAGCTCCAGGAAATGTTCAATGAAATACTTTCATGTATCATACTATGAAAGCCAGAGCTCGTAATCACAGGATCCCTGGATTGGAGGGCACAAAGGCAGCTTACAAGGCCAGCCCATTCACATCCACACAGAGGTAGGGTTAATTTGTGCAAAATAGCTTTAGCAGGTGTTTATCTTACTCCTTCTCCTAGCACGATGGTTCTCATAACTTTTTAGCACTGGGACCCACTTTTGAGAATGACAAACTGTCCTGGACCCACTGGAAGTGATATTGTGGCCGGAAGTGCCACTGTTGTGACGGCCAGGGACAGCCAGGCCACCCATTCAAATTTCCGATTTTCTGAAACCACTTCCTGTTTGCTTCCAAAAACCAGAAATGGCTAATGCAGACGTTCTGAGGTCTGCAGAGGCCTGTAGAGTGGGATGCTGGGCTGGGAGAGGCCTCCAGCCCCACCAGGAGCATCATGACCCACTGCGGATGACAATGTGAGTCCTGGTGCAGCAAAATTTGAGAACTCCTGATGCATTTGGGTGCAGCGTGTTCTTAAGTTCTCAACCATTAGATTTTAAAATGGATGTCATTGGCTATGGCACGGAAAATATGTTGAGCGTTTATTATTTGCTAAGTAAGCAAAACAGTGAGCAAGATCAGTATTGTGCCTCCTGGGCACATCCAAATGCTCCCATTGGCCATGCACCCAGGTGTCCATGCACTAGGCATTTGTTTGCAAGCAGCACTTGATATGGACCAGCCCTAGACACACAATCACCCGGAGGCATGGCCAGCAGATGCAAAAGCTATGGGCTTTTCCACAGTGATGCCAGACCTATGGAGATTGAGAGTGCAATCCTATACTGTGCTGGATTGGCAAAGCCGGTTGGCCTGTGCCAAATCCTAGTGCAGTTTAGTGGAGGCTGGAGCCTCTAAATGGCAAGGGCATGTTCTCGCCGTTACCATTGGGGAGGCTCCAGCCTCCCCTAGGCGCTCCTCGGATCTGCGCCTGCTAAACAGCAGGCGCAGATCTGAGGAGAACGTGCAGCCCGAATCAGGGCCACATGGCCTCCTGGACAGGTTTAGGATTCGGCCTTATGGCTGAATCCGGAGCCCGCCCATGTCCCGCCTTCCCCCTGCCCACAATCTCCCTCCTGCCGCCAATCACACTCCCACCCAGGCATGGAGCCTCCCTTGCGCCAGCCGGCTTCAGCCGACAGGAGAGAGGCTCAGCACAGGCTCAATGGGACTGGCGCTGCCTGCAGCCCTGGTCCTGTTGTTCTAGTGCCAACGCAGGGGTGCTGATCGGCTCCCCTGCATCGACGCAAACGACATAGCGTCGACGCAACCATGTTGCAACAACGCTACGTCAGGGCTAGGATTGCCCTGTCAGTGGATATTTAGGGCATGCCTATTGCAGCCGGGTTTGGACCACTAGGAGTACTGTGTCTGAATTCTTTAACTCGTTGTTTTAAAGCTGTTATAAAATTGCTATTTTTGATTTTATTATGTTTGCTTAAGTTACAGTTATATTGATCTTGGTGCTTGGTGTTTGTTAGCGTGTTTTAAATATGTTGTTAGACACTTTGTATTTATTGTCCTTCTTACCTTCATTGGCTCTCGCAATGCAAGGTACCGCCCCCAGCTTCTCCCTCAGTTTGCGGCCTGGTTTAGAGCAGAGCAGCAGCAGATATGAAGGGTTGTGGCGATAGAGGCGATTACTGCCACACCCCAGTACAGAAGTCTGCTGGCATCCGGAATCTCTTCCTTCCCCCTTCCGCTTGCTTCTAAGAGTGAGTTTAGACTGGCCTCTCAGTTTGTAAGGAGCTTTTCCACACACACACACATCCATTCTAACAGTGATCTTGGAGTGGCTGCTCTGTTTGTAAGGAGCTTTTCCTCCTCCCTTCTAAGGAAAAGGAGCTCTTCCTTTCCTTCCCACCCACCCCTTGGTTCTGAGTGTTAATGTGTTTTCTGACTAGGTTTATATGGAGATCTGGTGTTTATATGGAAATCTTTCCCCCACTTACTTGCCTCTCTTTGTTCTGAGCGTGAATGTGTTTCTTGACTGGTGCTCTGATTTTTATGTGGCGATCTTTCCCCAACCCACTTCCCTTCCCTCCATTGATTCTAAGTGTAAATGTGTTTTTGCACTGGCTGCTCTGGTGTTTATATGGAAGAAGGGTAGTATAAAAATGTGACTGCGTGGTAACTGTATGCTTGGAGGCAGCAGGAGGGGGCACGTTGCTGTGGTAGGATGTGCCCCTCCATTTTTCTTTTTTTTTTTCTTTTTTGAAAGCCCAGGTGTTATGTCACTTCCTGTTGTGATTTCACTTCTGGGGCAACATTTTGCCCGCTGCACTGGGCCACACTATCATTTGCTACGCCAATGTCTGTGACCATTGTGTACAGCAGTGTCCCATTACTTGTGTGTCCCTGATTGTCATTTTGAAAACCTGGCAAGTCTACTTTGAAAACCTAGTAAGTGCTGCAGTGATCACGGCGCTACGAGCATTTAGGGACATTTGCACTTACCTGGGGGGGGTCAAAAAGCAGGAAAGCTTTCGTGAAAGCGGGACGTGAGCTCTGACTCTACCATGGAGCTATTTTAAGCATCAGGGAGGCCCACAGAGGTGGCAGCAGGCCTCCCCAACGCTTTGGGTCACCCCCTCACCCCCCCCAGGTAAGGGAAAATGTCCCTAAATGCCCACAGTGCACTGCAGCCCTGCCAGGCATTGCTTCCTTGGGCCACTTCCTTTAAGGGGAAATGGCCCTTGTTTTGCTCTCTATGGTGGATTGTGACCCACCATTTGAAGAGCACTGGCTAGCTAGAGCAACAGAGACACTCTAGCCTGCCATTCTCTTCTCCATATTTCCTCTTCTACTCCAATCTTCTCTTCCTTAATTCAGGGAACAGAAGAAAAAAACTGCACAAACAACTGGTGCACAACTGAGTAATGAGGGATGGCATTTGGGGCACTGCTTCATGTGCCAAGAGTCTCATTCTCAAAACTCAAACTAGTACAGCTTTAGCTAACTACTCCATCACTGTGATGAAAGCTTGGAGTCCTACCTCTCATGATTAGTTAGTTTCTCTTCTTACATTCTTCCACATAAGACTTCAGTATCAAATCTTCTGGTTCCTGCAGCTTTCCTTCATCTCCTGTCCAGAAGCCAATAAATCTGCTGACTAAACACTTCAGTCAGCAAATTTGCCTAACATTTTCTATGAAAGAAAAAGTTTCCGCCTAAACCACGCAGACATTCTCCACACTTCACTCCTGTTCCAAGGTATCCAAACTGTAATCAAGCAACAGACAGTCAAGTATACGTTGCATTCATACAATGTACCTAAAAAACTATTTTAGGGAAGGTGGAAACATAGAAGGAGCTTGAACAGATGTTGCCTGAACTGTATCCTTAGGCCATTTTTACTCCAAAATGTGAGTATGAAATGAAATATTCTCAGGCTATTTTTGCTATGTGTGGATGTTGTAAATATTGGATAGAATGCAAAACTGAAATCAAATTTATATTCTGGCCAGTGGATGTTTTAAGTTCACAGTGTAATTTGGTCTAAGCACAAACCAATGTAAGCCTCTTGTGTGAAAACATTCTTCTTGTTGATGAAATCTCCCCTGAGTGGTCTTAAGGCTTGCCACACAACCATCTTCATAGAATTAAAAATAATAGGATTTACCTGTGTACACCTCCACCCCCCATAAGCACACAAGGCATGATCAAACTAGATAACATAATTATTAACTACAAAAGCAAACAGAAACACCATATTGGGTCCCAACCTGGTCACTCTACCCTGAATAGTGTGTGCACCTACCCTGAAGAATGCAGCACACCACTGTTAATTCTCCTGAGTGCATTCCTACTCTGACTCCAAGTAGTAGAACATCGCCAATCTGCACTTCTCAACTCCAACCCCAATTACTGTAGTAGTAGTAGTAGTAGTAGTAGTAGTAGTGAATATTTATATACAAGCATGCCTCGGTATTGATATAACTGAAACCGTGAATTCCGAATCAGTGGATACTGGGGCACACCTGTACCACTTATCAACAAAACATTTACATAGCAAAACAAATAAATAAATGGCTTCCTGTCCCCATAGGGCTCACCGTCTAAATGGGATCAAGGCTGCTGAATTACACTATTTACCCCAGGCTGGAAAGCATTTGAGTTAGAGTTTGCAACCCAAGCCAGACGAGTCACCAGCCAATGTTCCTGAGCCAGACAGTGTCTTGAGACTGGTTCTGGCTCCCCCTCTTGCTTACCTCAAAGTGCACACCAAAAAGACAAACCTGCACTGTGAATCTCTTTTGGGGTTAAGGGAGCTCCCAGAGGAATAACAGTTCCAGAGTAGCTCAGGCAGGGCTGGCCTTAAGCCAATGTGACTGATGTCATCACATTGGGCCCCGCACTCTATGGGCTGTTAGCAGTGATGTCATTCAGGGGGTATGGACCAGAACGGGTGTTCCGGATCCTAACGGGCTCCGTGCTGGTTCCGGGTTCCCAACAAGTGCCAATCAAAAGTGAGTTCCTGTTCCTAAATCATTTGAATGACACCACTGGCTGTTAGTCAGGGGGATGAGCAGAGCATCTTTACCTTGGGCCCTCTCATCTTCCCCTGCCTCCAAACTGCCAAAAATGGGCCTCCTGGAAGCAGTTGGCAGTGATGTCACCAAATCACCACTAATTATTTCCAGGTGCTGCGCACAGCACCACAAACACTTTTCTTGGTGAATGGGGGCCACTTGGGGAGGGTGGGAGCCTCACAGAAATGGCTCGTATGGGCCCCGCTGTTTCTGGAGCCGGCCCTGAGCTCAGGTTACTGTGGTATTGGTTTTCGTCCATAGAGTCATCTGTGTCAGTTATTCCAAAGGTTCCAGATTTTCTGGAGATACACTCAAATCTCATTTCCCTGATCTTCATGTGAATAAGCATTCTAAAAGATGCCTTTTCCAAGGGTTATTGGAAGACTTCCTGACCATACGCGGCCCTGATTGTGTCAAAGCAGGCAGTATGGTTCTGGTTTGAGGGGGGGGGGGAAATGTAGACACAGATGGGAAGAAGAGTTGCAGCCCAGAGCAATAATAACCACCATGCCGTTGTAAAAGAACTGTTGGGAGGATGCCATGGGAAACTTGCAAGCAGAGTGCTCAGCCAGGCCTGAGAAGGGACCAACAGCTTGTTCATAAGCATGTTGCCCAATCTCCATATGGGGACTGAATTACTCAAAACCTACCAGTTGGATGCTGTGTGGAAATACTCTTGTTTGATTTCAATAAGAGCATTGTGTCCACCTGCTGACATTGATTTTGTCCAGACAGCTGTGTACATGCACATTCATGTGAAGGCATGTGTCTTCACAGTCTTGTCACAGTCTCTTTAAAATGATTGGCACCATCTTTCTGCAGGTTGTGCCCCAGTCCCAACTGACCCGTTGCGCCTCTGTCAGTCAATCAATCGTATTTATATACCGCCTTTCAACACCAAGTTCACAAAGCGGTTTACAGGCAAATAGTAATTATAAAGTTAAATGGCTCCCTGTCCCAAAAGGGCTCACAATCTTTAAAAAAATGCAGAGCACCACCAGCAACAACCATTAGAAAAGACACTGCGCAGGGGTGAAGGGGGACATTGCTCTCCCCCTGCTAAATATAAGAGGAGCACCACTTGAAAAAGTGCCTCTTGCCCAGTTAGCAGGGGACCCGTCCTCTGTCCTTCAGGTAAGTTGGCCCTTGTGTTGGTCCTTGGGTGGCCCTGGGATGGTCGTGGCAGGAGCTGCTTGTCAGGCTCCCGGGCATAGCTGGTGCCACTGGGTCCATCCCCAGCATTACACAGTGTCCTCAATTCCAGTCCTGCCTCTCCCAATCCTGGTGTTGCCTTGGTCTCCAATCCCAGCCCAGCATTACAGCCTCCAGTTAAGCCATCCTCCCCTGCTTTGCCTGATCTTGCCCTTTAAAGGGCTGTTTCGCTTCTCTTGCAGCCAATCCACAGGCATTGAGCCCTTTTCTGACTCTACTGGGTTGCCCTGTCCACCTGCACAGCTGCAGAAGCCTTCACTTGCCATATTTGGCCCACTCTGGGCCTTGTTGTGCTTCCTCCACACCACCTGCCATCAAGGACAGCAGGCAGCAGTGATTTCTGGGCCTTGCACCAGCCACACACCAGGGCTGGCCCATCCGTATAGAAGACTAACACAGTCACCTCAGGCCACAGATTGTCAGGGAGCAACCACCTCCATCTGCCCTCTCTCTTCCACAGCTTCTCCTCCTTCTCTTACTTCCTGGTCTGGAAAATGAATGTCCACACACTAGGCCCCCAGTCTCCTTCCACTCTGTGACTGTTGGGGTCAATCTTCCTTTCCTAATCCAAGGAGCAGGAGGAGCTGAGGTAGTTTATCACCAGGGCAACTATTAGCACCCTGCCTCAGGCACCTAGAGATTTTTGGACAGTCCTTACTCACTCACACACTCCATGAATGGAAAGAGTAGATATGAGTACTTCTGAATAAACATGCATAGGCTTGTGCACACAATGGGCACCAAAAAGGCCCCAGGTGGACTAGATCATAGGGACAGATGACTGGCAGGCTACATGTTCTAAATATACATGTTCTAAATATGCACACTCAAAACCATCTCATGTTCTCTAAGTCTGTGGTTTGCAAAGGTGATGTAGTTGCATAAGCAGAAAATTGTACAAAATTCCTTCATTTCCCTATTGGGGTGTCAAACTCTGTTTGGGGAGGGCGGAATTGATCATACATTTGTGGTAGAATTGCTGGCTTCATCCGCAAGAGTGAAAAATGAGCTCACCACTCTCTCGCTGCCTGCATAAAAATATAGACAATATAATGTTCTAGTAATTTCAGCATGACAAATGTTTCAGGATCCTAGCAGCAAGAATGAAGAAGGTAAGGGCTTGCAGTGATATATTCAAATCCAATCCATCTTCTTTTAAAACACACAATTTAAAGAGTGTCATAGAATCTTTCCTTAGCATGAGTGAAATCTGCTGTCCATAAAGAGCATCCAGTTCATATTAAGTTCCACTGCAACCCTCAGTCTCCTTGGAGAATATACAGTGAATTGAATTCCCATCCTTCACCCCCACCACACCCTCTGCTGGTGTGAATTACTGTAGACCCACTGAAACTAAAAAAGCAATGCCGAGTTTGATGTCAGCTGAGGATTTGTTCTTAGGAGTGGTTTGTACACAAAAGAGTGGAATTCACCTCCTACTTTCCCTTTGGTATCCAAAGAAAATACACTACCCTGAGCCCTAGAGCCATAAATTGACTCGGAATGGAGAATGACTGCCTGATTGGGTTAATTACCCCTCTTCTAATTCATGCCGCATAATTTCATGGAAAAAAAGGATCATGTGCGGCTGGGCCAATGTGTTTCTACTAAAACAAATGTTTTCCTTTTTAATGGGGCCTGCAGGCTCAGTACAAGGAGAAAGTGAAGGTTTTGTTGTCCTTGTGAAAAACATTGTGCTGGTGATATGGATAGAATTGTTCGTGTATGTAACTGAATCCGCTTGACTAGGGTTTTGTCTACACTACTAGTTTACCATGGGTCAGTGCTGAGTTGAAAATGATTTAGCTCACAGCTGACCTGCAGATTCGTTATTGAAGACATCTGGGCACCAGCATAAGTGCCACTGGAAGTTGTGTTTGTTTAGTTCTAGTAGCGTACTTTGATGTAGTGGAGGCAGAATAGGAGGATTCTGTGACCAATTAAGTAGGACAAAAGGTCTGGTGGATGTTTTGATTCTTTAGAAGAGTGGAGAATACATGGGCTGAAGTGAAATGTTAATGTGAAGGAAATGTTAAGGAAGAAATCCTAGATGAGCAGCATCAGACTTCTCCACCCTTGATGTTTTTAATTTTAACATCATTCTCTTACAGAATTTCCAGGAGTATGTTTTTTGGTGTTTCAAAAGGGATATATTGGGTCAAAGAATCCATTTTTGTCCGTGTAAAACATCCATCAAGACTTCTCCACTCCAATGTCATTACTTTTGACAGGTAGATGTTCCTGCTAAAGCTTTTTAAAATGTAGGGACAGAAATCAAGTTGATCCAATGTACTCTGCTGCCATCATAGTTATCATGTGCAGATTGCATTGATATCCTTCTGTTTCTCTCTCAAAATCAGAAAGTCCTCCGTGACTTCCCCAGATTCTGGCATAGCAGCCAACTAATTCAATGGTAAAAAGAAGCATTGCTTAGTACTGCAAGAATAAATGTGTAATATCTAAAAAGTGGATCATCGTGCAAGGTACACACATAGAATAATATCTGTGTATAATATGCAAGGAATTTGATATACAGGATTTTGTGTATGGCCTATTTAAGAGGCACAGCCAGTGTAGGCACTGGTCAAGGATCCATGCTGATCAGAGTGCTCACCTGGTGAGGCCAACTCCCAAACCTACAGCACTGGTTTTAGTAATAGCATCCAATCATGGGGCCGGTTGGGACATCATGGGAGATCCAGTGCACGGTTTTGACCAGCAACCTACCACCAACACTGACTGCACCTTCCATAGTTCCTTTAGGGCATGGGGTTGTTGCTGCACCTACCAATAAAATCTCACAATCCCACCTAAGGCTAGCATGACATAAGGAAAGCCTTCTCCATATCCACATAATCTCCTCTGTGATGCTTCTGACAAAATGCATTTCACTAGCCTGAAAATAAAAGCTATTTTAACATCGACAGTAGTTTATTTTTCTTGAGTCATTCAGTTAATGAGACAGATGATTGAATGACTCAAGGGACAGCCTGCCCCATCACAGTGATGGAATAGGGCCTCAGTGCTGTATAAGAATGCACTCTGATCACAGGGAGCAATATTTCAACACTCTGTAATTGCACATGCACATTTTTTCCTCTGTACCCAACAACTCTATTCTGAAGTTTTATAAGATCACATTGACATGCATGATACCACCAAAGTATCTTCATACTCTTCAACTTTCTCTATTTACTAGGACAAGCCTCATGTTTCTTGGTACCAATCCTTGGCAAATCAGTATCCTGTAATTGTCAGTATGATGTGTTCGTGGGATGTCTTCTCAAAATTTGAGGATGGTCTTGTTTTCCTTTCACTTTCTAGTAAACTAAGCATAAAAAGGAAATGACAGTAAGGGTGCAATCCTAACTTGGAGTTAGGCTGGCACAGTTAGGACAGCACAGTTTGGCTGGCACATGGGCCACCATAAAGAGTGTTTGGACCACTCTCAGAATCAGGAAGGATGGCATACATCTGGGTACTGGCTTCTCTGACTCCGAGAGTGGTCCAAACATACTTTATGGTGTCCCTTGTGCCAGCCAAACTTTGCTGGCCTAACTAAGTCAACCTAACTCCAGGTTTGGATTATGTTCTCAGTTTAGTAATCTGAGCATGACCAAGAAATATCTTGTGGTACAAAAAAGATGTTAAATGGATATTTTGATATACAAGTCCCTGTTTTCATCTGTTCATTACTGAAGGGTATGTGTCCAACAATAACAAGCCAAGTAATCTTATAAACTCTGTTGACTAATATCATAAGATTGCAAAATCTAGACATTCAGCATTATTTTTCTGAGTCCCTCTTCTCCATTTGTGACAATTACCTGACATGTAATAATGAGATGTATTGCAGATGGAGGTCATCAGAGGGAGATGACTATCACTCTGCAGGCACCTGTGCTGGAACACAATCTGGAATTGATTAGCCAAGTTTCTCCTGCTGACAGCCTCAGGGAGGCCAGGATAGGAAAGCAAACCAAGATTCCTCTGTACAACTGCAGTATAACCTTACAGCATTGCTCACACTCATTGTTCTCCTGCAAATGATTTGGCTGTTATTGATCATGATTACCACCAAATAAAAACCAGAATCTTCTGGCATAACATGGTGCCAACACATTCTTCTACCTCCTCACTTGGGCTCTGCAGTGAGTTGAGCCACTGCACTGGATTTATGGGGAGCAAAGTGGCAACAAGCTTGGATTTTATCATATACACTGTTGCCTTTACTTTGGATGAAAAGGTAAAGAATTCAACATTAAATGCACCAAGCAAGATAATAAATTCAGTCTCTTGGGGGAGAAAGGTGGGATAAAAATACTGCAAACAAACTAACAAATAGTTATGGCCTCAGTGTGGTCAATCTTGAAGATTCTCCATTATTGCAAATGGACATTTGGTTTTGCTCTGAGGTTGGTGAGGGTTTACCTCGATGTAGTAGGAAACACCATTTCTGGATAGGCCTCAACTTCCCCTCATGGGCAGGCTGGCCACATGGGCAGGGGGTCGCAAACCAGTTTTCAGGGGGTCACAAAGAGCTTTGTGGGCAGCCATAAAAAAGCTAGGTACCACCATCTTGAAAGTTTCATTTTGGCTAAGGAAGAGGCTTCCCCATTAAACTGCCACTTCCTGAATGCTTGTGGTTATGAGTTATCTTGGGGTGTGCGTATGCATGAGTTGAAGTCTCCCCCGGGTCTCTTTCTGAGCAGGCATGTCACGCTTTCCATGTGCGTACCTAGGTGAGTCTCAGCACACGGTTAAGAGGAGCATAAATAGTCTGAAGACTACCTAAAATTTGGCTTTACCATTTTGATCAGCAATGGCATAGAGAAGCCACAATGCATTCTGTGCAAAGTTGTTCTCGGTGCTGAATCAATCCCTGAACTCAAAACTCAGAGCATTCAGAACATTCTAAAAAGGATGTGGCATTCTTTTGACATTCAAAAAGTATGATTTATTTAAAAACAATGACTTTCCTACCTGCTTAATAACATCACTTCCAGTCTCGGAGGGGGGTAGTAGGTTGTCATACCTGAAAAGGATGTCCTGGTGCAAAAAAAAAATTTGGAAACCACTGGTCTCACAGCTACTATATACTACTACCCATCTGAGACATTACCTAAACCTGAATCACACACAAAGAAAACTAAACTGATGAAGATTTATGACCTTTTAACACCTTGAGAGCTAAAGGTACCTGACAAAGGGCAGCCGAAACCTCAAGTCTGGATTACAGCTTTAGTTTTTGATCCAAGGAGACTATTGATTGTTTCTAATTGTGTAGCGAGCAGGCTAAAACTAAACCAGGTGTTAGTCCTGTTTTGCCAAAAACAAACTTGACACATACTAGCATGTAAATTGATGGCTTTGTGAGATCAAACAATGCTGTATTATGCTGGCTGGTCCAGCAGTCCCACAGAAAAGCAATTTTCTGCAATTTTTAATTTTTTTTAATTTATCTATGGACATACTTGGATGTAATCAGGCTGGCTGGTACTCGTGAACTAATCTGAAACAGAAATGTTTGTGAAGGAAAGCTAGTGAAAATTCAGAGATTATAAGAAATGTGGCTTAAGCTTTTTCATGTTAAAGAAAAATAAAATGGGAACTGTCCTTGAAATGTTCTTTTAGGGAATCAATGTAAGAGCCGATTCAGGGTGGCAAATGCCAAATCAACTTTACTATTTGAAATCAAATTATAGTCCATAACCAAGACTGAATAACCTTTACTTCCCCAAATATCCATATTTTGTGCCAAAGTCATCCAAATGTTATGTTTCAGAATGCATTCTGAGAAGTGTGACCAGTGTGTATATTTACTTAATGTACAGTATTTTTGTGGCTGTGTTTAGTGTTCCATGAAATTTGGAATGTGTTGGCAACAACTTGGGTTTAGGATGCAAGAAGGGAATCGAGACATGGTTTGGAAGAGACAATAGGGTTTTTTAAAAAAAACGAACTTCGTTATTTACAAATTTATATCTCGCCCTTCTTCCCCAGTAATGAGACCTCCAGGGTAGCTAGCAATTCCAACAAAAACCTATCACAATTAAAAGAATACAAAATCATTTAGGCAAACAATACAAGCGGTATTGAGGAACATTCCAGCAAACACAAAGAAAAAACTAAAAGAAATATGCAGTATTCCCTGGAAGAGGAAGGGCATTCCTAACGGTCTGGGAAGCCCTTGTGCCATCTCCTGAGGTAGAATTGACAGTTTAACTGCCACTCAAAAATACATGAAAAAAATACATGGAAAAAACATGAAAAAAGCGGAGGAGAACCTTATAAAAGGTAAATATTGGGCTGAGGGCTGAGAACCCAACTGCCAACAACCTATCTCTAAGCGAAGTAGGGCTGAACTGGAGGTTAACTGTCAAACCTACCTCAGGAGATGGCATGAAGTCTTCCCAGACTGTTAGGAATGCCCTTCCTCTTCCAGGAACAAGAATTTACATGGTAATTAAAATTTACTTTTTCCCATCTTGCAACAAAAGTCAGGGAGAGCCATTTACAGATTTGCCAGGGCAAAGTCTTCCAGAAGTGGCTGTCCACCTCACATTTGTTAGGATGGGCAGGATCAGCTCTAGGTTTCAGAGGTCCCCTCACCTACCTGTCCTTCTCCCTTGGGGGGGGGGGTGTAAGAGATTTGCTGTTACCACCAGACTTCCTATGGGCCCAGAGGTTATCTCAGGGATCAGCAGTGCCCAATGATTTTGATCCAAGCTATGAGGACAAGACGCAGAGCAGGACCTCACCCTTATAGTCCCAACATGTGAGTAAATTTGTATGAGAGGAGGCAGTCTTTTCGGTATTATGGTCCTACCATTTAGGGCTTTTGAAGGTTAGTTACAGACAGTGGCATCCCAGGGGTAGGGCTAAGTTTGGAAGGTGCCTCTCCCTTGCCGTTGTAAACCCCTTCTCGTTTGCCATTGTAGCCATTCCAGGCTGTGAAAGCAACATTGAGGCATCTCTTCCTCATTGCTTCGGTCGCCAGGAATGACTTCAACGGTGAGGGGGAAGTGTGGTTTACACAGCAAGGTAAGGCACTTTGCAAAAGATAGCACCCTATCCCAGTCCTCTAGGGACGCTGCTGATTCCAGAGATGTTAACTGGGCCTAAAAGTGGTTTGGGAGCCAACAAATAGTGGTGTCTCAGCTCCAGAAAACTTTGGATGAAATTGATGATCTTCAGATCTGGCTTCAGCCAATGCGAGGGTGTATTGGAAAAGGCAGGAGATACCCCAAGGAGATAGGGAATGGTATCAGCAGTGGCCCCTTGTCCCAGATTACCCAGGAAGTACGAGGTTAATCCCAGAGCTTCTGCAAGCCTCAGGAGCACAGCTGCAGGCTTATGAGGGCCCTGGCTAGGAAGGGATTAGCACAGGTGCAGATGGGTGTGGCTAATGAGCTAGAGCCAGCCCAGCAGCAGCAACTGATTGGCCTGCCTCAGTATAAAGTGGGAGGCAGGAGCTGCAGTAAGGGACCTGGGTAGGTGCTGGATAGACTGTTAAAGGAAGGGTGATTAGCACCAGGTAGGTGCTGGACAGAAGCACCAGGTAGGTGCTGGAAGAGAGGCACTGGGCAGGTATGGATGGATGGACTGACTGTTAAAGGACTGGATAAGGTAAGGTTATTGTGGGGAGTAACTGTGGGGAACTGTATGGCTGCCGCACCCCTGGAGCCACTAAGTGGAGGAAGCAGTTGTGGCTTAGGCAAGCTGACTGCCTATTGTTTGTTGGTGGGGTTTGTTGGTACTAAATTAGGGTATTTTGAGCTAAGCTGGTGATGAGGGCAGATGAGGAGGCTGGCCAGCTGGTGATCCCAAGCAAAGCTGCTGGAAGAGAGAAGGCCCAGTGGGTGAATGAGCCCCCTCCCTCTTGCCTATCTCTGAGGCTGCTCTGGAGGGGAAACTAGTTAGCCTAGTATGGGCATTGGGGCCCTTGGGGAGGCCCAGCAGGGAATTTGGCAGAACAGAGGGAGGCTCGGCAGGAGCGCAACAGGACCAGCGCTGCCTGCGGAGGTTACAATCAGCGCCCCTCCGTCAGCGCTGAGGCCATCGCATCGACACTATGATGTAGTGTTGATGTGATGGTCAGCGTTGGATTGCGCTGTCAGGCAGCAAGCTCAATGCAATTCCCACCTCCCATGGAGAGCACGGTAAACCCACTGAATGCCGTAAGAGCAACCCACCCCCTTGCATCAGGCTCACTATGCTACTGCCTACAGAGGCTTGGTTGGTTGGTGAAGACAATGGATAGAGTCTTTTTTTTTTAGTTGCACCCAGTCTGTGAACATTGCCAGTTTTTTTAAGCAAGTAGTAAAAATGTTTCTGTCCTATCCATTTGGCTTTTTGTTTGATATTGTGGTCCTCTTGCTGTGTTTTTTTTATTTATGTCCTGTTGGAGCTTAACCCTTTCACTCTTTCAAATTGGCTGCTGTTTATTTTGTTTGGTATCTTGTTGCTTTGAATCTGTGTTTCATGACATGTGTTATAAGCTACGTTAATGGCCCTTTAAGTGGAATGGAAAAGTGGCACACACATGGTTATTTAAATATTTCCTCAGAAGTAAGTGCCACCATGTTTAGTGGGGTTTATTCCCAGTTAAGGCTGCAATCCCGTACACACTTTCTTGAGAGTAAGCACAACTGGACACAATGGGGCTATAATAGACATGCATAGGATTGTGCTGATAATAAATGAAATAAGAGGTGATACTTTTATATTTAGCAGGCATAGCATCTTTTCTATTGGCTGATTGCTAGCCTCTCTCTCATGTCTTTTTTTAGATTAAGATTGTAAATCTCTTTTTATTTTACATAATTGTTGTATACATCACACACACACACACACACACACACACACACACACACACACACACACAATCTAGAAGTCTGGCATCTTTTCACAAAGTGAATTCCTTAGTTTTGCAGCAACCATGCAGGAGCTCTTGTTGCATTAACTTGGTGGACAGACAGATGGATTTTTAAACCAGGATTCTGATTTGGCCTTCATGCCAGATACAAATAGGGTTAATTATGGATATGATTATATCCTTTACCTTTTCATTCATTCACATGGTTTGGGTAGGAATTTGATGTAGCTGCCAAATCCTTATTTGCAGCTTGGTAAATCAGCAACAGGTGCCCAAAGGATTATTCAACATTTCAGTGAAGCTTGAGACAAAATAGAAAGTTTTGATCAGGCTGACACGTCAAAATAATGAAAGTTTCTCCAGGTTCTAAAACAGACAGGAAGCAAAGGTGCCTTTTACCTATAGTGGTGCCTACAGTTTTATGACAGTCCGCATACTTCCATATTGGACTCTGAATCCTGCAAGTGTTTTTCTCTTGCAATTCCTCCCTTGCTTATTAAACAAGGATCTGGCATAACCTTCCTATCCCCCTAAAATAGCTGGCTATTCTGCCTCTCCCTTCTTTTAAATGTCCTCCAGCCATAAAAATGTCAACTGCTCGACTGAAAAATGTTGTGAAACATTACGACTTGCATTTTGCCTGTCTCCTCTCGCCATGTTTTAATGGGGGGGAGGGTTAAGGAGAGGAGCAATGGAAACGAAAAGGAGGCATGAATGTTGAAGACTAACTTGCTTAACAATGCGTGTGGGCTGGTAGCCAAATGATTTTGTTTAACAAGCTAGTTGCAAAGCCACCTCTCATGCTGAAACATTGGGGGGAGGGAATGAAAACATGTAGTTCAAATTAAATAATAATCCTTGGACATTCTGCTTTACTTCTTTTTTTTATTTTAATTAGAACCATTTTTTTCCCTCTACAACCCTTCTGAATTGAGTTAGTTGGATCCAAGGGTGGCTCTTCGGTATAGGAATAATTCATGCTACGTTTCTGGAACCTTCCTGAACTATCTTCCGCCTTCATTGTCAGTGGGTGATTTTGAGATTAGGTGTTTTGAACTGAAAGATGATTTGGCCATCCTCTAACTGAAAACAGATTGAAAGGAAGACTTTGTAAACAAACAAAATAAAATCTTATGTCTTACTTAGCAGCTCTTCAAAAGAATTGCTAGAGAAAATGATAATGTCATTCTCTGCATACCTCAACATTCAAAAATGTATAAACTCACACAGTGTACCCTGTATGCTCATTGCCCAAAGCCCCTTGCTTTTCAGCCACAATTTTCTTGGTTCATATTGCTATTATGCACCCCCTCAGCAGAGATAGTTTATCTTCTGCCACATAAAGACATCCCAACCAATTAGTCTTTTCCATTGTATCTG
The DNA here is from genome assembly GCA_029204185.1 of Lerista edwardsae. Lineage (NCBI taxonomy): Eukaryota > Metazoa > Chordata > Lepidosauria > Squamata > Scincidae > Lerista > Lerista edwardsae. Next base: position 5,291,707 of record JAJKFI010000028.1, on the reverse strand, counting down.
TCTTGCTCTGCTGTCTGTTGGAATTGGCAGTTTTGATTCCTACTAGTGCTGCCATAGAGTTTCGCAACTTACTGATATGTAAGGCCATTTTGCTTATACGACAGCCATTTTGCGTCACCATTTTTTTTATAAGAGGGAAAAGACTGTGAGCCTAGCTACTATGAACAACCGTAGTTTCTTGTGCTCAGCTTCTGCCTCTCTTGTGTCAATCCACCCTTTTCATATGACAACTCACTGAAGTGACTTTGGATGCCATTTCCACCCCGACCCCACCTCAGGATATGGCAAAGAACTTGATTCAAGTCTACCATCAGGTACATAAGAACATAGGAACGTAAGAATATTAGAAGAGTCCTGCTGAATCAGGCCAAAGGCCCATCTAGTCCAGCTTCCTGTATCTCACAGGGCAGTTGGTTCTACATGGTTGCTGCAGCAAAGGAAGGGTCAATTCTGGAAGACTGAGGGTCAAATTCCCACTCAGCCACAAAGTTTCCTAGGTGACCTTGTGCCAGTTACTGTCTCTCAGCCTCACAGTGTTGTTGTGAGGACAAAAGGAGGGAAGGAACTATGTACACCACATAGTGAAGGAAGGGCAGTATAAAAATAAATAGTACAAAAACAAACCTTCAACTTTTTAAGGTTTACATATTGACGGAGCAGTCTGTTACATGACTCTAAAAATAGGAATGTTGTTGGTTTTGCCACAGCAATTGCCAAAATGGGTATTTCTTGCACCACTCAGTTAGCTAGTCAGGCCCACCTTCAGAATTCCACTCATGTGTTAAAATGAGGAGAAGCTTTACAAAGTGCCCCAGGGAGGAAATAAAATGAAGACCATTAACTCAATTTCACTTTTTACCTCAGGCAGCTTATGAACTCTGACTTCAGGAGGTTGGAAATCTCCCTTTGACTTCACAGAAGAACAAAGTCCAAGCAAGGTCCAAAGTTTCCATTCCAAAGCTGAAACGTGACTGTGATTAATGTGCAGCTTTGAGTTTCATGTATTACTGTATACATTGCTCAGGGCTTGAAAGGTTTTCCTTTTTAATGCACAGTCCAAATCTAGGTTGCAACGCTGGAGGGGGGTGTTGCAAAGGGGGATGTGAAGTCAAAGTATTTCCATATGTACTCTGAGAATTTTATTTATTTACTAGCTTTTTGTTACCCGGCGTTGCCCAGGTAACAACATGATCTTCCAGAGTTTATGAGTTTTGCACCCCTTCTCGCCCCCCCCCCCACACCAACGGGGGCCGAACCCAGACTCCAACCGCATCGGGCGCATCACCGGTCGCCTCGGCGACCCCGGAAACTATGGACTCGATGCCAATTTCGCCCGTTTTCGGCCGTCTTCACTTCAGGCCCCCTACCTCGGCCCCCTGCCTCAGGCCTCGGCAACCCCGGAAACTACGGGTCTGATGCTGATTTCGTCCGGTTTTTACTGTTCTCTCGCAGGGGCCCCCGCGCACCCCACCCCCGGGCGCGGTAGTGGGGCCTGACTCCCGCAGATTTTGTTGCCAGGCCTCAAGGCACGCGCGTGCCGAGTTGGGCACCAATCGCTCCAGGCGTCGCAGCAGGGCATGGCGGACATCTTGTTTCGCACCCCTTCCCGCCCCCCACACTGAGGGGGGCTGAACCCGGACTCCCATGGCATCGGGAGCGTCGACACTCACCTCGGCGACCCCGGAAACTACAGATTCAATGTAGATTACGGCTGTTTTCAACCGATTTATGCAGGGCCCCGTGCGTACCCCCACCCCCGGGATCGCTGGGGGGGCCTGACCCCCGCAGTGTTTGTCGCCAGGCTGTAAGGCACGTGCGTGCCAGGTTTCGTGCGCATTGCTCCAGGCGTTCCAGCACGGCATGGCGAACATTTTGTTTCACACCCCTTCTTGCCCCTGCACCGAGGGGGGCCTGAACCCGGACTCCAACTGTGTTGGGAGCGTCACCGCTCATCTCGGTGACCCCGGAAACTACGGACTCGACGCTGATTTCGGCCGTTTTCGACCATTTTCATACAGAGACCCCCACGTACCCTCACCCCCAGGGGCACTAAGGGGGTCTGACCCCCGCAGTGTTTGTCGCCAGGCTGCAAGGTGTATGCGTACCAGGTTTCGTGTCGATCGGTTCAGGCATGCCAGCAGGGCATGGCGGATGTTGTGTTTCGCACCCCTTCTTGCCCCCCACGTTGAGGGGGGCCGAACCCAGACTCAAACAGCATCGGGAGCATTGCCGCTCACCCCGGCAACCCCGGAAACTATGGATTCGATGATGTTCCTGTTATACTTAGGGGGAGAGAAACTGTCCCCCTTCACCCCAGCACAATGTCTTTTCTAGTGGCTGTTGCTGGTGGTGTTCTGCATTTTATTTTTTTTTAAGATTTGGAGCCTTTTTGGGACAGGGAGCCATTTAACTTTATAATTATTCTTTGCCTGTAAACCACTTTGTGAACTGAACTTTTCGTTGAAAAGCAGTATATAAATACGATGGATGGATGGATGGATGGATGGATGGATGGATGGATGGATGGATGGATGGAT
>JAJKFI010000028.1:5199568-5283782 GCA_029204185.1 Lerista edwardsae | reverse complement strand
TGTGCGCATGGAAAGTGCATGCCTATATATTTTGCCATGTAAGTTCTTTTTGGCATAGCCCTCTGCTGTTGTGGGCAGTGGCCACCACCCCTGTACCCGGACTGACCTTGCCTTGAGGTCAATTACACCAAATTGCAAATTTGGGTGCCAATAAAAGGTGTTAAGTTGACAATTATTTAATTCATTACTACATATTACTTGACTAGCGGGAACAGTTAGATGTTCTACCTGAGGCACTACAATATCTTGTAGTCAGCCTCTGAATCAGCAATTTTCAACCAGTGTGCCATGGTGTACAAATGGTCCACAGGTGTGCTGCAGTAGCTTGGGGGAGGGTCATTAAGGGCTGTCACCCCCACGACCGCCCCGCTGCCTTGGACCAGGGGCTTACCTGGCTGCGGGGGGTCGCGGGCCAGCTGTGACGAAGCCTGGCGGCAAGCCCCAGGGGAGCCAAAGACAAAGAGGCCTGGCCAAGCTCAGGGAACGTGCAGTCAGTCCGGGGTGACTCTCTGAGTAGAGGGGAGATCCTGCAAAGGCCAGGCCCAGTCTCACGAGAACTGGGCCTGGCAACGAGACAGGAAGGGGAGAAGCCCAGGGAGGCTAGTAAGGAGCTCAGACAGCAGAGAAAGAGGTTGCACCTTCCTGGGCTGGAGAAGGGAGGAAGAGTGAGCTAGGCCAGAAGGGAAGCTTACCCCACTCTGGCCATCACCTTACCCCAGCCTTGAAGGGGCAGACCAAGCCCCACACCTTGGGGGGTGCCCGAGCCCTGGCAGATCCAGCGCTCCGGCATGGCCAGAGGCTGTGCCCCAGCGCACAGTGCACCCCCTGAAGGACCGCCCGAGGGGTCAGGCATTGGCCTCGGATGGGGAAACCTTTACCTTTACCTTTTTATGGGGAAAATATGTTTTTCACTCCCAAGGTTCGTAAATCATATACTCACTGTAACTTCCCAATAACGCCTCACCTTGTGCCAAGGAAGAATCAATTTGGAAAATAAAGCAACAGAGATTTCAGAAGCAGCAGCATCCATATTTCTGAACCCTTCCCATATAACAACTTCTAGAGTGGGGACTCAAAAGATCTCACTACAATGTAGCATGTTGTACAACACTCACCCTGAGTGCCAGTGTTCCAACAGAAGCAACAATTCAAAGGCTGGGGTGATTTGCACTTCTGAAATCCTCATTTCTTTTCAACATTTAAATCACCTCTAAGAGCTGCATACAAAGCACACTTTGATTAGCACTTCATCAAACCAGTTTCAGATTTATGAAGAATTAGAATGTCAGTACTACAGCTGAAAGAAGACCTTAAAAAGAAAACAATTCCTCTTGGTTTGATCAGTTATCCTGCTTTGTTCAAGCACACTTTAACTTCAATCCAATATGGTGCACATTTTCCTGGGAATCAAACCCACTGAAGATAGTGAAACCTACTTCTGAGTAAACTTGCATTGGATTATTTTATTAACTTTGCCATGTTGACCCTAGGAGTGCTTCCATGTACAATTGAAAATATTTCCTCTTTCATGCTGATTTTGCCCTTACAGGCACAGTTACACAACCAGCTATGAAAATGAATTTGGCTTTTCATGAAAGCAAGAGCTGTATTGAATGTTCCTTTTCCACTTTTTGTCATGCTTTCAGAGGCAAAATTTCCTGAAAAGTAAAAAAAATTAGAAGAATGTCCACCTATTTTTCCATCTTGTTCACTGCTATTATCTCTCCTCTCTACTGCTGTTTTGATGGCAGTTGTTATGTTTATCACTGTATTATCTGCCTTGATGGGCAATCACCAGTCAAGATTCTCATAATGAACAGGATGATGCCACAATACATAGCCCAGTGGTTCTCAAACGTTTTGCACCAGGACCCACTTTTTAGAACGGCACTCTTGTTGGAAACCACCAGAAGTGATGTCATTAACCTGGAAGTTATGTCATGAGTGGCAGTGATATCATCAAACAGGAAGTGCCATCATTGTGACATAATCAGTTGACATTCCTGTAATGCAATCTAGCATTCTTGGACTGCAGCAATTTGCACAGCCATGAAACATTCCTTACAGAAAGCAAAATTAGAAAAAATATTATGTAAAAGTTCAGAGCTAAAACCAAAATTTTAAAAAACACTCACTTGAAAATTCAAACTGTTAACACTCACAAAAGGAGTATAGCAAGAGGAAAGTCTGCAGCTTCCAAGATGGCTGCTCTCAGCTTTCTGCAACCCACCTGTCATCAGGTCATGATCCACCAAGTGGGTCCTGACCCAAAGTTTGAGAAACATTGACATAGCCAATGTAGCTATATGACAACATTAAACCATCAGAGAATGAGGGTGCTGCTTCCTGGATCAAGCACAGGCATTATCATAGCCTATCAGGAACCACATAGTGAACATAATGGCAATGTATCTCTGCCCATAGCTAATCAGATTTGGCAAAGTGGCACTGTGGACAAGCAAACTTGTCCACAGTGAACTTCTATTTCCAGAAGTAATACCATCATTCTGCAAAGTCAAACACTTTCTTCCCCTTTGAATGAAATCTCACCCAAAACGTTTTTTGTCCCAAAGCAGACATAGGAGATGCCAAAGTTTTCAGAGCTTCTAGAGCTACCCACAAAATGTATATTCCCATTTTCTTTCAGCCCTAATAGTTATTCTGCATTTTATCTGCTATCCACGTCCTCCTTTGCATAATTTGAGGTTTATCACAAAGATGCAGGGCATAACACACCCCTACCTTGCTGAAGCTTTAGGACTCAAACCAGAGGCCCTTATTGCTGGTAGTACATGTGTTCCACCAGATTAAAATGTTGCAAATGTGCTATAATGCACATTCACAATACCATGGAAGGAGGGACTGCTGGGCTAGTTAGCACCAGACCTAAGTGCCACGAAGAAGCATCGCCAGTAAATAAACAGCGCCGGTGACCAGTAAGTAAATTTGGGGCAGGGGGAGAGAGGGAGAATCTGTGCAGGGGGTGGGACCCAGCTGTGGCTTCCACTGCCAGATCCTATGCCCCACTTCAGGCCAGGCAGCCCAACACAGAGCTGCTCAGGTCTGCCGGCAGAATAGCTGGCAGAGGCTTGAGGAGGCTCTTTGTGGGGGGCAGGGCTTTCCCTGGGGAAAAGGGGCAGATTTTCCTTTCCCCTGAGGCGACCCTGGCAGCTGCTGCAGATCCCGTGGAATGCAGTGGTAGCCATTTTGCTACCGCTGCTTCTACAGGAGCCAATCAGCTCAGGGTTGGGCTTTTGGCTTCATTAAACACCTTCTCTGATGGTTATCAAATGTTTTCTGGTTGCACGACAAATTATTCTGAAATAGGTTGTAAAGTGTCGTCGCATTTTGGGAGTCAGGTGCCTATCAGAAGCTAGACATCTGAATTGTAGACAAAAATAGTTATTTAAAAGGTACATTGGGTATCTCAGAACTCAACAAGCTATTTATCGAGAGTGCAGGAGGTGTAGTCAAGAAGGTTAAAGCCTCCGTTTGCCTGAAGATAAGATCCGAAGGTCGCCAGTTCGGGATCACTGGAAGTCTCTGTGAGCGGCAGACCTTGTAAACTGCGACTGATTAGAGCTGAGCTACAGCTGCCTGTGAGAGGGGAGTGTGCTGGGCCAGCCGCTTCTTTGGTGTGAGCAGAGAAGCTGCTTATCAGCCAGCAGGAAGGCAAATTTTCTGGCCAGAAAGAAGACTAGATCACGAAAGTACCATCTGTATGTTGCATGTTCTTGAAAGATAGAACTTCCTTGTAATTTGTAAAAACCTTTGTGTTAAGAATAAAGCCTGCCTATGTAAACCGCCTTGAGTTAAAGTCAGAGGAGCAATCTAATGACCTAAGAAAGGCGGTATATAAATACTAGCATTGTTGTTGTTGTTGTTTGCATTTAGCTGTTGCAGAGCCGTAATGTTCTACCCCAGCGCATGAGGCAGTCAAGTCATGACTGGCCATTTGCGCCCCCAGGGCAGTGATGTCACGGGTTCTCCCTGAAGGGAGGGCAGATGCAGGAGGCAGCCAGCAGCTCCTCCCTCAGGGAGAACCTGGAGGAGACTGCTTATGCGCCCCATCCATCCATGCCAAGATGTCAACCCTGGCAACTCCCCAGAGGAGGGGGCACATGCGATCACCAGCACGTCCTCCTTCGGGGACAGCCCAAAGGTGACTGCCTTCCTGTTGCTTGCGGTGTGAAGGCAGTCACCTCCGTAATGAGGGTGGAGCCTGGGGCCAATCCTGCGCCTCCATTTAGCCCAGCACCTAGAGCAGGTGTCCCTCAGGCTCCACCCCTGTTACAGTTCTGGGCTGTTGTTAAAACTCTTTGGATATTTGTATTTTTAAAATGTGATCTTATCGGAAGAGGGTGTTTATAAAAACTGCCCTTTGACATTTTGTTGAAGAGTGGCATACTTTTTTTTTAAAAAAGAATATTTAAATAAAAAAATGAATAAATTCCAGATCTGGGAAATCACCTGCAAAATCTGCAAAAATCGCCTTGCAGAAATCGCCTGCAAGAAGTTGCTTTCTCAGACTAGCAGAATTTCAGGTTTTTTATTTTTATATAACTGCAGACATGATATATATTGGATACAAGTGGAGGGAATGATGTCATAATATGGCTTCAATCCAACAACAGCTTCCTGACCTGTAACATATGTAACACATGCTGAGGACTCACATAAAAGTGGAAGAAGCACTTGAGATGCAACCAGTTCATTTATCTATACATACACAGACTTTTTTCTTACCACACAAAGTTCAATAAATAACAGAAATGCTAGCAGGCACATCTTAAATCAGGTTTCAGAAGCTGCACAGCTAAATCCATAGGCACCCCTGGGATATTCCAGCAGGCTCTTTCTTATCCAATGCATTGATATGAGCTTTGCCATGTGGACCCTGAAACAAAAGACCAAAGTGTTCTTATGTGGCTGCCCAATACTATGCTTACCCCCGCCCCAGGCCCAACAAAATGGCTCACATTGCATCCTATAGAGGGAACAATCCTGGAGACCTCTGGGTAAGAAAATGTTCTTTCCCTTATCCATGGCACAGAGTGGTCTACTCTGACCTGCGCTGGTGAAATTGCTGGTGCAGATCCATGTGGACCCAGGCCACAGGATTAAGGGCGCAACCCTAATCTGGCATTGTGCCAGCACAGCGCTTTTGCGCCAGACCAGTGCTGTCACAAACGTGCCGTAAGGCGCATCTGCACTGTGGTCTCAGTTGCTGGGCCGGCGCACATGTGCTACTGCAGCCATCAGCTCCATCGACCGCACTCCAGCTTTTTTATACCTGCACAGAGCCACGCCAAGGGCATCCCAGAGGCAGGTGGGGGCATAAGAGGGTGGCGCCATGGACAGAGAGGAGGTGGAAATGGGACACAGCCATTGGGCCAAATCCTAACCCCCGTCCCCAAGCTGGGCGGCCCCGATTCAGGCTGCTCCTGGCAGCCTATTTTGTGGGCACAGATCTGAGCAGCCCCATAGGGCAGGCTGGGGCTTACCCCGGGGCAAGAGGAACCTATCCAGTGGTGTCATTCAAATGATTTAGGAACAGGAACTCACTTTTGATTGGCACTTCTCGGGAACTCGGAACCAGCCACGGAGCCCGTTAGGATCCGGAACGCCCGTTCTGGTCCGTTCCCCCTGAATGACATCACTGAACCTATCCCCTTGTCCTGCAATAAGCTGCTGCTGCCTCTTGACATGGTTAGGATGCAGAGCAGGCGAGCTGACCGGCCTATTCCAGCTCAGGTTAGGATTGTGCTGTAAGATTGTGAATCTATTTTGGATAGTTTTTCTGTACATCACACGCACGCACGCACTGTGTATTACCTGGTATGGTCTGCGTGCCCCGCCCCTCCTCTAGCAACATCACTGGGAGGTACACACCTCCACACACCATAGGACAGCCTTTTGCCTTTGCTGTAAGGATTGGGTTGTAAATCTAGCTTTCTAATGGATTTGTGCTTATCTAGTCTGGTATCTTCTTGCACAGTTAATGATATCCCAATTGATAGCTTTGTATTGCCTTTAGCCTGGTAATAAGTTTTTCCTTATGGTCAAACTTGCATATTTCCCAGATTATTGCTCAAAGACATTTTGCAATTAAAGATGCAATTATGTGTTTAATGTGGGGCAAATGTAGCCTTATGGCACTGTGTGAGCTTCAGAGGAATTCTCAAGGACCATGAAAAACCAAATACAGCTTTACAAAATATTAGCAAACAAGGACTGATGCCAAAGTTCCAGCATCTTTTTCAACATCTTTTCCACGAATAGCAAAGAATAAAATCTAGTGATGTCTTTTTACTAAGACTCCAAAATGGCTGAGCCTAGTTTAACTGGAGCAGAGTAGTGAGCTGTCCAGCTATTGGGCTTTAGCTGTGGTCGAATGTAGGATGTCTTTATGACAATATGAAGAATGTAGGATATCTTTATGAAAATAAACTATTGGCAGGAGGGTGGAAATGCACAGGTATCAGTGATGTCATGCACCCACTACACACCACTACATGCATACCGGTTCCTAGAAGTTGAGCTGGCCCCGCCCACTCGAAGCCAGCCCCATTGGCTGGTTGGCTCAGCAGCTGCGCATGCATACTGCATGCCCGCAGCCGTTGCCTGCACTTTCTGTGAGGAGGCAGGCAGCATGGTGGCGGCGGCATCATGACATCACTTCCGGCTATGACATCACTTCCTGCCACAACATCACTTCCGGCTTATGACGTCACTTCTGGTGGGTGCACCCCGACAAGTGCCAATCAAAAGTGAGTACCTGTTCCTAAATCATTTGGATGACACCATTGACAGGTATGCCTGTGAGAAGCAAACACTTGCTAAAGTTGTCGAAGCCAAAGATATTGTATGGTGGCCACCCTGCCCTTCCCACATCCCAAAAGCCTCCCGCCCACCTCCGGCATGCCTGCACCAGCAGAATTAAGCCAGTGCACGGCCAGTGCAGCTGACCAGCTGCATGGCACACATGCACTGGCGCTGTCCCAGTGACCGAATCCACAGCTCAGACGCACCTTATGGCATGTTTGCAACAGCGCTGGTCTGGTGCAAGTGTGCTGCAGCCGCACAATACCGGGTTAGGATTGCACTCTCAAAATGGCACCCACAAGCAGGGCAGACTTCTTTAAAATGGCTGCGGGAAGCTTTCAAAATAGCTTTTCTGCTGGCATATTGACGCTTCCCTTGGCAATTTTAAAGGGCTCTGCTCTACTTGCAGGTGACATTTTGAAGGCAACTTCAGAATGCTAGTGGGTGCTGGGAAGACCACAGATAACCGAGAACAGCCTGCGAATGGCACAAGGTAGGCTGCTCACCGCAGATAAGCAAATTGTGGGTAGCAAATCCACAAATAGGGGTAATTGGCTGTAAAGGATTGCAGTCGTCTGAGTAGAATCACAATCTGGACCCACATTGGTACAAGAACATGCCATGGGAACAGGCTATTTGTTGCAAGAGAGAGTTGTGTGAATTGACTCCAAATCTTTAGACCCTGCAAGGTCAACTGTATAATGTGATGAAGCAACAGGACCAGTCACCTCTAGGTACAGGAATAATTTAAAAAGGCTCAGGGTTTCCTTTGAGCCCTTTTGCTAAGTTCTGCTTTCTTGCTCCTAAAAGCATGGCTTGAGATGCAGCCAGATGCCTTGAAAAGATTGGAGCAAGCTCAAATGTGATTACCATGTGATGATAGTCTGCTGACAGCCACAAACTGACTCACACCCACATAAATAGGATATTTTAGGACATCAAGGCTGCGTATGAAGAGTGAAAGATTGAAATGTAAATAGCTGAAGTCAGTTGCTTTAAAGTTGCTTTATTTCCCCCAAGAGCTCATGGTGATGCCCTCACTCACAATATTACAGTACAGAATATTGCAGAATATGGTACTTGCAATATTACAGAACTTAATGTATCTCAAGAAGGTGAACACAGGACCAAGTTCTCTGAACATCCAAATGTGAATGACATAAATATGATCACGCTCACACAGCATGAGCCCTTGTTTACTCAGAAGTAAGTCCCACTGTGTTCAAGGAGGCTGACTCCCAGAGGAGTGAACATAGGATTGCAACCTTAGACTTGGCCGTTTAATTTCGATGCAAAAGAGTTGAAATGCAACACAGAGATCTCTGAAATTAAATAGTTGAGGCTGCTGATGTGCTGCACTGAATACTTGACCTCAGTGGGGAGAAAAAAAAGAGAATGAAGCAGAAGATCACTTGGTGATCTTGCACAATGGGTGACCTGCAGAAGTGAAAGGTCCACATTCCAGGCATAGTTTCAGATTAGGAAGAATGGTGTCACCGTAGCAAGGACATCTGATTTTAAAGAGACTGAAGCCAAGAGGGAAAGGGATAAATAGTCTCAAACAACAAGAAGGGGGTCTTCAGTTATTCTAAATGTATGTTAAAAGGCTTTTGTGTGTTAGCCAATAGTGCCATCTGGTGGAACAAGGGAAGAATGAAGAACAAATTGAAACAGACAAGAGTTTGTGAATAACTGATTAAAGTAATCACAAAATCACAGGTGGCCTTGTTGCTCCATTAGAAGAGAACAATCCACAGTAAGGGAGATGTCTGTATTAAAATCAACCAACAAATAACAAAACAGGAATTCCAACCAAGTCTTTATCAGGCGGATGGTAAGCCAGAAGCCAGCGAAAGGGAGGGAGAACATGTGGAAGGAGCCTCAAAAGCCTGAAGCTTGTAAAATCAAAAGATTTTCAAAAAAATCAAGGGTTTTCTTGCAGACTTGAATTGGGCTTTGAAGGGCGTGAGACAGTTTTAACAAACAGGGCGCATGAAGCAAAATAAAACGGTTGGACCCCATCACCACCCTTGTGCATTTGTTGCACAAAGGAAAAGAGTAAAGAATTTGAGGATGTGTCAGGATAACTCTTTCTTTTGAATTCATATGTTGTTATTTTTTCAGTTACAGAGTGCCATACACATTCCACTGCTGTTTGATTCTTAGGGGACTTCCCAGATTTGGAGGCTGCTTTTCGTTAGGGGAAGGTTTTCTCAGGGTGGCTTCCTTTTGTCTAGGCTCTCCTGGTGGTGGCAGTGCGAGCTACCTTGTCCCTGTTTCACTCCCAGTTAAAAGAGTGAATGAAGCAGGTAGGTGTTAGGCATTGACTGCTAGGTGCTCCACCCTGCCAGGACCTATGGTCTGAACCTGAGTAGTTCTGGCAACCTTCCTTCATGCTCCTCAGGTCTAGGACAAAAAACGCTAGTTCTTACATTCAGAGCGCAATCCTAACCGGGAGTTAGGCCAGCACAGTTAGGTCAGCAAAGTTTGGCTGGCACAAGGGACACCATAAAGTGTGTTTGGACCAATTTCAGAGTCAGGGAGGGTGGTGCATGTCTGTGTGCTGGCCTCTTTGACTCCAAGAGTGATCCAAACATACTTTAAGGCAGTGATGGCAAACCTATGACACACGTGTCAACGGTGTCATACCAGCTTTATTTGAGGTGACACACCAGCTTTCACCAATACATGACAAACTGTTTCTTTTTGTAATACATAGCATCACACATGATTGGACTGTATTTTTTGTTTAAATAAATGAATATGAATAATTGTTTCTCTTTTGTTAGGCAGGGGGGTTGACAAGCCAGCAGAGTCAAATTAAGCATTTTCCAAAGTTTTGACACACTTAGCCCAAAAGGTTCGCTATCACTGCTTTAAGATGTCCCTTGTGCCAGCCAAACTTTGCTGGCCTAACTCTGCCAGCCTAACACCAGGTTAGGATTGTGCCCTCAGAACACTAATGAACAGGTTCAGTTCCACCCATTACCAGTAAGAAGCTCCAGAAGGATCTCTCTCAACTGGGAGAATGGGCAGTAAATTGGCAGATGTAATGCAAATGGCAGTAAAGTGCAAAGTAATGCATATTGGGGCAAAAAATCAAAAATTCACATATAGATTAATGGGTTCTGAGCTGTCAGTGACAGCTGGTGGAAGAGCTTGAGGTGCTGGTGGAAGAGCTCAATGAAAATGTCGAGCCAGTGTGCGGCAGCAGTGAAGAAGGCGAATTCCATGTTAGGGATAATTAGAAAAGGGATTGAGAATAAAACAGCCAATATGGAATTGCCATTGTACAAGGCAATGGTAAGGCCACACCTAGAGTATTGCGTACAGTTTTGGTCTCCACATCTTAAGAAGGACTTGGTGGAATTAGAAAAAGTACAAAAGAGAACAACCAAAATGATTACTGGACTGGGGCACCTTCCTTACAAGGAAAGGTTACGGTGTTTGGGGCTCTTCAGTCTAGAAAGAAGGCACCTGAGGGACATACAAAATTTTGCAGGGGGTGGATAGAATAGATAGAGGGAAACTCTTTTCCCTCTCACACAATACCAGAACCGGGGGACATTCTCTAGAGCTGAGTGTTAAGAGAGTTAGAACAAACAAAAGAAAATATTTCTTTACCCAGCATGTAATTAGAATGTGGAACTCCTTGCCATGAGATATGGCGATGGCATTGGGCCTGGATGCCTTTAAAAGGGGACTTGATAGATTTATGGAGGAAAGCTCCATTATAGGTTAAAAGCTATGATGGGTATAGGACTGGGTAGGATTTTTTTTTTCCTGTCATTCAAATTGGCCATGGATGGCAGTTTTGTTTTTGTTTTTTGTTTTGCCTACCCCAGACTGGGGGAGGGAGAGATGGGTGTTATAGGTTACATGATTTACATTTGTGTTTAATAAAGTTAAACTCCAACGCCATTCTGGTGTCTCCCTTGGGGGTGGTACAAGGATAATAGGCTACTTTAGAATGCCAGGTGCAGGGGAGTGGCAATGGGATACAAGTATCTGATGTCTTGCATGCTCCCTGAGGTATCCGGTAGGCCACTGTGATATACAGAAAGCTGGACTAGATGGGCCTTTGGCCTGATCCAGCAAGTCTTTTCTTATGTTCTTAAGTAAGTAGACTTTTCCTTCCAAGGTTAATGGCTTAAAAGGAAGAGCAACTGTGGATTTAATGAGCACTGTGTTGTTCTATTCCATCAGCACTTCAGCGTGTTGTAACAAATAAGTTGGGGTGTGTGTTTTTGGTGCAAGAAATTCAAGGAGCTGCAATACAGTACAATGAAGAAGCCACCCAATAAAAGGTGACAGCCCTATAATGCTTTATAATGTTTCCAAATTTTAAGGGTGGGAGCTAGATGTTTTTCTTGCAAACTCTGTTCCCATAAGTTTGATGGTAGCTACAATGGACCTGCAGCATTGCTTATCAATAGCAGGTTTCATGAAGAAATGAAATTCAGAAAATAAATAATGAATAAATATATAGTGTTCTTTAGATTGTGAGCCCTTTTGGGACAGGGAGCCATTTGGCTTTAATGTTATTATTTGCCTGTAAACCGCTTCGTGAACTTTATGTTGAAAAGCGGTATATAAATACTAGTGATTGATTGATGGATTAAAATTCTGTCCTGAATTTTGAAATACAGGACCAGAGCACATATGGTGTTAGAAATCTTTGATGAAATCTCTTAACCCCTCCTTTTTTTATATATACTTTAAAATGGGTGCCGACCAAGGAATCTGAACTGGATTATATCATGGATTTGCATTGTGTATGGTTTGCCCCTTTGTAATGTTATCTATTTCAGGGCACAATCCTAACCTGGGGTTCAGCCAGCACAGTTAGGCCAGCAAAGTTTGGCTGGCACCAGGGCCAACGTAAAGCGTGTTTGGACCACTCTTGGAATGGAGCATGTCTGTGTGCTGGTCTCTCTGACTCCAAGAGTGGTCCAAACATACTTAGGATGTCCCTTGTGCCAGCCAAACCTTGCTGGCCTAACTGTGCCGGCCTAATTCCAGGTTAAGATTACACCTTCAGTATTCAAGAACATACAGTCAGTTCTCTTCATATGCGAATTTGCTATGCCCCACCATCTTGGACACCATCTTGGGGACTCTTCACAACCTGAAACTTCACAATGATGAGAGGCCAATGGTGATATCCCTGGAAATCTACCTAAGGGCAAGCCCAGGAAAAGAGCCAAGAGACTGATGGAGAACGGGCAAAGCAATCCCACCGCTGAACTCTGAGGCCTCGTCATTGGGCCAGCAACCTTCAACAAGTCAAGGGATAGACTGCACGGAAGAGGAAGCATCAGATGTTGGAGATGTTGATGAGCCCTCGCTATCACCCAGTCCCATAGACTTCAAGGTTCAGGTTCATAAAGTTCATAGAGTGTACGGTGAAGAGGGTTCCCTGGAACCTAACCCCCTATTTCCCATAGGCTCAATGATTCACTAATTCGGTATCCACTAGGCGTTCCAGGAACCTAACCCTAGCAGATGATGAGAACCGACTGTATATCAGGTACATTGTTTAAAAAAAAAAATTGAGATGTGACAGTACAATCTAATACAGATTCACTCGCTCATCCCTAAGTTCTGCAAAGATCCAGAAGAGGACAGTGGTGTCTTCAGTAAGAAAAATAAATCTATTACTTTAACTGTTATTAGTCTTATGGAAAATTGCAAATGTATATTAATTTTAAAACTATGTTTTTCTTGAGCTTAGCATGGAAGATTGGTGAGGAGGTGCAAACCTATTCACGGTAATTAATGTTGATTTGTGAATAAAAGGTATTTAACATCCTAGTTATTGGCATCCTTCAGTCTCGAAAGACTATGGTAACGTGCTCTGAACAGAGGTCCTGGAACAGCGTCTGGTATGGCTAAAAAGGCCAATTCGAGAGTGACAATCCCTTCCACACTGAGGGCAAATACAGTCTGTCCCCTGTCCAGATTTCGTTGGTTTCAGGGCTGCCTCCTTGCCTCAGCCTGTTGAGCTAGTGTCTCTTCAAATTGGGAGGGGCCATGCTGCACCGCCTGCCTCCAAGCTGAACGCTCAGAAGTCCAGGTTTCCCATCTGTTGAGGTCCATTCCTAAGGCCTTCAGTTCCCTCTTTCAGATATCCTTGTATTGCAGCTGTGGTCTCTCTCTAGGGTGCTTTCCCTGCACTAATACTCCATACAGGAGATCTTCTGGCATCCGACCATCAGCCATTCTCACGACATGCCCAAGCCAGCATAGACGTCGCTGTTTCAGTAGCGTATACGTGCTAAAAATTCCAGCTCATTCCAGGACTACGCTATTTGGAACTTTGTCATGCCAGGTGATACCAAGAATGCGTCAGAGACAGCGCATATGAAACGTGTTCAACTTCTTCTCCTGCCATGTGCAAAGGGTCCCAGTAATCCTTACAATAACCTGATAAAGTAGATTGGAATTATTTAGAATGCAATCCTAATCTGGAGTTAGGCCGGCACAAGTTAGGCAAGCACAGTTTGGCCGGCACAAAGGCCACCATAAAGTATGTTTGGATCACTCTCAGAGCGCAATCCTATACTGTGCTGGAATGGTGAGGCTGGTCGGCCAACACCATATCCTAACACAGTATAGTGGACGCTGGACCCTCCCCACGGCAAGGAAAAATGCACTCCCTTACCTTAGGGGAGGCTCCAGCCTCCCCTATGTGCTCCTTGGATCTGCACCTGCTAAATAGCAGGTGCAGATCCGAGGAGACCGCGTGACCCAATCCCCTTACGGCTGCCTCCCAAGCCTGCCCATGTCCTGCCCTCCCTCACCCAGAATCTCCCTCCCCCCACCAATCTGCGTCCCGGAATGGACGGCGCCCCCCTCACGCTGACCAGCTTCGGTCGGCGCAAGAGAGGCTCAGCACGGGTGCAACAGGACCGACGCTGCCTGCAACACCGGTCCTACTGCTCTAGCGCCGACGCAGGGGTGCTGATCGGCGCTCCCACGTCGACGCTAGTGACGTTGCGCCAATGCTATGACGTAGAGTTGGCACAACGGGCAGTGCAGGATTGCACTGCCAGAGTCAGAGAGGCCAGCACACAAACTTGCACCATCCTCCCAGACTCCAGAGTGGTCCAAACATGCTTTATGGTGGCCCTTGTGCCGGCCAAAGTTTGCCGGCCTATCTTGTGCCAGCCTAACTCCAGGTTAGGATTGCACTCTTAATTTATTCATTTGCACATTGTTAAACCACCAGGCAGCCCAGGGTTCCTTCCTTCCTGTTGTCCTCACAACAACCCTGTGAGGTAGGTTAGGCGGATAGTGACTGGCCCAAGGTCACCCAGGAAGCTTCACAGCTGAGCAAGGATTTGAACCTGGATCTTCAGGTCCAACTCCAGAACCACTACACAAACTTGGCTCTCAGAACAGTTTTAAAGACGTTTTGAAGATAAAACATGTGCAGTGATTTAAAGAGTACAGTGCAGTAATCAAACTCACAGGACAGTGCCGGTCTCTACAGGAGCCAGTGTTTTAAGCACCAACACAAAACACCTTGGCTCAGAACCTTCACAAAAGCTGGAATGCATCAAAAACAAAACCTCAGGAATTGGGGAAGGGGTTCGTGCTGGCACCACTATCCTGCTTCCCGTTTCTTCAGGCAACGGTATACAGTTGCCCATACTGATGGAGATGTAAGGAACACTCACCAAAATGTGTCCATCTTGCAGCAGAAGAATTGCGAGATTTTCTTCTCTGGCATGACGTTTGGGCAGCCCAATCCAGAACTGCTTGGCCATTGTGGGCTACTGTTGCAACAAGCGGCAGTGAGGGAGCTGCTGGAGTCTCCCCAGGAGAAGAGGAAAGCCCTGTTGACCGCAATGGGGCCACTCGGCTATTTTTGCCAGCGGTGAATCGAGCAGCCCTGTGTCGGGCTGCCCAAGCCACTGCCAGGGCTAAGATCCAGCATTTGAATCCACAGCTGGATCCCACCGCCTCATGGCCAGCTCCTCCCCTTCCCTGCCTGGTTCCTCCCCCCTCCCTTCGCCCCAAATGGGCTTACCAGTAGCCGGTGCTGCTGGAACGTTGGCTGGCTGCCCGCTTGCTAGGGCTTAGTGCTGAATTAGTGCTGCCTGTAATTCACAGGCTCTTATGCCCTATAACTAGCCCAGGACCCATATGGGCTGTGAACATGCAGCAGAGTGTGCCCTTAAATGCTTACAAGTCAGGGCAACAAGGCACACAGCCTCTGGGACCACAGCTAAGAGCAAAAGCCTCTAACAGCAATAAACAGCCTCTTAACTTTTTAAATCCTCAGGCTAAACTAGCCCCAACTACAGGGACCTATCCCAAAGCTATAAAGCTTAACTTTGGTAAGCGTGCCAAAGCAGCAAAACTGAATTTAGTCTGGTTCCAAATACTCACAAACAAAGCTTTATATATTAATTATGACTGATTAATAAACAAGCAGTTACAAAACTAGGAAAGCCTTAAAATAACTAACAAAGACTTAACTAAGATACACATTAAACCAACAAAACAACTATATGCCTAACTCTAAACTAGTCCCTAGTCCCTGCAATGTGGCTAGCCTTGCTGGTTCACCTCCTTCTCAGTCCAATGCAGGCAGCAGTCCATGCTGGGCATCTTGGACAGGCTTGGAGAAGGTGATCTCAAGGTCTGGAGATCTGAAGGGTTCTGATGGTCTGGTGATCTTCTTTGAAGATGGTTTAATGGTGTCTTGAAGCTCTGATTGTCTTGATGGTCTGTGTACTGATCTGAATGTCTGATGACATGTTCTGTACCCCCATAACTGGGTATCTTTATACCTCTCTGGCACAATCAATTATCCAATCAGGATAAAGGTTGGCCATCTCCTGATGGGGTCACAGAATGGTCTGAAAAGATTACGTTCACAACCTAAGTGATAGGTCTCAGCTGTGTGGAATCTTCTTGATTGCAACACTAGCTGGATGGAACCTTCCTGATGGCAAGCTGGTGGTTCAGTGTCCCTGACCCCAGCTATGACCTC
This sequence comes from Lerista edwardsae, assembly GCA_029204185.1. NCBI lineage: Eukaryota > Metazoa > Chordata > Lepidosauria > Squamata > Scincidae > Lerista > Lerista edwardsae. The sequence continues at coordinate 5,267,953 of JAJKFI010000028.1, read as the reverse complement.
ACACCTTCTGCAGAAAGCCAGGCAAATAGGAAATTACACTCCTTATTACATCAGGAAGTGAGCTGATTACCACCAACTGGTATTTTAGCAGCTTCAGCTCTTTCCCATGAAATGGAGTCATTTTGACAAAATGGAGTCAAACCATAGCCTAGCCTTCTTTTGCTCTTTACACTGTCCCAGCTTGAGTGGTAACATAACCCAAACATGCTTTGCGTGTATACATGTACTGCTGACAATAGGGCATTCAGGATTGGGCCCTAAGTGATCAACATAGGATTGCATGAACGCCCAGCATTTACCATTTGTAAAGAAGAAACTGTGGGTGTTGCTTTAGGTTTTCAAAATATTGTTACTCAGCCTAATTGCCTAAGAAAAACACATTGAAACCTAAAGCCACAGAAGATTGCCTAGTGGTGCTTCCTTAAGTCCATGGAAATTAATGTTACCAGTACCGATACAAGACTAATTTAAAAGTAAAACAATGAACAGGGCAGATCAAGACCTTCTGGTACCTGAGGCTGGACTTCCCCCTTACCCATCACTATGTGGTAGCCATACCGCATGGTGTGCAAGCAGGTGCGCAGGGTTACTAGCACTGTAGAAGCAGAGAAGAAGAGTGGAATGGGCTGGAGCATCTCTTCGCCATACTCTGTTTCCTCTGCTCACAGGCAGTGACTCTGAAAAGGATGAGAAAGTGTAGAGGAGGAGGTCTCTTATCTTCCACTCTTCCTGGAAGGGCAGGAGGACAGCAGTGGCATCACTGGGGGTGGAAGACTGGACTGGATTATACTTTGGAGGGGATGTGACACCTAAAGCTCCAGAGTCCAGGTCTACCCAGACCCAGGCAGAACTGGCCTCTGCCTTTTGGCAGGCATACCCTGCCCCTCTCAAAAGGGCCACAAGAGGGCCAAGGCTATTACCATATCAGCCATGGCTGGAGGTCTCTGGAGCCAAGACCTACCAGCCTTCCCAGGGTGGGGCTCAGGTCTGCCCACCTGGTGATAGACTTGGCCTCCTGGTTGGCCCAGCCTCTGTATTTTGCTCTCTGTGAAGTCAGTTCTACCTGATGGGAGGGAAATGGCCAGACAGACAGACAGGATGTACCCAGAGCTCCAGGATGGATGCAGTCCATGAGGGTGACACCACGAGTTATCGCACTGTGTGGCACCAACCTTAGTGTCACCACTGAGGACAGCAATGTTCCTGATCTTTCAGAATCAAAGGGGATCCTCTCAGTCCACTTCACGAAGCTGAAAATGAATCATCAAAACGTGCAAACTGCAGCATGCAGCAGCCCCTGAGTAGCTCATGTGCAGACTCCTGTAAAAACCTGCCCTGGTCTGATGAGCACTCACACAACATGACAAATGGCCACATGACTCTCACGGTGAGGTTAAAGTGGAACGAGATTAGCTGCCCTTCTTGGAATTAGCCCAACAATCCACTCACGGCTATATTAGGCATCACATTGCAGCACTGATCATCTTTGAAATCGGCTTCAGCTGGGGTTCGCAAGTCTCAACTTGGAAAGAATGAATGCAACTTTCCAAGTTCCAGTTTTCAAGAGGAAAAGGCTGCAGTTGCTGTGCCTCTCCGCCCCACCGCAAGCCATTCTGTCTGAGACCTTCTTGATTACAGAGATCCGCCTGTAACTTTAAATCCCCATGCTACCACAATACATCACAGGATAACCCAGCCTCCATTTCTCCTTCCACGCATAGGATCTTCTTTTCTTTCAAAGATTTTCAGCCCTCTAAAAATACCTGAAGCCCCAGGTTGCCTTTTTGTAAATCTGACCCTAGTACCATCTCCTGGCAATCTTACATCCAGAAGGCATCCTTTTTATTCTTTTTTTCCTAACAGAGGACCTGTCTCTTTAACCAGTGGCATAGCTAAGGTATCTGCTACCTGGGCCAAGAAGATTTTGTAATGTCTCCCCACAACGAAATCAAATTTAATTTATTAAATAAAGGTTTTCTGGTTAATTGGCCATACCTTTTGAGAGAATACGGATATTCCAACATGGTTGGTTTCATTGCATTCAGCATTAAATTATATTTCGAATTCTGTATCACATGATGGTATTATTTGTACTTATGAAGGTTTACATAATTTGAGGCACAGTTCTAAATGCAGCTTTGGGCCGACGCTACATGCTTGCATCAGCCCAACGTCAGTAGCACCGATGGGAGGCACCGACCGGCACCCACACATGGGCACTAGCGCCGTTGGGCTGATGCTAGCAGCACTGTTGGCCCAAGGGTGCTGGGGTGAGGTGCCACAGCGCTGCTCCTGCGTCAGCCAAATGTGGCTGACACAAGAGTGGTTTTGGGAAGGAGGAGGGCAGGAGGGAGGAACTGGATGGGGGTGGGCAGGCCAATAGGCGTGCTGGCCTGGGAAGGGGGGCAGGGTTGGGATGTTGCCGTTAGGCCTCATCCAAGCCTCCGTCCCCTGGCCACGCAACCCCAATTTGGGCTGCATGGCTTCCTTGGCTCTGTGTCTGTTACACAGCAGGCGCAGATCTGAGGAAACCAATGGAGAGGCTGGAGCTTCCCCTGGGGCAAGGGCACAAATGTGCCATTGCTCCAGGGAGGCTCTCCAGAGCTCTGAAGCTGTGCTGTATTTAGTGCAGGCCCACCGGCCTTGCTATTCCAGGGCAGCTTAGGATTGCGCTCTTAAATGTTTTCTGGTAAACTGGCCATACCTTTTGATGGGATACAGATATTCCAACGCGGTTTGTTGCATTGCATTCAGCATTAAATTACCTTTCCAATGATACGTAACATGATAAACACTATATAACATGATGAATAATATTCATACATACAAAGGTTTTCACAATTTTGGCCACTAGTGTCAAGCTCAGCTTGTTGCCCCCCTAAACCTTGTTGCCCAGTGCATTTGCTATCCCCTGACCTCCTTAGTTATGCCACTGCCTTTAACATGTTAAATGCAGGGAATCTCGGTCATAAAAAAAAAGCAAGCTTGCTGGAAGGTGCTCACAGCCATGTGCTGCATCAGACCACCACTGCCTCTTTCTCCTCACTTTTACAGCAGGACAGGCTTCATTTCACATGACTCTGCAACGCGCAGAAACAACAGAACTGTCGATGCTATTCTCTCTCAAAGTGCTTCATGATCCAGGATTAAGAGTAGCATAGTATAACAACCGTGTCTTGTAATTAGGATGACAACAGGCAGCAGTAATCCCCTTGCTTGAAACTAGGGTGAACAGCATGGGTGCAACTTGCTGGCAGAGCAGCTTCAGCACTGACCTTTCAGTAGTGCTGTCATATATTTGCTGCTAAACGGTTGGCAACAGGCCCCACAAACAAATCAGCTAAAGTCCTGCAAGCTATCCTGCCTCGTTTATTCGAAATAAAGAACAAATACATGCATTTGCTTTGTAGGGCTTCTGCCATCCTTTGCTGCACTTTCTTGATCCCTTACTTAGCAATTGTTTTCTCCAGTCACATATCAGTACTGAGAACAAGGGAGGTAAGGCTCATTCTAAGATCCCGATCATGCACTTACAGCCCAATCCTATCCTTTCCCTCCCATCGATGCAGCTGTGCCAGGGAGGCTTTTCCTGCATCCTGTGGAGGGAGAAAGGTTACCACTAAAACCTGGAGGTTGCATACAGTCATCAAGACTTGTATCCAATTAGGCTACCCAAACTTACCTCTTTAGCTCTCCATGCTACAGACACAGCGCTCGGAACCCAAAGGTAAGTGGCCTATGATGATATGATAGCGTCATCGCCAGTTACTTCCAGGATGGATACCACAGAGCATCCCTGAAAACAGCAGGAAGCTCAGGCAGGGCGGTGGGCTTTTTCAGCTTTTTCCCCAAGTTTTCTGCACTACATTTTTTTTTTACCAAGGAAGCAGGGTTCCCCAGAAGGGAAACCCCTTTTGAAAGCATGGGCCTGCCTCCAAGCACGGTTTTCCCTGGAATCAATAAAAGTTAATTTTGTTTTTGGACTGATGGAATGGTTTCCCAAGGAACCTTCCCATTCAGGATCAGGGAGAGGGGGAGCACTTGGGTATTTTCTGCAAGCCCAATCAATCAGAACAATTCTTTTGCACTCAGTAAAGGCAGGTAGCATGCACCTAGTCTTCAGGGCCACAACAACAGCAGGTATGAGAGAGGGGGAGATTATGTATGGGACAGGTATGGGAGATTTTGCAATAGAAAACATGGCTCAAGGTAAGAAGGTGACACGAAAATTGCACATTCCGCACACACCAATTTCATACAATTTTCTTTGAGCATAGGAAAAATTTGCCTTGAGAATCCTATTTCTTTTGGAAAAAAGTGGGATGGAAATGTGTTGTTGTTTTAAATAGCACCAGGACCTATTTTTAGGTATGACAACCTGTCAGAACCCCCACCCCCAAGACTGGAAATGATGTCATTAAGCAGGACATGACATAATTGTACATGTAAAATACATGTATGTAGCCTACCATACATTACCAAGTCAACAGTTGTTTTCAGGTATATGGAAACACCTTGAATTTTTTTCAAAAACATATTTCTGTTTGGAGGTTTCCTGAAAATGTTGCAAAAATAAAAAATTTAATGTTGTGCAAATGTATCTACGGTAGTAAATGGGATCGCTGGTACACCCTGAAAATCAGCTCACAACCTCCCCAGGGGGTCCCGACCCCCAGGTTGGAACCACTGCTCTACCCCCTGAAATAGGTGTATAAAACATACCAAAATATTAGTTCTTTTCGCAATTGAAAATCTTGTCAGCCACACAGATAAAAAATTTTTGTCTGAATTTGCAACTACCCAGTAACTTAAATTAGTGAGAAAAATAATAATTCATACAGGATTCAGTAAACCTTCTCTGGTCTTCAAAAGCCTATTTGACTTGGTCACAGCCTATTTTTAGGCTGGCTAGTCATCAAAATCTCACACACAGCCTTTCCCTGCGGTATCCTAAAAGGTCAGAGGTCTCTGGAAGGTCCATAAATGTTCACTTGAGGATTTTTCCCTTACGAAAGCTGTGTGTAACATTTATCTCTTTAAAATAATCAGTATACAGTATTTTGATATGTACTGTACATACATTTAAACAAAGACCTTTCCAAATGTTCCCCGAAACCAGATTCCTTAGGCTTTCTTCATTTCTTGCACACATAACTCAAAACAGATGCTTTGCTAGTCCCGTCAGGTTAAGGCAGATCCCCAACGTGATATTCCAGAGCGTAGGACTATGTAGGGCTGTTGAATTTGGAGTGCTAGACCTAGCTCTGCACTCCCCTATCAAGGCCACAGTTTTCCTGCTTCTGTTCAGCAGGAAACTGAACAGAACTCACGCAACTGTCTTGGGGCTCAATCCTGAGCCTGTTATCACAGACAGTATGCGTGTACCATCAGCTAAAAGTGTTGCAAATGGGTCATAAGGCATGTCCGCAACACTTCACCAACAGCGATGGGCTGGTGCTCAGTTAGTGCCAAGCCCCAAAGTGGCCAGATGAGATGGGCGGTGTTCATTCAACATGGAATGTAGCGGTCGCCATTTTGGTACCACTGCTCCTGCAATTATACTTCCCTTCTCTCTTTTAGCTGAGCAAGATTACTAGTACAGCTGCAATATCCAGCATCTCTGGGACCAAAGGGCTGCCAGATCCTGTATTTTAATTTTCTGGATATTAAGATGCTGTACCATTTTTCTTTCTGGTTCCCTCCTCTAACCCCACCCTCCTGAGCGGCTTCCATAGTCATCAGTAGGCTGCAAAGCAGAAGTATGGTCCGTTGAGCTCACTGAGGGCACAATCCTATTCCAAGCTGATGCAACCATACCAATGGGGCATATGCTGCATCCTACAATGCAGAGGCAATCATGGAGGTCTCAAGGTAGGCAAACATTCCCTTATTTCAGGGCTGCATTGCAGCTGCATTGATGCTGGAAAGTTTTAGAATTGGGCCCTGAGTCATAGATCTTTCTGGATATTGCTTTTACTGTACTAGGAAGGCTACCCAGAAGTTTGACACCATCATTTGACTAGGCCTGCCAGATATGACAGGATAGCTGGAGCACACATCCACACACAGTTATGCATTTGCTATCTTAAAAGAATGAAGCTAAGCCAAGAAAATCCAAAGGCTGTGTGGAAGTCCTTAACTTAAACACTCTCTATGTGCCTGCTTGACAGTGCTTTCAAGAATTGGGCTTTCCACTAATATGAACCTTTTTGGCAAAGCAGCAGAAACAGGCAGTAAGCCAGGAAATAATTCAGGGTTGTTGTTGTTCAGTCGCTACGTCGTGTCCGACTCTTCACGACCCCATGGACCACAGCACGCCAGGCCTCCCTGTCCTTCACTAGCTTCCGGAGTTCGCCCAATTTCATGCTCATTGCTTCAGTGACACTATCTAACCATCACATCCTCTGCCGCTCCCTTCTCCTTTTGCCTTTGATCTTTCCCAGCATGAGGCTCTTTTCTAAAGAGTCCTCTCTTCTCATGAGGTGGCCGAAGTATTTGAGCTTCAGCTTCAGGATTTGTCCTTCCAGGGAGCAATCAGGCTTGACTTCCTGTAGGATTGACTGATTGGATCTCCTTGCAGTACAGGGGACTCTCAAGAGTCTTCTCCAACACCATAATTCAAAAGCATCTATTCTTCGGTGCTCTGCCTTTCTTATGGTCCAGCTCTCACAGCCATACATTGCTACTGGGAAAACCATAGCTTTGACGATGCAAACCTTTGTTGGCAGGGTGATGTCTCAGTTTTTTATTAAGTTGTCTAGGTTCGCCATAGCTTTCCTCCCAAGAAGTAAACATCTTTTAATTTCAGGGCTGCAGTCATCATCTGCAGTGATCTTGGAGCCTAGGAAAATGAAGTCTGTCACTGCTTCCATTTGCTCCCCTTCTATTTGCCAGGAAGTGATGGGAGTGGTTGCCATGATCTTAGTTTTTTTAATGTTGAGCTTCAAGCCAATTTTGGCACTTTCCTCTTTCGCCCTCATCAGAAAGTTCTTTAGGTCTTCCTCACTTTCTGCCATTAGAGTGGTATCGTCCGCATATCTGAGGTTGTTATTTTTCCCAGCAATCTTGATTCCAGCTTGTGAATCATCCAGCCCAGCCTTCCTCACGATGTACTTTGCATATAAGTTAAATAAGCAGGGTGACAATTCCCAATTTTAAACCAATCAGTTGTTCCATGTCCAGTTCTAACTGTTGCTTCCTGACCCACATACAGGTTTCTCAGAAGGCAGATAAGATGGTCTGGTACTCCCATCTCTTCAGGAACTTGCCACAGTTTGTTGTGATCCACACAATCAAAGGCTTTGGCATAGTCAATGAAGCAGAAGTAGATGTTTTTCTGAAACTCTCTTGCTTTCTCCATGATCCAGTGAATGTTGGCAATTTGATCTCTAGTTCCTCTGCCTCTTCAGAAACCAGCTTGTACATCTGGTAGTTCTCAATTCACATATTGCTGAAGCCTAGCTTGTAGTACTTTGAGCATCATCTTGCTAGCATGTGAAATGAGTGCAATGGTGCGGTAGTTTGAACAATCTTTGGCATTGCCCTTCTTTGGGATTGGAATGTAAACTGATCTTTTCCAGTCTTGTGGCCACTGATGGGTTTTCCAAATTTGCTGGCATATGGAGTGCAGCACTTTGACAGCATCATCTTTTAAGATTTTGAGCAGTGATGTCATCCGGGCACACCAAGAACCAGAAAGCCCAGATGATTGGCAGCTCTCCGCCCCGATGGCAGAGCCCGGCCACGCCTCCCTGCGCGCGGAATCGCTCCATTTCGGTGCGAACCGAGTGCAGGGGTGGGCGGGAGGGCACAAAGACGCGCGGCTTCTGCCGCGCAATGGCGCCCTTCGCTGCCAGCCCCTCCGGAGGAAGCGGTACAGCGTACCGGCCCATTCCGCCAGCATGCCATCACTGATTTTGAGTAACTCAGCTGGAATGCTGTCACCTCCACTAGCTTTGTTGTGAGTGATGCTTTCTAAAGCCCACTTGACTTCACACTCCAGGATGTCAGGTTCGAGCTCAGTGATCACACCATTATGGTTATCAGGAACATTTACATTGGCCTTATATAGTTCCTCCTTGTATTCTTGCCACCTCTTCTTAATCTCATCTGCTTCTGTTAGGTTCTTGTCCTTGCCATTCTTGTCCTTTATTGTGCCTACCTTAGCATGAAATTGTCCTTTGACATCTCCAGTTTTCTTGAAAAGATCTCTAGTCTTTCCCATTCTATTGTTTTCCTCTACTTCTTTGCATTCCTCATTTAGGAAGGCCTTCCTAGCTCTCCTTGCTGTTCTCTGGAAATCTGCATTCAGTTGGGTATATCTTTCCCTTTCTCCCTTGCTTTTTGCTTCCCTTCTTTCCTCAGCTATTTGTAAAGCCTCATCAGATAGCCACTTTGCCTTCTTGCATTTCTTTCTCTTTGGGATGGTCCTAGTTGCTGCTTCCTGTACAATGTTACAGACCTCCATTCAAAGTTCTTCAGGCACTCTGTCTACCAACTCTAAGCCCCTAAATCTATTTGTCACCTCCACTGTATGGGATCTGATTTAGGACATACGTGGAGGGTCTAGTGCAGGGGTCGGGAACCTTTTTGGCTGAGAGAGCCATGAAAGCCACATATTTTAAAATGTATTTCCATAAGAGTCATATTTTTTAACACTGAATACAACTAAATGCGTTCATTTTGAAGTAAGACCAACAATTTTAGAGTATAATAAATCTCTGAATTTATTATTTTTAATAACGTTGTAATACTGAAGCTAACCAATAATAAATAAAATACTTCTCACCATTAATGCGACTTCTGGTGCTGCATGGTTTTGCCGATGGCTTTGTAGTCTGGTTGATACGTCAGTGCAATGAGTGGGCGGAGCCAGAAAAAAATGGCCACCGGGCTAAAAAAAATGCAAAAAAAGGGGTAAAAAAAATGCAAAAAAAAAAATGCCTGTAGCTGCCTGTAGCTACGAGAGCCAGATGCAATCCTCAAAAGAGCCACATATGGCTCCTGAGCCGTAGGTTCCCTACCCCTGGTCTAGTGGTTTTCCCTACTTTTTTCAGTTTAAGCCTGAATTTTGCCATAAGAAGCTCATGATCTGAGCCACAGTCAGCTCCAGGTCTTGTTTTTACTGCCTCTATAGAACTTCTCCATCTTTGGCTGCAAAGAGTGTAATCCATCTGATTTTGGTGTAGACCATCTGGTGAAGTCCATGTGTACAGTCGCCATTTGTGTTGCTGGAAAAGGGTGTTTGCTATGACTGTGTTCTCCTGACAAAACTCTATCAGTCTTTGCCCTGCTTCATTTTGTACTCCGACCAAACTTGCTTGTTATTCCTATTACCTCTTGACTGCCTACTTTAGCATTCCAATCCCCTATGATGAGAAGGATATTTTCTGGGGTGTTAATTCTAGAAGGTGTTGTAGGTCTTCACAGAAACGGTCAGCTTCTTCCTCTTCAGCATCAGTGGTTGGGGCGTAGACTTGGATTACTGTGATGTTGAAAGGTTTGCCTTGGATCCGAATGGAAATCATTCTATCATTGTTGAGGTTATACCCCAGTACTGCTGTTCCTACTCTCTTGTTCACTATGAAGGCTACTCCATTTCTTCTAAGGGATTCCTGCCCACAACAGTAGATGTAATGGTCAACTGAATTAAATTCTCCCATTCCTGTCCATTTTAGTTCACTGACTCCCATGATGTCGATGTTTAGTCTTGACATCTCACGTTTGACCACATCTAGCTTACCTTGATTCATAGATCTGACGTTCCAGGTTCCTATGCAGTATTGTTCTTTGCAGCATCATACTTTCCTTTCACTTCCATACACATCCACAGCTGAGCTGCCTTTCGATTTTGGCCCAGCTACTTCACTCTTTCTGGAGCTACTAGTACTCGTGTTCTGCTCTTCCTCAGTAGCATGATGGACACCTTCCGACCTGAGAGGCTCATCTTACAGTGTCATATCATTTAGCCTTTTTGTATCCATGGGGTTTTCTTGGCAAGAGTACTGGAGTGGGTTGCCATTTCCTTTTCCAGCGGATCACGTTTAGTCAGAACTCTCTACTATGACCTGTCCATCTTGGGTAACCCTACATGGCATAGCTCACAGCTTCATTGAGCTACTCAAGCCCCTTCACCAGGACAAAGCAGTGATCCATGAAAGGGTACTAGAAAGGGATCATCTGGCCAGAGCATTTAAGGATCAATTGACAAGGCAGCAATTGACAAGTTGGATTGCCTATTCCAAAGGACCAATTATCACCCGATAAGAAAGCCATCTGCCTATGTCTTTGTTCTTGGTGATCTGATGCAACATTTGGTTTATCCAGACAGAACTACTGAAAATGTTTTGAAATGTCCTAAAAACTAGATACTGAATGCACTAGTTGCAATCTGTACTAGGTCTGCATTCACACTACTCCCCTTTTAACTTCTCCTTGTCTTTCATTTTTGTGTCTGATTACACTAACCTTTCGTCATTTTGTATGGTCTTGCAATGAATTGGTAATTTCATTTGCACATGACCATGGAACCCACCTGCAGGCTAAGCTAACTGTTTGTGGGCACGTTTTAGCCTTGTAATATTTCCACAAGAACATCAAGGTACACAGAGTCTGGTGAAATACGGTACTTCTATATGTGGCTTTGCATCAACGTATCAACATATGCTGATAAGGACAGCGCTGTTCTTATGCTGATCCACAAAATTACCTCAGGGGAAAAAAATGAAAGAGAAGGAAGGGGAGCCCAGGAGAAGAAATACTAAGGGCACAATTACCCTTCATATCTGTGTAAAAAGGAATAGCAGACAGGGAAGTGCAAATGAAGGGGGAAGGAACCAATCAGATTGTGCCATTTGACCAGCACAAACTAATCTCAGGATTAAGAGCAGCAGATCAGTGACAACACCCAGTGCAAACACACCCTCACCAGTGGGGAAACGAAATGGAGATATTGCATATCTATGGTAACAGACTGAACCAGAAAGTCAAGCAATTGTGGTCAGGCTATAATGGATTATAGACATATTTTATTTAGACACAGCAGGATGTACAAAACTTCTTGCTGATATTGCATAAGTTGTAGGATCAACTGGTCCATCAACACATTAATGTTGGAATTTTGTTAAGGCCTGACATGTCTGAGGTTCAATCAATTATGATACCCTTTGGATTTTGACATCAATGTGAATTTTAAAAGGTGTGGCAACTCTGAGGGACATTACAAGACTAATTACAGGACGCTTACACAATGAAGATGTTTAAGCGGAATTTAGAGATTTGATTGTAAACTAGAAGATGCTATATTTCCAGCTTTAACAGTAGCACAACAGGCAGATTTTTAACAGGTGCCACTCCACATGGAACAGAGGTGCAATTGTATGAGGAAGCTGCACCAGTTGAATTTCTGCCTTGCACATACATTTCACCACTGCTTTTTCTGGTCTCTACAAGTGTCACATAAGCAAATAAAAGCAAGACAGAAAGGGTGATTAAAATATAATGTGACATAAGCAAAGTGCAATGTCAAACTTCCCTTCCAAAAAAATAAGTGGAATGCATATCCATGTCATTAGATAAGCCAACGTAAAAGTGAATACAGTTGTGCAGGTACAGCCTTCCCTGGCATGCGCCCTCAGCATATGGTAATCAGAGGCTTATGGAGCTATCATAGCAAACACAGCTACTCAGTATTATATAGTAATACGGAGCAGTACTCTCTCTCCCCCGCCCCGCATTACAGGAATGCACTTAAGAACGCAGCTTCTTTAAGCACCTTCTAATAGCCTTCCAGGAAATAGCAGGAAGTGGAGCAAAAGGTCAAGAACGGCCTTCCCTAGAGACGGAGGCAGATAAGGGGGGGGGGGCGACGACGACGACTGTGGAGCTGGGAATGAGGGAGCCCTGCGAGGGGAAGAAAATGCTGAGCAGAGAGCCCTCGGCAGCTCAATCATTTCCGAGTTTACTTATCCGTTCCTCCGATGTCAATCGGAATTGCGGCCAAGGAAGCGTGCACTGAAAGCGTGCGATCTCGACGCTTACTCGTTACTCCCAAGTCGTTTCTGAGTCTTCAGTTTGGCCGGCTAGTGGGTTTGGAAAACGTGAGGTGTAGAAATCGCTCTTGGAATGGAAACGCGAGGAAGATCCCCCCCCCCATGGAGCGTGTTAGCAGCATTCGAGTCCCCAGTACGCGCTACTGTAACTCGGGTTTTGTTGTTCACTCCTTAAGCGACCTCGCCGACGTGCACAAATACGGTAGTATAGTGCCTCCGCCTGAGCTGTATCCTCCGCATTCCATCGCCCGCTGCTGCTGAAGTTCCTCTGACGCCGGCATCCTCCTACTCCACCTTTCCCCCGCCTCCCCGTGCGTTCCATTCACGGTCGGGCAACGGCCTCAGTTCGCCTCCCTCGGCACGTGACCAGGGACGTTCTTTCATTTTAGTATCCGGGCTTCAGGGAGCCGCTTCCGGGTGGGTGTGGGGCTCGTCCAAGGCTCGTCGCTGTTGTCCTGCCCTCAGGCGCGCGGGGGGAGGAGAGTGCGCGAAGGAGGTTCCCGTCAACATGGCGGCGCGCAGAGCGGGCGGCGGCGGTGGCGGCACCTTCAGCGGCACCTTCAGCGGGAGCAGCGCCTGAGCCCGAGCCGAGCCTAGAGGGACGCCATGGAGAGCGAGGAGGAGCAGCACATGACCACGCTGCTGTGCATGGGCTTCTCGGACCCAGCCGCCATCCGCAGGGCGCTCCGCCTGGCCAAGAACGACATCAACGAGGCGGTGGCGCTGCTCACCAACGAGCGGCCCGGCTTGCACTATGAGCCCATGGACAGCGGGGGAGGCGGCGGCGGCCAGGGAGGAGGTGGCGGCAGCGGCGGCGTTGGTAGTGGACCGGGAGGGCCCCAGCCAAGCAGCGGCTCCCGTAGCGGAGGGGAAGGTGATGGCACCAGCGGCGGCACGACCACCACCACCAGCAGTGGCTTCGACCCGCCTCCTGCTTACCATGAGGTGGTGGAGAACGAGGTAACGGTCGCGGGAGGAGGAAGGACCCCCTCAATGTGGGCGGGCGAGCTTGTCTTTTCTCCCCCCCCCCTCGGTTGACTACTCGGTGAGCATTCAGGATCGGACTCTCTCGGGTCGAGCTCTGAGTTCTCGTAACGAACACATTAAGCTACCCTGTACTGATTTGGCCCGTTTAGGTCAGGGTTGCCTGCCGTCGGTTTTCGGGGGAGGCAGTCCTGACCCAGTCCTTCTCGCTGGACTTTCTAGCAAGGACTTTTTGCCTGCAAAGCATGTGCTCTATCAGTAAACTGGGGCCCCAGTGTGCGGAGGTTGAAAACTCCCGCCCTTGAACCATGCAGAAATCCTTCGTAATGGCAGTCTTCTTTTTTTCCTTTTGCGCTAAAAAGCCATCAAGGTAGTAGGTAGGATGTTTAATGTTTGGACCTCTGGGATTCTCACCCAGTCTTGCTTTCATTTTACTTACCAAGATGATTGGTTTTCAGAGGAAACACCCTTTTCACTTTCATTTTGCGTCTTTGGAACCAGTGTTGGTCTCCATGGAATGAAGTCCACCCTCCCAACAAAACGGGCAGGTTTTCCTGAGTGTATTATGTAAGAACTGTCAGATAACTCCTTAATGATTCAGAGAGAGCCGGTTGCTAATTCCTTGTGTGTGCGTCCTGGCTTGACACTGGAAGAAGAATGTAGCTTCAAGCTGGGAAAAGAACTGCTTTATCCTGTTGGCGTTGTTGCTGAAAGGTTATGGAGATCACACTACTCTCTGTCACTCATATGCATACAACCATGTCCTCCTTTACATAGTGTTGACATTGCACTTTGATTGTCTTGAGTGACGACTTTAGCCAAAGATGGCAAAAGTCATCAGTAATGTATTGGTTTGATGTGACTTTTCATACTTTGAAAGGTAGTAGTTCTACTTATTGCTTAATAACTGGATTGTTTGGTCACAGGATGGGCACAAGACAGAAAAATGAGAGAACCACAAGTATTATGGTAACTAAAAATTCCACACTAGACTTCCTCTGGGTTAAAAATCTTCACTTTGAATTTGTGTGTGTGTGTGTGTGTGTGTGTGTGTGTGTGTGTGTGTGTGTTTGTCACTGTGATGGTTGATGAGTGTTTAAAATGAAAGCTGAGATTTAGTGTTGAAGACTATATTTTTGCAAACATGGACAAATTGCCCTCTGATTTTTCTGAGTATATTCATTCTCCTAAAATAAAGAGAATCTAGAATTCTTATGCTGCTGATGTGGTGTTGCTGCATTCTTTTGAGAATCCTTGTGGCATGAGTCCAGAATATTTTGCCCTAAATGGACGAGCTCTTAAATATATTTGCAACTTCTAATCAATGGACTGAGATTAATCTTTGTGAACCCATGCATTCTTTGAAGTTGTTTATGACCCTAGTAACTTACTTCCTTATTGCCGAAATACTACAAATGCTGGCTAGTATAAAAGGATTTTTTTAGCAGTGATGACTTCTGTGTATATAACAGCCTTTTTGAAATTACACCTGTCTTTTCATATCCCAAAATTTTTGATTATATAAATGTGGCTGAATATGAATTTTTTGGAATGTTATACAGTTATGCAAACATTTGAAAGTATGCTTGATTTGAGATTGCAAAAATACATTTAAACAAATACTGACTCTGTTAGTTTTTATTAAAACTGTCAATAGGCCTGGTAGGTAATTAGCACTTTCACAATATCTGTATTGAGAGTGTTATTTGTGACCAGAAGGAATTTCAGCTTGCAACATACTTGAATTGCTTTTATTTTATTAAACAGCTTGTATCCTGCCCCTCCCCCCCCCAAAAAAATCAAGGCATTCAACACAGGAAACAGGAATAAATAAAATACTGTGTGGGAGTATTTCAATGCAAGTTTTTTTGTTTTGTTTTATTCTTTTGAACACAAACATCATTATTGTGTGTAGTTTGCTAGTCTGTCACTATCCCTTCATGAACTGCATTTCTGCATTAGAATTGTTGTGGAATTGTTTGCTCCTTCAATACCAGGTCAGAGTAAAACAAGCAAGAGAGAATATGACAGTTGGCTTCATGAGCAGATGTGAGTTGTGGTGGTGATTTGGCAGGATTTTCATCTATTTGCCATTTTTTCCCCGTAGCAAATTGAAATGAGTCACATTGTTCATCTTAAAACTGGGATAATTATTCATCACAGTCTCAAAGCCAGATGACTTGGTACCAGTAGTAAAGATCAGGGATACATTGCTGATGCTTTAAACCACTTTTTCCCAGTCTTTTAAAAACTATGTCCCTAAGTACAGATTTTCACTTAATCTGGCAACCATGGAATTGGAACATATTAATATTAAAAATGCTCTGGAGCACTTGATGATGATGATGATGATGATATTGTGGAGCACTGAGATTAAAGCTATGTAGGGCTTCAATTCTAGCCACACTGCTTCCCTCAGGATCATCTATATAACTTGCGTTTGAGTCGCAACTCCTAGTTTGTTGAACCATTGCTTTAAATCAGGATGGTCCAATGCGCAGGCCGCATGCAGCCTGTGTGGCTGTTTCTGGCAGCCTTCAGAAACCCTGCCACAGCTACCACCCACTACCTCCTTCCACTTCATCAGCTTTTCTGTTTCTCTGCCGCACGCCATGCCAGCTTCTCCTTCGGAGAAGGTAGAACGGCGTGCCATGGAGATAAAAAAAATCACCACCACCTCTGCCTCCAGCTTACTAAGTCTCCGAAGTGACTTTGATGATCCAGGATCTGGAAGTAATTGGTGGTGATGTTGTCATTTCCACTGCCAATTCTGTATCTGCACAGTACGCGTGTGACACCATAGTTGTGCCTCCCCCCCACCGGTCAATAGAAGTTGGGCAGGCCTACAAATGGAAAGCAGATTATTGCTGGTAGGTAACTGCTTCTGCCAACACAACCCTACATATAAACAAACTGAGAGCTAAGTACCACTATGTTTAGTGGGGCTTACTCTCAGATAAGTGTGTATAGAAATGAATACAATAGATATTGACAGCTTGGGTCATATGTATTTCCTGTAAGCTCACTTTGTCTAAAGTGTATGTACAACCACTGACCTAGTCATATGTTTGTGCACATACATATTTCCATTGACCTCAGTGCATTTGGATTTTTGACATATGTGGATGCCCCTTCCCCTCTTTGTCCATTAAGGGTTTGCTACGTATTGAGTCTTGCATAATAATTTTAAGAGGCTGCTGCATAGAGTTTCTGAATTACTGATTTTCACTTGGGAGAGGGAGAGGCGTGCACATGAGTCCTCATCTATGGATGAGAAGATTGGCAATCAATTTGGAGTCTAATGAATTAGAAGAATTTTATTTTTTTACAAATAACTCAACTGATTAATGAGTATAACAGTAAATAAGCACTCAATAAAGCTCCAATGATCCCAACTGCGATTGATTACACAGCATGGTATCAGTGGCCTAGCTATTCTGTCAGTTCTCTCACAGCTCAATCATTGCAGCGAACTGTCTGTGCTGCAATGTCAAAATGGCCTTCGCTGTATCCAACACAGACAGTGAGGCTTCCAAGGTCTCCTTGAGGTAAGGGGACTCTTGCCCCTTGCCTTGGGGGAAAGCCCAAGCAGCTGCTATGGGTCTACTCAATCTTGCACCAGCAAAATTGCCAGCACATGCAGCCCTATGTTGGCGGATCTGGCCTGGGAGAAAGGATAAGATCTGGCAGCAGCCTCTGCTACTATCCCTGACCCCTTCCAGACCCAATCTAGCAACCCCTGTGCCACCCACTCTCTACCCTGGAATGCCTCCCCACCACTTGGCCTCCCTAGAGGGGAGCATCTAAGAAAACACTAACAGGAAGGCTTTCTGGCTGTCCTCCTCTAGGATTCTGGCTGATTTCTTCTTGTGTTCATCCTCCCATGTTCTGTAACGGGCTGCAATGGAAGAAACGTGTTTCGGAGCCACAGTGTCAGTATCCATGGGTGTGGGAACATTTCCCCCATGGATATGAAGGGATACCTGTATATATTACACAACTTTAGATGTAGAAGCTCTGTTGGATTTACAGTTGTACCTGGGTATCCATGAGATATCCTGGAACCCCCAATGATTCTGAAACCTGTGGATAATAAAATCCTGTACTCCTATCATGTGCCAAGGGCCTTCTGAGGACCAGGGAGGCTACACATTGAGGACCCTCGGGAAGCTTTCTAAGGTCTCTGGAAGGCCAAAAATCTGCACTTGTGGTTTGGAGCTAAAGTGCCGATTTTTGGCCTTTTGGAGTCCTTGGAGGGTCTCCTGAGGTCAGGGAGACACTCAAAACATGACGAGAGTACAGCTCCAGTCACCTTCCAAGGGCCCAAGCTCAGCCAAATCCATTAGTTCAAAGCTTGCTATTAGTTAAAACCACAGGTCCTGAATCCACAGAAATAGGCTGAAAATTGGACATTCTCCGTACAGTGTGTTGTCACTATTATGAGAACATCTGTAGTGTGTAAAAGTGGCACTACATGTATACAAAATTGCACAACTCTTATTGGTGCTGTGGCTTATCCTAACAATTTCAGTATTCCTGCCAGTTAGGGAGCATACCATATGTACAGTACAGAGAAGTTCCTGATAAAGATGCTTATTCCCATTTACGTTGACTTCAATTTTTTCTTAAATTATAGGTTACAATTTAACCAAACTTTAACAGTAACTTTCTGCCATTGAAATTAAATCAGTTGGAGTGAATTACTCAACTTTGATTTGTCATACCGTATTCTTAGAATCTTGACTGTGGACACAGTTGAGTATCACTGGCATGTTTTGCCTTTGTGTACATTTTGATATGAAGTGGATATCAGTGCACAATTAAGCACTGAAAGATTTTTTTTTTATTGATGTCATTGACTTTCTAGTTCTTTATTGTTGGTATCCTTGTACTTTTCTAGCTCCCAGTTTCTGCATGTCTCAAAATGGATCATTCTAAACTGTGTCTGCTCAACCTTTTCCTTAGTCTTTGCAAAATACAGCAAGCAGCTTGTCACTATTGAAACACCGGGAATACACTGGAAGAAAGTAGTGTTTTCTGTCTTCAGTAGCTTGCTTGCTTCCAGTTTTAAAATATTTCAAAAACTTTTTGAAGTAGTTTTCAACTTACTGAAATAATCTCTGCATTAGGACTATCATTTGTAATGGATAATGGAATGGTTATCCATACCCCTGTATGGGTAATGGAAATGTTTATCATTGGTGGCTGTGGAAGCTCATTGTACCATGCATAAAAACAGCAGCTCAGCTGTGCAGGAAGTATCCTTCAGATAACGTTCAACAGAGACATTTTCTGGTCATCTTCCCAGTCAGACGTTCTATTCAATGACAGCTGCTTAATAAGGAAGTGAAATGCTAAAGGAAAATGGGGCTAAACAGAAATTGCCAGTGGTAGAAGTTAATTCCGCAAAGTGTTTGGAATCCTTTTGGATTAGGAACAGTGGTCTCTTGTAAGAAAAAGCCTGGGAGGATCTTCCTCTCTTTTGCCATTTTTGTTTGAAAACACTTTACTTATTTGTACAAAAAGCTTGAGATGGGAAGAAAGTGGGGGGAGGGGTCTGAGTAGTACAGTTATACTCGTTGGCTAACTCCAGATCCTCACGCAGGTTCTCTGTCTCTTTTTTCACCTTTCTTAATGGGTTGCTTGCTTTTATTTGCTCAAAGGTTGATTGGATGAATTTTTCAGGTTCAGTGTAAACTGACACTGTTAAATGTGTGAGGGTGGAAAAGATACATAATTTAGGGAATAAATGACAAGTTCTACTTTTAGTTAGAATTTATATATAATTTTGGTGTGAATCTGCTGTTTAATGTACGCATCTGTTCCAGTGCATTTGTCCTATCGAAGTGTTGGATAAGCAAATATGTTCATCTTGACTTGAACTCTAGTCCCAACAGAAATGAACCATAGTATTGCACTGTGAGAACTGTCGTGTCATTTTGTGTTAAAGAGAATTACTTAATTTTTGAAAAGTGTGGTCTGTAGAGTTGCACTATTTTAAGTACAGTATTCCATTGGACAGGGTGTTATTGGTTATCAGTTTTTCACTTCATTCACATAGTGAAAGGTGCTAAAATATGTAGATGAAGTAAAGTTCTTGCAGTAATGTATATGAAGGGTGCAATCCTAACCTGCACTGGAACAGGCAGGCCAGCTGGCCTGTTCTGTGTCCAACGCAGGTTAGGAGCAGGCTGGAGCCTCCACGGGGCAAGGGCACATTCGTCCTATGGGGCTGCCTGGATCTGTGCCTGCTGTATAGCAGGCTCAAGTCCGAGCACACTGCACAACCCAAATCAGGGCCACATGGGCCAGGAAGGGGGTCACATCCAACCTCTACCCTGTTCCACCCTGCCTGCCAAACTACCTTCTTCCACCCCGTTCAGCTTTCCCTTCCCCCTTCCCAGGGTAACCACTGTGCCAGCTGAACTCAGCTGTCATGGGAGCTGCTTACCATGGTCATGCTCCAGTGGTGCAGGGCCAATGCAACTGCTTGCATTGGCCCTGTGCCAGAAGCGCTGGCGCAGATGTGCTTTATGGCATGTTTGCAACAGCATTCAATCAATGCAAGTGCCTTGCATTGGACAAAGCAGGAGGTTTGGATTGCACCCTCAGTTACACACTGACTTCTCAAACTGCTGTATCAGCATTTTTGTTATGCATTATGTTCTTCAGAGGTGTTTTCATGCAAGCATGAGAACACTGGGCTGGCAAAAACCAGGTGGTTTGATGTGCATACATTTCAATTTAAGTACAGGCCCCCTGGAATCAGGGCCATCCTGGGAAGGGGTTGGCACCTAGAGGCACACCTTCAGGGGTGCACTCCTCAGCAGATCTTACCCCCACCCCCTGCAGCCTTGCGCAGCTCTGAACACCCACTCCCCTAGTTTCCATTTGTCCATCAGATTCAGGCATTTGTCTGAAATCCACGGCTATGTCCAACAGCAGGTGGGTGGACACAAAAGGCAGTGCATTCTAGGATGGACTCCGGTAGCTCCTTCTCTTCTGCATTGACCTTTTCAGATGGTTCAGGTGTTTTGAATGTGTTGGATACGGCAATTGGGAATTCTTGTCTGTGTGCCAGATTCCTCAGACATGGCCCGTTTATGTCTGGTGTCATTGATCTCATCATGACCAAATCTGCCTCATGTTTCTTCCCATCCAGTCTTGTCTGCACCAGTTTGGGCATTAAAATATTTCACCTATCCAGGTCTCAGAACACCTCAGCATGTGACCAGATGAAGCTTCTGATCATATCTAGAGGTCGTCTGACAGCCCACCTGCATTATCCACGCGGGTCTGGGAATGGAACCTCTGTAGATACTCAAGGCCAACTGTATTTGTGTATGTGATATATAATAATTAAACCAAACTTTAGCTTTGTAATACACACACAAAGCCTTAAAAAAAGTTCAACATGAAAAAGTCGTGTAAAATATATTTAACTGTTGAAAGTGCAAGTATTTTCAAGTTTATTATGGTAGGAAGGTAAACGGTGTTCCATGCGCCTTGGTGTATAGTCATGCTGGCCACATGACCACGGAAACTGTCCTCTGGCAAACACCAGCTCTTCCACTTAGGAAGTGAGATAAGCACTGCCCCCTAGTTTCCATCGTGGGGAAACCTTTACTTTTTATTGAACTGTAGGCCGAAGAATAGATGCTTTTGAATTATGGTGTTGGAGAAGACACTTGAGAGTCCCCTGGACTGCAAGGAGATCCAATCGGTCAATCCTACAGGAAATCAAGCCTGATTGCTCCCTGGAAGGACAAATGCTGAAGCTCAAATACTTTGGCCACCTGATAAGAGAGGACTCTTTAGAAAAGACCCTCATGCTGGGAAAGATTGAAGGCAAAAGGAGAAGGGGGTAGCAGAGGATAAGATGGTTAGATAGTGTCACCGAAGCAATGCGCATGAAATTGGGCGAACTCCGGAAGCTAGTGGAGGACAGGGAGATCTGGCGTACTGTGGTCTATGGGGTCACGAAGAGTCGGATGCGACATAGTGACTGAACAACAACACAGGTGGGCCATTCAGTTATTCATAACTAGAGGTGAGACAAAATCGTCTTATTTTTCACATATTTCAGTGTTTTCCAAAAGTTAGAAGTGTAGAAAGTGCTGTTAAGAGTTTTTATTTAAAATTTACATTATAATAGCTTTGAAAGTGTACCAAGTATGTGATATCAATCAATCAACAGGTACTTATATGCCACTTTTCAACATGAAGTTCTCAAAGTGGTTTACAGGCAAATACCAAAAGGCAAATCCCTTTTGGGATTACAAAAGTTACAGGCAAATCCCTGCTCATACCAAAAAATGTAATAACTTTATTATTATTACTAAGTTAAATGGCTCCCTGTCCCAAAGGGCTCACAATCTAAAAAAAAAGGCAGGCCACCAGCAAAAAGCTACTAGAAAGACTGTGCAGGGGTGAAGAGGGACAATTATTCTCCCCCTGTTAAATATAAGAGGAACACCGCTTGAAAAAGTGCCTCTTGCCCAATTAGCAGGGGATATAGATGGTATAGTGTCATTAGATGCAGCCATAGTAATTATCTATGCAGCCCCCATTAAATAACAAAAAACAATATTTTTTCTCAGATTCCAAGGGTGTTGTTTTTTTACAAAAAGAACTGCATGAAGCAACATTGTGCATTATCACCATTTTTTCCCACCTCTATTCATAACTTTGTGTGGTTTCTCCTCCTTTTATCAGCAGGTCAGCTTTGAGGAAAAAATGTTGCAGATAGGATGCAGTCCTTGACTTTACTGGGGCAATGAAATAGCTCACCTCAGGAAACTGTAGCAGGGGGGCTCCAAACTCCGGGCTGGATCCGGTGCCTCCGTGATCCTTCCATGGCATGAACAGCAGTTCGCGTTCCTCAGGGAAAGCCGTGAATAATTGCAGCTACAGTTCGCAGGGGTTGTTGCAGCCAACTGCTTCTGGGGTCTGCTACCACAGGAAGCTGCATGCCTGGCATTCTGCGCATAGGCAGCTGGCCACAATGACTCCTGGGAGCTCTAGTTGGGGTCATTTGCGACTTCCCAGGCGGAACACAAAGTGCCATTCGCACTGGGGAAGATTTGCACTGCTGCAGTGGTCTCTAGTTTGGAGACCTCTAATCTAAAGTACTGGACTGTATACTTCTTATGTATTTTGTTTTATATTGAAGAAGGCTCTTTTATTGATCATCAAATGCATGTACAGGTGGGACATAGGTATACATGGGGATTTTGTTCTTAGACTCCCTGCTCATACCAAAAGATGTTGAAACTTTCTATATTAAAGTGGCATATGGCAGGCTTTAAGACCCAGAGGCTGCCTGCCCAAGTGATGTGCTGGCTAGCTATAGGTATCTCCATGCAGGAGGGAGCTGTTGGGAAAGACAAAGCATGGCCAGCTGGAGCATGAAATTGCAGAGTGAGCTTTGCTAGCAGCCAGAAAGGAGGAAGCTAAGGGTTTTTAAAAATACAGTACTCAAGCCGTTGTGAGTCAAATCCACAGATAAAACTTGTGGGTGATGAGTCCTGACCTATATATCTTTCTAAAATGTTCTATTTTGCAAGCAGAATAAGTAGTTTACAGTAAAACAAATGTCTTATTTTTTTCACAACAAAATAAACTTCCTGGTGTGAATACTCTGTGTCTGTGAACATGTTAGAAGCATTGTATTCTTTGGTCATGTTCCTCTGTGCTGCAGCTGAGAGGGAGATTTGGGCAGTTCCATGTACAAAGTTTTTTGAAATTCTGCTCCTGTTGTGGGTTAAGGAAAGGAAAGTATTGGATAAACAGTGGGCCCTCATTATCCACAGGGATGCATTTCAGGGCCCGCTATGGATACCAAATTCCATGGAAAATTTAATCCATGGGAGGGAATCGCAGCAGTGCAACAGCTTTTCTTGGGCATGCACACGGCCCTCTGGAGGCTGTGTGTGGCCTCCTGGCCTCTTTAGAACACCTCGGGACATCGCCAGGCATCAGCGTCAACTGGAAGTGCCTTCCTGTTGCATCCAGGAGGCCTTCGGAGGCACTCCAGCAGCAGTCTTGGCATCCATGGAAAATCAGTGGATGCTGAGCCCTGTATGCAAGGAGCTGGGGCAGCCGGTGACTGGTAGAGGAGGTAATTGGTAGGTGTGGGTTACTGACCACCTCTCCTCCACTTGTCTGCCACCTCTCCCAACTTGCCATTTGGAGTGGCCATTTCAATCTGCCTCATCACTGTCCCCCTCCGGTACTGTCTGCTTTTACACCAACTGTCATCAGAAGGACCTCAACATCAAATTTATGTAATATGCTAGGCAAGGCATATGTTTAAGGCAATTGAGGATCTAGACATTTGTACTATCAATCACTACTAACCAACCCTAACTGCATCCTACTAAGCATTTGCCATGTATCAAATAGCTTTCAGTATTTTTGTACTTTGTACAAAAGTAAATCTGGAAAGGTCAGAGTGATACATAGATAACACTTCATTGCAGACACAGATCAACCCAGAGGTCAGAGTGACTTTCTCTCTTGTGAGTCTCTACCCTCACTAGTACCTAATAGGCTACCGCCTTTTGTGAGCTGTGCAGCACCACAACAGCTTACCTGGGGGCCACACCTGGCCCCCTGGAGGTTGTTTGCGGCCTCCTGGCCTCCTCAAAACACCTATGTCAGTTCATATTCAGTTTAGAGAGGCGCCTTGCTGCAGATTCTGGTTTTCAAGACACATTGAAAACCAGACCTGGCACAGCTTTCCTGGAAAAATAGTATTGAGAGTTGTACTTTGGTGTGTTGATGAAGATCAATAATCCCTCACCTACAACATACATTGAACCATATCCACTGATAGTATGTGTGGAGACATATTGCTGTGGCTGCTTCAGTTATATCCCTTCTTGAATGGTGGACTTCAGTCTCGGAATAACCTACTCCCTCTCCAGAGGGTGAGACTCAATTTGGAGAAGACATGGGTTGGTTTCCATAATGGTGTTCTTCTTGCTGCTGTAGTGCATGACAATGATGGGTATGGTCCTAGATGTGGTGACAGTGCAAATGATGGTGGTGTAAATGAGGTGACTTGTGTAACAGTGGTGAAGAGACTGGGCTGCAAATTAGAATTTCCCTTGTTTGAATCTTACCTCTGCCATGTATTTGTAGGTCTTAGGCATGTCATTCTCTCTCAACACAGCTGCAGTATGGGTATATTACTTGCTTTACACCAGAACCTTTTTTGTTCTGTGACCTCAGTAAATAAACAAAGTACAAGACTGGGAACCCACCATCAACCCCGCCCCCTTCCTGGGACCCTTTCCATCCAACTCCAGCCTCTTGTTGCCACCTACTCCCTGACCCTGTTACTCTTCACTGTATAACCAAATATTCTTACTAGAAAGAGCAGAAAACATTATGATAGAGCCTGGCATTACTGAAAGCTGTATTAGCAATATTGCTAAGAACCTGAGCAGGACTGGGATGCAGTCTTCTGGTGTGAAGGGTACACCAGGTGCTGCCCCATTTACCTGGTGGTGCTCTAGTCCAGCGGTCTTCAACCTTTTTCATTCCCGTAAGTTGCCCAC
Source organism: Lerista edwardsae (assembly GCA_029204185.1). Taxonomy (NCBI): domain Eukaryota; kingdom Metazoa; phylum Chordata; class Lepidosauria; order Squamata; family Scincidae; genus Lerista; species Lerista edwardsae. Next base: position 5,243,355 of record JAJKFI010000028.1, on the reverse strand, counting down.
AATTGAGCCTTTGTGACCCCACTAGGTCCTGACCCCAAGGCTGAAGAACACTGCTTTACAGGGTTTTGAAAGGACATCAAAATAATGCATGTGAAGTGTTTGCACAGTCTAAATGTAAAACAAAGCATAAAACCCTTTTAAAATAGACGTTATTATTAACTTAACTAGAAGGAAAGTGTGCTGATCTTACTCTTGTTAACACTCACAAAAGAATACAGCAGTTTGAATTGTCAAGTGAGGGTTTTTACATTTTGTTTCTGGTTCAGTGCTTTTACATAATATTTTGTCCTAATCTTGCTTTCTGTCAGGGATGTTTCATGGTTATACAATTGCGTGGTTCAAAAATGCCAGTTAGTATTCCAGGACAGTCATCTGATTAGGTCACAATGTCACTTCCTGCTTGATAGCGTCACTTCCTTCTGTGACTTCAGTTCTGGTGGTTCCTGACACGAGCCATTCTATACTTCAGGACCTTTATGTGTAAAGGTTTCCCCATGTCCGAATGGTCTAGTCGTGACTGACTAGGGGCGGTGCTCATCTCCGTTTCTAAGCCCGTAGAGCTGGCGTTTGTCCGAGGACAAGCTTCTGTGGTCATGTGGCCAGCATGACTATACGCCGTAGTGCACGGAACACCGTTACCTTCCCACCGAAGTGGTCCCTATTTATCTACTGGCATTTTTACATGCTTTTGAACTGCTAGGTTGGCAGGAGCTGGGACAAGCAACGGGAGCTTACTCGGTTGCATGGTCTCGAACTCCCAACCTTCCAGTCAGAAAGCCCAACAGTAGTGGTTTAACCCACAGCGCCACCATGTCCCTCGACTTATGCGTACCAGGTAACATACGAAGCGCAGTATGAATGTTTGAAAAGAATAAAGGCGCAGTTACCCTGCCCAAGTCTCCTGTACTTTGTGGGGACAATATAGCTAAGCTAGCTAGCTGTAGAGGTTACCTAGCTTGTTTGTTCTTCTCCATTAAGTCTCACTTTCGTATGCATATTGGTGGTATTAGGCCGATTTCCTTCCACCTCTGTCTTGATGTTCAATCAGACAGGCTCTCTGTCTCTCAGTCTCTTATTCCAATTATAGGAATTATAATTATATAATTATAATCCAATTATAGTTCCTTCAATAAAGTGTTTCCTTTTTTATAACCGCAAGCGATCTTTTTAACAGAGGTCTTCCAAAAGATTCTGCATAAACCAAATGTGCCAACAATGAGGATATTCAGGAGTGTTTTATTCTGCTTCTAGCTATTATCTTGGATAGGTAAAAGCAGCTAGAGTAAGTCGCACACAAAAAGGTTCAGGAGTGTGAATATGTCCGCTTTCTTGAGTATAAGCAGAGCAACACTTAGAGCCATTTTTAGTTTGTTAAACTGAAGTTACTCTTGTTGCTTTGCTCACATGCTAAGTTCTCATACTGTTCTGCTTGAAATACAATCCTAGAATCACAATGTTTCTTGTACTCAGTGCAGTGGGAATTGTATTTCAAATCCCCTCTGTCATTTCCTTATTGTTGCTTTCCTACATAATCATTTCCTGTTCTTAATGTGCCCTCTCAGAGTTAGGAAGTGTTGCTTTATAAATGTGCTGTTGTGTTTTAATACAGAGATGGTACTTGTTAGGTCAGGAAACGCAAGCAATAAATGGGACGATGGACTGGTATTAAGGGACTAGAACCCATGACAACTAGTTCACAGATCTTGAATCTTGTCCAAGTACAGACAGCAATTGAAAATAGCCTGTTCAGTGACTAGTTGGTGTGCAGTGAGTCATAGTTTTGGACATTTTTGGTAGCTGTGTGCCCATGGAGGTTTTATTGTTAAACCTGTGGTTGGCACCAGTTCACATCCTGTTGGCACTTCTTAAAAAGGCTAAATCTTAAACTGGGACATTGGCCAACTCTTTCTACCCATCTTGTACATGGTGGAAGACTTCATAGACTCCATTGTTTTGAGCAGTACTGAATGCTTTTAGATCCCATTTTCTTAAGGTTTTTATCAGCAAGTCTTCAAAGTAAGGGAAAAATTAGTTAAAAGACTCTCCATATAATTTATAACAAACAATTGTAATACAGAGCTTGCTCTTGACCTGGATGAGAGTAGGCAGGTTAGAGGGAAAGTGTATGGGGTTGGAGAGGAGAGCATCAAACTGAGCTCTCTGTTTTTCAAAACCTGTGAGAACTCCATGGGAAGTGGAACTCTGGTGAGAAAGTTACACCAATGGTCGTCTTGCCATCTTAAACGTAAGTGGAAGAAATACCCTGTCCACACAAACTATATCAGTTGGCAGCACCTGGAATACTATTTTGGGTTTCCCACCAGCTGCTTCTGTCTCCTGTTATGGAGGTCTGTCTCAGCCTTGTAAATCTGTACCTTTGGATTTCAAACTGCTTTCCTTGAAAAAGTAAATTAAAAAAACTCAATTTTATATAGACTTGATAGAGTAGTTTCCAAAGTAGATGAGACTCTCCTGGAACAGTAATAAGTATCTGATTCCTGCAATCATCTGCATCCTTGAAGAAAGACTGGTCTTTTAAAGATTCTAAACACAATGTGGAATGAAATTATCATGTGTGATACTCTGGTTTCTTAACTACTGTAGCAGTAGTTACATTGTTATGCAAATTTAAAGGAAAGCACAAATGTAAGGTCAAACAGATACTGTGAAGTTGGAGACAGTAACGTTTATACCTGTCTAGTTGGAATAGCCCATATGTTTTGACTGGCCTTAGTAACCAAGATTTCTGGTTGTCCCGATCCTATCTCTCTCCTTTAGTATGGTCCTATGCATGTTTACTTGGAAATGTTCATTGGATTGCAGTCCTAATTGGTCTCTCACTGTGCCAGAGGGAAAGACTGGATCTTGCTTTGGAGGAAGGGAGTCAGTAAAGCTCTCTGCTACAACTCCTGCTGTTCATAGCCAAAACAGCCACTCCTAATCTTCCGCTCTAGTTCAGAAGTAGAGAGGACGGCAGAAATCTTCCATATAACTTTGGAATTGGGGAGGGATTGTTCCTACAAAGCAAAGTGGGGTTTCTTTCATTAACCCTTGCTAGGAGGTGATAGTACACTCATTGTGGCAAGGGCAGTAAACAGAATTATAGTACCATGACACTAAGCTTTTCACAGTGAAAAGAATCGCCTTAAACAAGTGGATAAGCCTGATTGTTTGCCACATTGGTGATGCTGTGGTCTTTTTGCTTTGTTTTCTTGTCCATCTGATGTGATATGCTACATACTACTGGTAGTCCCCTGCTTTAGTACAGATTAGGTTCCAGAGGGCTGTACTTAAGTCAAAACACACTTAAATTGAAACCTTTATGCAATGTGAACAGCTTTCTGTAACAGTTAGAAAACAGTATAGAAATATTTTTTCTATAATTATCACTAGTGAATGAACTCTCTGTGGTAACCTTGCTTGTGTGCATAATGTACAAAATGGGTCTTAGAGCAACTTATGGTGGGAGCTGAATTTGTATTAGACGCATCTTAAATTTTATAAGATATACAAAAATACTTTTTTTATTAGTTGGATAGAAACATGTGTACAGCTCTATTAAGTACTGGACTGGCTCTCCTTTGCCCATCCAAAATGCAGCGTCTCTCACCCCATCTCCAAAACCAGCTCAATCACACCTGTGCAAAACATTGGAGCAGATGAACTGCAACTGCATGAAAGCATGACACAGCTATCTGTAAGTTGGGGTGTGTCTATGTTGGATGTCCTTACGTCGGGGACTGCCTGTAATATACCTTCGGGCTAGTTTGTGTCCATAGTGGTGCTTGTATTTTTCTGCCTTCTGTCCTCAAGTCATGGTCCAGTAACGACAGAAAAGAGAATGTACATACATCCACTATAGCACAGAATAATTGCAGCTATCTGTCTCCCTCTGTCCTTGTTAACTTGCAAGAAAGTAGCCCTGGGTGCCACGAGAAGTTTCATTAGTGCTGCATGGTGGATGCTATATGGTGGAACCAGTAGTGGCTAGCTGTTGATGGATGCTAGATCAGAGTTAACCAATAGAATACTGGGTTGGTGACTGCCCCTTCTGTATTTAAAACATTGGCCCACGTACTTCTGGCTATTGGCTTGATGATCAGTATCATGTAGATTTTCACAAGCTGAATGTTTTCAGGATTTGTTAAACTGTAAGTTACTTATATGTTTCTTCTTAGTTTGCAAGGGATTACACCCATGGTTCCCAAACAGTGTGTTGCGACGCCTTGGGACATTGTGAGGCACTGCCGCGGACGGACAGGCATCGGCCTGCTGAAGGTCATTTGAGAAGGCTCCAGCTGGCCTTCTGATGTGCAGGGGATTGTGCGTGGCCTCCCCCTGCTTTAGAAGACCTGCGGCAGCATTCCACCCGGAAGTAACTGGCGATAACATAATCACCAGTCACTTCCAGTAGCTGTGTGCTACATTTGCAGCTCGCAGAGGAATTGCGGGATTGCCACCATTTGGGAGCCACTGGATTAGACTAATATTTTTTCTGATGCTTTGATTCAAGGATATGAGAAAACCTTTGGGCAGTGATGATGGCAGTTCATTTGTCACCACTGCATGTATTTCATAGTATGAGCATCCTCCTGTATCTGTGGCTTCAGTTATCTGCAGTTCAAAAATCCCCCCCCACTGCACAAATTATGTAGCTGCTTGTGTTTGCAGCCTTCCTGTTGCTGTGGCTGTAGTTGACTCTTTGCTGACTGCAAAATGGAAGTAGGAAGCACTCAAAGGAGGTGAGGCAGAGGGCTGAAAAGAACAGGACATTTATAGAGTTCAAAGAGCTTGGCTTCATGTTCTTTTCATCCCTCTGCTTTGCTGCCTGTTTCCTGCTTCCATTTTGCAGTTAGCAAAAAGCCAGTGAGGCCCAAAAACCTTGACAGGAAGGCTGCAAACATTAGCAGCTAAGTAATTTGCGCCATGGGGAGGGGCAATAGCTTTTTTTGAACATCTTGTAGGGTTCCCTTTTATCTGCAATTTCCATATCGGGGGCGGGGGGAGAACTTATTCCCTCTGGATGCTGGTGTGTATATGCCTGTACTGTATTCTGTATCATTCCCCTTATTTTTCTGGCATCCTCTTTTCTGTTGCGTGTGGAAATAGTGGGAAGAGAGCAAAAACTGCAATTGGTTGCAGAACTTGGAGAAATGGAATTGCTATTGCATGGAATGTCTGCTTTGGGTCTGGCCTAATGTGTCTTATGGCCAGCAACAGAACAACTAAAGGAGGACCCTTCAATATGTACCTCTCCTTTCACAGAAAAATGATGAAAATGGAAACTGCTCTGGAGAAGGTATTGAGTTTCCTACAACCAACCTTTATGAGCTGGAGAGCAGAGTATTAACAGATCATTGGTCTATCCCATATAAGCGGGAAGAGTCTCTTGGCAAGTGTCTAATTGCATCCACCTATTTAGCAAGGCTGGGTAAGTTGTCAACTTCTTTTCTTTTTGTTTAAAGTAGGAGTTTAGAAAACCATTGACTATTTCTTAAATATTGACTAATACAAGCAAAGAATAAAAATTGCCTCAATTAAAATAATTATTGGCTTCTTTATTTCCTTATGTCCTGCAAGCATGTAATTTACATATTTGTAACCCACATTTTCAGTCCCTCGCATGGAACCTCTAAAGCAAGTAACAGCAATGAAATAAAACATAATGCAGTAAGACAGAAAGCAACAGAACCAAAAAAGGGGGTGTCAGAAGGCCAACACTGATGGAACTAATCAGATCCCAAACTGATTAATGATAAAATGTTACACTGACTGGCATACTTGAGTTGTACCACAAAACACTTAAATCTTATTGTTCAGTCTTGCTGAACACCTTGTCAAGAAACAGGAGCCTTACCTTCTGACAGTTATTTTAGTACAGGGGTGTCAAACCCATTTCACACAGTGTGCCAAATAGCATTCATGATGCCTGCTGAGGGCCAGAAGTGATTATGCAGGCCATGACCAGAAATAAGCACTTCTTCTCACTTAAGAACTCATTAGCTGCAAATGGCAGAAGATATGTGAGAGGGCTGCCCTCTCAGCAGTGACGCCTCAGCACAGCTCAGCAGCTGAGAGCAGCTGATGGTGGTGCTGAGAGAGCTCGAGGATCAGCTAAAGTGCTTCTAGGGGCTGCATCCAGCCTGTGAACCTTCACTGCCTACCTTGTAGTCATGGTTGTACATATAAACAAGAGAGGTAGTGAATTCAGGACATGGGAACCATGCAATTGGTTGTAAAATCTTTTTTCTCTCTCACTTCTGCCCTGTCCGCACATCTTCACTGAGCGTGTATAGAGATAAGTTGCAAGTGTTTGGCTAAAGGAAAGGCACCCTCCACATGCTCAGAGCTAGTTTTCTTCATTGCATCAGAAGGGAGGAAAGTTGCTAACTTTTCTCCTTTGGTTGTCTGGCAGGGAGGTGACCAGGGAAAAACTAGAATTGGTGTGACAGGGTCTGCATTTTTCTCTCAGCTGGAATCCTTTTCCTCCCTCTCCCCCAGTACCACACATACTCTTCATGTGTTCGGGAATAGGCTGCAGCGGCTAAATTCTAAGGGAAGGGAACTTTGTTCAGAAATACTTCCATGATAGCAAACAAAAATTATTAGTGAAATTTTCTTAAACTTTCCATGCAGAATCTGGTCCAAAGGTGGAATAAACTTGAAAGGCAGATCCTGCTGAAAAGTTTGGAAGGTGTAGTCTTAAAGTTTACGAGCAATGCAAAGATGTACTGCCTAACCAGTCTTCATTGTTAATATGCTCATTAAATACTTTCCAAACAAAAGAGCAACAACTTGCAATTTTAATTCCTCCTCTTCTCCTGCCTTGCACATAAAATAGATAAACCAAGAAAGCAGAGTATTGTTTCTGTGCTGAACCTGAAGAAATAATTTTAATGATCTGGGTTTCTTTACAGTAGGAAAGGTCTGTGTGAACTAACACATGACAGAATAAGGCTGCTTTGGGTAGCACTGGCAACTTTTTCCAGCTTTCTAACTTTTTCCTTTCTCCCACTACCCTTGAATTAGGACTTTCTGATTCTGATGAAAACTGCAGAAGATTTATGGATAGATGTATGCCTGAAGCTTTTAAAAAGGTGGGTTGTGTGATCCTGTTTGTAGAAAGGTGGATTGTCTTATCTGACTGTCTCGTATTTTAATGTATTCCAGTCACACAAAACACCTTTGGATGCAACCCATAGTTAATGTAACTTAAGACACTATTTTATTCATATCTACTCAGAAATCCCATTATAGTACAGTAGAATTTGTTTCCAGGTGTGCATAGTATTGCAGCTTTAAACTGCCACCCCTTACTTTTCAGATGTAGATTTGGAGCTTAATTTACTTAATTTGCTGTTATTAAATAGGCTGCTCCAAAATAATTTGGTGCCTGAGACTAAAAAGTATATTTTTCTCTGTAGATAGGTGCCAGTATTTTAACATATATTGTTTCTTTACAGCTGTTGACATCAAGTGCAGTTCATAAATGGGGTACTGAAATCCATGAAGGAATCTACAACATGTTGATGCTACTAGTAGATCTTGTTGCAGAGAGAGTGAAGCAAGATCCTATTCCAGTTGGCCTTTTAGCTGTACTTACAATGGTATTGTAATTACTTGATACATCTCTCTGTACAAACTCAAAAGAATGAAGTTTCTTGAATACATTCTATCCATATGACTCAATTCAGACATCATTCTGTATCCTGGTTAAAGAAGCTTAACTTTAACTTAGCCCAATCCTAAGTAGTTTTCCAGTGCTGATATAGTTGTGTCAGTGGGGTGCTCACTGCATTCTGTGGGGGAGCTATGGAACATGTGATCCCTTTCCTCAGGGTTGCATCAGTTTCGTTAGGATTGGGCTCTTAGTTTTATGGCTCAACTGACACATTGTAATCAGCCAATTAATCTTCAAGATTCCAAAACAGTAAATGGGATTTAAATGTGAAATGTTCATCTTCCTAATACTTCACTGGATGGCAATGAATAGTGATGCAATGTAGTGCCTGATGACTACTTGTTTATTTTTTTACTTCAGGGGTATGGGGAGTGACTAGTCCTAATTGAAGGCATTAACATTTTCTTGGTTTGAAAGGATAGTGGTTTATAGTAGTGGTTCCCAAACTGTGGGTCAGGACCCAGTTTTTGTTGGGTCGTGAAACTGACAAGGCAGATTAGGCTATTTGTAGTAAGGGTTGCATTAAGCATTGCTTAATCTGCTATGTGCTGCTTGCGGGGGAGGGAGCTACTTGCTGCCCAATCACTGTTATAGCCACATTCCTGGCATTCATAAATCAGGCAGCAGCCTAATAGCTTCAAGGGTTAAACAAGCTGCTACTTGGTGGGTGGGGAGCACTGCTGCCCAGTCACCATCATAGCCACACCTTTTCATATTATATGCATAAATCAGACAGCAGCAGCCTTTATGGCTATAGCAGAACAGTCCTGATCCAATGAATGTGGAGTTCAACTAATACTCCCAAGAGCAGCTTGACCAATAGTAAAAAGGATAAAAATGGAGGCTTGAGCGGCTAGAGAAGTGAAATGTGTGTTGTTGTTTTTGTCTCCTAAAGCTAGGTGGGTCCTGATAGTGTTTTTCAAAAAATGGGTCCTGGTACTAAAAAGATTGGAAACGTGTTGTTTAACTTTTCAAATGATAAAACTTTGTCATCTCATTTACAACCTTAGGCTGTTTAAACCTCAGTCCCCCATTGACAATTGGATGATAAAATACTAACCTACCCAAGGTGGTGATGGAGGAACTTCTAAGATAAGTGTTTGATCACTAAAAAAAATGAGTGAATAAAAAGAAAAGAGTGAACTATAAGGAGTTTAAAATACAGTGGACTTTCTGTATCCACAGAGGATCCATTCCAGGATGCCCCCATGGATACTGAATTCTGCAGATAATGCAGTCTTCAGGCACTGATGTGTTACCGCAGTTACATCTACCTGGGAACCACGCCCAATCTCCCCACACTTCAGAAGGCCTCCTGGATGCTTCTGAAAGGTTCTTCTGTTTTTTTCCAGCAATTCCTTTATTTCCGAAATGAAAACTGTTCTGATTCACCACCACAGCCAGAACTATTTTGCCTTGAAAATTGCCAACTCGGTGTCTTGTTTTGTTGCTCATGTATTCTTTTGTGTGTGTCTAGGCTCTTAATCCTGACAACGAGTACCATTTCAAAAATCGGATGAAAGTGTGCCAGAGGAACTGGGCAGAAGTATTTGGGGAGGGGAACATGTATGCTGTCTCACCCATTTCTACTTTCCAGAAGGTGGATATATGTTTACACATCATCTCTTATTGTGAAGCAATATGGAATTTCTGTTGTGTTGTAATTGGGGGGTTGGGTATGAATGAGAGAAAGAGAAACTTGGAATAGGCATGATTCTTTTCTAACAGAGATATCCAACAGAACCTCCAATCTGTGTCTTGACCGCCTTTGGTACAACTTTCTTCTAGTTTGTTGGTTAAAGAACTCTCATTTTAGTAATGATCCAGTGCTCACACCCAAGTCTTAGTGGTGATTATACTGCAGTAATGCCATTCTGTTAGGTCCTTCTGTGGTTTTAATGATGATGTAGACTTCTCACCACCAGTCCTTTGCAGTTTTGGGTAATGGCAGAGCAGAAGTGATGCCATTTCCTTTACGTAACTAAATAACAGTTTCGGTCATGGGATTTCTAGACATTTTCACAGACTTGGGTTTGCTTTTGCCTAATACTGACTTTCAGTGCAAGGACTTCTAACAACGTTAAGCTCCAAGATGAGATGTAAATATAGCTGCTTCTGAGTCAGCAATCCAAAACCTAATGTTACTCTAATCTATTGTTGTTAGGCAAAAGATGGAAATTGGATAGTGCTAATGAGAACATCCACATACTTCTGAAGAGTTATTGGCAAGGAATTCAAAGCTTGTATTCCCTTTTGTCCATGGAGTAAGCTAAAGCACTAAATGGCAATGCACTTAATTAAAATACAGACAGGCCCTTATCTGCTGGGCTTCTGTTTCACAACCCCCCCCCACCCCCACCCCGTATAAGGAAACCCTTTACAGTTCAAACCCAATTGGAGCTCAGCTCTGATCGGGCTCAGAGGATGTTCTGAGGCCCAGAGAGGCTGCGGGTGACTTCTTGCGGCCCCTCCGGGCCTCAGTTATCCTCTAGGCCCGACCAAAGCCCAGCTCCGGTTGGGTTTGGAGGGTCCATTGTGGGACCCTCCTCTGCAGGTTTGGAATCCATGGATTCTTAAATCTACGGATATCACTGGCCCACTGTACCCACTTTTCACTTGAGAAATATCACCTTAAGAAAACATTACTAATTTGTTACCTTCTAAATTGTTTAGGAACCTCATGGATGGTTAGTGGATTTGGTAAACAGGGTAAGTAAAAAATATTTTTTATTCTACTTAGTCATCAGTTTTTATATGGCCCTTTGTGTTTATGAAATAAACAAAATATATCTGGCTCCAGCCTCTCAGGCATTTTGAAACTGAAGTAGACAATGGGGAAGAAATGGAGGGTGGAAATGTGTACAGATGCAGGTATTCTTGAACATGGTTTTGGCTGGGAATGAAATGTTTGGGTTGGTCAAAGGCTAGGTACAAAAAACTAGGATTTGGAGAAGGAGGAAGAGAGAAGTAGCATTATGAAGTTATTCCAAGAGGGAGTTTCACATGCAGGCAGCAGCAGCAAAGGAAAATGAGCAGTATTTGAGCAAAAGGCCTTCAGAGGATAGTGGAACAGGAAGATAATGTGCAGCCATATAACTGGAACTAAGGGCCAAAAGACTGTGTCAACACTGTGGAACTTAATGTTAAGGAGTTTGTGACTATGATGGCAAACAGATGAAGTGCCCTATTGCATCATTCAGCAACAGGAGAGAGGAATGTTTTTGGCACTAAAAGCAGTTGTGTGTGAAATATTTGCATAGTCTTCCACATATACAAACACTGGTGCTGGTATAAAATGTTCTTTGGAGTGTGGGGGCTTATGTAACTTTCCAAAGCTGCTGTTAAAGAGGAAAGGGAAAATGCATGAATTATATGGAACAATCATATAGGGGTAAGGTTATATGTATTCCATAATTAGCCACCTTGAGTGACATACCATGATAAAGTCCAAGTAAAAATCCATTGAATAAATTTTTAAGAGAAGTTTTGAAGCCCCATTGAATTGCACTGGCTTCTTAGCTTTTTGCATGATGCTGGCCTATTTAAAGCGGCTAAGAAAGGTATTGCCCCACCTTCCTTTCTGTATCCCATGGAAAAGAAGTAACAGTTTCTGCATTCACTTTTAAGAACAAACTTCACCTCCATATTTAAAAACTTGGAGCTGTTTTAATTAATGATGGCTGGAACACACCGCAATATCAAAGCTTGTTCCAACGTGGAATATATTCTAATTTCTACTCTGTACTTGTTTAGTTTGCAGAATTAGGTGGGTTTTCTGCAATTCAGTCCAAACTTCATTCAGAAGCTATCGAACTTGGGGTAAGTGAGTATTCCAGGTCATTTTCTTTGTTTTTGTGAATCTTTCATAGTGGACTTGCTATAATTGGCCGTTGAACTTGCTGAACTTGGCCGTTGCGGTGTAGTGAAGTAATATCTTGTGTCTTGACTGGTGCAGAATGAAACTAATGCAATTTTTGTAAGCTTTTTGCTGCTTTAAGTACAGCCTTCATTTTGGACTGTGAAAAGTTGCATCCAGGCCTTTTGGGGGTTCATACAAGACTGTACTAGCCATAGTCATTAGTTAATGGTAGTAGATGCAATTTCTCTAACACCTATAATACATCAGAGGCCAGTCTTTGAAGCTTTCATCTGATTCCTGCCTGGGGTCTGCTTGTATAAATTCTTAAATATCTACTTTTTTCTAGGCAGTCTCTTCACTAGTTCAACCTTTAGGGGTGTGTGCAGAATATCTCAACTCTTCAGTAGTACAGGTAAGAAGTCTCTAAGTTCTTTAGTTCTACATATAAATGCGTGTGTTCGTCATGGCTTCTTACTTCAGATGCCTTCACAACAAACTGGCTTACATTGGTTTAGTTTGCATTAAATAATGGAATACTCGATAAAGGCAATCTGGACAGCCCTGTGTTTGAGTGGAAAGCACTTCTATTTGGGGGCGGCTGGGAGTGGTATTGCTGATTTGTCGCTTGCAACTCTTTTTGCAATGTATTGAATCCAACTATAGAGAATCCTCCTTCATGGACAGCTTTTGGGGAGGGCTGCAAAATGCTGCAGTGGATAGGGGAGGATGAAAAAGTACAAGTTGCATCCTTCCTTAAGCTTGAAATGGGGATATTAACAGATGGAAGCAATCCATTATATTATTGATCCTGGGTTATTTATAGAATAATGGCATTTTTGTTTTATAGCCCATGTTGGATCCAGTAATTCATAATATGATTAAATATGTACAGAATGTAGAAGAGAAGGACCTAAAAGACAAGGTAAAACTTGGTTTTCTAAATACTTGCAGTTATAAATTTGCATTCTTCTTTGAACACATGCAGATATTTCATACTATAGTTCTCCCAGAGTTTTTACTGATTTAGAAAGACAGTTTGTAATCAAACTGTTGCATTTCTCACTTTGTGTCCATGTAGATTAGAATCTTCATTGTGGCTTATTTTACCTATGTTATCAGTTTATATTGCACTATTGTTTAAACGGTGATAGATACGTACATTTAATGTTATAAAAGCTATGCACGTTTGCTGCAAAAGTGAGCATTAGCTACTGCTTTTCAAGAGATGCATAGCCTAATCTTGGGCGTATTTTCAGTGGGATCTTCCCCAAATGTTTGTAAGACTGCAGCCTTCCATTCAATGATCAGACTGCATCAAGTTGTGTTGCTTTTCCTGTCACTGGATTTCGTTTTTAGTATAATCTAATTATAATTTTATTTCACAGAGGCTAGTCAGTATCCCTGAACTCTTATCTGCCATCAAGCTCCATTGTATGCGTTTCCAACCTGACTTAGTAACAGTAGTGGATGACCTGCGGCTAGACATCTTATTGCGTATGTTGAAATCACCACATTTCAGTGCAAAAATGAACTCTCTCAAGGAAGTAAGTTTGACATAATTTTTTAAAAAATTAAATAGTATTGGGTTGCTAGTAATAGTATTATAGCACTAAATGTCTGTACTCCTCTTCTAGAGGAACAATATCCCAGACTGGCAAGGGAGGAACAGTGTGTTCAGTATGTTTCATGTTTTAAAAATTGGTCATTTGTGTTTAATAAAGTGGACCAAGTTAAACCCAAGCCACAGTGTTTTCATGGGGCAGGTGCAAGGGTAGATGAGTTTTCTCAGAATGCCAGATGAAGGGGAGTGGCCAGGAGATGCAATTGTCTTGTGTGCTCCCTGAGGCATCTGGTATGCCACTGTGAGATACAGGAAGCTGGGCTAGATGGGCCTTTGGCCTGTACTGATCAAGTGGAGCGCTTCTTACATTAATATTGAAAAAAGCTATAGGTCCCATCCAGTTAGGAATGAAATTGGTGAAAATGCATGAGATGGCTTTTGTGGTGTCCAGCCTCTGGAACTCCTTATTCTGGGAGATTACTTTGGCCCCCTCTTCGACCATACTCAAATACAGTATAAAGAAATATTTTTATTTCAGTAGGCATTTGACAAACCCTTTTATCTCGGTCTCCCTGATTGTTTCTAGCTACTGTTTGTATGATAACTTTCTTTTATGATTGTGTTCTTATTATGTTGAGTTTGGAATAGTTCTGTACTACAGTGAACCCTCAATGTTATGGATCAAATGACGGGGAAGAGTGTCCATTAATACAGAAAGCCTTTTAAATTTGAATGCATTTATGACAATGCACATGCACAGAACATATGACTAGTTCTTAAAGTCATATAATTCAGTTAAAGTAATATAATTGTTATAATTCAGTTTGAAATGTACTTATATACTGGCAGCCGTAAGATGCTAAACTGTGAATAAAACAAGAATAAACCTTTACTGATTCTGTACAGTGCCTAGCTGTTGAAGTGCTTTACAATACAGGTTGGGCACACCTATCCCAAGTATTCTGTAAGCCATAACCTTTTTGTGCAGGTATGTGTATTACTTGCAGCATGCAGCCTTGCTTCTTCAATGCCTGCTTTGGAATAATTTGTTTATGCAAGGATTCTAAAATCTGGAAAATTCTGAAATCTGGAATACTTCTGGTCCCAAGTGGTCCAGATAAGGGATACCCAACCTGTACTGTCATACTGTTCTCAGAATATTGGTGCAATTAAAAGTAGACCACTATTGTAAAAATAAATTCCCATGATGGAAAATGTATTCAGTGATGCATGCTTTTTTTGGATTACTTCCAGATTCTCAGGTAATAATTGTTTTTGGATTACACATAACTGTGAATTTTGCATATTGTGATTTTTCCTTTTGAGGCTGTTACTTAGTCCTAAATATGCTGTCTCTTACTTTTAGGTAACAAAACTTATTGAAGACAGCACTGTGTCAAAATCAGTGAAGAATGCAATAGATACAGATCGGCTATTAAACTGGCTAGTAGAAAACTCAGTCCTGTCAATTGCATTAGAGGGTAAGCATTTGGATGAATGTTTGCATGATTTGCTAATGAACAACTTAAACTGAAAGAAAGAATTGATAACCATGTCTCAGCGTGGTTGTTTGAAATGAATGCTCTTAATAAAAGCATATATTGTTGAGCACCCAATCCTAACCAGTTTTCTAGCACTGATACAGCAGGGTCAGTGGGGTGGGCGCTGCATCATGTGGTTGGGGGGCAATCACTAGGCCCCCTCTAGGCTTTCTTTCCTTCCTCGTGGCTGTGCTGCAACTGCATCAGCACTGAAAAGTTGGATAGCCTATGTGTCTTTAAGGCTTTGAGATCTAGTGTGCGACCATCACTAAAGATGTAAAGGTAAGGCCGTTTTGTTCCCAGAACTCTCATGGGTTTTTTAAAAAAAATCTGTGGGTTTTCAGATTTAGGACACACTACCACCATCTGAACCAGATCGGGGCTGTACTCCAGTCAGATCAGGAGGGCTATCTGAGGCCCACCAAGGTCACACACGTCTGCCCGCAGCCTCAGCGGGCCTCATAATGACTGCTTTTGGCCAAAAAAGGTTACTTCCGATTTTGCTGAAAACCAGAAGTGACATTTTTAATGTCTAATAAGGCATTACAAGGTCTCGGGAAGCCCCAGAGATGGTGTTCTGTAAAAAATTTAGCAAAGCATCCCTCCTATAAGCACACTGTGTACTGTATTTCTCATTCTAGGTAACATAGACCAAGCACAATATTGTGATCGTATAAAGGGAATTATTGAGCTATTGGGAAGTAAGCTATCATTGGATGAGCTGACAAAAATTTGGAGAATACAGGTAAGGACATGGAGTTCTATGTCTTAAATTTAAAGCTTTCATGGTTGGATTAGGGGATTGTCATTTTGAAATGCACGTGTAGTAAAAACTTTGTTAACTGGCAGCTCTGGGGAATGTAAGTTGCTGATTAATAAAACTTGTTACAGTTCTTAACAAAGCCTCTAGGGCTCTCTATCTCTTCCTGGATTCCTTCTGTGATGCATCTCTTTCCTCATGAGAGCCCTCTAGAAATGGAGGCTCCCTAATTCCCAAGAAAGGCGCTTGTGAGAAAGGAAATGGAAAATCCCTATTCCTAGATGCCCTCCTGAAGATGGAGCAATATATTTATTTATTTATTTATTTATTTAATGTATTTTTATACCGCCTTTCTCCAGATTTCACTGGACTCAAGGCGGTTTACATGGGCAGGCTGTTCATAAACCCCATTTTTCAATTGGGGTTTTTACAATTATTGTTCTATGTACCATTCACAGAACCCTCAATTTCTTCAGATGTTTCCCTTTCAATGTGTGGTCATGATCCTGGCTGCACTCTTGCACCTTCTGAGCCTTCAAAGTCCACCACAGATCACACCTTGGCAGTTCTTTTGTCAGCTGACTCCTCCACACTCCTCCCATTCCTCCACGAGCTCTGTCAGTGACTTCCGGTCTCCCATCCAAGGCCAATCCAAGGCTGATCCTGCTTAGCATCTTCAGGCAAAGGCAACAGCTCAACCTCCAGACCACACTTCCTACCCAAATATAGATATTTATATGCCCAATATAGAGGAGTCCTGTCTGGTAAGAGGCAGAGGGCTTGTAGGCAGGTGGCTTATTAACTGACACTTTGTTAAGCAGCAAACTTAGTCCATTGGCATTTTCATCAACCTGTTAAGTGCATATTAAGCAATGTTATACTATATAAAAAAGCAAAACCCCAAATTATCTGCAGAAAACATTGTTTCTGATGAAATCAAGTTGTCCTACATAGTAGATATATTGAGAGAATACATTTAATGAGTATACAAATGATTAGTGAAAAATGCTATGTGAATGTTTGTGCAACAGTCAGTTTGAAAGTTTGTGCAGCATAAAATTCTTGTGTATTTTGACTACAAGGACCATTGTTCTTTAATTTCCTGTGAGCATAATTATGCACTCTTTAAAACAGCTGTATGCTGTACAGCCAATAAATATGCAGGAGCTTGAAGTATGGTGACAAAGCTATTTATTCCCTGGCATGGTCACAATCTGACTGTTAGTCTTTATTTTGGGCACTGTCATTCTGCTGGCAAACCTGTGAGATGTTTTTTGTTTTAAATAGTAAGATTTTGTGTGTCTGCGTTTTGCACCAAGGTCACAGCTTATAAAATGTCCTTGTTAGACTATCCCTTTCCATTATTCTAGGCCATCAGTCCTCAAATCGCAGCCTGAGTTCATCCAGAATAATAATTCCAGGCAAAAACCTTATTGTTTTTGCAGCATATTGCCCCATAGGCTCTGTGCCCCTATTTCCCAGAGAAGCGGCTCCCCAGTGCAATGAACAGTTGCTGTGGGTTGGAACAGTAAAGCTTCACATCCACTGTGCCCAGAAAGATTATTCCAGCACACACATTGAGGTAGAGGCCTCTGTTGTTGTTTTTGCTCATGGCCCTACTCTGAGCCTCATTTCATCATATGCTTAGCAGTTTTGGTGTCCCCTTCAGAAGTTTACTGTGGCCTCCTAATGTTCTATTTTTTTACCATGTGGCCCCCTAGACAGAGGCAGATCTATAGGGAGGGCAAAGCTCTAAGTGTTGCAAGAAGCCTTACTCTGTCATGTAAATCCCTCCTCTCTCTTGCTGCTGTAGCCAGTAAGCAACGCCAAGATGTTGCTTTTCCCTGTGAGGATTGGCTAAAACGGTGCAGGAGAGCAGTGATCTCCACTGCAAGGTAAGGCTTCTTGCAAAACTTAGAGCTTTGCCCTCCCTTAGATCTGCCTCTGCCCCTAGATGTATTACATGGCCTCTGGGGGGCATGGTCCACATTGAGAACTGTTCTAGGTGGTTCTCCCTCTTCTTAGATGAATTGGTGATTCATTTTCAGATAATTATGTACTGGTGGCTCTGTTGTGAAACTTCTACCAACTTTTCTGTTTGTACTTATTTCTTCAGTACTCGGAGCGTAAAACTGAAAATATTTGTATTAGTGACTCACCTAGTAAAACAGTATCTTTCCTTAACTCAAAGCCTTTCCCAAAACACAAATATGTTTGATCTAGTGCTAGAAGGTGAAACTACAGGTGTAGCTAATGAAAGTGTAGCCCAGTGCAGAGTGCAAAATGATGCACTGGAAGTGACATCACATTTGTGGTTTCATTTTCTTGTTTTTTGGCCATAACTTTTGATAGATGAAGATATTATGCTTGTTTCATTGCATTCTGCAGTAATTTCCATGTCAAATGGTATATAACATGGTGGTATTATACATAAATACCAATGTTTTCAGAGCCTTGGCCACTAGTGTCAATCTCGGCTTGTTGCCCCCCTAAAGCTTATTGCCTGGTGCAATTATACCCCACTCTGTACTTCTTTAGTTATGCCCAGGGTGAAACTGTAAAGGTTGTGAAAATATCACACTGACAGTCCCTGAGATGAAAAAGCTCTGTTCCATTGCTCTGGTATTGGAAGTATATTATTACTTGATACATGTTCAGTGCAATTCTACATGTGTTTAATTAGGAATTAATCCCTGTGTGTTCAGTGAGATCCATTTTCAGGCAAGAGTTTGTTTAATATCAATTTATATTGTGTGTTCTTTTTAGATTATGACTTTTGTAATACATAGCTGTCTCCTTATTATTGTATTCTCCCTCCTTCTCTAAAGTCAGGACAACCATCAACTGTGATAGAGAACATCCACACTATTATTGCAGCAGCTGCTGTGAAATTCAGCTCAGAGCAGCTCAGTCATCTCTTTGTCCTTATTCAGAAGGTGAGGTGGGAGAGTAACTGTCCCTATTCATCCTAGCACAATTTCTTTCTAGTGACTGCTTGCTGGTTTTTCTTCTACATCTTTTTAGCTTCTGAGTCCTTTTAGGACAAGGACCCATTATGTGTTGCTGTAGCTGCCCAGAATGGCTGATAATGGCTCTGATAGTTAGTATTTTCTGTAATCACACAAAGTGTTGTAAGCTACAAAGTTGAACACTTGTGTTGAAAATATACATTGTATATTGTTAAGAATATTTATTAATAACAATTATTTATTTATTTATTTATTTTTATTTATTTGATTTTTATCCCGCCTTTTCGCCCAGAGGCGCTCAATTATAAACTTCAGCTGCAGCAATGACTTGAAATATGTGTTGAAGTCTACTTGAACCTGAAAATCATGAGAACAAACTTTACCCCAATCTATTTACAACAAATTTTCAGATTAGGAATCAGGAAAATACAACATTATGTTGTGGGGTACCATAGCTACAGGGGCGGGGGGGGGCGGATGCAGCACAGTTAGTAATGCCGGTGCTGCAACTATCAGAGCCATTCTGGGCAGCTACACCAACACACTAATGCCTGTCAATTTTTGTTGCTGTCCAGGATGGCTCAGATGGTGAATGGGAGGGCTTGTTTACACAGTACCTTGCAGTGCCTGCAATACTTACAGTGCCAATGCCCCCTGTTGCTGCGCTATGCTACTGATGTTGGGATTGAGTTAATTGACTAGTAAATTGGGGAATATTATTGAAAATATTAGTGGTGCTTTTGGTTGTGGATTAGGTGATATTGAATCAAGACCACGAACTTGTAGTAGCCACCAGGGCTTGCCTGTTACCTGTAACTGTCTGATAAGTTCTACTTAAGGTGAATTACTTTGCTCTCAGGTTTTAGAATAACTGTTTGACTATCTAGTCTTAAATTCAATTTTTGATTTCAGATTTTACTGTAATTCATCCTTGTTTTAAGTAGCTGACATTTCCAATTCAATTAGGCTGTCCCTTGCTCTAGCAACTTGTTTGGAATTTAGATTGCAGCCATTCTGATACATTCAAGTGTGCTCAAGTAAGAATGCCATAATTTTCTGTATAATTCAAGAACGCTTGGTGTATTCGATGGAAATTTTATTAATGGAACTAAATCTTTTTGGGTATCCCATTTCCAATTTCTTTGTACTCCCTTGAAATCTGCCCTTGGCTGAATTCAATAATAGCAATGTGAAACTGCTATGGTATGCAAACTTTAAAGTGTCTCAATATAACTTTTTTTCTCTTGGTAGAGTTGGGAGTCTGAGAGTGATAGAGTGAGACAGAAACTGTTAAGCTTGATAGGACGTATTGGCCGGGAAGCACGTGTAGACACAACTACTGGAAAGGTGAGCAATAAATTTCATGGTTAAGAGAACACTGGAGCCAAGTTCTGCAATAAACTGTGGTGATTATTTGTATGTATATCACTGTAGGTTCTTGAAGTTCTTTGGGACTTGGCTCATCTTCCAACATTACCCAGCAGTTTGGTTCAGCAAGCACTGGAGGAGCATTTGACAATCCTTAGTGATGCGTATGCAGTGAAGGAGGCAATAAAAAGAAGCTACATCATCAAATGCATAGAAGACATTAAAAGAGTTGGTTTACATTTTGAATATATGTTTTTTTTTTCCCTCAACCCCTACATTCTCCTAGTATTTCTTTGGATTGGACTGATAATTGTCCCATCTGCAACGCCTCACCTTGGTTAGACCCCTTGATAAAGCTTACTGTTTGTGCATGCCAGTGTTTCCCCATGAGAAAATTTCTTTCCTCATATCCAGCAAACATTCAGCTACACAGGAAGCTACAGGGACAGAATTTGTGGGTGGGTCCAGATATGCCACAAGGCAACATAGT
Source organism: Lerista edwardsae (assembly GCA_029204185.1). Taxonomy (NCBI): domain Eukaryota; kingdom Metazoa; phylum Chordata; class Lepidosauria; order Squamata; family Scincidae; genus Lerista; species Lerista edwardsae. The sequence goes on along the minus strand of JAJKFI010000028.1, from coordinate 5,223,126 downwards.
TTAGTTCAGTGGTTCTCAAACGTTTTAGAATGACAACCTTCTGTCCACCAGAAGTAATGTCGTAGCCAGAAGTTCCGTCATTGTGATGTCAGAGCCTGCTGCTTTTCTGAGAATGCAGCAATAAGTTGGATTATTTCTCAGCCGTTTTCCAATAGTAAAGTGACTCAGGGCGCAATCCTACCCAGCGCCGGAATAGCAAGTCCAGCCGGCCAGCGCCATATCCAACGCTCCTGGGATCTGCACCCGCTAAAGAGGGCGGAGATCCGAGGAGGCCACACAGCCCAAATCGGGGCTGCACAGCCTTCGGAACGGGCTTAGGATGTGGCTGTATGGCCACCTCCCAAGCCCGCCCACGTCCCTCCCACCCTCTCCCTCCCTTGCCCAATCCCTGTGTCGCCTTGGAAGGGAGCTTCCCCTGCGCCGGCCGCCTTCAGCTGACGCAGGAGAGGCTCGCTGTCAGCCTGACAGCAGGAGCGCCGATGCGGGGGTGGCGATTGGCACCGACGTGTTGGCGTTCTGCCTCTTGCGTTGACATGATGATGTTACGTTGACGCAAGAGGGATGGTAAGATTGCACTGCCCGAAAGGGGGGAAAGCCTATTTACAACCTTGTCACAAGCAAAATAACCTCTTTCGTGTTCCATCTTTCTAAATTTTCAATTATGCCTATGCTAGATGTTACACAACCCATCTGAAATTGACTCGTGACCCACCTAGTAGATCCCCACCCACAGTTTGAGAAACACTGCTATTCTGGGAAAGCCCTCTCTGTAATGACCTGTTGCCCAGTAAAATCAGTTGTGTATATATTAGAATATTGAAACGTATTTGTGTGTTCAAAGAAACAAGCTGTAATACTTCCTAATAGTCTCTTTTTTACTAAGATTCAAATTTACATTATAAGAAATTCATATTTTGGGCAGTTTTTAAAAAGTCTGTCTTAAAACAGCATGTTTTAAAGAAGTTTGTCTTAAAATACTGCAGACATTGAAGTATAAGTTAATCTCGCAATTGATAGTCAAGGTCAGGTTTTCAGCCAAGAATCTTGTAATTTTCTATGACCCTCAGATAAATTGGGGGCAAAGCTCAGGGTATGTGTGTCTTGTTTCTCCCACGCTGAGTTCAGGAGCCAATCACTGCAGTGAGGGGAGTAAGGGAAATGTATAAAAGCCCGCCAAATAATGACACAAGACAGATAGCATTGAATTGATGTGGGGGAGGAAGATTCATTCTGCAGGGAAAAACACCACAGCATAGCAACTTCAGAATGGGTTAAAAGTTAAGGAGTTAACAGAATGCTCAGAAAAGCCAGCTGCAGAGCTTTGACCAATGTAAACAATGAAACAGAGATCAAAGGACAGCTCTCTGCCAAGCTTGAGAATGCTCTGCAAGCTTAAAAGGTCATCTACAAACACTTTGCAGACAGGCAGCTGATACCTATCTTATTGTTGGTAGAATGCATAAAAGCCAATACAGTAGATACTTGCTTAAAGAGCAGTAAGACCGCTTTTTTTCACATTTTTACACTGCCTTTCCTGGCCTCCCAATCTGGAAATAACTGGTGCGGACATCTTTAGCAGCATGATGGGTTGCGCTAAATTCTAAATACAGGTGGGTCCTCATTATCCCCAGGGTCTACTTCATGGATTTTATAACCCACAAATTCTGGCCCCACTCCAGTTCCAGTTCGGTTCAGAGAGTGCGGGTGGGCCCCAATCCATGAGTTTCAATACCTGCAGATTGTGGTATTCACAGGGGTTCCAGACATGGATCCCCTGTGGATATCAAGGGCCCACTATATATGCTACATGAATCACTGCAAATGCACAAGAAATAAATGGATTTAGTAGGTATTGGGTTGAATTAAGAAACAGCGATAGACAGTACAAACATAATCTGGAATGGGAATTAAAGCTATGCTTGTTTACTTCATGTAGTTGTTGTTGCTGAAAGTATATATTTTAATTTTACTTTCTTCTACTAGTCATCTCAACATAATAATCCACAGTTTGTATGGGTGGTACCAGCTTTACGTCAGCTTCATGAAATCACACGTTCATTTATTAAGCAGACCTACCAAAAACAAGATAAGGTGAGAACATTTATTAGACAAAATAGAGTTGTGTGGATTAGGTATGATTGGTGGGCGAGAGTTGGAATGAAATGATGGGAAAGGAGGGAAAGATCTTGTATTTGTAAACCTTCCCCGTGTGAGTGTATGTGTGCGCACGCACTTTGGGACTGAAAAGCAGAATAAGAAATGTAGTGAGTGTGTCAATGATGGCATTCTTGCTGTAAACACAAGCCAGCATCAGTTCTTAAGAGATAATATTAAAATGATTTGAAAATAGTCTCATGAAGTTTATTAGTATTAGTTTATTAGCTATTAGTTTATTAGTATTATTACCTTTATTATTAGTAGTACTATTACCGAGGGATGTGGTGGCACAGTGGGTTAAACCACAGCTGCTGGGGTTTCCGACTGGAAGGTTGGGAGTTCAAGACTGCGCGACGGAGTGAGTTTCCGTTGCTTGTCCCAGCTCCTGCCAACCTAGCAGTTCGAAAGCACCTAAATGCAAGTAGATAAATAGGGACCACTTCGGTGGGAAGGTAATGGCGTTCCGTGCGCTACGGCATAGAGTCATGCCGGCCACATGACCACGGAAGCTTGTCCTTGGACAAAACTCCAGCTCTACAGGCTTTGAAACGGAGATGAGCACCGCCCCCTACAGCCGGTCACGACTAGACCATTCGGTCGTGGGCAAACCTTTACCTTTATTATTACCTTGCTTCACATTTTAATATTAAATCTTTATGGTGAAGTTGACTTTGAAAACGGAAGTATTTTGTACTAAGTTTAACTGAATTGGAACAGTGATGAGATCTGGAGATTATGGTAAGTAGGAGAATGATGATAGGAACTGTGAGAAATTCATGACCTTCCTTCCTTGCAAAAATTGAAAGCAACTTTGTACTTCTTATGATGCTCTGCTTAACGCTCCTCTCCAATATTTTTGCCAAGAGCATTATTCAGGATCTGAAGAAAAATTTTGAGATTGTGAAATTGGTAACAGGAAGCTTAATAGCATGCCACAGATTGGCTACATCAGTGGCAGGTCCTGGAGGCCTGTGTGGAGCAACATTTGTGGATGGCCGATACACATATCGGGAGGTAAGCAATATTGTGCTAATACATTGGGAAATCTCTAAATAAAGGAGTGTTAATGAGGGGGAAAAATTGGTGACATAAAGCCGCAGATGAGAAATGATAAAATGTGTTGAAGTAGCCATTGAGAAAGACTCTAACACCATTACATGTATTCTCTTTTCAGTACTTGGAGGCACACCTGAAATTTCTAGCATTTTTCCTTCAAGAAGCCACACTCTACTTAGGGTGGAATCGTGCTCGGGAAATCTGGGAATGCCTTGTAACAGGACAAGATGTCTGCGAATTAGATCGGGAGGTGAGATCCCAGAAAATAGAGTGGTGACTTAATTTTAATATGCATTTTTTAAACAAAATAACTGCTGTTCTTGATTGTTCCTAGAGTTATGTTGCTCTAACGTACTTCAATTTGTCGTGAAATTAGTCCTGGATGAGTAGAAAAGTGAGATTCTGAAAAAAAGTTTTATTTGTATTTTAATGGCAAACATGTTCCATTTTGACTGATGCCTCTGCATCAGTGCTTCCCAAACTCCTACAAGGACGTTGGGGGAGCACTGTAAGCATGTTCTTGGAGTGGGGGATAAGGCAGCGATGCAATCCCCAGGATCATGTTGCTGCTGGGGGGAGAAAGTAGGAGTTCTAATTATAGGAGCCAGCGCTGGCTTCCGGGGTGTGTGGAAAGCCCCATGGACACCTCCATAGGGCTCCCCAAGTCTCTAAATTAAAAAATTGTGATGGGAATCTACTCCCAGTTTTGCAATCAAAAATGAGAAGTAGCTTCCAGTTGTGATTTTTTTTTGTTGTTGTTCTGAGACTTGGGGAGCCCTGCAGAGGTATTGATAGGGTTCCCTGCACCTGCCAAGAGCATTGGCTCCTGTAACTAGAAAGCCCCCCTCCATCTGTCTCTGGTAGCGGTGTGATGCTGGGGATTGTGTTGCTGTCTTCTCCCCCTCCTGCCCCTGGAAAGGCTAGTGCTTTCCAGGCTGGTGGGTCGCATCCCACCACTTTGGGAGACATTACATGAATAGTGTTTCTGTCCCAGGTGATCCGGAACTCAACTTTTTAAATTCTTTACAAAAATACGTAGGAAAACTTGGAGAAAAATAAGTTGCTATGTTTCTGTTTAACAGAAACTGCTGTGAGAAATAATGGAAACAGAAAATAAATGCATGCTGAGTCTGACTATTGTAGTGTACATTTCATAAAGCCATTTCTTTTGGCACTGATTCGTTACAATGCTCTTTGGCCCAGTATAATTAACAGTTGTCCTAGTGAATGGGAGCAGTGCACCCTGGGAAGTGCTATGCCAGTTTCCTGCCTTATCTTAAGCCAGTGTTCTTCAAAGTACAGGCTTTTCAATGGGTTTCAAGATCAAGGGTTCCTTCATGCTTTTTCATTCTCGAAAACTGGCTGCCTTCATCTACTGCTGTCCTTCTATTCCCTCCTCTTGACCCCACCCAAACCTGCCATTGGGAGTAGGTCTTCTGGGCAGATATCTACCACTGCCCTCCCCTTTACAGGCTGCCTCTTGGCTGCGATCGCGCACCAGGCCAAGGCACACAGTGACAATGATATGGGCCTCAACACCTGCAACTGCTCAGTGGGCCGCAGTATCCAGTGATGATGTGATTGCCATTGGCCTACGTTGTGGGGAAATTGTTTTTAACACTGTCTTAAACAGTGTCTCCTATAGTACTGTCACACAGTGCCCAGCTTTCCAGAAGATATCCCTCACTTTAAGGGAGGTATTCTTGTGTATCTATTTTTCTTCAATTATTACTGTTGAACTGAAAAATCCCTGGCAAATACATCATAGCATCTAAAGTATAGTATAGAATTTTACCTAAAGACCCACACTATGAATTTTGTTCTCAGATGTGTTTTGAATGGTTTACAAAAGGACAGCATGATCTTGAGAGTGATGTTCAGCAGCAGCTTTTTAAAGAAAAAATTCTTAAACTGGAGTCCTATGAAATTACTATGAATGGTATGTAAGTATTTTTGCTCCTACAGTCAGAACTACTTTTCAGGCATTCGTCAGATATATTGGAATAAATTTGGAGAACTTATTACTGTTGAAACTAGTGAACAGGCTATTGATTTAAGGTCAATGTTTCACTGTTCTAAAAACATTTATAAACATGTTTGACAAATGAAAATAGAAGACTTCCTTTAAAATTTTAATTTTTAAAAACAGGTTTTGGTTTGTTTAAGACGTTCTTTGAAAATGTGAACCTCTGCGATCATAGATTGAAACGACAAGGAACCCAATTGGTGAGCAGCCTTCTCATATTCTTGCTCTTGTATAGGGTTTGGAATTTCACAACTGGCAAATTTGTTTGGGGAAAATAGTGTTGTAAAGTGGCAGTAATGTTTAAATTTTTGGCTCATCTAAGCTCTCGTAAACAAATTTTACCCAAGTTCCTATAGGGTTGGGTTCACACCAGTTTGCTGGAATTCAGTAATACGGGAAAAGAGTATCCAAAGTACTAACAGCTTCTTTTTTTGCCTATTTTTTTATAGCATGTAGAAAAATTGGAACTAATAGGCATGGATTTTATTTGGAAAATTGCAATGGAGTCACCTGATGAAGAAATAGCTAATGAAGCCATTCAGCTGATCATAAATTATAGTTATATTAATCTCAATCCTAGACTGAAAAAGGTAATTACATTGTTTGGTGTAAAACTGGCTACAACTATACTGGTCCCAGTAGAGAGAGAGAATAGGTAAATTATTTTAAGCTGGTTGGGCAATCAGCTTACCTACTCCCTCAACTCATGGTTGATACCATAATCTTTGTGTAGTAATAGCCCTGTGCTTTTATTTGTTATGTCAATATATCTGCAACAATTAATTTGCTACTTTTATTTTTTCAGGATTCTGTGTCACTTCATAAGAAATTCATTGCTGATTGTTACACAAGATTAGAAGTAAGAATCATATTTTTTTCTCATATTTTCATTTTCTTCTTACTTGTTTGTAAGGTAGTTTTCAAATGCTTTGCCTTGTACAGAGGCCACCTTCCTGAACAAAATACACATTACCACCACCACCCCACTTAGGGATGTCCAGCTTATGGACATCCCAGCTGTAAAAAGCTGCATTGGTGCTTTTGCACAGGCTCAGAACATCTTTTGCTGGTGCTAGGCATGATAGTGCTGGCCTGGCAGGAACTGGTCTTAGGTCAGTTCCATGTTACATATGGCCCTCCAGAATCTAACCTCTCTGAAAGTATGAGATGTAGTATTTGGTACCTTTTAATAAACAATCAGAAACATGGAAGTAAATTAGAAATAAAACCATTCCTGCCTATTGTGGCTTGGCATTACTATGTTTATGAAACATTTCCTTTTGTAATGAGGAAATGGGTTAAATGTTTAGGTGCAGGCTATATTTCCTCTGTGCCCCTTGGTACTGAATAGGTTACCCATTTAATTTTCAATACCTTCTATGCCTTCATATCATTTCAAGAATAGCAAGTCTTTTCTTATTGTAGGCGGCCAGTTCAGCACTCGGTGGTCCGACATTGACACATGCTGTTACCAGAGCTACAAAAATGCTAACAGCAACTGCCATGCCTACTGTGGCAACATCAGTACAATCTCCTTACAGGTAAGCTTATGTTTCAGCTTAGAAGAATATTCACTGTAGCTCAGGCTAGATTATTCTCTAAACCATGCTTTGGAGAATCAGGAACATGCTGCTGGCTTGCATGCACCCTCATTTCTACGGCTTCTCTAACTATGGTATGCTATGGTATGTGAATCTGGCAAACTATGATTACTGCTAACTCGCCTAATTCACTTCAAACTATCCTTAGACTGTGCAGCAGGTGGGATTCTGGGGTCATGTTGGTTGCTTTTGTCGGGCTAGTAGATGTTCTTCAGAAACTGAGCTGAGACCTTAACCTACTCTCTGCCACTTCTCTTGACTGTAATTTCCAGGTCAACAAAACTTGTAATAATTGAGAGGCTACTGCTGTTGGCAGAACGCTACGTCATCACTATAGAGGTAAAATATTCTCTTGTCATGTCAGTCGCTATACCTTTTTTCAGTAGAGCCAGTGTCTGTTCCATTAGGGTAGCACATTTGGTTTGGATCTGAAAAGTCAGGATTCAACTTGTATATTCCTCTTACAAACTTACTGTGTAGCCTTATGCAAGTTACTGTTTCTCAACCTCACCCATCCCCTCTCTGTAAAAGGGAAATAATGTAATCTACATCTCAGGAGTGTTGTGAAAGGAAAGCATTGTCAACTGTGTGTGCTTTATGACTGATTATTCTTTATAAAGGTTACACGCCAATAACAGCGTAAGTTGTACATAAGATTGTGCTGTAGACTCTTAGAGTTAAAAGAACAGTTTAGGCCAGTGATTCTCAAACTTTTTGCACCAGGACCCACCTTTTAGAATGGCATTCATGTTGGGATCCACCAGAAGTGATGCCATTAACCTGGAAATGACATCATCAAGCAGGAAGTGCCGTCATTGTGATAATAAAATGACACTCCTGGAATGCAAATTGTGCAGTTGTTTTATCCAAGAATGCCAACCATGAAGCATACCTGACTGAGAGCAAGATTAGGACAAAATATTATGCAAAAGTACTGAACTAAAAGCAATTTTGTTTAAAAATCTCACTTGAAAATTCAAAGTTTAACACTCACAAAAGGAATATAGCAAGAGTAAGGTCTTCAGCTTTCAAGATGACTGCTCCCAGCTTTCCACCACCCACCTGACATCAGGTCACAACCCACCAAGTGGGTCCCAACCCACAATTTGAGAAATACTGGTTTAGCTCATTATCAAGTTGAATTGTTTCTCTAATTTGTTAAATTACATACTTGAATATTTTTCTGCATTCTCTCTGTAGGATCTTTACTCTGTTCCTCGGACTATTCTACCTCATGGTGCCTCCTTTCATGGACATCTTCTAACACTTAATATTACTTATGAGTCTACCAAAGATACCTTTACTGTAGAGGTATGCTTATATAGTTTTACTGCAGTTTTACTTTCAAGATATACTCCTGGGAATGTGAATATTCTCCAGAGAAAAAGGAGTCAGTGTGAAACAAAGTAAGGTTGGCCCTCCTTATCTGCATGTTCAGGACCCACGGATTTGACCCAACCTCACCTCCCAAAACAACTGACTGCACAATCCTATACATGTCTACTCAGAAGTAAGTACCATTGTGTTCAATGGGGCTTACCCCAGGAAAGTGTGTATAGGATTGCAGCCTGACTCTTCCAGTCACCGCATGCAACCTCCCTGCTCCTCAAAAGGCCTGCTGGAGCCTTCTGAGAGATTCTTCTGGTTTAGCAAAAGCAGAAGTGCATCTCAGGAGGCTCTAGTGGGCCTTCTGAGGCATGGGGAGGCCACATGAAACTGGAAGGCACTTCCAACTGTGTCCAGAGGGCCCCAACCAGCTTTCTCAGTTATCTGTGGGTTTGAGTATCTGTGGAGGTCTGGAAACAAATCCCCGCAGATTCAGGGCCAACCTGTATATAGTAAGATCAGAATATGCTGAGTAAGTAGGATCTGTTGGGTGCTAAAGGGCCAATAAGTTCTCATTCCAGTTTGCAAGCATAAATGACCTAAATTTACCTCATTTTTACAGGCTCATAGCAATGAAACCATTGGGAGTGTCAGATGGAAGATAGCAAAGCTGTTGAATGCTCCTGTGGACAACATACAAATATTTGCAAATGACAGTTTGGTACGTTGGTTGAAATAAGATTATTTTCCATATTTATGTGTTTGCTAAGACTAAGAAGAATATTATATTTCAGTTAACAGTGAATAAGGATCAAAAGCTACTTCACCAGTTAGTCTTCTCTGATGAACAAGCGCTTACTGTCAAGACATCAGGAAGTGGAACCCCATCGGCCAGCTCTGCTGAGTCCTCCACTAGTTCCAGCAACAGCAGTAGTGTCTTCAGTTCATCATATGCAATGGAACAGGTACAGTATGAGTGGCTGAAATGTAGTCTTCACATTTCTTTCATTTGTTAAATCGTTATGGTGTTGTCAAGCAGAGTTAGTTTCTTTTTTCCATTCAAAAGTGCTTTCAGCTGGCTTCTGTTTATCCTATGTTGTACGTTCCCAAATTATCTAACTAATTACAAAATCAGTTGGTTAGGTCTAAAACAGGGTCTTCTAGCTTGTTTTAAAAGGAGGACTGTGAGGTGTGCTATGAGCAATGAGTGAAACTGAAATAAAAACTCACCCTGAATGAATATGAATGCTTTCTTTCTGCAACCCAGTTCTCACTGTTTCTCGTGGTGCTTATGTATTTATGTATGTGTGTGTATTTGTGTATTTGACCACACCTACATGGGATTTTATAAACTCCTGTTAACAAGAGGGGAGTCCCTTTTTGCTTTTGCTGATTGTAATTTCTGCTGTATTTTCAGAGTCAACTTAGAATGGTCTCAAATGCCCTCTGCAGAACCCTACCTCTCCTTGACAGGGGTTTATAGAATCCCATGTAAAGTATATAGATACCACAAGAAGGAGCGTGAACACCAGGGTGAAAGAATATTATTATTTATTTATTATTTTTATTATTATTAATTAAATTTATACCCCGCCTTTCTGCCTGAAGGCACCCAAGGCGGCTTACAACGTTTAAAATACAATAAAAACACAATATTTAACAGTTAAAAACAATAGTTAAAAACAATAATTGAGATATTTAAAATTTAAACAGCCAGCCCCGTGGATCCTAGAGAGAGGGGGGGGGGCCGTAGGATGGATTTCCAACATGCACGGACATTGTCTACAACTCCCCAATACCGCACTTGTATTTCAGGTAAACAGTAGAGATACAAAAACATCTAACAAATAGGAACAGATAGGAGGAGCGTCAGCCAACCAATCAATGTTTGGTTACCAGCCCTTCAGAATGCTAGAATCCAGAAATTTGGAACAGGAAAAGAACTGGGTTGCAGAAAGAAAGCGCATAGTCCTTTAAGAAACACACAGTGAACAAGTAGAAGATCAGTAGACCATTATTGACAGTTATTGTGGGGTGATGAGGAGGATCTGTGAATCTCCCCTCTAGTCCTCTGGACATGCCCAGCATAATCATGGGCAAAACATTAGGAAATTAAATCCATCACAGACCATGTTTGTCAAGCCCGAAAGTTCTTCCTGCAACAATAATAATACCAGTCGCAAAAGCCTTAGATTATGTAAGTGTTAAAATCGCAATTTTGTGGTGTTGACATCTTAGGCCAGGTTTTAAATGTGTTTTGCTAACTTAAAATAGTCATGTTAAATTGTTTAAAAGTGGTGGGCTGAACTAATTGTGTGTTTGTTTTTTCCTCAGGAAAAATCTCTCCCTGGAGTAGTAATGGCTCTTGTGTGTAATGTATTTGACATGCTTTACCAACTTGCTAATCTAGAGGAGCCAAGGTAAGCAGTCTTGTTAAAGCACTGTTGAGGTGCTGTTACTGTAGATTCCAGATATTTAATGCTTACGAAGTATTTACAAGTGGACTTCATTACTGTGGATACTTAAGAGTAACTGTCTCTTTTTTATCTTTAGGATAACTTTAAGAGTACGGAGGCTTCTTTTGTTGATTCCTACTGATCCAGCTATTCAGGAAGCTCTTGATCAACTAGATTCTCTTGGACGAAAGGTACAAATTGGCATGATATATGAATAATAATGGGATGTTAAATTTCTTTCCGATCATGGAGTAACGCTAACATTGATTTTGAAAAGAGTGAAGTATTTGCTTTGCTTATTGTTTTTTGTTCTAGGAAAAATTGGCATTAGTATGGCTAATGTGTTTATCATCACTAGAACATGAACACAGATCAGTGTTAGAACAACCATGTATCAGCTTGCAACCCTGAAGACACTGTAGATTTATTACTCTATTTCCTTTTACGCCACAGGGTCATTTTGCATCAGTATAGTCTGAAAACGAGTAAATTCAGAGATTCTTATTAACATCAGGTAGCAAGATAAAAGGTCTTAGGGCTGATGGCCTAGCTGTCCATGTCAAGACACTGATTTATAAACAAATGTCTTAGAAGTTAGTTCTACTTAAAAAATGGGTTTGTTTCTGCATAGGTATTTGTAACCATAAGTCTGCATATTTTTAAATAGATTCTCCTCACTGCACCTGCTGTGTTACTGTGGGTGGTCAAAAAACCCACCTCAATCCCTGCCCAAAGTGACCAGGGCTGTATTTTTCGTCCATTTAGTAGAGGAAAAGAGAGTAAATGTGTTCTGATTGGGGTCATGCCTAAATGGCAAAAAGACATTAGTTTTTTTTGTCCCACACAAACTGGTGGCAGTGGCAGCTACTTCTCACCTAAAAAGTGAAAGTGTGATGCAAGTTTTGGGTGCATTTTATTATTTGTGATATAATAGTGCTTATTCTTGGCAGCCTAATTCTCCTTTCACTAGTTCAGAGCTCTTCAAATGGTGGTTCACAACCCATCAAAAAAGGGGCCATTTCCTCTTAAGGGGAGTGGCCCCAGAAATCATTGTCCTGCGGAAGCACAGTGCTTGCGGCACCATGGCATTTAGGGGCATGTGCCCTACCTGGGGAGTCCAGAAGGATTGGGGAGGCCCACTGCCATAACCGCAGGCCTCCCTGATGCTTAAAATAGCTCCCCTGCAAGATCAGAGCTTACTTCCTGAAGTTCTTACTTTGCAGGAAGTTCTTTGTACTCTTCAGAATACCCAGGTATGAGTACTACTCCTGATATCCAGATCAACTTGCAAACTTCATAAAGGTTCATCTGGAATAAGGAAGGACATTAAACTGGTCTAAATGAGATGCAGATTGTGAAAAGGCACATTAAAGAGGCAGTGCTATTAGAATACATACTTCTGGTTTTGGGGGAAAAAGCAGTGTTGTAATAGGTTCTTTAACAGTCTACTCGTTTGAAACCTTTCTATTTGCATGTTAAAAGTGTATTAGATAGGGTATATGCCTTGAGGATTTCTTGATTTAGGAATATCAGGAGGCCTATTTAGAGTGATTATATTAGAAGCATAATCAAAATTGCTTGCCATTTGTATTTCTGTTATTTCTCAGAAAACATTACTGCCTGAATCAAATTCTCAGTCTTCAAAATCCCCATCTCTGTCTACAAAGCATCAGCACCAACCTAGTGCTAGTTCTATACTTGAAAGCCTTTTCAGGTCTTTTGCTCCAGGAATGTCTACATTTAGAGTGCTTTACAATCTTGAGGTAAGAGTGTCTATATTTCTTCATGTACAATAAAATGCATCAACTTGGTTCTTGCCATGACAGTCTTGGGGATTACAGAGTAGCTTTTGTGATGGGCTGAAACAGGGATGGTCAATCAGGTTACTCTCCTCATACCAATTTTTTATATTTCCTTGACATTAAACTTTCCATAAGTTCTGTCTTGTAAGACCCACCATCTCTCATTTCAATGAAATTCACTTTATGAAAGCTTTGTAGATCTCAGTGTCACAAGGGTCTTTTATTGTGTTACAGTGAATTTACTTAATGGTGTGAGGGATGTTAGTAAAAAGTAATGTCGATCTATAGAAAAAAAACACCATTGAAGCCAACTGATAATGAAAGTGCCATAGTACATAAGCTAATTCTCAATAGCAACATGAGTATAGTGTGAACTGTCATGCAACTTGAGGACATTATCTTGTGCCCTTGGGTGAAAGTAACTTAATTGATCACCTCATTGAAGGTATACTACTTTTCTGTGAATATTTTTTTAGGTTCTGAGTTCCAAGCTAATGCCGACAGCAGATGACGAAATGGCAAGAAATTGTGCCAAATCTTTTTGTGAAAATTTTCTCAGAGCAGGTGGCTTGAGGTTAGTTTATATCTAAATATATATCTATATCTTCACTATGTCTTTAAAATACACGATATGAGGACATCTTCTTGGCAGGATTGGCACTTGGACATCAAGAAGTTATCCAGGACCATTTCAGAATAGCCTAAGTGAGGCAGTGTGTGCCTCTAAACCTCTAGGATGACAGCTGGACTGTATGTGGCTTGGGGTGAACCATGGAACCTGGACTCATATGTGCAGCCAGTGCTCTTGTAACAATAGGCAGAGCAATCCTGAGGACCAAGATTTCCTGGGCTACTAGGCACCACGAAAATGACATCCACTCGAAACCTCTGATCCAGTGGTTCTCATACTTTTCAGTACGGGACCAATTTTGGAACGGCACTCATGTTGAAATGATGTCATAGCCAGAAGTGACATCAAGCAGGAAATGCCATCGCTATGACGTAATCAAATGACACTCCTAGAATGCAAACTGGCATTCCTGGACTGCAGCAATTTTACAATCATGAAACATCCCTGACAGAAAGTGAGATTAGGACAAAGTACTATGTAAAAGCACTGAATTAAAAACAAAATTTTAAAAACACTCACTTGAAAATTCACAAAAGGCATATAGTGAATTTATATAAATAGTGAAAAACCACAAATAGTGAAAAACCACACTCACAAATAGTGAAAATAGTGAAAAACCACACTCACAAAACCGCAAATAGTGAAAAACCACACTCACAAAAAGCATATAGCAAGAGTAAGTTCTGCAGTTTCTAAGATGGCTGCTCCCAGCTTTCCACAACCCACCAGACAACAGGTCGTGACCCACCAAATGGGTCCCGACCCACAATCTGTGGCGGGCAGGAGGAATCAATGCGGCCAGGAAGGTGTAGAACTTCCCTGAGTGGGTGCCTCCCATCCAACTGATCCATACCTTGACCAGTGAGGGCAAAGAGTCTGCTGCTGCTGGATTCCTTCCTCTTTCAGGAGCCCCTGCCAGACTTAAGTCCGCATTTAGGCCTTAAGGCCTTCCTCAGGCAATAACACAGGAATAAAATCTACCAGGCCTAAATTTACATGTAGGCTTCAGGCCTCCCTCATGCAGTAGCATGGGGGGGGAATCTACCAGATTTAATTGGCATATAGGACTTGGGCTTTCCTTGTGCAGTAGCACCGGGGGGGGGGCAGGAATCTGCCAGGCCTACAGTCTCTGCCAGGCTTGTAGACCTCAATCTCTCCTCATGCAGTAGAATGGGAAAAGAAACCTGCCCCCCCTTTGCCTGTGCGAGGGCCAAGTCCTGACTATGGAAAGTGGGGAAGGTGAAGAGAAAGGAATTGGAGAAAAAAAAATGTACAGAGCTCAGAGGATTAGCTTCCTGTCCCAGGAGAGGTAGAGCTAGCCTGGGGAAAAGGAAAGCCCTCCCTGGAGGAGGAGCATCTACGATTGGCCCTGCCTCCTGCTAGTAGGGGTGGCTTTCCCCAGGAATAACCCATTTCTCTACCAGAAATGGGATGTGGTGGTGCAGCGGGTTAAACCGCTGCCGTTGGGCTTTCCGACCGGAAGGTTGGGAGTTCAAGACTGCGTGACGGAGTGAGCTCCCGTTGCTTGTCCCAGCTTCTGCCAACCTAGCAGTTCGAAAGCACTTAAATGCAAGTAGATAAATAGGGACCACTTCGGTGGGAAGGGAACGGCACGGCGTTCCGTGCGCTACGGCGTAGAGTCATGCCAGCCACATGACCATGGAAGCTTGTCCTCGGACAAAACTCCAGCTCTACAGGCTTTGAAACGGAGATGAGCACCGCCCCTTACAGTTGGTCACGACTAGACCATTCGGTCATGGGGAAACCCTTACCTACCAGAAAACACAATTCTAAGCTCTACGTTTTAGCCCTCCAATCTACTTTTTAATAACTGTTCCTGTTAGCATTTGAAGGCACCACAGAGACAGTGCCAGGAGGACTACAATCAGGCAAGGACCAGCCATTTATTCAATAGGGGTTATTTGGTGAACTATAAATATGGGACCCACAGATATGGGGATGGACACTTCTTTTACAATTGTTGGTATCTGTTATATAGATGTAATCAGTTAAATTTTAAGATTCTCTGGGAGGAGGAAGGGGTAGCATTTGAAGACCTGTGGGTATGCCCCTCCTACTCCGATAGGCAGGGCCGGCTGAAGATTAGGCTCCACCCAGTAGGAGGGTATCCCAGCCCCCAGTCTGGCCCTGCCTCCTAGAGACAAGGTTGTGCTAGTCGAGCTCAGAGCATGACAGAAGATTAGGCTCAAGATACTTTTCAGTCACCCATTCTACAAGAAGATCAGGCAATAGCTTTTGTCAATGTGTTCCAAATACATCAAGTGACCCCTTTAAGACCTTGAGGTATATCAGATGTCTCAGCCATTTTGCTTGATTTTTGGATTCATTCGTTAAGCTCTAAATGGATTTGTTAATGGTCTAAGATATCACTGTGCTGTTGATTTGTCTATACCTTTTAATGGGAGTAGACAGTCTTTGGCAGTAAGCTATCTCTGAGGTAGTTACTGCAAGGGAACAGTGCAGCTGATTGTGTCATACTTATAAAATAGTTAACACATGAATTTTAACTTGAGAAGCTACCAACTACCTTTCCATTCAGGCCAAAATGAGTCTTCAATTTAGACAGTAGGGTGCTTCTTTTACTTGCACTGTGTAATCCTTTAGGAGAATATCTGTTCACTTGAAGGACTTCTCCATGCTTTCTTTTAAAAGTTATTTGAACTTGTTTATTTTCCAGTTTGGTAGTGAATGTCATGCAAAGAGACTCAATCCCATCAGAAGTGGACTATGAAACAAGACAGGGAGTTTATTCAATCTGTCTGCAACTGGCAAGGTATGTTGTTGACTTTCTCAACAGTAAGCGTGTAGTCCGACCTCAGCATCTCCAGCCTCAGACCATCTACCTGTCAGCCTTCCTGATGTAGGTTGGTATCTGCAGATTTGACCTGCTTTGGATGAAATTCACTGGTTCTAAATTCACGGAGAAGGAACATGGACCTGTACATGACACTAATTAAATGAGCTCTTGAGATTATGGTCTTTCTAAGTATATACAATGATCTTTACTGTTCAGTATAGCACTCAATGCTTTTATCTTTAGGTTTTTGCTTGTTGGGCAAACAATGCCTACCTTACTAGATGAAGATATTCCTAAATATGGAGTGGAAACGCTGTCTTCACGCCCATTTCGTAATGTAAGCCGACAAACTACCAGGCAAATGTCAATTTGTGGAACCCCAGAGAAGTCATCTTATCGGCAGCTCTCTGTTTCAGACAGATCCTCCATCAGAGTTGAGGAGATCATTCCTGCTGCAAGAGTAGCCATACAGGTATGTAGTCCCAATATGATAGTATATTTAGCAATACGATATGATAAAGGACAGGTTTGTGCATATCTTACACAGAATCTTAGTACCTTATTATTATTTTCCCCTTGTGAACTGCTTTGAATTTGTGGAAAAGTGGTGCATAAATACTGTTCGTTGGTTGGTTGTCTGATTTTTTATGTCGGTATGCCATAAAACTTCAAAAAAAACTAATGTACCACAAAAACTAATGCACCACATTTGTTGGTATCATGTTTCCAATTACCTATGGTTTGGGGCAATCTGTAAATGCATCCTTGTTTTATACTTTTGAACTAAGAAACAAAATCCTTTCCTTTCAGACCATGGAAGCCAATGACTTCACTTCCACAGTAGCTTGTTTCATGCGGCTCTCGTGGGCTGCTGCTGCAGGGCGCCTTGACCTGGTGGGGAGCAGCCAGCCAATAAAAGAAAGTAACATGCTGTTCCCTGCTGGGATTCGTAACAGGCTTAGCAGCTCAGGTACTTTACTAGTTTATCTCAATCAAAAGGATTGTTCCCTGACTTTAGCATTTTGAAAATCATACACTTGAAAGGTCTGAATTTAAGCTTTGAGAAATATCTAGAAAATCTTTGTAATCCATTCTGTCACCTTTTAACTACAGGAAGTAATTGCAGTTCTGGAAGTGAAGGAGAATCAACAGCCCTGCATGCTGGGATCTGTGTGCGACAGCATTCTGTATCCACCAAGGATGCATTGATTGCTGGAGAGGCCTTGTCTCTCTTAGTCACATGCCTGCAACTCCGCAGCCAGCAGTTGGGTAAGTAAGCAAATACCTCTGCTTTACCTAGTGTAGATTCCTAATGTTAGTACACCACATGAGCCATGAGCATCCAGTCCTGTCACCTTGTCATCCAACTCTCACTTTCTCTGTCACTGTAACTATTACTTTACCTACAGTTTATAATAACACGGTATTGGCAATATTTCATAGCAAAATAACTTAAACCAGGTTTGTCTTTTAGGATCTTTCTATAACCTCCCATGTGTTGCTGACTTTATCATAGACATCCTTCTGGGATCACCAAGTGCTGAGGTAAGTGTGTGTTTGTGTTTGCAGAAGACTTCTTTTGCACAAAGTACTCAATGGAAAGTACAGGTGGGCCTGCATTATCCACGGGTTCAACATCCACAGATTTGAAAATCCACAGATGCCGAAACCACCACCACCCCGAGTCCTCCTGGAACTTCCAAACTGACCAGAGGGTTTTCTGAGACCTGCAGATGCCACACTCGACCATGGCCTCTATAGGCCTCAAAATGGCCTTTTCATCCAAAGAAGTCACGTTTTTATGCCCTTAAAATACATTCTGAGGCCTGGGAAAGCCCCAGAAGTAACATGTTTTACACGAAACGGGCATTCTGAAGCCCACAGAGGCCATAGGCAGTCATCCCACTGCTTCTGCAGGCCTTAGAAAATTTTCCAGACGATGGGGGTGGCCCAGATCGGCGGGTTTTAATACCAGCAGATTTCCGTATCTGCAGGAGTTCTGAGAAGTGATCCCCCACTCCTGGGGATAATGTGAGCCACCTGTACTACTAACATTAATGTACATGCTTAGTACATTAGTACATAAAATAAATGCTTAATTTTGCGATTGATATGGCAGCCTTTTAAAAGTTTTTATATAGGTGACCTGCAGAGAATCAATCAGATGGGGGGACATACTTCCAAGTAAACATGTATATTATTGTTCTCGTAGACTTTGACAAATTCCTAAGGCAATACTGTTAGACGGCTTCATGACACAATGTGTTCTTTCGCTATATTCCAGATTCGTCGTGTTGCTTGTGACCAGTTGTATACCCTCAGTCAGACAGATACATCAGCTCATCCAGACTTGCAGAAACCAAACCAATTTCTTTTGAGTGTCATCCTTACTGCTCAACTTCCTCTTTGGTCACCTACCAGCATCATGAGAGGAGTCAACCAGAGGCAAGTTGGAGGCATGTTTATTCAATAGAGAATGTAAGAATTAAAAATAAGCATTTGTGTTAAATGCTTATTTCAGATAAGGGCAGTTAAATTTGTCATGCAGAGAAGAAAAAAACCCAGAAGTGAACTGGGGAACATTAAAGTTTCCTTGTGGGTTCTTTCATAGAGAAATTGGAATGTCTCCCCGTTTGTCCTCTTACAGTGATCTACACACTGTGATGCTCTCTTCTGGAATTAGCCTCTCTTGAAGAAAGGCTTAGCTTGTTTCTAAATTAGACTGCCACTTCCTCCATGGAACCAGTCTGTCTTCTGCTTCTGTGGTGAATGTACACAGGCTCTTAGCCTGGTCAGAGAAACTGGTGGAGTTAGGATACCCATGCGGTTGCTGAGGCTTATAGCACATGGTGAACCCTGATACACCCAGCTCTTTAGGCATAATACAAAGATTTAGATGCACTTTTGGAGGTAGTATAGCCTGCCAACATAAATCAAGATAAATATTTTCTCTTCTGGTATGTTAGTTTGTTCTTAAACTTATAAAAACTTGTCATAGTAAATGTACAAATAGCACAAATTATTAATAGTGTTTTCTGCATTATTAAACTTCCATGCATAGCATAATTCTCTCTAAATTCTAGTCTTTCTACTACTGTTAAATTTTCAGTAAATAGAAAAAAAATCATTCAGTTGAACATATAGCAATATTTGCTTAAAGTTCAACTGTAAGCATAAATGGCAAATCCATCTGCTTTCACAACCATAACTTTAAGGTCTTAACATTTCATCATATTATCCTTGGCATGACATTTGGAAGCAGTTAATTACTGTGAGGTTAAAATAAAAATAGAAAGATCTTTAAGCATGGAATTTACATGTGAACAAACATGATTTAATCAGATTGGATCATTTGACTATGCATGTGTAGATGGCACATACGAAAGTTTCTGTAAAATGTTTCTGTTGCTTATTAGGAAATCCTCTTCCTAGTATTAATTGCTTTTTTTTTTTTAGACTTCTATCCCAATGTACAGAATACTTTGATCTTAGATGCCAGTTACTGGATGATCTCACGTGTAAGTAGTAAAAATAAAACTACTTGCAAATTTAAACAAGCAAGTGTTCCTTATCTAGAATATAGAATATTAAATAAAACCTACAAAAAAACTAAATATTGGTAATTGAGCTTCCAAAGGAAAAATGCAGTCGGCTCATGTTATCCGCGATTTGGAACTCACTGATTCCAGCATACATGGGTCTCCCAACCCCTGGGGCCTGTGTTCTAAACCTCCGGGACTTCACCAGGTATCAGAATATCTTTTAAAGACATATAAATGACACTTCCAGTTTTGAAAAACCAGAAGTGACATTTTTTTCTAACCCACATTCTGAGGCCTGCAGAGGCGACAGGTAGATGCGTGCAGCCTCTGTGGAACTCGGAAGAGCTTCTGGACCCAACCGGAGCCCAGCTCCAGTCAGGTTCAGAAGGTGTGGGCAGGCCCGAAAGCCATAGTTTTCCTTACCCACGGGGGAGGGGGATAGTTCTGGAGTGGACCCCCACAAATACCACAGGCCTTCCTGTATTCTTTTCAACAAACCTAATTGATCTTCTATCACTTCACTTTTTCCATTTGGTAAGCCTGTATTCTTTGTGGGCTGTCTGTTTAGCTCCATACAAGACTGCATGCATTGATCAAGGACAGTTCTGGAGATCAAGCAGTAGACTTTCTTCCTGCTTCTGCAACTTAACATTATACAGTACAATAATTTCGTGTTTTTTCCTAATTGGGGGGAAATGTGCAGTATAGTAAGCAAATGGTAATGCAGTTGGCTTCTTGGTAACAATTTGCAAATGGTCTTGGATTCTTAATTAGGCATTATAATGTTAACACTAGTTGCCATATGCAACCATGGTAGCATTAGTAACTTCAGATGTGGTTTTGTTCAGAACCTCTAACTCCAAAAAGCCCTGTTCCAGTATTGCATTCCATTTACAGGGCTTATGGTCAGCCTGCCTATGCCAATCTAAGAGACTCAAGTCTACATGAAGGAAGTATACAGTGGGTCCACGGGTTTGGTACCCAACACAGGTTCCAAACCTGCTGCTGGAGGACCCACAGAGACTTCCCAGGCATGACCAGAGGATGAGCCCGAGAGGTCAGAATACCTCCCCACAACTCCGAATGCCTGCCAGAGTTGGAATGCTTGACAGGTACTTCTAGTTTTTGCAACAAAAAGTAGAAGTACCTGCTAAACCGCTCCGGCAGGCATTTGGAGGCCGCATATAACCTCCCCATTCCTCAGAAAACAAGTCGAACCATGGATTTCATTATCTGTTATTTTTGGCATCCGTGAAGATTCTAGGAATGGAACTCCCATGGATGCCAAGGACCAACCTCTATACTGCAATAAATAAAAATAAATTGCAAGAGAATAACTAGGTTCATCTGAAACTAAATTAAACAATGTCATAACTGAATATTGATGATCGACATTGCATTCATTGTCCTTTCATTTTGTCGATTATGTCTTCCGCTACACCATTTGTTTTTAATCACCCAGCTTCAGAAATGGACCAGCTAAAGATCAGTCCAGCAGCCATGTTGGAGGACGAGATTACGTGGCTGGATAACTTTGAACCTACCCGTGCAGCCGAGTGTGAAACAAGTGAAGCGGATAATGTTTTATTGGCGGGACATTTGAGGCTTATTAAAATTCTTCTCTCACTGTGTGGGACAGAGAAGGAAATGCTAGGTAACTCTTGCTTACAGTTATGGCGTTTTTTACTCACTTCAGGCATTCTTGGAAGTAATATATACAACATGTGCCTGAGACTTGATTATAACCCTTTCCACTATAGAAGCCTGTCTGTTCATATAACCATTGGCATGCCTGTCTGTTCATATAACCATATTCTTTCAATGGAAAGAATAAATAACACCAATTTATTCTTTCCATAGGTTCATCTTTGATCAAACCGTTATTAGATGACTTCCTCTTTCGCGCATCTCGGATTATCCTGAATAGCCATTCTCCAGCTGGGAGTGTTGCCCTTACTCAGCAAGACTTTCACCCAAAGTAAAGAATGTATTAATACATATGCTGAGAATTGCAGACCCTCTTTGGGTCCCCTTAGGGAGAAAGTCAGGGGGAAAATGCTGTAAATAAATTGCAGAGAGTTGAGTTAAATTTTTGAGTACTCAGTTAACTTTGGATGCACAGAAAAGACAATGATAAAATGGGGCCTCTTCACTTTCCCTTAAGTTTAAACATCATACTAGGTTATATCGTCTGCACAGTGCTGCAGTCTAGAAGTTCCCTTTTACCCTGAGATTGTTGAAAATTAAATAGCTGAAAAGAAATATGCTTCCTGGGAAATCTACTGAGAGGCACATTAAGATTGCTTCATAATAAATTGTCTGAGGGCCCAATCCTAGCCAGTTTTCCAGCACTGATGCAGCTGTGCCATCAGGGTGTGCGCTGCATCCTGTGGTGATGGGGTTAATCCCCACAGGAAATGTAATGGAACGTTTGTACCCTTACCTTGGGGCCACACTGTGGCTGCATTAGCATTGGCAAGATTGGGCCCTGAATTGTCCTCATAGGTTTGAAAAGTTTTACAAGAAGAAATACGCTCCAGATATGTAACTCCTTGAGGATACTAAGCAATAAACCATAAACTTTTTTCCTTGGAACTACTGGGTTCTAGTATTCTTAAGGTGCATGTAGTATTTATAATTTTGCATCACAGCAGTTGCCATTACCACAATGCCTCTGAGAAGCACAAGGCTACTGAAATCTGAAGATTGGGCTGTGGCTCAGTGATATAGCACCTGCTTTGTATGCAGAAGCCTAGGTTTAGTGCTTAGCATCTCCAGGGAAGACTGGGAAGAATCCCTTTCTGAACACCTAGTGCAGAATTGAGCTAGATGGTCCAATGGTCTGACTCTGTAGAAGGCAGCTTCCTATGTCCCCTCTCCAGCCGTTAGGAAAGTCTTCTAATAGCTTTGTAAGAGTTTCAGCATGACTCTTCTTTGTACCCTTATTTCTCAGAATGTGTGATGGGTTCCCTTCCTGTTTACCCTACCAAAGTCCATAGCAAATTTTGCAAGCTTCTTTCTTGCAAATGTTGAATGCCACAGAAATATATAAACAAAGTAACTTTTTTTGGTAAATTGTTCATTTTGGAATAACTTATTCCAGTTTCTGAATCTGAGGATTTAGGGTGGAAATCTTAAGCACTTTACTGCAGAATCCTCCTCTAATCTACACCCTGTAACCAGCTGTTACTTTGTAGTAGAAAATGATAAATAAGCAGAACCTTTGCACTGTATGCTTACATCTGCAAAAATGAATAGCATCCAGTGGTCTGAGAAATAAACTTCTCCAAATGGGCTTAAAATTTGAACTGCACAGATGGGCATTAAATGTGGCTTTGATTCCCTTCGGCAACTGTTGGAAGTAGGTCATTTGATATAACTACTCGCTGGCATGAAAGCTGGATATGGAGCATGAAGAGATACTGTTTATTGCATCCTTTTTAGATGCAGCACGGTGAACAGCCGCTTAGCAGCATACGAAGTGCTGGTAATGCTGGCTGATAGCTCGCCCTCCAATCTTCAACTTATCACGAAAGAACTGCTTTCTATGCATCACCAGCTTGATCCAGCTCTTTCCAAGGAGTTTGATGTAAGTAAGTGAAAGGGACCACTTCCTTTCTGCATCAAAGTAGAATTGCTCACTAATTATATTTATGTGAAGATAAATGACGGATATTCACATTGGAATACGATGACATATAGAAATGTGGGAAAGTGGTTTTATTGGGGGCTATTTTTTTCAATATTGTACCAATCATATTCAATCCTAGTAGAACCATGTCACCTAAGGCTTGCACCTAATCTTGCATGTTACAAATAATTTTTTTCTTCATACCTGTCCCTACCCCCAGTATCTCCCACCTGTAGATGGTCGATCTGTTTCAGGATTTGTGGGGCTGAAGAATGGTGGAGCTACATGTTACATGAACGCAGTCTTCCAACAGCTCTATATGCAGCCAGGACTTCCTGAGGTAATCTTTATTCTTTGCCCTTATAACACATGCTGTCAGGATGTCTGTTTTGGTTTTCTGTACAGTATATGAGAGTGTTGGAAGGGAGAAGAGCTGGTGGACACATCTGGAAGCAGATTAGTATTTGAGGCTATTCCGTGATCATTAGTTTAGAAATTACAGGGCTAGTACT
>JAJKFI010000028.1:5144974-5199168 GCA_029204185.1 Lerista edwardsae | reverse complement strand
AGGGCTTTCGTTTGAATTCTTTTGATTTGATATGGTAAGTGCGCTGGTAAGGAACTGGACTAATAGGGTTTCCTACATATCCATGGTTTCTTTATCTGCAGGGGGACTGAAGTGGAATCTCCATGGATACGGGGACACACCTACATTCTAATTACAGTTGTCTATAGATTTTTTTCTTTAGTGTCTTAAATTCATAAAGTCTTGTTCTTTAGCCTAATACTATAAGTAGTGCAAGTGCAGACAAAGTGTGCTTCATTTGGAAGTAAAACTATTAGTTTTTCAGTGTCATGAATTTTCAGTAAATGTTATATATTGTTGCTTTTAAAGGCATTGCTTTCAATTGATGATGACATGGACAATCCTGATGACAGCGTATTCTATCAGGTTCAGTCTCTCTTTGGCCATCTGATGGAAAGCAAGCTGCAGTATTACATACCTGAAAACTTCTGGAAGGTAATTGTTTCCTTTCACTCCGCATCGTGCTTCTTAGGCTACAAGCCTTCTGTTTTTGAAATGTAAAACACAATTCTTAACACTGTCAGTGTAAGTTCTTGTAAAAACTCCTTTTGAAGTAGTGACTTTTTAAAGACACATTTTAACGTATTAGATCTTCAAGATGTGGAACAAGGAGCTTTATGTCCGTGAACAGCAAGATGCTTATGAATTCTTCACCAGCCTTATAGATCAGATGGATGAATACCTTAAGGTTAGTTTTATAACTTTTTATATGTTTTATAATTGTTTAATGATTCTCTGGGACAACCAATTTGGTTGCATTTTACTAGCTGCTGACATTTTAAATCTTTTGCAGAAAATTGGACGAGACCAAATATTTAAGAACACGTTTCAGGGCATATATTCTGATCAGAAGATCTGCAAGGATTGTCCTCATAGGTGAGTGACAGTTAAGCAGATAATGCTGGCTAGCAGGCCAAAGATTAGTATTATAAAATACAACATAATAGAGTTCTATCCAGTGGGATCGCTAATAAAAGTGTAGCCCCGTACCAAGGACAAAATGATGCCCAGGAAGTTATGTCACTTATGGAAGCTACAGCACACCTGGGCTTTTTTAAAAAGTGAAAAATGGGGGGAGGGATTCGCATCCTCCTCCCAGCAGCATGCCCCCTTCTGCCACTCCCAAGCCCACCGTCATCCCCCAACACTAATGTAGCTAGGCTCGTAAATTTTTAACATCCCCCTATATATCATTCATATTTTTTCACATTTTTATATACCTTTCTTCCAAGGAGCTCAGCATGGTGTGCATCGTTCCTCTTTAGTTTTTCCTCTTTAAAAGTTAGCCAGAGATTTTTATATGACAGTTGTATTTTTGTTTTCAGTGTTTTTGGCCATAACTTTTGATAGAATTAAGATATTGTACTCTGGTTTGTTTCATTGCATTCTGCATCAAATGGTATATAGCATGATGGTATTTTTCATACATACCAAGGCTTTCACAATTCTGGCCACTAGTGTCAAGCTCAGCTGTAGCTACGCTTTTTTAGCTACGCCCCTGGTTCTATCAAGGGCAAAGTCTCTTTGCACCTTGATGTGTTTGTGGAATGCTGGCAGCTTGTTCAGAATTCAGGACACTTGGGGAAGCAGCTCAGTTACCCTTCTTTGTCAGGAACTCCTTCCAGGAACAGGCGCCCTGCGCAAGTGAAATGCTCCTTTTGTGCTCGGAGGGAGCACCCAGCCGAAGCACTAGTCAAGATGCTGCCCTTAATGTTTGGGAGAAATGTTTCTACCTTGTTTTATAGTACTTGGTATAGGCCCCATTTTAATACAACCAAGCAAAATGCTTCTTGGGAAATAACCTATGATCAATGTTTCCTTCCACCATATCTCTTGTACACTTCATTCATGGAAGTCTAAAAGTTAGGTTTGGTATCAAACATTATGAATTCTTCATTAGCCATTTAAAGATAGAAATAAAATATAACCTCATGTTGATACTTAGCCAAGGGCTGTATTGGCTTGTTACAAGCACAGGAAAATTGTTCCCAACAGTCTGATTGCAGACTTCCTCTAGCAGTCTTGCTCTTTTTGGCTGCTCCTGATTCTCCCTCCTTCCTCAGGCCCAACCTTGTTCCCTTGTGGGGGTTACATCTGCAATGTTACTAACTAGATATTGCTAGCCAGATTCAAATCCTGGTTTCAAACTTAGCACAGGTAGTAACAGAGTGCTTTAGCATGGTTAACACTATCAAGAAGGAGTTTGAGTTCATATGAGAAGGGAACATATGACCATGCATTCTCATTCTCTTAACTTTTACATTAAAAAAAAAATGAGCAGCACTGCATATGTACCAGGCCTGACTGTTGAAGGTATAACTTACAAGGCATACTGAATGAAAGTTGTTAGTATTGCATGCCAATTGTAATACCTTTAACTCGGCTCATTGATGTAGGTATGAACGTGAGGAAGCCTTTGTGGCTCTCAATCTAGGAGTCACTTCGTGTCAAAGCTTGGAAATTTCTCTGGATCAGTTTGTTAGAGGAGAAATTCTGGAAGGAAGCAATGCTTACTACTGTGAGAAATGTAAAGAAAAGGTACTGCTTTTTCACTATCACTGTGCTGGACCGCATAGATGGTTAGATTATAGCCCTTGCCCCAAAAGTGAAATGTCTTTGTTTTTAGGTATCACCATTATTTCACCTGTCCTTCACTGAGCTCTGGGGTTTCTTGTTCTATTGTATTACTAGCCTATAAGAATGATTTGCCCCAGAGAAAATCCCCTACATAATACTATGTAATATTTCCTTTCAGAGTTGTATTCTTGGGGATAATTTCATAGATAATTAAACATGGAAAGTGCTGCAGAGGAATTAAAATCCATACTGATTTTATAGGCAATGTTTAGTGCCAGTAACTTGTAGAAATTCAGTATCATGCTCCAGGATCTAGAACATGGATAGTTCATGGGATATGTTTTAAGTTTAGTCACGACTAAGGCCCACTTATTTAGCTGCTTTTTCTCTAAAGCTGCTGAGAACAATATGGTGCAGCGTTTCTCTGCTGGAAAGTGCTTTGAAATGGCTAAGCAAAGATGAGGCTTTTTAAAGGGGTGACTCTCATGTTTCTCGGGAGGAAAACTGTCCCTGCTCACCCCATTGTAGTGTCTGCTCTAGTATCGGTTTGCTGGTGCTTTTCTGTATCTCTTTTCAGATGGTGAGCCCTTTGGGATAAGCAACCATTTATTTTCTGCTATGTAAACTATTATGTGACCTGTTTTTGTTGAGAAGCAATATATCAATATTCTTAAGAAAAATCGGGCCATAAGTGTATATATACAGGTAGGCCCTCATTATCTGTGGATTCAGCACCTATGGATTTCAAAATCCACGGGGAGGGTGCCCACCTGGAACCACCAAAAGCGACCAGAGCTGTGCTCTTGTCAGGTCCGAAGGGTGTTCTGTGGCTCACAGAAGCCACAAGCGACCTAACCACCCACGGCCTCTGTGGGCCTAAGAATACCTGTTATGGGCAAAGAACGCTACCCTCCAGAGATGACGTTTTTATGCCCTTATAAGGCTTTCTGAGGTCTGGGAAAGCCATACAGGGCTTCCATGGGCCTCAGAATGCCTTAAGCCAGAGGTTTTCAAACTCCCAGGGAGAATTTGAGACCTCATAAGTATTTATGGAGGGATGAAGGGAGCGGCACCACTTCTTTCGCAGTCGCACTGTCGGCGGAGGAAATAGGTGTTTTGCCTGACTCACTGGGGTTTGTCCTGGCACTCCGGGGGAGGGGGGAAGGGTGCAAGGAGCCCACAGGCCTCCCCGTACCTTAAAAATGCCTCGGGTAGCAATAGCAACAGCACAATTGTGGGAGCACTGGCACCTCTGTTAACATTGTCCTGCCCCTGCAGGGGACAGGGCTTTCAGTCTGGGGTGTCTCGATGCCCCAGTTTGAAAACCTCAGCCTTAGGCTTATGAGGACATAAAAACATCACTTCTGGAAGTAGTCTTTTTTTTGCCTGTAACAGGCATTCTGAGGCCCTCTGCGGGCTTCAGACAACCCTCTGGGCCCAACCAGATCACAGCTTTGAATACTCACAGATTTTGGTATCCACAGGTTTTCCAGGAATGGAATCTCCACAGATAACTAGGGCCAAACTGTATATTAAAGACTTTGTTTTGACATAAAAATTTTATAGAATCAAACCATGAAAAATAGAACCAAAGAATAGCTACAATGAAATGTCACTTTGACCTTTTCACGTAGATAAGATGCAGATCAATGTTAATCTTCATTATTACGTTGCCTGCTTTTCCATTCTATAAGCTTAAACCCATATGAGAATACCCTGCATAGGGTGTATGTAATTTTTCCAACTAAAATGAGTATCTAGTTGGAGGTGATGCTCTTTTTCTTTTTCTTCTAAGAGAACAACTGTAAAACGGACATGTATTAAAGCTTTGCCCAGCGTGCTGGTGATCCATCTCATGAGATTTGGATTTGACTGGGAAAGTGGACGTTCCATTAAATACGATGAACAGATAAAGGTAAGCACAGCTGCTCTGCATTTCTTTTCGAATAAAATTTAATTCTCTTCATTCCTTCTACTCTATACCAAGTATTCACATTGTCAGTAGTGTAACTCAGTGGTTCCCAAACTTTTTAGAGGCTGCTACCTAGTTTATAAATGCCAAGGGGTGTGACTATAATGGTGATTGGGCTTATTTAGGCTATTTGCATCAAGGGTTAATCTGCCTCAGGGGCATATCTGGCAGGGGGACCATGGGGCACCAGGTGGCAGAATGGCAGAGGTGGCATTCTGAGCGCTCACAGCTGCCTGCCCACCCATTTTAAACATATGAATGAAGCCAGCAGGCTTTGTTTGGTGGGGGGGGGGAGACAGCTGGAACAGCTGCCTGCCTGCCTGACCCTATTTTCAAAATGCGAACAAAGCTGGCTGCTGGCTTCATTCAGGATTTTAAAAAAAAATTGGTCAGAACACGCATCCTGGGGGTGGGGAGCGGAAGTAGTTGTTGTAATATCATCACAATTACTTCTGGGTGGGTGAGAGGCAGCTGGTTGGATGTGCCCCTTCCCCAGGACCTCCACTGATCTGCCCTATAAGTTTCAAACCACCAAAAATTGGATCATGACCCCACTGTTGACTCCCAGAACCTCTGATGTAACTCTGTACTTCAAAGGCAGTTGCACAACTCTTACTAGCACTTGGTTAAAAGTTCAAAATTCATTAAGGCTTGCTTTTCAAGTTAGTCCATACTGCACCTCACTGGAATGATTTTGGAGTTTTTGGCTAGATCAGCATGGTCTAGCACATAGTCCATGGGGCCCATGGGGCCCTTTTTGGTGGCTCCTGAAAGCCCTGCCACAGCACCTCCCAATGCCTCCTCCCACTTTTGTGGCTTTTCTGTTTCCTGCCTCACTACTCCAGATTCTCCTTTGGAAAAGGAGAATCCTCAAAGGCATGAAGAGTGAAAAGTCCTGCCGCACCTTCACCTCCTTCCAACTGAGCCTGCTAAGTAACTACTTCTGGGTTCTGAACTGCCCGAGTTACTTAGCATGACTCCCCCCCCCACATCATGTCCCTGCAACTTCTGCTTCTGCACGTTTGGGGGGGGGGGGAGTGTCATGCCAGGGTCATGCTGCCCTGGGCTAGATCCTGGAAAAATGGGTGTATTCAATGGTTTATACCATGGATCCATTCCCTAAAATATTTCCTATGTTTAATATTTCAAACTTAGGTTCTTGTCTGTTACATAATTTCAGAAAACCAGCTAACATCAAATACAGAGTTGAAGTTTAATTTTCGGGGCTTTCTTTTCAAACAGTTTCCCTGGATGCTGAACATGGAACCCTACACAGTTTCAGGAATGGCACGCCAAGATTCTTCTTCAGAAGTTGGTGACAATGGACGAAGTATAGATCAGGGAGGTTCAGGGTCCCCACGGAAGAAAGTTGCCCCAACTGAAAATTATGAACTAGTTGGCGTGATTGTGCACAGTGGGCAGGCACATGCTGGGCACTACTATTCCTTTATCAAGGATAGAAGGTATGAGGTGGTTAAGGCTGCGTGGGGTTAGCAGCACAGGGTCGGCCTGGTACTAGTTGTTGTGCAGTCAGTTGCTTTGCTTAATATCTCATTGTCTCAGATGCGTTAAATGCAGAAGAGAGCAACGTAAATGATTACAGGGCTGGGGCACCTCCCTTACGAAGAAAGACTGCAGCGTTTGGGACTCTTCAGCCTAGAAAAAAGGCGCCTGAGGGGGGACATGATTGAGACATATAAAATTATGCACGGAAGGGATGGAGTCGATAGAGGGATGTTCTTTTCCCTCTCTCAAAACACCAGAACCAGGGGGCATCTGCTAAAACTGAGGGTCAGGAGAGTTAAAACAGATAAAAGGAAGTACTTTTTTACCCAGCGGGTAGTTAATCTATGGAACTCTTTGCCACAGGAGGTGGTGATGGCATCTGGTCTAGATGCCTTTCAGAGGGCATTGGACGGATTTCTGGAAGAAAAGTCCATCGTGGGCTATAGGCCATGATGGATTGTGCAACCTCCTTACATTAGTAGTAGGCTGCTTCAGAGTACCAGGTACAAGGGAGTGGCAACAGGATCCAAGCATCTTGTTGTCTCATGCCTCCTTGGGGCACCTGGTGGGCCGCTGTGAGATACAGGAAGCTGGACTAGATGGGCCTTTGGCCTGATCCAGCAGGGCTCTTCTTATGTTCTTATACTTCTTGACAAAAGCATTATGTTGTTTATATAGGAGTTGTGTTATGCAAAACATATCTCATTGAACCAGCACCCTCAAAGTGTTCTCATCTTAACAGAAGGAGAAATGTTGTTAGTGACTGATCTGAAACTATTCACTGAGCTATAGATTTAAAGCCAAATCCAATTGCAACCATCCTTAATATACTGTCATGTGTACTCAAGGTTTGACCTAACTAGGGGCAACTTCTGTGTAACACCATGAGGGCTAGTGAATGCCTCAGCCATTTGCTGTTCTTTCTGATTAATTTGAACTGCAATGAATTGTGCTTCATACTTCTAATTTTAATACTAATCATGCCCACTACATACGATATCTTTGGTAACCATGAGAACTGGAAAAATATTGGGAAGCTTGGTTCTCAGCTTTTTAAGCCATCATACTTGACAGTTAACATAGTTCGTCTTTCATGTGTTACCTCAGGGGATCTGGAAAAGGAAAATGGTACAAATTTAATGACACTGTGGTTGAAGAATTTGAGTTGAATGATGAAACTTTGGAGTATGAATGTTTTGGCGGAGAATATAGACCAAAGGTTTATGATCAGTGTAAGTATACTTTTGGAATGTCATCTGTCACTTTCTCTTGCATTTAGAATTGACTAGCTTCAGGGTTGGATTAATTATAGAATCAGTGATGTCAACTTTCTGGCAAATTTTGAATCAGAAAATTCCCAACGTTGACTGATCTCAATCACTTTTGAAGATTTTTCTGTTTCAAAATGGTGACTGCACACATTTGAATTAAGCATTATGTGTTTCTGGTTTTATAACCTACCCTTTGGCTTACAAACTAGACTTGTGCATGCAGTGTGACATAGACTGACACACACTGGATTACTAGGGACATCTGAAAATCTGATTACAATTTTAAATTTGCCTGGATTTGTGCCCAGTTACGTTACTGAATTTATGAAACAATGTATTCTTAGAAGATTTCTTGCAGAAAAATACAGTAGTGGAAATTTTTCCATTTCAAGTTTTTCTCCCGCACATCACCGCACAAGAGTGTACATTAATAGTTCCCAGGTCTTCACTGTTACTGGATAGGGTATTGAGAAGAGGAACCCTTCAGAGCTTTTACACAAACTCCTTGCTACGAGATTGAACTTTAAATATTGCCTCTTTCTTTTTTTGTTCACCTGTAAGATGGGTAGGCCGGGAAAAAGTCAGAAAGTCAGCCAAACTGCTGATGCTATGGTGCCCCACTTACTTTAATGTTTCAACTCTCAAAATAGAAAAATTGGAGAGTCCAAATAACAAAGGCTTTTAAAGGACAGACTCGTAGATTTTCCCTTATTCTCAACATCAGCTGTAGTTTAGCATTTAGCTCAGTAAACTATAATAAGATTATATATTGCTTTTTAACAAAAGCTCACAGCTTAAATAAGTAAAAGGTTCCCTGTCCCAAAAGGGCTCACAATTAAAAAAAAAGGGGGCTGAAGAAATTCCAGCAGATAGGTGCTAGAAAAATCAGTCTGCTAGGTTAATCAGACATTAAAGTTCTCTGGCCAAGAGAGCCTGAGTACTGTGACCTGCATAAATTATGCAAAGGTAGCAAACTGGCATATTTGTTTTGCGAGCAATGGGGTAATGCAACCTGATAACCTGGAAATTCTGCTGAGCTTCCTGCTCTGACTTGGGAAATCTCATCAAATATTGCTTGTTTATTTTTACAAACTTACACTTGAAGATTATGAAATTCTGTTTTTGTTTTAAACACCTGATTTTCTTGTGCTCCATAGTTCTTTATATGCTTTTGGGAGAATGCACCCACATCTGCTTTTAATGCCCAGCATAGTCTGATAGTGGGCGAATAAGTTCTTGCCAAGAAATCTGTTGTAAAGTCTACTTCACACACACGCTTCTCCTTCACAGAAAGCATTTCCATGTAGTAAACAGCTGAAACCTGTGTGCTACTGCTTTTTCATGATGCGCTGGCAAGTTGCAATTAGTCATGACATCGTGACATGTTAAAACCTCATCTTTACACATGCAGTGAAATATGCATATATTCAAATACCATGGTATTTCTTACATGGACCTGTTAGCATTAGAAAATAATGTGTGTCATAATCAAGGAAAATGCACTCTGAATCTGAAAAACAAAATGTTGTGAAGAGTGTTATAGTTACTCAGTAGCGTATCTACGAAATGATGGCAATTACCTTTTTTTCTGAACTGCTTGGGGAACTGCTTCATCAGCAGTTTATCTGTGCCCCTACAACTTTCAGACAATTATCAATGCCAATCAACTTTCATCTCAGAAAGTTGTCCAAAAGTTGGGAGTTAGGCCCTGCTGCAGAAATGGTCATTCAGCTATAATCAATTTGAATCTCTTCTTTGCAGCTAACCCCTATCCTGATGTTCGCCGCCGGTACTGGAATGCCTATATGCTCTTCTATCAGAGAGTCTCTGATCAGAACTCTCCAGTCTTGCCAAAGAAAAGTCGAGTGAGTGTTGTGCGTCAGGAAGCTGAGGATCTCTCCTTGTAAGTTGTTCTCCCTACAAAATGCTTTTGTTTAAGCTACTTGACTTAAGAGCTTCCATGAGGAGTGCCGCAAAATTTATATCCTCCTGTTCAGAGATGTACTTTATTAAGAAGGCAATAGAATTGTGGTACATTGGCTTAGGACAGCTGAGAATATGCATGGCTAAGGAAAGCTGAAAAGTATAAAAGAAAAGGTACTACGTAGAGGAAATGTACGGCTGTATTAAATATGTGAAGGAATATTATTAAAGATGTGAAGGTATAACCTTGCATCACTTGTCAGGATCAAATACTCAATAAACCCAAGAGAGGTTGCAGAGGGAAAAGGAGATAAGTGAAAATTACTCCTTCCTCTGTACACCAAACTAAGCTTTTTCCAGAAATTGATGAACCACCTAGGAAAAATTCCATGTCCCTTTAATAACCAACATACCTACAATAACAATATACATTGTCTTTCGCCTTACTTCCATTTTCTTCATATTTTTTTCATACCATGGCATGTTATGCTTGGCAAAATAGCCGAGCACTGAACAGAAGCAGCCTGAAACTTTACTGGCTTATGTCAGGCTCTTCTGCTCCTTTCTCAAGGCTCATGGGGTGCAGCATTGAAGGGATAATCTGCATACATAGTCAGCCATGTAACACATTTGGACCCTTAACATACATAAAATTAATATTGAAGCCCATCAGACATACATTGCTCAGTAATGAATTGAGAATAGCTTGACTTCTGCAAAATCTAATAAAATAGATTGAATATTCATTTTAACATTAAACCTGCATGCATTTTTTTTTCAGATCTGCTCCATCTTCACCAGATATATCACCACAGTCATCTCCACGGCCCCATAGACCTAGTAGTGACCGTCTGTCCATCTTGACAAAGCTAGTCAAAAAGGGGGAGAAAAAAGGCTTATTTGTAGAGAAAATGCCAGTTCGGATATATCAGGTAACAATGCTAATGACAAATTTCCACAAGCTCTAGTCGGCACAACATAGGCATAAAGTTGTTGTGTTTCTGCATAGATCTATGTATCTATCAAAATCACTCAAACAAAAAATAAAAAACACATGTTGTACTTGTCAGCTGTTAGTAATTATGGCAGTGCTTAGAGGTTTTTTTATTACTGTCACTTCTCTTTAATTTTACTTTGTAAGTCTGTTGTAAGTCTGCTGTTTACGCTTTGACTTTTTAAATAGAAAGGCAAGGTAGAAATAAATAATAAAGGGATATAGGGACTGCATTGGCAAGTTTCAACTTGATTATAATCAAAATATTTATATTACAAGGAGCAAATTATTGGTTTATTTTAGTTTTTTAGAGACTGTTACAGAAAAAGACTTTTTTATAGTCTTGGCAATTAGTAGAATTCCCTTAGCTTATTATATGTATATCTAGCATTTCAAAGCGTTTATTTTTCTCCCATCAACATTTGTTAATGGTTATCAATTTAAAATCTCCAGAAACACAGGAGCACTTTTCACACACCAAATTTTGTGATGTTTACTTATTGAAATGCTTTGGTAGAAGTGTAAGTTCACTTACAGAGAAATATGGTTCTTCCTTCCCTTGACCTCCAAATGAAGTGCAGAGAATTTAGTAGAAAAATAGTCACAGGCATCTTGTTGGTTCCATCAGATCTAAAATGCCCAGAACTTTGTGTCCCTAAAAATTTGACAAAAAGAATATGGACATGGATATATCAACATGTTTTGTATTCACTATCTCATAATCAGAGATACTGCTTTTTAATTTAGAGGTTCCTTATATAGTTTTACTGGAAAGTAGCCATTAGTGGCTAATGGCTACTTTAAAACCATTACCTTTTGGTTTAAAGCCATTTAATTGATGGTAATAATTACTACATGTTGTGGCATTGATTTTTTGTAAGTTAACTGTAGTCAAATAAACGCACAACACATTTGTGCTGTTATATATCTCTTCCAATTTTACAAGGTTCTTTTTGAGATGGGAAAGGCATAAGTGTATATAGTGCTCTATGGCATTCTTATAGTCATTCCTAGTTATCTGCAGGATTCCCTTCTTGGAATCCCTGCAAATAATTAAATTCACAGGTCTTGGCACATCACACCCTCCAAATGCAACCAGAGCTGTGTGCGGCCTCCCCAGCCCCAGAATGCCTTCTAACGGCCCGAAATCACAAATAATTTGGCCAAAACCCAGAAGTTGCTATTTTCAGCTTTCTGAACACTTTCTGAGAGTCAGGGTTCTGAGAGTCAGGCTCCCCTGGCTCTCGGAATGCCCTCCAGATGTGACTGAAGCACAGTTGTGGGTTCAGAACCCGCGAATAGTTAAAACCACGGGTCCCAAATCCATGGGTCAGGAGGTAGGACCTGTAATTCTTGTTACTTTCAGTCTTCCTGATAATTTCTAACATAGACTTGTATTGCAAGAAGCAGAAATGGTTTCCATATGATATTAAGAGCTTTCCCCCTCTCTACAGTTCCCATGCTGTAATATTCTCAAGGATTCTTCAGCCATTAAATACAGTGGTTGCCAAACTTGATGCCCCTGCAACCTCTTCTTCCTGGGTCATCCAGGTCCCATTACCTTGGACTGGGACATCCAAGATGGTGGTGTCCTAATCTCATTAGATAGTGGCACCTGGGGGACAGATATGAGTGGCCACCAAGGACATCCCACAGCTCCCTTGTGAGTGTGCCAAATGCCCTAAGGTGTCACCACACAACCTTTGGCAATCACTGATCAAATGGCTTTTCCGGGAGGGGCCTCGGGGTGCTGTCCTAGGGAGGAGGCAGCAGTGAATGTAACCAATGTTTTCATTCTCCTTAGGAGACAAGCCATTTGTGCCGCTTACTGTTGCCACACACAAATTGATGTTTTCAGTGAGCTTTTCATTATGAGCCCAAGGACTCTTGGGTTAATTGCATCTAGCATCAGACCTTTTCAAACATGTTTTTTACCCTAATGTCCAGTTAATGACATGGTGCTTCTTAAAGAATATGAAGCAGCAATTTATAAAGTTTCTTGCCTTTTTATTGTTAAAACCAGCTGTTCGTTCTCTTTGCAGATGGTGAGGGATGAAAACCTGAAGTTTATGAAGAACAGAGATGTCTACAGCACTGACTATTTTAGTTTCGTTCTGTCATTAGCTTCATTAAATGCTGTGAGTAGTGAATTGCTATATAATTTATTGAGCCTAGTGGATTCCAAACAAGAAACACTGACCACACAATGACAGTTCCCTTACTATCCATTAGCAATAACTATTTGAAAATTGATCCTTTTATGCTATAATAGCCTGTGGTACCATTGTTGCTGATGGTAATAAAATATTCATTCTGTGATATAAAATTTCTGGATAAATTTAGCTACAAATATCAAAGAAATGTTGAACTCCAAGAAAGTAGGCACTTAGGCACCTATCTTTTCCACTAACTCTGAAATTATGCCAATTCCCCCAACATTACAAAAAATAATTTTCAGCAAGCAAAAGCTGTTCTTCCTCTCATCTGCTGAATTCATTTGTGTTGAAGGAAAGGGTACATTACCAGAGATTTGCCTAGATTAGTGTTTCCCAAACTTTTTAGCATTGGCACCTACCTCAAAAAGTTTCACTTTACCAGCCACTCCAGCCTCAGTATTGGTGATTGGGCAGCAATAGCAGAACGATCTACTCTCCCCCACCAGTAGCAGATTGTTTAACCCTTAATGCACATAGCCTAATCTACCCTGTCAATTTCACAAATGACAAAAAATTGGATTTTGACGCAGAGGTGGGCCATGGACCAATAGTTTGGGAACCACTGGTCTAGGCCTATTGAGCGGCAGCCAAAGGGAACCCTTCTCACATTGCTCTGCCATTTTTTGTTGTTGTTTGACAGCATATTAACTCTTGCCTGTGAGAATTGAGTTTATCTGAATTGTA
This sequence comes from Lerista edwardsae, assembly GCA_029204185.1. Classification (NCBI taxonomy): domain Eukaryota; kingdom Metazoa; phylum Chordata; class Lepidosauria; order Squamata; family Scincidae; genus Lerista; species Lerista edwardsae. Next base: position 5,186,007 of record JAJKFI010000028.1, on the reverse strand, counting down.
ATACTTGTGAGCTCATGTGATCTCCTTTTATCTCAGACAAAGTTAAAGCATCCCCATTATCCATCTATGGCAAGAGTGAGTTTACAGCTAGCAGTCCAGTTTCTCTTCCAAACATATCTGCGAACCAAGAAAAAACTCAGGTAAATTTTCTTTGAAAGGAACCTTCTGAGAGAGAGTAGGCATATATTGCAAATTACCTTTCTGCTGATATTGCTGCATTTGCTCTGTTTTTAAGGATGGACACAGAAGAATGGATTGCAACCATTGATGCATTGGTATCTAAAAGTTTTGATGCTTGTCAGTGGTTGGTTGAATATTTAGTTGGAGCAGAAGGACGAGAGCTCATAAAGTAAGTGTTGGCATATATCTATAGCTACTAGATAAGATCTCTTCAAATTCTATTTACACTCAATTGTAACAATTCTAATTACATTCTCAATTCCTATAACATTCTTATTTAAAAAAAAATTTAAGCATTCCATTTTGCATATTGAAATTGATGTATTTTCAAATGTGTCTTCTACTTCCTTGAATGGACAGTGATTACCAAATACTGATTGTTTTTTATGTGGAAGAGTCCAATTCAAGTGTTCTTAAGGCAGCTGTGGTTTCGTACAATTTTTAGCTTTAATAAAGCAACCATTTGCAAATCAAGGAAATGCTTGTTGTATTTCTGCCATCAGCTTGTAATTTTTGTTTAGGTAGCAAATATACTTTCCTGAAGACATTAGGAAATACAGCATTTAGTAGTATCTTTTTCACATTTCCCAGCGCACTTCCCAGTATGTAAATACTGTGTTGGGTAAAATGCCCAATCAATAGAGCAGAATGAGTGAACAGGCAATTGAAAAATTGCCCTGTAACATTATACCATCATTGCTGCCCAAACTTTTCCAACCCACCAAAAATTGGGTCACAACCCACTGGTGGGTTGCGATCCACAGTTTGGGAACTACTGCTTCTGTGTTGTCAACATAATAAAAACCTAAGAAAGGTACTGGAGTTGATGCAAAAATGTAGGCAAGGTTTGAGGCTATGACCTACTCAGAGAAATTTGTTTTTGGATTTATTTACTGTTGGGAGTCTTAAACAGAACACATGACATGAATATAAAATTGGGACGTGTGTGTACGTGCATGCGCTCCAGTTGACAGGCTCTGCCACACTGAATGAGTTCCAAGTGGAAAGCCTATCTACATTGCTTGAGGCAGTCAATTATTGCTTCTTTTTAATCTAAGTATTTTGTTTTATGGTATTAAATCCTGAAGGTTTGAAGAATTTCTGTCAGACACATATAGATATCGTTTATATTCTATAAAACAGCTTCAGCTTGACAGTTATGAACTGGTGCCCCATTGCTAATCTTCTTGTTTATTTGACCTTTTCAGTTGTTTTGCACAGTGATGTTAAGCGATCCATGAGAAGCCGGATATTTCTTCGGCTGCAGTCCTATTCACACTTACCTGGGAGTAAGTCCCATTGAACTTGGTGGCACTTACTTCTGAATAGGCATTCCTAGTATTTTACTCTTTGTGTGATGTATTGTAAAAAAAAAAATTAGGAATAAAAAGTATGTTACAGAAAAAGTGACTATATCCAACTTTTGATGATATATAAATATTGGATTTCCTTTTGGATATAATTTTTAAAAGCTTTGTTAGAGATGGAGATTTCGTTTAGGGCATGTAAGAGATTGGTGCTGATACCATCAATGTTCACATTATCCTCAGCTTTGCTTTATGTGTATGTATTTTAGGACTTCTCTGTTAGAATGCAGCGTAAGAGAGGTGCGAGTTGCTGTAGCCACCGTCCTTGAAAAAACTCTAGACAGTGCCTTGTTTTATCAGGATAAGGTTAGTAATATGTAACTACTGAACTAAATGGACTGCAGTTACCATACTTCCAAAAGTAGTATATTGCTGCTTTTATAAATGATACATATTTGTTTTTCTTCTAGCTCCTCTATCTCAGTTGTTTCATTTGTTCATCTCTTAGAGTTTTGCTTCTTGAATTTGGGGCTGTGTGTATTCTGTGGTCCATCACTATTCTTCAGGAACCTCTGTTTTCATCTTTTAAAAAGAACTTTCTAACCCTTGTGGCTGCAGAGATGTGCTTGAATATCTGTAGACAATGCCTGGTAGAATTGCAGGAAGCAGAAGTCAGAGTGTGGGGCTTCCACAAAACTTACGTTTTGCGTAGTTCCTTGTGTGTTGCGTGCACTTGCATGCACACCCCAGAGTACCAATAACTGCTACCATAATGGACAATGCCAAAAGTGTGTCCATTAAAGGTTTTACTTAATTGCTAAGCTGTACTCAGATTTGAAATAGTTACCAGTCCTTCTGTACAGAGATTGCGCAGGTAGAGACCCATCCGAACAAGCCATTTTGTTGTGAAAACATGACTGGCTCCTGAGCTCTTGTGTAGAAAATTGTCCAGTGAAGTATTAAGGAAGCAGTGCCAAATGGTCAGCTAAAGTATCCATCTGGCATTGTTATAATCCAGCTTTGGGGAATACAAATTCTTTAATTTTTAATAAGATGAATTAGAGGTCCCGCTGATTCCCAACTGTGTTAATTGCAAAGTAAAAAAATTATAATGGAAATTGCTGTATGCTATCCAACAATGAAAGTTAAAATTACTGAGCACTTTATAATATGCATTGGATCATCTCATAATTATGCATAGCTATTGATTGCCTGGTATAACATTCAAATTCATATGCATTAGCAGTACAAGAGTTCAGCCATAGTTGGTAGTGAGTTAATATTGCTATCATATCATTGAAAATCTATATATATAAAAGAACGTGTGTTTGTACGTATGTGGTGTGTATGTATGTTCCGCATAGGCTCCGCAACGCCTGGACCGATCGACACGAAACTTGGCATGCATACACCTTGCGGCCTGGTGACAAACACTGGGGGGGGGGCTCAGACCCCCCTAGGACCCCCAGGGGTGGGGGTACGGGGGAAGGGTGAAACATAAACATGATCGCAAACACCAGACATCGGTGTCGAATCCATCGTTTCCGGGGTAGCTGAGACGAACGGCGACACCCCCGATGCCGTTGGACTCCGGGTTCGGCCTCCCCTCGGCGTGGGGGGGCAAGAAGAGGCGCAAAACACACCATCCACCATGCCCTCCTGGAACACCTGGACCGATTGACGCCAAACTTGGCAGCCATGTGCCTTCCAGTCTGGCAACAAATACTGTGGGGGTCAGGCCCCCCTAGCATGCCCGGGGGTGGGGGTACACGGGGGCCCCGTGCGAAAATGCTCGAAAACCAGAAATTGGCGTCGAATCCATAGTTTCCGGGGTCCCTGATACAAACCACGACGCTCCCAACGCTGGTGGAGTCCGGGTTCAGGCCCCCCTTGGCGTGGGGGGCGAGAAGGTGCAAAACAAAACATCTGCCATGCCCTGCTGGAACGCCTGGACCAATGACCACCGAACTCGGCATGCGGATGCCTGCCGGCCTGGGGACAAACACTGTAGGGGTCAGGGACCCCTACCGCCCCCGGGGGTGGGGGTACACAGGGAGCCCCACGTGAAAATGGTCCAAAACAGCCGAAATCGGTGTCGGATCCATAGTTTCTGGGACCACCAAAAAGAACGGTTGACGCTCCTGATGCCGTTGGAGTCCAGGTTCAGCCCCCCCTCGATGTGGGGGTGAGAGGGGGCTCGAACAAAACATCTGCTATGCCCCGCTGGAACACCTGGAGTGATTGACACCAGTATGCTTTACGGTCTGGGGACAAACACTGCAGGGGTCAGACCCCCCCTAGCGCCCCCGGGGGTGAGGGTGCACAGGGGGCCCCATGTGAAAATGGTCGAAAATGGCCGAATCGGTGTCAAATCCGTAGTGTCCGGGGTCACCAAGACGAACAGCAACGCTTCCAATGCCGTTTGAGTCCACATCCAGACTTGGGATAATTTGTTGCCCGGGCAACACCGGGTAAAAAAAGCTAGTACACTGATAAAACTCCCAGAAATATTTTGAAATGGAGTGACATATGTTAAGTAATCCTGTTTCATATTTCTTCACTGTTTGTTTGTTCTGTGTTATTGATGGGAGTCGTGCTCAGCATAGTCTGCAGGGGTCCTGGTTCCTGGGGTGGTGACACCTTGGCATCACTTCCTGGTCCTCCTGGAGGAGGCAGCCACCTCCTCTTCATGTTCAGCAGAGAAGGAACCCATCAAATCACTGCAGCCCCTGTTGTGAATGCACATGCATTCCAGACTTCCCAAAGGTGCTCATCCTTTCAGTCTGACACTTGGGGCTATCTCCCTCCCCCTTGCTTGCTACACCACTAGTCATAGTTACGTAGACCAGTACTCCAAATGTGTTCTTATTCTGCTAACGTGTATGGGTTTGAATGTTATACCAGACAGTTATTGACCATGAGATATGTTGTTTCTATTGCTATTTTAAACACAGCTTATGTACAAAGTTTCATACGGTTTCGAAACTGTACTTTCAAACATATTTTACAACGTACTGATTTTATATTTGGTAGATTGCATAACTATTTCTGTATATGATTACTTTTAAAACTTGCACTTAATACAGTTGTGTGCCAGGAGCATTTTTAATTCAGTGTTCCTACAACCATTTGTAGGTGCCTTTGGGCATAAAGGCGGGGTAAAAATCTTTTAAATAAATAAATAATTAATAAATAAACCATTCTTGCTTTATGTAGTGATATCTTCAAAGGTAACATTAATTTTCTTTATTTCCTTTGTCAAATGTGCTTGATTGAAACTGCCATCCTAAGCTGATTTAAGATCTTATCTCTGTTTTTTTGGTAGTTGAAAAGTCTGCATCATTTAGTAGAAGTGCTGCTTGGTCTGCTGGACAAAGATGTCCCTGAGAACTGTAAACACTGTGCACAGTACTTCTTCTTATTTAACACTTTTGTACAAAAGGTAAGCCTATGCAATTGCTCTTTTCATTTAATTATAAGTCCTAGGAGAAAATCTGTTGTAAAAAAATACTGCCACTATCACAACTATGTGAAGCTTCTTAATTAGAAGGGAAAGACTGCGTAAAAATATTTTAAAATTAATAAAGGAGTTCAAGAAAAGCTTGAATGTTATTGCTATTATGCTTGATGTTCTTGCTGTTGACTTTTAAACGTTGCTTAGGCTAATATTATGCATGCAGTACAGTTCATAAACCAATCACTAGGAGGGGTTGGAATGTGTTTTGTTTTTCAATTTTAAAAGTTAACATGAACTGAGAAAAAGATCAAGCTATAAATCACAGGGCAGTCCCTATGACAAGACAGCCAGATTTAATCTACAGTGTGTTTAGAAGCTGTTCTAGGAAAATGTCTGAAGCATAATAATGAACCGTAATCTTTAAAAATACAAAAGGTTGGGTATATGTCAAGGGATGTGACCTTTACTGTGCTTGTCTTTTCACAGCAGGGTATACGAGCTTGTGATCTCCTCCTTCAGCATTCTGCCTTGAGGCATATGATCAACTTTCTTCTTGGACCCAATCGGCAGAATAACCAGGTAACAAGATATGCTTAACATCCGGTAGTTAGTAAAGCTATTTGCTCGTGTGCTCAGTGATAAGAACAGTAAGATTTTCAATGGCCTTGCAATCGCCCACCTCTTCTACTGCCACTTTCATGGGATCCAGCTCTAAACAGCCAATGTATGATGGCTGCCAGTCTTGGCTCTGTAGACGTCTGCAGATGCATTTGGCTCCGCATGGTTTCACAGAGGGCAGTTCTGACTTTTCTACATATGCTGCTTTACTTTTCCCTTTATTGTACCTTGGAAACTTGAGACTTGGCTTCTTATAGAAGACGTGGGAGCATTACCTGAATGGGAACAGGTGGCTGCTTCAACATATAATCTATTGTGCAATGTGGCCTAGATACTATAGCTTTTAGTCTACCTGCCCACCTATCTGTCTACTCGCCCAGTCTTGAAATCCATGGGGGTTAAGTTGCCAGAACCCCCACAGGTGCTGAGACCCGCAGATCAGGACACCCTGTGGGTCCTGCGGGTCAGGACACCCAGTCCTCCAAATACAACCAGAGCGGTGCTCCTGTTGCGTCCAGAGGGTTTACTGAGGCTTCAGAATGCCTTCTGAAGGCAAAAAAGTGAAGGCACTTCCAAAAATCATCCAGACATGGCTGGAGCACAGCTCCCTTCCCATCTGGACGGTACAAGTTCAGCCTGCGCACAGGTTTAGAACTTACGGTTAAGGTTTAGAACCATGGGTCCCAATCTGTATATAAACAGTATGCACCTATACTTCTGAAAACCTCAGAAGGCTAATAGCACTTTGAGGCTGCCTCACTTGCTGCTTACCTGCACACAATTGCAGCTTCTTTGGGGCAAAGATGCCTGTTGTTGAATTTGTAGTACTTATTCCACAAACAGTTAATCTACTCTTTTAAAACAAAGTATTCTCACAAAGTATTCTCTCTTCTGCCATAATTCTGCCATAATGTCTTCCTGAACCGGTGATTATAGTGATTCCGGTGGGTCATTGTATGAAGATGCTGCTAATTTTATAAGGTTTACTGAAGCACCTTCTATTTTTTACCTTCTCTGCCAAAACAGAATCGCAGGTGGAGTTCAGCACAAGCCCGTGAATTTGGATTTCTCCATAATACCGTTGCACTGCTGGTTTTGCACTCTGACGTCTCCTCACAAAGGAATGTGGGTGAGTACTACTCTTTTGCCTCAGTGACGCAACCTATATGGTTCTTTGTTAAAAGGATATACTGTTAATCAAGAGACAAATGTGCAGCACTTGTTAATGCTCAGTTCTTGGTTTCAGGGACTGTTTTCTGTTACTGTATGAAATTGTTTCCTGGTAGAGGGAGGCATTCCCAACATCTGGGGAATGCCCTTGAGCCAGCTAGGTTGGGTCAACCGTGAAAGACTTTTCCTCAGCACGGGGGCTGACTGTTACTTCCAGTTTCAGCCCTTCCTAGTTGAGGAAGGGGATGTCAGCTGATGGGCTCACAGCCCACACCTTGTTTTTTTGAGGTTAAAGTGAATTTTTTTTCTGCAGATCCTGTCACCTGCTAAGGTGCTAAAACAACACTGTACATTATGCATTTTTGTGATGTTTCTTTTTAGCTCCTGGTCTGTTTGTTCCACATTCGCCCCTTAGCATTACCACTTCGGGCTCACTCCTGGCCCTCCATGAAGAAGTAGAAGCTTTGCTGTTCCTGCCTGAAGGGAAGCCTTATTTAATGGAGGTAAGCTGCTGGTGTGGGTTTGCAGTTTGCCTGCAAATTTTGACTGTAGCAGAGTTGTAAAATGAGAGCTTATAATGATCTTATTGATCTTATAATGGGATGTGTCACGAGGATTCTGTCAGCTAGATGAAGGGATACCAAATAAGAGGCAATGTGAAATGGCCATCTAGCAGAGTTTAGGAAAGGAAATCTCAAATAGTATTAACACAAAATGTTTTAAAATGTTTTTTGCCAACTATGGTGTGTGTTTTTTAAGAACAGCTACATCTAATTTTCTTTCATAATTAGGTGATGCATGCCTTGAGGGAACTAACTGGGTCTCTGTTGGTCCTCATTGAGATGGTAGTGTACTGCTGCTTTTGTAATGAGCACTTTTCCTTCACTGTGCTACATCTCATCAAGGTAAGGAGCATGGGTCTGCTTGAATTTGCAAACAGGGCCTGAGGCATTGATTTGAATTGTTAAAGATCAGTATATGTGTTTTCAGTCTCGCTGTGCAGTAAAGAATCTAGCTATCCTTTCTGTTGGCAAATGCTGGCTCTTCAGAATTGAAGGGCTGAGCTTACGCTGGTGATTCCTGGTGAACACTAGAATGCACAAAAAGGGGAGTTGATTTGCCAGATTTTTTGGCATGTGCCTGCTATGCATTTACAAACAGCAGCAGGCACATTTGATTTCATGTTTCGAATGGATTTTCTAGCTTTCAGGATAGGATGCTTAACAGAGAGCTGGCAAAACTGTCAAATTCTAAAGTCTGAGCTGCCAAAAGGCCATTTTGTGTCTATTTTTCGGGAGGCAGGAGATCTTCACATTGTGTTTTCCTAGCCCATACTTACCAATTTGCTGCTCCTGTCCTTTCTCAATTTCCCCTTTTACATGCATTGTTCTTACTGTCTGTTCTCTACCTTCCTCTTCCACAAAATCACAAATGAAAACTCTATCAGAAATAGTTGCAAAAACTTGTTTAGATGTGCTGCTTCCATTTCTGGATTCTTATATAGAAATAGAATTACTGGAGTAATTTAGAGGGTTTTTAAAATGCAAAATTATCTTCTTAGAATGCATATTCATCTATGTACTGTTTCACCCATTTAAATCTGTCTGGCTTACAGAATCAGCTAGAGGCTGCTCCACCCCATGAACTGAAAAACATCTTCCTGCTTCTTCATGAGATACTGGTAAGTGACAAGACCTTTATGTGTTCTCATCACTGTGGCCAGCACAAGGTTGGGGACTCGCACGTAGAATCAAAATACTACATGGAGTATTGCAGTAATACTTCAGTTTCCACAAATACAGACATGACTTTCACAGAGACAGGTTTACAATTTTGTACTGAGCCTTAGCCCAAATCAATAAGATTTCCAGAAGTCTTATTTGCATCTCTTTGGCAGTGTGTTACACAGGGTTAACCTCTAAAGAGTCACTTTAGTGCCATTATTGATACAATGTTACTATCATCAAACTCTTCCTCTCCACAGGTTATTGAAGATCCTTTACAAATAGAGCGGGTTAAGTTTGCATTTGAGACAGAAAATGGATTGCTTGGTGAGTAAAGCTACTGCGAAGAATTAGCAGCAGGAAGTCAGAGAATCATTAGGTAGTTACATGTGTGGAAGGAGACTATATTGTCCATCAGTCTCATTTCCTCTCCATTTCAAAGCAATTTGCCAGGAAGCAGAGGACTTTCAAAAGAATCTACGTAGCACAAAGGATGTTTCTATCACTAGTCTTTGGATGCATTCAAAAGTTAATGAATTAAACATTCTGTTCTAATTTTTTATTACTGAGTAACTATCTCTTTAATTGTAATGACATTGAACCTGAAATACTTTTAATCATTTGGGTTACTGCAACCTTAGTTGGATGCTAATGGCACTGAAGAATAGAATACTGTAGGATCAGTAATTGATGAGGCTACATTACTATCCAATTTGTCATCTTTTAAAAGGACTATTTAAAATCCTGGTAATAGTCATACAATTTATTTTTAAGATTATTAATCTTAAAAAATGGAGCGGGCTAACGTTTCCTTTTCTTAGTTATGCAAGATATGAATCACAAACTCAATTCAGACATGTCAAGCTCTGATTAAGGAAGCTTAACTATAGTTTGACAAATTGTAATTAACGGACCCTTAAGACCCTTTCTTTACTTCAACAGCTCTGATGCACCATAGTAACCATGTGGACAGCAGTCGCTGCTATCAATGTGTCAAATTCTTAGTCACTCTTGCTCAGAAGTAAGTGTAACACTTGGAAAAACTTGGTAAGCATATTATCAGTCTCTGCCAGCATTCTTCATTCTTTTTCCCAAGCTACTGTTGGGTAATGGCTGGGACAGATCATAGATCAACTATGTTGTAATGCATCTACAAACATTTCTTTGCTTTCCTGTACCAAAGGACTCACTAATGAATTCTTATTTGGAATTCTCCAAGCCAGTTTGACTTTTTTGTGCATCAGTCCGCTTTCAACCACAATGGAGCCAAAGGTGATGTAGTTGGACCAGCAATCCAAGGATGGAAGTAGCAATATTGGTGGTTACAAAAAAATGAGGAAGTAGTCATACTATACAGTGGGCCCTCCTTATCCACAGGTTTGAGCATCTGCAGATGCTGAGCCTGTGCCCCAGAGGACCTCCCAGATGTAACTGGAAGCTGCTTCCAGTTTGAGTCGGTGACTCTAGCCGTGTCTGAGACACGAAGAGGTCACGCATGGCCTCCCCACACCTTCCAGACAAGATCGGAAGTCACCAATGAGAACTGGAAGTGTCTTCCAGTAGTATTCGAGAGGCCTTCTGTAGAGGCTGAGAGGCCAGTGTGGCCTCCAAGTGAGTGAGTGCAGCACCATGATCCTCATCCCTCCTTCCCATGGATTTCACCATCCGTGGATTTTGATATCCGTTGGGATTGTGGAACCAGTCTCCCGCAGATAATCAAGGGCCCAGAAAATGAGTGAGACAGAATGAGGTTGTGTTGCTCAGGCTGTGAGATCTGTTTGTTTGTTTTTAATAAAAGGGTCTAAAGGTTACTATGCCTTACACATTTATATTGGCCCATATCCCTGTCTTATAGCTATGATTAAACAATTTGGGCACTGTGACAGTCTGAAAATGAAACTAGAGGGTTCAAAAGTGCAATGTTGTAGCTTCAGTTACACGACATCAGCATGGAGAACGCTGTAAAGTCAGCTAATCTAGAGCCTGAAAAACAGCACCCCGTGTGTGTAAAGGTCTCATCCTATCACTGAATTAATAAGAAAGCACTGTGTGTGACGAGGAAAAAAAAAACTCGCCTGTCTCTGTGTGACTAGTCAATGGAGCTCTTATAGACTGCAGTTTATGAACGGGGCAAAAATCTTCAGTCAGGATCTACAGTATGTTGCCTTAATTCTTTGAAATAAGTGCAGCGCAGCAAAAACAGGAGCAGCCCTCAATCAGCAGAAAAGAGAGGAGGAGGAAGATCAGCGGCTTCCTCTTTCTTTCATCACAGGTAGTGCTGGTAGCACATAAGCAGACAGGGACTTGTTTCTGTTACCTAGGTGGTCCATAAAGTGCAGTCCTTGAATATTAGACCCAGATTCATTATTTTAACTATTGGTGATACATTTGCTTTAATTTCAAAGGTGCTCTGCTGCTAAAGATTATTTCAAGGAGAACTCGCATCATTGGAGTTGGGCTGTACAGTGGCTTCAAATAAAGGTAATGTGGTTACATTCAGGCATTTGCTACTCTGTTTTTTACAGAATAGAAAGGTTTCTTCACATTACTGCAGTGCAGCCTAGTGTAAATCAGCCCCATCCATGCATCACCTTTATTTAAATCACACTTGCAGGAAAGTGCTGTATTTAAAAAAATAAAAACAGGCCTTGCCTACAGGCTGACAGCCTAACTATAAGAGATGTAAGAGAGGGCCTGGAGTCTGCTTTAAGCAGCCTCACTAAATGACTAGTCGGGGGGGGGGGCTGTACAAGTAAGTGCTCAGCCTGTACAGTACCAAATGGGACACTTTTTAGTCTGAGCAGGATCTCTGTCACTTCTTAATTGCAGCAGCAAATGCTGCTACTGAAATAGTCAAATCCATAACGTGTTGCTTGCATAACATGTTTTTGCATCCCAATATTAAGAGCTGAATAGTGCAGTCATACAGTAGATTGCATTTGGGCCGGCACAAGTCCCCTCTGCCAGCCCAGGAGTGTCACAAATGTGCCATAAGGTGCAGTTGGGACAACTATAGAGGAGGATGAGCCAGTGCACAGACATGTGCTGGCTCAGCGGGGACTGATCCAGGCCCTGCACCATCCAGGAATGGGTAAGGAAGCATCAGGTGGGCCTGTGGGCAGCCTGGAGAGGGGAGTTTGGCCATCCTCCGGCACCTAGGCCAAATCCTAACCCTCAGCCCTACATGGATCTCTCGGAGTTGTGTCAGCAGTTTTGCTGGTGCAGCTCTGAGAAGCCCAATAGAGGTGGCTGGGGCTTTCCTCAGGATGAAGGATGTAAGACATAGGCCAGTCAGCCTGCCTATTCGAGCCCTGCCCTAAAAAACTTGTGCCCTAAAAAACTATCCCATTATTGTTAGCTTGCTTTCCTTGTTGCTGAAAATTAAGATTTAATAACATATCAGTAAGGATTGAGGAATGTTTCTATGTCTTCGGTAGTGACACGGACAGTGAAAATTTATTTAAAGCCAGGATTTCTTCCCAATAGCCTGTAGTCCTAACTCTAGGCTACGCTGCTATACAATTTCCCTTGATGGATACTTTTGCATTTCTCTAGATGTCTGAACACTACTGGGCTCCACAAAGTAATGTATCCAATGAAACGTCAACCGCCAAAACCTTTCAGCGCACTATTTCTGCACAGGTACTGACTGAATCTGATGCTATCTGCATCTTCTTGTCTTTTGGATGGCACCAATGTAATTAAAAAGTAAATTGTTTTATAGGACCTCTGTTCTCGACTGCTGAGCTCAGCCCATCTCCTCCTGTATAGTATGAGCTAAGTTTCCAAAATAGTCAATTTGAGGCACAGGTGCTGGCCTGCATGTATGTACAAAAAGATCATTAGCTCCATTGCTAAATGGCTCCATTCTTTCAACACTGAGATTGCGCTGAAAATTTCCGTTTTTCCTAGGTTGTTAAAGTTCTGTACTGTATAGCACTATCTCTTTAAATCAGATTAGAAATTAATGTTCATATCAAATTTTACGCATCAGCCCTTTGAGCTGTAGGGGTTTGATTGTACTTAATTCATCCAATATAGAATCTCACCTGATTTAAACTGTTGTATATTGTGCTCCTCTGTAGTGCATGTACTGTAGCTTGAATAAAACACTTCGTTGGCCAGTTAGATGAACAGAACCTATCTTCTGGAGCAGCTGTGATGCAATTCCTTTTCTCTAGATACAAGGACTATGTACTACATGTTTGAGATAAGGTTCTTGTATTAAGAACCCCCCCCCTATAAGATTGCTGCCAAAAACACATCCGCAGTGGTGGTCCATACAAAAGCTGTAAATAAAAATCCTTACATGGATTGGGACTGTTCACAGGATGCACGCCACTTCTTAGTCAGCTGCTGATGTTGCTCTGGGATGCTTCACATGATCAGCCCCATTGGTAAGGTGTTTACAACAAAGTCCTATACAGGAGCATTATCACAGGGAGGCATTTTCATCAGGGCTAGGATGGGCAGGGTATAATGTTTGAACCAACCCCAAGTAATACCAGTTTGCAGATTTTGCAGGATGAGTTCCGAGATTTGGTTCTTAAACCCACTACTCTTCCTTAGGACACCCTAGCATATGCCACAGCCTTGCTGAATGAGAAAGATCAATCAGGAAGCAGCAATGGATCTGAAAGCAGTCCAGCCAATGAGAATGGAGGCAGGCATCTACAACAGGTAAATAAAATGACCTTGTTAATAACACAGGACTGTGAAATTAAGGGTAAGAAACTTTTTTCAAAATTTATAATGGTCTTATATACAGGTTGAGCCTAATTATCCACGGATTTGGCTCAGCGCAGGTCCCCCAGCTCAACATGAAGCCTCTTAAGCTGTGCTGTGCCCAGGTTGCCTCCAAAGGCTCTTCTGAGGCCTGAGACCACACGCAGCCTTGGCAGGCTTCAGAACGGCCATTTCAGCCAAAAAGTTACTTCCAGTTTTCACCAAAGTGGCGTTTTTAATGCCTTAGAAGGCCATGCTGAGGCTGCGTGTGGGTGTGTGCAACCTCGGCAGGCCTCAGAAAGCCCTCCAGAAATGACTGGTGCATAGCTGCAGTTGGATTCGGAGGGGGAGGTATGGGCATACACAGGTTTAATTACCCACTTATTTTTTTATCCACAAAGGTTCCAGGAACAGAAATGTTGCAGATAAAAAGGCCCCACCTTAATTCATAATGATAAATGCTCCAAAAGTGTGTAACTTATGAGAGTGACATTTTCCATACATGACATTCAACAAGCTATGGCGGACTGTCCACCTACATTGCAGTCATTCAGAGTCACTTCCTTGCAGAAAGTTGTTTGTGCCTGTGATTCTCCATGTAATTCTACTGGTTTGAATGTACAGTCCCTATTCAGAGCAGATATAAGAAATTTGAACGTTTGTAAGCCAAGTAGGTCAAGGCCTTGCCTTATTGTCCGTTTTTCCCCTATGAACCATACAGAAGTACTCCAAGCATATCTACAACTGCGTCTTTCATTTTTTATTTTATTATAAGAGTTTATTTGTCAAACTGGCCAGAGTGTGGATTAGTTAACCTCCTGCTTTGGTGTTACCTCTGTATTTCAGTCTCATAACATCTTCACAGGCACATTTGATTCCTGGTCATCTTATAGTGCATCAGTTTGTAAATAACCTTGATAGATTGGAGTGCTTTGACACTTTACTCCCAAACAATTGGGTTTACTTCTCAATATGTAAAACACCCATATCTAGCAGAAGAACATGTTCAGCCGCCAGCATCTTGGAGACGCTGTTTGGCTGGCTGTGACGTACTGTACCGGCCTGATTCATGGCATTCAGTCACCTTTCCTTCTGGGAATTGGGCTGGTGATTACTTGTAAGCAAAATGATTCCTGAAAAGTTATGTCAACCATGCACTAATAATGAACTGTGTACTACTGAAGAGTAATATGTCATATCCTAATTCTTGTGTATTTGAAAGGGCTCAGTGTCTCCCATGATGATTGGTGAACCCAAAAGTGACCTTGATGATGTGGACCCTTAGTGGTTGGCTGCAAGCTGAAGAACTGGATTATTGAACATCTGGATCCTTTCTGACATTGCTAGAATCCCTTTGCTTTCACCTTCAGAGGAATCTGAAGTGAAGGCTTCATAAGAATCAGTGGCCATGCTACTTCCTAAAGAGTTCATGTATTCTTCAGCTAAGAAGTTGAAGGCTAAGGCTGTGAAGGACTCCCAGCATCCTCAGTGGTTCTTGTGGAATGCTAGTCCAGACATGGGTTTAAAAAAATCTTGCAAAGATTTTACCAATTTAAGGAAATCCAGTGGTTGAAATTTTTATTATGTGAACCTTTAATGAGTGAATGTAAAACTATTGCTTTTCTGTGATGCTGCAAAAAACTTTTGGTTTTATACAGAAGAAGAAAATCAGACTGCCTTTATGTATGGAGGGCAAATTTTTAACCTTTCTGAAAATACTGAATAGGAGTATTCAAAATTATGTAAAAATGTGTGACTTACACTTGGCATTGTAAAATATTAGTTAAGAATCAGTTTACACAAGGACCTCTGTATTTAATATGTCTCCCAAGTAATTTGTATAGCGCTTTACAGAAAGGGTTTGTTAAGAGAACCCTTTTGTGTAAGGATGGTTATTCCTTATGGAATGGTTTTGGTACAAGGAAGTCTGGAATTGGTAACTTTTTCTGATGTCATAAGTAAATGGGTGAGAGCAATAAAAGAGCTTTGTTTATTCCAAGAATACACTTATGTATTGTGGCATCAATGGATCTTTTAAAAAACAAGTACGTTTAACAACAACAAAAAGCACTTTAAGACGGAATTTTATTGCTGTTTGCCTCCTTAAATCATCATTCTAACATTTGGAGACATATTGAATAAATTGTAGTCTTAATGATGTGATCTGCAATCATTTGCTTAAGCTTTTGAAATTGAGAGACTTGGAATTGACTGTATAGGATTCCTCGAGTGGTGTGGGGACATGTGAATTTTTTTAAAAATTTGACATGGCAAGAGTAAGTTGGCTTTGTTTTGCTTGACCAGGCAGCATTTAAAATACATGTTTATTTGCTCCTTAATAACTGGAAAACAATTGAATTACATGGGGACAGTTTTGCTTTCCTGTGTGAGATGCAGTTAAATGATCTCTCTAACAGCTCTGGATACTAGCTTCTTCTGTGCCAATTTTGAGTTTCATCTTCAGTTTCACTGCTTTTTGCCTTTTGTTCATGAATTTTGCCTTAATTTTAAACAAATGCACCATGCACATGAATTGATGGGAAATATAGAGTGCCTGGGTTAACTTCATTATGGAAAGACTTGCCAAGTCAAAGGCACAACCAGCCAAAAAGTGCCTCTTTTTTCTTTTCACTTTTATGTACTGTTGCTTCATCACTCTTGTGCACTAGTAATGAATACAAGAAGTCATTTCACTATTGAAGGAAACAGCTGTACATCTCTCACTTGGAATTACCTGCCATATGCATGAATCAAAGGAAATTGTATTAATAACAAGCCAATGACATTTCTATTGAATTTCTTCATTCAGAACAATGTCTTCAGAAAAATGCAGCAGAGTTTGACTGTTTTATTTAAAAGCCTCCAAATAACTTTAGAAAATTTTAAACATGATGTTTTAAAAATTTGAATACTTTTGGTGCCCTACCCTATCCTTTATTGTTTCAACTGATCTTAACTTTTTAAAGCAAGTATACAGAGGTGATATTAGAGGGGACGTATCACTCAAATTAGTCCAGAGCAATTTAATTTAAGTTTCCATTATTTCCTATGGAAAATACGGTCTCTTACTACCTGGTGAAACAGAGCATTGCTTGCAAAATCACAAGTTGGTCTGTTTTACCGCCATGTATTCTTAAACCTTTGCAGGCTGTTTCCTAATCCTCTTCACGCTTGTACAAAGTAGATGGTTATAGTTCAAGTACAATACTTGGTCAATTATTTGATTTCCGGATGCTGTCACCTGAAGTTGCTGAATATTTTTTTAAAAAAAGTTAATTCAACAAATCTAGTTTGCTGTGTAAATTGTGACATGTTTCTATGTTGTGATCACTTTTACTGCCAATTTTTTGGGATGAAAAACTGGGTTTTATACATATTAACAGAACGTTCTTTAGGGTATAGCAGCCACAGTTCAACTGTATGCTCTCATTGTGTATGGATTTGTCCAATTTATTCCTAAGGCACTTGGCACTGGAAAAGAAAAGGCAGTTTTCATGGGAAAATCCTGGTCAATGGAATAAAGTTTATTCCTCTCACCAAAACCAATCTGTGTACAAACAGAAGTTGTAGTTTTTTTTTCCATTTTATGCAGTAAACTTTCCCCTATATTCATGTAGGACAAATCTCTGGACTTTGTTATCTCAGCACATTTACGTTTAGGGACCAAATATTACATGCAGGTACTTTAGATTTCAGAGAATGTTACCATTTTCTTGCTTCCTCTTCCATCTCCCTCCCATCCAGCCCAATTCACATCCAGCCAATTCACATATTCCAAGGCCAGTTGAATAGCAGGATGCCTTTGGGCAGGGGTGCCAAACATAAGGCCACAGGCAGCTCCCAGAAGTTGCAGCTCCCAGAATGCAGCTCCCAGAAGTTCTTTATCTGGCCTTTGATCTCTGCTGATGTGACACTGATCTCTGATGTGACACTGATGATCACTGATGTGACACTGCTTGAAAGGGCTTCCTGCATGACTGCAGGAAAAAGTGCTTATTTCTGGTCTTGACCTGCTTAATGACATTACTTCCTACTTTGACATCACTTCTGGCCCTAAGTAGGCATCATGAATGCTATTCTGCCCGCTGTATGAAACAACCCTGACACCTCTGACTGATGTGGCCAAATGTATTTGGGGGAGACCTTACAGTATGGGTCTGTCTATGAATGTGTGCCCTCTTCACCCCATACACACCAAGGGGTTCCCTGTTGAATATAATCATAGTTTATAAGAATATCAAAAGATATTTGTGTTGGTTAGGAGACAGACCTCCTCCTATAGATGCCTGTGTGTGTTTTGACATAACACTCAAGTTCTTTGCGTGAATTACAAGGTAGCCAAAGGCTCCTGTAAACGCTTCAAAACATCTTTTAATTGTTAGGACAAGGGACTCATAAACATGCATCAATCACTGTCACTGGCAAATCTTGGATTTTTCATACTGAAGGTTTTTTGATACTAAATTCTACGTATTCCTCACCTACTGTACCTGGTAACAAATCTAGTAGTACATAAATATTCTGCCTAATATTTGTTCAAGTACTTCCCCATATAGTTTGATACTGTGATTGAATGTTATGCATCATGAGAAAGGTTGTATGAAACTTTATTTCAAAAAAAGTTGGCATTATAAAAAATGCTATGTAAAACAGAATAAATAGGTTTCAAATACAAATGTAAAATCCACAGCACTAAGAAAGTTCTCTACATTAAGCATTTATGGATTACGGTAGGTAGGTCTATATTGTATATGTGTTGATCCAAAAACAAAACATAAAGTTACAGGCTGTCTACATCATTCATGATTTTTCCTTTTGAAGGTAAAAATAAGACTATTTTAACATGGTAATTAAACATACGTACATAGATTAAGATTTGATTATACAAGCAGTTGGCAAACCTGAATAAGACATGAAAGAGAAGACTTGTATGCAATGCTAATAACCTACCTTCAACAAAAAGCAGTGGCTTAAGAACAAACTTTAATAACAATTACTAAGTGGTTTATCAGGTAACCAAATTACTTTGATTCCTGGAGCCTATAAACATAGGGTCTAAATGAGGTTCCTTCTGCCTCAGTGGTGGAAACTGTATGTTTGGTATGATGACAACACTATGAAATCCATGGAGGCAAACTAACTGTCCTAGTTCCTCCATATACTCAAATTTCTGGTCAGTAGCATGTACGTAGCTGATACTGGTTTTCTTAGCAGTGTACCCTTGTAGGGATAACAGCATTCAACCGAATGATCATTTCAGTTGGAAGAATACAGAAGGGAAATATCTTCTGACTCTCCTTAAGAGCAGACTAGGACACCATCCTTTATAGGTGTGACTTATCTAGGTTAGAAGATAGCATCATAGAAGCTAGCTGGCCATGGCCCATGCTGTATCTGTTCAGTGCAGAATGTCAAGTCTGCAAGAATGGCTGTCTTAGAAATGAGGTCTGTAAGGCACTTCAGGAACAGGTGAATATTTGTCTAAGCTACTCCTGGGATTCTAAGTAATCTATGGGTAGGATCTTTGCAATCTATACATTTATTCAGAATGTGACAAAATATTTGGGCATTGGAGTTTTAAATGTGGCACTGGTGACTAGTTTTTTTTTTCCCCCAATAATGGCTCTAGCACTAATCTTGGTGGTCTTACCAGTTTATTATAGAGGCAATCGTGTCAGACAAAGTAACTCTTCTGCATGGAGAGGGGGATGCTTACGAAATGGATTGCAGGCGAGACTTATCTAAGATCTGCCAAGTGTAATGCTATTTAGCACACTAGCTAGGGAAAGCGTCTCCCTTGAAAAATATTTTTTAAAAATACCTAAACTCATAACACAAGTGGTTCCCAAACTGGTCAGGAATGTACTAAAGCAGTGGTTCCCAAACTGTGGGTTGGGACCAACCAGTGGGTCGCGAGCCAATTTCAGGTGAGTTGCAAAGCATCTAGGGCAGCCATATTGAAAATATGGGAAGACAAGACACTGGAAAGAGGATTAGATGGGCTCTGTGGTTGTTTTGCTTGTATCAGGGTCGTAAATAGGCTTTTTTCTTTCTGATTCACTTTGTTATTGGAAAATGACAAAGGACCCTACTTATTGCTGCATTCTCAGATATGTAGCAGGCTCTGGCATCACAATGATGGCTATTTGAGCCATGACACCCCTTCTTGTGGTTCCTGGATAGATTCTCATTCTTAAAGTCTGAGAATCACTGTACTAAAACATTTCACCTGATATCTAGGGCCTATACTTAATGGAAGCATTTTTTTAAAGTGTCTTCTAGTCTATATTTAAGGCAGTATAGCACAGCAGTTAGAAAAGAGGTTGCTGCAGTAACCCACCCACCCCCAATTCATTTTGCAGCCTTCCTTGTCCTTGTCCTAAAGGTACTGTATACCTACATGCACATCTGCTGTATTTTAGCCACAGAACACCCCAATTTGATTGTACAATATTTTCAATCAACCCAGTCATTCTGCATGGTTCAACCTGTAGTTTTCAAATTTGAACAGATGCAGAAATGGCAACCCATAACTCCTAAAAAGCTAGATGTAAAGGGAAGACCTCTAGCAGTAGTCCTGACAAGCCTTTATTGTCCAAAGCTATTTGGCATTTTCAACCTAATTGAACTGTCCATACAGAGTGGCTACGGGGGGACTAGATCTTATAGAGGGGGACTAGACCATATACCAACATGGCACATGAAACAGGTGCGTTTATGACACACCAAATATTTTTGAACTGCAGTGTAATCCTTCCTGGAAAGAATTTTTTCTACAGGCAAAACTGAGAGCGGACAACTCACCAATGTGATATTACAGGGAGGTTCTCGATGGGTTCATGTCATGACTTTGAAACAAGCCCCAGCATAGTGGGAACAGGTGATGGTCACTTATAATTAGAGCTCTGTATCTCATTCTCCAAGAGTCTCTTTCTACAGCAAACAGCAACAGCTGCTGCTCCTTTGCTGCTTGGGCTGCTTGTCACTACACAGGTGTTGTCCACAGCATATGCACCAAGAGTGTTGGGGTAAGGAGACTGAGCATTACATCCCGTCAGGGTCCAGCCATCATCACATGTCGCTGTTGCCTGAGAAGAAAGGAATGAGATCTTTCAGTGTTACCAAAGAGAATGCCTAACAGGCAAGGTATGGGGGAGAGGGGGGTGGCGGGAGCATGCCATTAAGGAGGCTCAAAGATACCTGCTCTCTCCAATGAGCTCATGTGCGCTCCCTTGGTACTTCATAAGCACCAAACTCCCTCCTCCTCCCAATACCTGTATGACATTACCTTAGGCTTTGGCTTATGAATCCCCTTGGATGAACAAACGTCATCTCTCTCATTCTCTAACACTCCTCCAACACACCAACACTCCCCCAACTCTCCTCCTTTTGAAACATTGATAGTAAACACTGGGGCCAGAGAGAGGCTATCCTTGATTTGCCTGTGAAACTCTTATACATGGAAGGTGCCTCCACTGATTGCATTCAAGGCCTGGAATCCAGCTGAAGGAACGGCACCCACATACCTTTGCTGAGTCTTTCATCGGAGCATCTTCCTGCACTTTGCATTCAATGCTGGGTGCATGGCAGCAGGAAGCATGCACTGTTGCATCTGCCTGGCCTACGCATTGGTCATGGCTGCTGTTAGTCCTCAGTACCGGTCTGACGTTGTCACTGAAGTCTCCAGTCAGGGCATGGGAGCTGCAACCTGACAATTTATAGCACATTATGGCATATACTAGTTCTGTAGTATTAAGTAAGTCCACTCATACACCCTATCTAGAAGTGTGGGCACTGGGAGAAAAGCCGTATATTGAGTCAAGTTTTTTTAAAAGCTGCTAAGCTTCATGGTACCTATTTTTTTTTAATAGTTTGCTTTACGCGCGGTGGTATTATTATTACCATCATCATCTAGAAGGCATATAAATTACCTAATCCCCAAGTCTTTCTCTGGCTAAGGCAATCTTCATTGCTCTTGACAAGACAAAACAGCAGTATGGGACAAGGCAGAGCTTTGCTGAAAGGCTACTTTCCTTGTGACAATTTATCCACATGGCTGTGCGTAGCCGTAGAACGGCCAGTGTATATTTCACTGTATATGAGCGCTGTTTGAATGTGTACTTTAAACAGTGTTCATACTCTCAGTTCCTTTAGAAATGCCTTGTTTAAAAATATGTATATACTGAGTGGCATAGACAACTGTTGAAAGTTTATCCACATTTAGGAAAGATGTACATGTTTGCATAGCATGGCCTTTCCCTCGCTTCGTAAATATTGATAACGCTATGGATTCCAGACAAAGATCACTACGTTGCAGAGGCCCCAGATGAGAATGTATATTTCAAGATGTGCATCACAAAGATAGGTAAGAAGTCATCTATCTGATCATCACTGTGCAGTGCAGATGAAGATTGTATTCATTAAGTGCACCTCATGCTGCAGGCGCACACATCACCCAGGATATTCACACTCTGTTACGTACACTGATTCTCAGCCAGAGCCATAGGGAGAGTGCCGCGGAGAGAGGCAAGCACAGGGCGGGCGCTAGCTATGGTTGGGTGCAATGGTGTGGAAAAACCCAAGTGCTTTTTGCCCCCTCCCCACCCTCCCATGTGCTCTGATAGCTTCTAAATGGAATCATTCTGGACATGAGGAGGTATAGCCAGGTGACGCATGGGGGCGGCCGGCCATGCTAGGGACATGATGATGTCACCCTGCCCCAGGCGCGCTGCGAGCCGAGTACGGCTCTGTTCTGATCTGCCTTCTATGTGCAGAGCGCCTTGCTAAAGCAGGCTAATGGTATCCAGTTCCAGAACATAATCCTTGTAAAGGTGCCTCTGCACAAATAACATCTTGACCTCAGTTACCATCATCCAAGGTCTGATCACATACCTGTCAAAACATGGCTGTCCTTCGGGCAAGTGACACTTTGCATTGGTGTGCCCTCTATGCTCTGTGACTGGGTGTTAACCTGGCAGTCGGCTTTGGGCCAAATGCAACACCTGGCTACAGCATAGACACCTTGGCCCCCGAACCTATTATGAGCCACACACTCCTTTCTGCCTCCCCGATCCTGTGAGTGAGAAAGCACAGCAGTAAGTATAACCAGGACTGCCCCAAAAGGTCAGTATCCCTGGCTGCTGAGCAGCCTGCTTCTTTATAAAACAAAATGAGTAGCGGCACCGCTCCAGGACAGCACCTCAATGTGTTCGCCTCGCCGCTTGCCATTCTTGGAGAAACTTGAGCAGCTGAACATTTCTTCATTGCTGTTGCAGTGAGCAACAGCTAGTGCCCTGCGCGTCGACCCAGACAAGGAAGACCACACAGAACGACAGTACAGTTGCTCATCTGAAAGAAGGTGTCAACAGTCATATAGTTGGAGGGGACACGATACAATCACTCTGCTAAATTTTGCTAAAGCTAGTTAGGGGCAATGTCTGGAAGAGGGATTGCCTAGGGACTTCACACCAGCTTGAGTTCCATGATGGGAGATAAGTGGTACGTTTTTGTGAATCAAATGAATACATAATTTGTGCCTAGCAGCAGCCTGTTTCCTTTGGGATTGTCTCTCTTGAGCCAGCCAGTGTTCCATTTTCAACCCTCTAGAGACCCATCCCAGGAAGAAACCAAACTGGAAAATCTGAATTGTAGTAATGGGTAGTCCAGGGACTGGCAACCTTCTGTGGCACACGGGCGAGAAGTTTGACGATGATTTCCAGCCGTTTGGCGAACTTCTGGATGGCCAAACTCAGTGCTGGACGGAGCTCGGCTTAGGCAGCAAAGCCTCCTGCTGCATAGATAATGGCAGAGTCACCTATCCAGCCTCGCAGAGTCCTAGCGCCACTGCCACCGCTGCTTCCCAGGTAAAATTGCCACCTATTGCTCTGCTCAGGCTGGAGACTGTGGGCTGTATGACTTCAGGGGGAATGCCCAAATCCACCCACAGCAGCCCTAGAATGCAGCCCTAGTCTTGGCTTGAAGAACCCTTTCTATTACCAGCTGGTATCTTATGTCAACCTATCAAATTCCTGTCAAAGCATCAAGACAAGTCATGTTAGACAATAAGAATCTTTCACCTGCTACAAGTTTGGAGGGAAGACCAGCTACTCTGTTGGGGGTTAACAGCCTCTGGTCCTCAGGAAACCAGGCCTCATTGATAAGATTTTTGATGGAGAAGTGGATGAGCCTCTGTCTCAGCTCGGAGATGGACAGGTCAGAGTTGGTGTTCAAGATCATGGCCGCAATGCCTATGAAAAACACAAATACATACTCTGTAGTATCGGGAAAGGGCTACCCATGCATGCAGTGCTCATTCCATACAGAAGGGGGCAGAGAGACTGTTGACTCTTTTAACAATCCCAGTTACTTCAATAGAGGCAACAGTTCCCATAGGGAGCCAACACCTCCACTATAATGAATGGAGCAGCAGCTCTAATTCAGGGTGAAGCAAGCAGCAGTCTGATGTCTCCTTTCTTGATTTTGCTTCCCTAGGCATTTAGAATAAAAATTGTTCTGCCATCTGGGACGAATTTCCTCAGGAATATCCTGGTGCCTAATTTGATGGGTTATTTCTGCATAAGTAATGCCTTTCTCCCCCCCCCCAAGCAGCCCCCTCAGCTGTGTAAAGAGCTACGTTTCACAGCGGCAACAGGCACCCTTCGGGATGTGTATAACAGTTGAATAAGGAGATGTGTTGGCAGTTAAGTCTTCACCAGGCTCAGCCTGAGGCCTGATACACCACAAGGCATATCGTTATCAGACCAGAACATGCTCCGTGTCACTCCCAGCTGCTTCATCATGAGGCAGGGAGATACATTTGCATGCAGGGTGAAGCAAAAAAAGAAAAGAATGAAAATTAATTCTATACATATGAAGAGAGCACACACACACACAAGAGAGAGATTCTGTGGCATAAATAAAAGGTCAGGAAGCCGTTTCACACTGAAATAGTAGATAAGGAGAGACAATGGCGTGTGAGGCGGCCTGGGGCTGTGGGGCAACTTCACATCATTTTACATCACAGTTTTACTTCATACTTGGCCTTAGAAAATTGTTTTCGCTTGGTGATCCTGCTAACACTTGAGAGGGGCTGCAAGCTCAGTGGTCAGTCTGGTTCCTCCCCTGGCATAAAAATTAGGTCCCTTGGAAGCAGTTGTGTGTTCTGAAAACAACACTGCCACTTGGAGGCAAGATGTAGCTTGATTTTATAGAGCAGGGCTTCTCAAATGGTGGGTCATGAGGCAATTTCAGGTGAGTCACGTAGCACCTAGTGCAGCTGTATGGAAAATATGAAAAGGGGGAACACTGGAAAGGGGGAAGGCTCTATAGTTATTTTGCTTGTGTCAAGATTGTAAATAGGCTTTTTTCCCTTTGATTCACTTTGCTATTGGAAACTGGCTGAAAAATAACCCAACTTATTCCTGCATTTTCAGGAAAGCAGCAGGCTCTGGCGTCACACGGCTGGCACTTCTGGCCGTGACATCACTTCCGGTAGGTCCAGGACAAACTGTCATTCCGAAAAGTGGGTTCTGGTCAGTAATGTCATTCAGTAACGAGGAGACGGAACGTGAGGCGGGACTTACCACCTGATTGGCTGCCGGTTCCTGACGCGTCGCTGCCTTGCCGAGCGGGCACCCCTGGCTTCGGAGGGGGTGCCCGCTTGCCTGGGGGGCGCGCTGGGTGCCTAGGTGAGCCGTGGAGGGGCGCACCACCCGGAGGGAGCCCCCGCGGCGGACGGGCAGGCGGCGACGCGTCACGGGCTGCCTGTCAATCAAGCGGTAAGTCCCACCTCGCGTTCCGTCTCCTCGTTACTGAATGACATTACTGGTTCTGGTGCTAAAACGTTTGAGTTCCACTGTTATAGAGGAAAACAGAATCTAGAGACTGGGAAAGAGCAGCCCATGCAAATGACTAAACTAAGCATGCACATAAACACATACTGTCCAACCATAACCTGAGCAAATATGTATAAACCAAGCAGCAGCAGCAGAGGTGGTTTCAAATCAGCACTCCCTCATTTCAGAACCACAGCCTGGACTCCGCACCACAGTTTCTGCCAACAAGTCCTACCCTCAAGTCCTACCCTAAGTCCTGCCTGTCTCTCCCACTAGCTGCCTCCCACCTTTCTATCTAAAGAAATACTGTGAATGGCATAGGCCCAGACTGGTCAAGGACTGGTTTGACAGGTTTCTGCTGCACAAAAATGCACATCTCTGATAGATATGCATGGCAACTTGTCATTTTTCTAGAACTATCCCATCCTCATGCTGCAATCCTACATACATTTTCCTGGTTCCTACTGAACGTAACGGGACTAATGTCCAGGTAGACATGCACAGGATTGTGCTGCAATGGGGCAAACTCCTAACCTGCAGTTTGCACCACTCTCTGAGTCAGGGAGCATGGCATACCCATGGTTGTCTCCTTCCCCAAGTAAAGCTGCAGGCCCTCCAATGGGGCTACTCCAGTCTCCGGCTTCTCCTCCCCTCCCTCTGTCCATCTACAGAAGCAGATCTGCTAAACAAAACACATGAGGTAACTCCCACAAGGCAGGAGGGTCAAGCACCGTCCATGAGGCCACCGTATTGAGTGAAGTGCCCGTAACATAACCATACCCTGAATCATAGGGCTGCTATGAAATGCTGTATAATACAATAAACGATGTTTGGCTATTGTAAATGTGACAGATTACTTCGAACAAGATGGCAAACAACACTTCTTTTTCACCTATGAGAATCTGAAGCTCAAAGCAGGTGACTCAAAGCAGGGGCGTACCTAGGGGGACAAATGCCCTGGGGCGCCACCCAGTGGGGGAGAAGCACTGTGACCCCCTCCCCCACTACTCATTTTTTAACTCTTCATTTTTCTTTCACCACCCGTTTTGCCCTTCCTCCCCAATTGGAGGCTTTCCAAAAACCAGGGAGGCTGCCAGAGGCTCCCCCAACCCCCAGAAGGCTTTCTGGTACCTCCAGAAGGCCTACAAACATTACTTCCAGTTTTCAGCAAAAATCAGAAGTGATTAAGGCCATCCAGAGGCCTCCCAAGGGCCAGAAAAGCTGTAGGCAGATGGATGGCATCTCGCTGTCCTGGCCCCAAGTAGCACAGGGGCCAGGATCGCCACTGACTCAAAGATCTGCTGCTGGGTGTTTCTCCTGTGCAAATCCCACTGCAATAAGTGGATGCTAAGCAAGCTCAAAAATGTCACCTGCTACATGGGCAGCTGCTTGGGATGTCCCGCTTTGTGCCGTGAAGCAGGTACTGCAGTCACTAGAGGCTCCAATGATATCATCTCCTGGGGCAAACACATCTACACAGCGGCCAAAGTTGGTTCCCAGGGATCCCATGGATGCAGGCTGATCCTGGACATTGGTGGCTCCGACTGTAATAACCTAGAACAACAAAACGCAGCAGAGACGTACCTAGAGGGGGATCTCAGTGCTACGTTTTGCGAGCAGCCGCTCCATTCGCAGCCAACACTGCCTCCGTTTTGCTCTAGCCTGCTGCGAATGGCTCAGAAGAGGAGGGGGAGCAGCTGCTTGCAAAACTTAGTGCTGTGGTCCTCTCTAGATATGCCTCTGCAACACAGGCAATAGCGAACAAATGGAAAACAAAAACAGCCTCTTGCATATTTACCCAAAGTAAGCAGCAGAAGATGGGATGTTGGTGGGAAAATCCCATGTAGAGAAACAGGAAAGAAACAAATTCTAGCAAGTATTATCTGAGGGTTGTGTTATGGTTTTTCTCTTCAAATATGAATTTTTTAGGATGTCTCCTAGAACACAGTCCTAACCTGGAGTTACGCCAGCAAAGTTTGGCAGGCACAAGGGCCACCGTAAAGTACGTTTGCACCCCTCTCAGAGTCAGAGAGGCCAGCACACAGACATGTTCCATCCTCCCTGACTCCCAAGAGTGGTCCAAATGCGCCTTATGGTGGCCCTTGTGCCGGCCAAACTTTGCTGGCCTAACTGTGCAGGTCCAACTCCAGGTTAGGATTGCACGCCCCGATAATTAGCCTTTAGCTTGAAACATTCCACTCCAGCTGAGGCTATGCAGACATGATACAAGAAGCGTTCTTCACCTAGTGGAACTGTGTGTTTTGTCCAAGATCATCATGGCAGTTTTGAAGGCATAAAAACAAGGTTCATGGCCTAGGGCAGAGATTTCTCCACCTCTTGTGGATGCCGAATCCATTTCCAGCAACCAGCCTTCAAATGCTTGATGACAAGCATTCAACCAGGAGCAGTGGTCTACTCAATGCCACTGTTCAGTGCCCTGGAATCTGAACAAGCAGCTACCCCTGGGCTGTTTAACACATACGCAAACGTCACACTATTTCCTTACGCTTGATGACTCAAATGCATGACTTGAGTCCAATGAAAATCATAATGTTTGAGATTATATACATGGGTAAGCTAAGCTGAATTCTTGCTGAGGGTCACCCATATAGTTTATTGGCAACTTTATCCTGGTCTTTAGTTCTAGGACCAAGTCAAGGAATACTTGAAACCTATACAGACCTCTAATTCCGATGCTGGTGAATACAGACAAGCATCTTCCTTGTAATTGCCTGCGGCAGCAATTATCGCCACTCCCATCTGCACCATCAGGCGGCAGGCTGCATTCAGGATGCGGCTATAGCCACCAGCCAAGGGGAGCAAAACAACCAGGGGACTGTACGGTTGTGCGTCCAGCGCCTTTTTAATGAACTCCAGTCCTGTTGTGCAAAGACAGAAAAACGACTAAATACGTTCAACTCAAAAGAGTCATTTTATGATTATACTAGTGTCACCGTCCACCAAGTATTTGGACTAGGTTTTTTGGGTGCTCACTAGTTCGAACTCTACCCAAGAGTTGAAGAACAGGCAAGAGATTGTGTCATATGATGTTCATTGTCCCTGCTAGTGTGGTTCATTGCGGTTGTTCAGCTGTTACCTTGTCTATACCTGTGCGAGCCAGATAGTTCTTATATTAAGGGCTTTGGGGATTGCACCAATGACAATAGGGGTGATGGTGATTTTCTTTCCTAAAAGCTGCTATGTTTCCATTTCCAGGTCTTTATGTTTTGTTTCTCCTTGTTTCAATTATTGTACCTTCTGGAGTGCCCACATCAACAAGCATCACTCAGTTTTTCTCAAACACAGTTGAGAATTTTTTTTTTCTCAGTTGAGAACAAAGAAGTTCTCAAAAAGTAGTTTGTTGGAAAGATGGTTATCTGATGGATTGGAAAGATGGTTATATGTCTTAATAAAAGTTTTGTTGTTGTTTTAAGGGAATTGCATGAAATAGAAGAACTTTCACTACACTAAAGGTTTTCCTTTCTGAAAATGAGAAACTAAGCTGGTCTCCCTCTCCCCCAATATTTTAAACCCAGCCTGAGGACCACAAATATGTAGACATGATTAAAATGATAAAGAAAAGGCATAAATAAATTCCTTGGAGAACTGATGCTGTGCGTGAGCCCTTTAGAAAAACCTGCTTTAAGTTCCATAGTAAGCCATGGATCTTGTGGACCACTGCATGGGCCAATGCCTACAGCAGTTCTATCTGAGATACAGCAGTTATTTCTGGGTCAGCGGTTATTTCTGGAGCTGGTGGCAGTAGCAAGTCCAGTGGTGTCATGCAGGGGGAACGCGGGGGAACTCAGTTCCACTAGTTAAAATTAGGGCTGACTCCGCCCACTTCACTCTCCCTCCTCCTCCCTCCCAATTCCTCTGCAAAGAGCTTTTCTTCTTGGTTGGACAGCACTCAGAGGGTTAAAGGGAGTGACTCCAGATTCCTAGGGGGGCAAAGGCAGTGATGTCATTCAGGGGGAATGGACCAGAACGGGCGTTCCGGATCCTAACGGGCTCCGTGGCTGGTTCCGGGTTCCCGACAAGTGCCAATCAAAAGTGAGTTCCTGTTCCTAAATCATTTGAATGACACCACTGAGCAAGTCCCTTTATTGTCCAATAGTTTGGTGTGAAGTGTGCCTGGCCAAGATAATTATCGGACCAGATGCTTTCTGATTGTACTCACGACTAGTCACGGGAGAGCCTCTTGCACCACTGAGGCACTGTAAAATCAGACTGTGTCGAAGTTGTGCAAAAGATTTCCGGGGCCCTCCGTGACGGGGCTTTTTACAGAGATCAGAAGCCTTGTCCCTCTGGCTTGCTGCAGTACATAGTGGTACAAAACTGGCATTTTATCTATAACCTGCAGCATGAAGGGGAAATCTCTAGAGGCCAGAGTGAGTCTACGTGCAAAACCTGTTTACATGATCCAACCATCAACCCCTCTTTTCAGATTGGTAGCAGAGATAGATAGTCACGTACAGTACAGGAAGAAGACCAAATTCCGGCACTCACCACCACCATGGCTGAGACCTTTGGAACCAATGTGGAACTTTATACGCCAGATATATAAAATTATTCTGCCTTGCCACAGGGCACAGGAGAGACATGTGAAAGTGTTTCTGTGACTTGAAAGCATAATGCCAGAAACAGCTGACAGGACACTGCAAAAAAAAACCCACTAGAGGTACCTCTGCTCAAATATCTCAAAAGTGCTCAGCTATTGCTGATCCTGTTTCTGTATCTGGATATATGCATATGAACTGGGCTGAGTCTTTGAGTCTTTCCACTGCAGGAGTCTTTGAGCTGATTTCCCCAGGTGGTGGATCAACACAACCAGGAATCCTGCTGCACCTGCACAGACTGTACTCCAGCTTGGCAACAGTTGCTGTCACTCACCTATCAGAGTGCCGCTCACAGTGCCTTTTCCCTGGCAGTTGAGCACGCGGAGACTGCGCACATTGGCTCCTTTGGCCACACCAGCATCTCTCCCACTCAGCACTCCAGCCATGTGGGTCCCGTGACTGTCACACTTACTGGCCTACCAGAAAACATAACCACGGTACATCATTTCTTCCAGCTTTCCCCTCCCACACCCATACAGACACCAAAACGAGTCATAAGCTTTGGTGCCAGAATGTCCACCTCTCCCCCACCACTTCATGAAGTCCACGTCCAAGAGGGGCTGAGTAGTGCCATTTACCCCAGCAGTGTTGCCAAGAGTGATAAAGCACTTTCTATGCTGGAACATGCTGCAGAATTGACTGGGAACGATTGTGACTTATAAAAATCTAAATATAAAGAGTATAGAGAGTTTCTTTATTTGTATTCATCATTTATTACATCATTTTTACACTGCTCCCAATTTTGTTTACTCGTGAACTTTATAAATTGTGTTTCTGAGCATGCATTCCTAACCTGGAGTTAGGCCGGCACAGTTAGGCCAGCAGAGTTCGGCCAGCACAAGGGCCACCGTAAAGAATGTTTGGACCACTCTCGGAGTCAGGGGGAACAGTGCATGTCTGTGTGCTGGCCTCTCTGACTCCGAGAGTGGTCTAATCATACTTTATGGTGTCCCTTGTGCCAGCCAAACTTTGCTGGCTTAACTATGCCGACCTAACTCCAGGTTATGTTTGGGCTCTGAATGTTGGCCAAAGGTCCCATTATTCACCCATTTGATAAGCTAGGGGTTCCTAGAGGCTACTGCCTGAGTTAGGATGCAATCCTGAGGGCGCCCTTAGGCCAATGCTAGCAGCAGCCCGAACTCAGCTGGCGCAAGAGCGTTTCTGGATGGGAAGAGGGCGGGAGGGAAGAAGGAACTTGGCAGGGGGTGGGCAGGCTGGGAGAAATGCTGGCCCAAGGAGGTGGGCGGAGCCGGATTCAGTCATTAGCAGGCACAGATCCAAGGAACCCGTAGTGGAGGCTGGAGCCTTCCCTGGGGCAAGGGCGTGAACGTGCGCCCTTGCCCTGAGTGCTCCAAAGCTGTGCTAGATACAACACAGGCCCACAAGCCTTGCTGTTCCAGCACATCTTAGGATTGCACCCCCATATATGCCAACAGGTGTGGGTATAATGGTGATCGGTCAAGTAGCACCCTATTCAACCCTTAACAGGGTTACTGTTTACTTGACAGGGTTTACCAGGCCTGGTAAACACTTGTTTTACCCTGGGAGTAAGTCCCACTTAAGAACACTGGGAGTAATGTCTGAGTAAACATGGATAGGATATTCTGTAACAACATTCCTAGTGGCTTTAGTTGCAGATAGCATTGCATAAATAAGGGATGCCAGAATTCTCTTGAATCTACACATTAGGAATGATTGTTACTAAAAACCAAATGAATTCCTACAGAACTGCTTTTCAACCAAGAGCGACTTCCCCATTTCAAGAAGCACTATCTCTGCACTATCAACAAATGCTCTGAGAACCACCACTGACATCAGTAAGAGACGAGGGCAATTCCATTAAGACCCACAATTCTAACCAAGTATGTAGGAAGAACAGTGTGACAGGAGTAGCCCTGAGTCTTTCATCTGTTCCATTCCTATGGTGGTGGCCATTTTTGTACCCACACTGTCCCACAATGATGCTGTGTCCCAGGGCATGTGGGTAATAAAAATGGCTGCCGCAAGCAAGTAGTCACTGATTCTCCTTAAAGAACATGGCTCAAAAATTTAAGATACAAAGGTAGAAGGTAGAATGTGGCACCTGATGCTTGCAAACAGCGACCCAGTTGATGTACCTGTCGGTGAAAGCGAGTGCCATCCTCCTCTGGAATATTCTCAAAATCAGTCACAAAGACTCTGCCCTCTATCTCTCGGTGGTTGCTCTGGACACCGGTATCTAGCAGATAAACCTCAACCAGGTCGCCCCTATCTAAAAAGAGACAATCAGTCAGGGATGCTTCAACAGGAAGCCTACACATGGCTCTTACTGCGACATCAAAGACTTTTCATAATCCCAGCATGCTTGCCAGTATAAGGATGTTTGTCTCACCAGAGCACCTTACAATGGGATCTGGTCCAGTTCTCTAGGCAAATTGTCCAGCAAACAGCAAAGGAAACATTGGACATCACTAGAATTTCCATTCTGTCAATAAGCTTGATGCAGTTTATTAAAATGACTGTCCGTGTTGTCTCTTCACACTCTTCATTTGTCTGTCAAAGGGGCATGGCAACCGTACCTTGGCCATTACACAGGACTTTGTGTCTGGCCCTGTGACTCACCAGCACTTCATGAACAAATGTGCCAATGTAAAACAGAAATGCTTACTGGGTGGACGGTATTCATTTGAGCCGTGCTGCACTGGGACGATGCGTTCAAGGTTCCAGGGAATACTCTGAGCAAACACGTAGGAGTCCTCTTCTATGTAATCCACATGCGGAAGCCTCAAAGCCTGCACAAAGCAAGTAAGAGAAGGTGAATTTTGCAACATGTTAATCCCAACTCCCTTGCAACATGCTAATCCCAAATCCATCCTTTTCCTTCTCTTTTTTCTCACCTTGATCCCTACAATCCCCTCTGAATTTATTTTGACCCACTTATCACTTTGCGCTCTCTCTCGCTCTCTCTCTCTCTCTCTCTCTCTCTCTCTCTCTTTCTCTCAGGGGGGGGGGATTTGCCATCCTCTTCACTGGTTCATATGTTGCTTGTGGCAAGTTTCACTGCCACAACATCATAATAGGAGCTTTTAGATCCTTTTGTTTTTTTGCACCATTTCAAACTTGAATGTGAGTGATCAAAACAGCCTAGCGGCCCAGGTCAAGCACAAGAGCAGTGGTTCCCAAACTGTGGATTGTGAGCCAATTTCAGGTGGGTCGCAAAACACCTAGAGTTCACCATATTGAAAATATGGGAAGATGAGATGCTGGAAAGTGGGAGGGCTTTGTGAGATTATTTTGTAAAGGTTGTAAAGGTTTTCTTTGTGGTTCACTTTGGTATTGGAAAATGACTGAGAAATAACCCCTTCACAGGAAAGCAGCAGACTTGCACTTTGCAATCACTTCAGGTTACAACACCACTTCTGTTGGGTCCTGGACAGATTGCCATTCTAAAAAGTGGGTCCCGATGCTAAAAAGTTTGAGAACCACTGCACTAGAGCACTTGTAAGTACACTGCAATGTTCACCTGGACATGAAACCATTTGTTTTGTCTGTCTGATCACTTTCCTTTAAAAGCAGTGCCTCATCTCCAGCTCACAATGTTCTTGCACAAGTTCTCTGATCGTCACAAGTTTGTGTAACTGACAGCCTGAAGCACACGTGGCTCTGTGCGCGGGTAGGAACTAATTAAACAAACACCTTTGTTTTCCCAACGAGTCTTGCGCCACTTTCAATTTCCCAAACAACATTTGCTTTATTGGAAACTTGTTAACTGTTTGGACAGAACCAGCCGTTATCAGCGCAACTTAAAACATCCCTGAAAATGCCCAGAACATACTCCCCCTCTCTCTCTGTGGGGGGGGGGAGGGAGGGGGGACAGCATGAAAGCAAAAGCTAGCTGGGAATGGCAAGTTTTGCACTGCTGCCAGGCGACATTGCCCATGGGCATGATCCAGTTCCCCTGCCTGGTGTTCAGGTGGAAATTAGCAGAGGACTAGTGGCATGCCTAAGGACTCTCCTCCCATAAGTGAGCATCTGAGCAGGGATTTCTAGGTGTCCCTATAGCCACACCCAATACCTACAGAACTGCAACACAGTTCACTGATGCAAGGCGGGAAAATTTTCCAATACCATATTTTGCTGCTATGAACAGTTTCCAAACATGCACTGGCTCATAAAATTAATTAGAAACATAATGGACAAACAAAATGCCAGTCTAATTAATTAATTCTAAGTTGTAATTAATTTTCTCAGGTGACTGTTTCTTATAACAAGAGTCTCTCTTTGTGTGTGGTAATATATCTGTGAGAGTAATTCTATCTCACAATCTGTCACCACAAGACTCACAAGGATGGTGCAAAATCAGCCAGAGACCTCACACAGACACCACTGGGCTGAAGAACTCTCCGTCCTCCACTGGAGCAGGTAGGTCAGCGATAGGGATGGTTCTGGGGAGGAGCAGAGGTGAAACAGGGCAAGAAACAGCCCGGGGCAGAGATGAGAGGGAGAGGATCTTTCCGGCAGCCATGCACACCAAGATCCTCTTCCCACTTCCTAGATGGGACCAGCCTCAAGTCTTCTCAGGCTTACACCAGTTAAATAGCTGGCATAGGTCAGAGAAAACCCACTAGTGGCCAGGAGGCCTTTGGTCAGGTTAGTAAGTAACATCTTTACTTACCTGTCCCAGACTGTCTGGTTCCCTCCCTCCCACCCACCCACCCAACATGCAATATGCGTTCTGGCAGTGGCACTACATGTATGGACTGGTGAGGGATAGGATTCAGTTCTTAGTTTATTAAATTCAAGGTTGATCAAATTAATTCACATCTCAGAGCGCAATCCTAA
Source organism: Lerista edwardsae (assembly GCA_029204185.1). NCBI lineage: Eukaryota > Metazoa > Chordata > Lepidosauria > Squamata > Scincidae > Lerista > Lerista edwardsae. The sequence continues at coordinate 5,151,552 of JAJKFI010000028.1, read as the reverse complement.
ACTGCCATTAGGCCTTTTAATAATTGATTGTTCAAATAAAAAAAATAAAACAAAACTCTTGCTGGGAGCACAATCCTAATCTGGAGTTAGGCCGGCACAGTTAGGCCAGCAAAGTTTGGTCAGAACAAGGAAAACCGTAAAGTATGTTTGGACCACTCTCGGAGTCAGAGAGGCCAGCACACACACATGCGCCATCTTCCCTGACTCCGAGAGTAGTCCAAACACGCTTTATGGTGGCCCTTGTGCTGGCCAAACTTTGCTGGCCTAACTCCAGATTAGGATTGTGCCCTGAGTCACTGTATTATATGCATTGCTACTTGTTTTTCTGGCCACTGTAGGCATCTTAGCTGAGAGGCAGGCTAAAAACCCTGGCACTTACCATGTGCAGCACATCACTGCTCATCTTCACGACAAAGCCCTGGAAGAGTTCCTCAAAGATATGCAGGATTTTGGTCAGGTAGCCGTGCTTGGCTGCTCTGGCTTGCAGGCGCTTGGCCGTTCGGGCTGTTTGGGGCTTCAGGGTGTCCTCTTTAAGTACTACAATATATTGCCCAGGCAAGCGCCAGGTATGCTGTGTTGAAACAAGCAGAAACAAAGAGGGGATGGGAGCAATGAAACACTGCGGTCTTACCACATTCCTCCACTAGCAACGTACGCTGATCTGCAGGGGGATCTGTTACCCTTATATTATAACTGGAGACAAGACAAGGCTTTATGCCTATCCACCGTTAATTTATGATATGCCCACTACCATAATTTCACACACTCCTCTCTCCCTGCTGTGTGCGGCTGGAGGGCTGCTTGCATTAGACTGGGATGGCAAATCAAGCAATGCCTCTTGGAGGAGTGACGGGGAGAGAGACCTTCCATCCACTTCCAATCTCAAAGCCAACATGGAAAAGGAGATACATAACCTCTTTCCTGCTGAACATCTTCCCGTGCAAAATATGCACCCCCACCAACCCACAGCTCTTCTTGTGAGATTTTGGAGAGAGGCACACATACTGTTTCTGGAATCCCTTGTGGGGAAGAAAGCAACTGGGGAGCCAATTCTGAAGGGCAAAATACCCACAAAGACCAGATGAGGCCTGCGCACACAATCCCTCCACTCAAAATGAGCTTTTCATTCCAGGAGGGAGTATTGTTCCAAGCATCTGTGTGTAGCATATACTTTGCACCTTAGCTGAGAGTCTCTATATAAGCGACAGCAGCATATTAGAAGGAGAGAGAAACGAAGAATTTTTAAAAATCAATACTATGAAATCCCAGCACGAAGAATTGTTCTTTCAGCAAAACTCTCAAGCTCAAAGCAGATATAACATGGGAGGGGGCCCCTTTTGGATCAGGACCCTGGTGATGGGGCTGTTCCCCTGTGTCATTTCCCTGCTCTAAATCCCCATGAAGCTGCTGTCAATCTGCCACAGAGAAGAAAGAGGGCAGGTGGGTAAGGACATAAGAACATAAGAAGAGCCCTGCTGAATCAGGCCAAAGGCCCATCTAGTCCAGCTTCCTGTATCTCACAGTGGCCCCACCAGGTGCCCCAGGGAGGCATGAGACAACAAGATGCTTGGATCCTGTTGCCACTCCCTTGCACCCGGTACTCTGAAGTAGCCTACTACTAATGTAAGGAGGTTGCACAACCCACCATTGCCTATAGCCCACGATGGACTTTTCTTCCAGAAATCCATCCAATCGCCTCTGAAAGGCATCTAGACCAGATGCCATCACCACCTCCTGTGGCAAAGAGTTCCACAGATTAACTACCCGCTGGGTAAAAAAGTACTTCCTTTTATCTGTTTTAACTCTCCCAACCCTCACTTTTAGCAGATGCCCCCTGGTTCTGGTGTTTTGAGAGAGGGAAAAGAACATCCCTCTGTCGACTCTATCCCTTCCATGCATCATTTTGTATGTCTCAATCATGTCCCCCCTCAGGCACCTTTTTTCTAGACTGAAGAGCCCCAAACGCTGCAGTCTTTCTTCATAAGGGAGGTGCCCCAGCCCCGTAATCATTTTCGTCGCTCTATTCTGCACCTTTTCCAACTCCACTATGTCCTTTTTGAGGTGCGGCGACCAGAACTGTACACAATATTCCAGGTGTGGCCTTACCATCTATTTGTACAATGGCATGAGAAATATTGGTTGTTTTATTCTCAACCCCTTTTTTAATTACCCCAAGCATGGAATTGGCCTTCTTAATTGCTTCCTCACACTGGGTCGATACCTTCATTGAATTGTCTACCAGCACCCCAAGATATCTCTCTTGAGCTGTCACCCGCATTTGTAGCTGCAGGGAAAGGTATCTTTAAATTTAGGAAACGGCAAAGGGTTAAACCCCTTCCCCTAGCACTGCAGCTTAATCCAGATTGAGCTCCCTGCTCCCAGCAGTTGCTTCCAGGTAAAGAAAAACATGCCAAGAGATCATCCAATCACAAATCTTCCAGATCTCATCTTGCTTAGCCATTGACCTTTTATTGTAACATGTGTTTTGGCATAGGCACCATCTCCCATGTGGTGCATTGCTTCTGTTCCAAAATCAATTTTACAGTTGGAAAAAAAAGAATACCTGTGGACCAAGCTAGATAACATGTGTAAGATCTGTGACTGGATCTCCTGGTATGTTTCAAAGACTTTGAGCTGTTAATAACCCCTTCTGTTGTTCTGAATGAATGAATGAATGAATGAATGAATGAATGAAAGACAATGGGAGGGTAAGAGCCCAATTTGTAAGGCATCTGCATGCACACTCTATGCCTGGGAATCTTCTTTGCCATTTTCAGTGAAAATCCATTTGATTTATTTGACCATACTGCCTAGTAGCAACTGTTCACACACATTCTGATCCAGCCACCCAGAAGCATGGAAGCCACTAGACAATCATTGTCTGAGCCTGGAACTCTTGGCGCATGTGGACTGTGGGGATCAGATGCACCGTTTGAATGCATCCAATCAAAATATGCAAAGCCCAGAAGTGCCCTAAAAGTAATGTGGGATAATATAAGAGAGACTACCTTGTGAATCATCCCAACTCCTTGCCTTTCTTAATTGCTCTCTGGATGTCAGATCTTTAAACTCTCATGAAAAGCAAATCCTTCCATGATATCATATCACACAACAGGAGCAAAAGCGGTAGAGAGCCTTTGTAGCAGACAAGTGTGGCCTGAACAAAGACAAAGTGCTACAGGTGGAGGCTTGTATCAAAATGTCTACAAAATGAGATCGTATGATTTGTCCACACATGACAATGATTTGTCTGATGTCTGGCCAGATTTCCCAACAGGAAGGAATACTTGAGCTCGCCTCCTCATTTCAGCTTGCACATAAAACTGTGAATGTACTTGATGCAAAAGACCCTCCAGAAATAAAACGCAGTTCTCTAGAGCAGCGATTTTCAACCACTCTGGTGTAGCCAATTGACATGCCACATATGGTATGTTTGGGAGAGGGTCATCTATTAGTTGGGCCATTGGGGGATGTGAGCCCCCGACCAGCAGTGCAGTGTGCCTTGTCAATTGTCAAAAAACTGATGGTGTGCCTTGACCACTTTAGTGCCTTGTCAATGTGCCATGAGATGAAAAAGGTTGGAAATCGCTGGTCTAGCATAAGGGAAGTTCCCCACATCAGACTGACACAAATCCAGAAAACAAATGCAACTAGTCCTCAGCGACATTAAAGGAAAAAGTGATCCGGCAGTTGGCCACGTGGTAATCACCAGACAACCAGCCCCAGGTCCTGACATTTCAAGTCCACGGATGCATCGCTCCAGCACCATTCGCATCTGCGCTCCGCTGCGTGGAATGTGGCATCCCAAGGGGTGGACGGACACCATGTGGAAAATCCACTATACTATGCAAGCCGGGGAGGGGGGACAGGAGGGGAACGGGGGGGGGCGGGAGGAAAACCATTCGACGTGATCAGGGCTTCATTCGTGCCACGGCGATTCCCCCGCTGAAACCACTTTTGACTAAGGGGTCTGTTCCGGAAAAGGGGCGGGGGCTAAGGACGAGAGTGCCCTCAAGCGTGCGTGGAGATCTCACGCCGCTTTTGCAGTTTAGTTAGGCAGCCGCGATTCCGAGGCACAGACCACAAGTATCCCTCCCGTGGGCAAGCGCACTATTGCACGCGGTCGAAGCCCTAACTGGCCAGCCCAATAGGGCCCCTGCTGCCCCTCCAAGGTGGCCACTGCCCCGCAAACCAGGTTGCCGTTTGGGCAACATTAACGCGGATCACCAAATGTTTTGCACCGGACAACTCCAAGTTCCCAAGTCAGTTCCTGCCCCGAGGGCGCTCCGGCTGCAGCGATTGTGCCCAGCTACGGACCAGATCCCGGAACCCCGCAGCAAGCAGCGCACGCCCCACTTCTCGGCAGCACCCCACTGCCAGGTCATTCCCCCAGGCAGGCGCCCTCAAGGCACGGCTCCGGCTCGCCCGTCCAGCCCTCCGGGCAAGGGGGCCCTCCGCTTTAGCAAGCCGGGTGCATTTGCCCAGTTCTCCGCTCCCTGCTCCGGTCACCTTATTGCTCCTATGGAAAGCGGCGGCGGGTCCGCTTCTCGGCTTCGCAGACTCGGCCTGGTTCTCCTCCTCGACAGCGAAGGACCGGATCAGGTCGTCGTCTTCGTCCAGCTCGTTGAGGTCGGTGGTGGCCGCCGAACCCAGGAAGGCGAGAGCTCCGAGGAGCAGCAGCGGACCACGCCAGCAGCTGCCCATCTTGCCCTTCCAAGAGCTCCTGGATTCGGGAATCTGCGGCGCCGAGCCCAGAAGTCCAAGATCCTCGGTCTAGCAACTCCCGGACCTGGCACTCGAACCCGAACAAGTCGCGCGAAGCCAAGCCTAGAACCCGGCGGGTCCTTCCGCGCGGGCAGAATCTGGAACCTGAGCGAGGTCACTTTTTCGCAAGCGCGCGGGCTGCAGAATCTGCAGAGAAGGCGTGCAAGCTCGGCTTCCAGCGGCTGCAGTTCCACGGTCCTATGGATTAGCAAATGGTAATCGCATCCTCGAGCGCGCGCGCGCAGACACACACACACACCACACACACTACTGTACAGGCTCGCTGCTTCCACTTTTCCCCCTCCCCCGCGTTTACATCTTCATAAGCTTTTCTAAATCTTTTGGGCGTGGATGTGTCGGATCACGCCACTGTTATCCCATCGGACCATCCTATCTTGTTAAACATTAATTGGAGTTTTTCCCATCCATTGAGATCAAGTTTCTGCCCCTTTTTGCTTTCCCGGCGTCATATTACACGGGTAATTATTTAAGGCATTCTCTACAGCGCGGGCAAGGCAAATGTATATATTCTGTGCATGAACACGATTGGAGGATTGTGCCGCAAGGGAAACGCGCACTTGAATGTAAGGAATTCGAGATCAATGTATGCTTATAAATGAAATATGTGCCTTCTTTTTATGGGCCTTTTTAGGAGCTTGGAAATTGCAATAAAATACTCACAGAGTTGAACAAACTCTGAGTTGAAACTAAATTGAAACTAAACTGAACAAACAAACAGAGTTGAAACTAAATTATAGTTTCCCTAATGCTTCCATCCAGGAAAGTATTCCCTTTAAAAAAAAAAAAAAAACACTATTGGATCAGAATATTTTCCTGCAAGTGCTTACATGTTTATATCTGTTTCTTAGGATGCAATCCTAACCTGGAGTTAGGCTGGCACAGTTAGGCCAGCAAAGTTTGGCTGACACAAGGGACACTGTAAAGTGCGTTTGGACCACTCTGAGCCAGGGGAGGATGGCGCACATCTGTGTGCTGGCCTGTTATGTCTGACTCCAAGAGTGGCAGGGGCATACCGTGCCTTGCCCACGCCCAGGGCAAGGCATGCGTTGTGCTCCCTCGTCATGACATCAGCGACAGAGGCGGGGCTTCAGCATGTCCCCGTCAGCTTCAATTGAAGCCGGGAGAGGCACGCCGAGGCCGGGAGAGCCCCACCTCCAAGGACAATGCCTCCATTGACCTTGGATACAGGGCTTCTACATGTCTCCCCCCACCCCCAGCTTCAGTTGAAGCCGGGGGAGGCGTGCCAAGGCCAGGAAAGCCCCGCCTAAATTCTCAACCCCGCAAGCATTTGCACCCCTAAGAATTTTGCGCCTGGGGCGACGACCCCCAAGGCCCCGCCACGCTATGCCACTGAAGAGTGGTCCAAACATACTTTATGGTGCCAAACTTTGCTGGCCTAACTGTGACGGACTAACTCCAGGTTAGGATTGTGCCGTTAATCATGTATTCTTTTGTATATAATTGCATCTATTTGTCCTTCCCAACGTGTCCCTTCTAATAAAAATGTATTCAAGAGACTCACAGCCCAATCCTAACTTGGGCTGGAATATGCAGGCCAGCTACCCTGCACCATATCCAGCCACAGTTAGGAGGCAGCTGTTGTGTAACTTGGAGTAGGGGGACATATGTTACCTTTACTTACCCCGAGTAATGCCCCAGCCACCCCAATAGGGCTACTCGGACAGTGGTGTCATCTAAATGATTTAAGAACAGGTACTCATTTTTGATTGGCACGTGTCGGGACCCGTGTTGCAGTTTCACACCACACACTCCAGAACTGGTGGAAACTGGCA